>JBBCBC010000012.1:14869857-15574567 GCA_037126765.1 Stenogyne calaminthoides | reverse complement strand
CATCTATCTCTCTTTGTGTCTTCGGGCACATGTCTTTTGATAGATGGATTCCATGGTGAAAATTACAAAACCCTTCTTGGAATCTTGCATGTTGAAACGCTTCAAAGCGGTATCTATATATGAAGCTTGCGATAAAGCCCGATCATTCTTTCTTTCGATCTCGAGTGATCTTGATCTCAAGAATATGATCGACCCCTAAGTCCTTCATATCAAACCCGTTTTTTGGCACCCATTCCTTTCGTCGACAAAACATTTACATCATTTCCGATGAGAAGAATATCGCCCACGATAGTACTAGGAATACCAAGGCGATTAAACGCTTCTTATAAACCGCATTAACTCTCGAAATCGTTTGATCAAACCGTAAGATTTTATTACATGATCAAAACATCGTTCAACTTAGAGATGCTTGCTTAAGTCCATAAATGGACTTCCTCAACTTGCACCTGGGCGTGTTCTTGGCCTTTTCATTGAAACCTTGGTGACATTGCATATAGATTTTCCTCGTCAGACTCAGATTAAGGAAAAGGCATCTTGACATCCATTTGCAGATCTCAAAAATCCTAGATCTTGTGACTATTGAAAAGAATACGGATGGACTTAACATAGCCGCGGGCCCGAAAAGGTTTCTTCATAATCGATACCCTCTTCCCAAGTGTATCCCTTTGCCCAAGCCTAGCTTTGAAGGTTTCCACCTTCCCGCTTGAGTCTCTTTTCTCTTGTAGACCCCACTTGCATCGATGGGTTTTTACACCCGGTGGATTTCCTTCAGCTCCCACATGATTATGATCCATTGAGCCCATCTCGGCTTCTACTCGCGATTCGCCAGAGTTAAGAATGCGCCTTATCTTTGGGCCGCCTCGCTTGTAGGACCCGAAGTACGATTCACTATCCCCGGGATCAAATCCGAAGATTCTCTTATCCCATGAATCTCTCGAATTTGTCGAGACAACCTCCCATTTCTGACGAGGTTAGGATTGTGTCGATTGTGACGCCTTTAGTATGTCAACTATGCAGTTGGTATATGAGTTTGCCCTCTTATTTCGTTTAAGGTAATCTCACTTTGGACTTTTCGATTGTTCATAAAGTCTTCTTCAAAAAATCTAAAGTGCGTATTTATTACCACCTTTTGATCTTGGACCATAGAACATGCACCCTTTCGTTTCTATGGAGATATCCTATAAACAACCTTAGTTCAAAACGATGCGTCCAACTTTACGGCTTCCTTGTCTAGCATGTATGCCGGAGCACCACCAAATCTCCGAGGGTGTCTCGGTTGGGCTTGCTTTCGGTCCACAACTCTTTAAGGGTTTTGAACCGATTTGGATGGCACCGATTCAGACGGTTGCCGTCGTTTCAAGGCGTGACCCCAAAACGAATTGGGTTGATCAATAACTCATCATAGATCCGACCATTTCTAAGAGTGTTTTATTTCTTCGATTCGCAACCCATTTTGTTGAGGGGGTTCTAGGTGCGATCAAACGGAAAACAATGCCCCTCGTCGGCGGGTAGTTCAAAAACTTATCGCCGAGGTATTCGCCTCCCACTATCGGATCGAGAAACTTAATACTTTTTACCTATGATTCTCCGCCGGCTTTGAACTCCTTCAATTTATCAAAAGGTTTTCAATTTGTGTTTCATGAGGAAAATGTTACCCAAACCTTGAGTAATCATCGGCGAAAGTCATGAAAATACTCATAGCCACTTCTAGATTTGGTTGACAATGGTCCCACACGTCGATGCTAGAACGATTTGCAACACACGCCAGCTCTATTCCCTTGGCTCCAAATGCCCTCTTGGTCATTTTACCTTCCAAACATGATTCGGGAGGTTGGAAGTGGTTCTAGTCGCCGGTCCGAACCGGTGAACCATCTTTCACCAATAGCTGGATCCTATTGATTAATATGGCTAATCTTAGATGCCATAAGTGTTTTCGTTCACGTTTTCAACATTTTTTCGTGTTGCATTTAAACAAATCGATGTGTTATAAGATACATTTTGTGAGTGGTGTGCCTGATTAATAGTATATGAGATTGTTCCAGTAAAGTTCCATGACAGATAAACACATTGATGAAAATGGTAACTTGCTTAGAAAAACGAATAGAATATCCATCATTAATTAGTTTAGAACGGAAATAAGGTTTTGAGAAAAACGGAGTAAAAGAACATCTCTTAAAACTAAAATCTTGTGAAAAAAAGGCAGTGCGTCTCCTCCATAGCCATTTGCTACTCTCAGAAGCATCGCCCAAATGTGATGAGGACCTCACTTCCACTAAGTTGTCGGGTCAGTTTGAACCCCACGTAATGTGAAAACAAACATATCGATTGGATCCAGTATCAAATTTACCCACAAGTGGGTAAAAAACCCCGCTAAACAAGTTTCAACAACTAGTGCATGAGAATTACCTTTCTTTCCATTCCGCAGGTTTTGGAAAAGCAGACCTCCAATGCCCCTTTTCACATGGTTGAAGCGCTTTCCCTTTGGATCCTTCTTGACACCTCAAGATCCCTCACTTACTCTTGCCCTGGCAAATGTATTGATTCGATTATTTGGGCCTTTGGCATCCTCTTCTTTACCCTCCTTTGGCACAGAAGATGAAGATGGTCCACTTGCCGTAAACTTGGTTTGGTGTCCCATCAAATCTCCCGAGACCAAAGCTTGCAACAAGACAGCTAGCGAACCCGATTATTCCGATAGTTCAACCGAAAAGTGTTCAAAACTTTTTGGTAGAGAGTGAAACACCAAATCAATCTAAGTCTGGATCGTGTCTGCGACCTTGAACCTCAAGTTTATTTAGATGGAGACATCATCTTGAGGACATGGATCCCTTATGGCGTGCCCTCCACCAATTTCAGTACACATTTCGGTAAGGTGATCCGACGAGCGTGCGGTTCCCGATGTTGGAACATCTTCTTAAGATTTTCCATGATTTCTTATTGGTTGCAAATTCTTGGTGTTGGTGTTGCATCCTATACATTGATGTCGAGGATGGTACATAGCCATATCATTTGCAATGCTCCCAATCATCATATTTTTTCTTTTTTCACCTTACTCGACTATGGGGTTGGCTCATCGGGTTTTGGAGTATCAAGGATCACTTGTGCTTTTGTGCAATGAGGACAATAATCGGTTTACGTTCCAATCAACATAGTTTTCACCAGGTTAATTGATGGTTTTAAGTATAGAATATAGTGGATTAAAAGGTTGCGACATCTTTCAATTGAATAAACAACATTTTGTGTAAGCACAAAATTATCACTCAATTCGATCACATTGTTCATATCAAAATCTCAAAACAATATGAACATGCATCGGCAAACATCTCAAAATAGTTTAAATAGGTCACGGGGTGAACTGTCTATTTAAACACATTCAAGCGAGGAGTTACAAATAGAACGATTTACAAACCTTTAATTCAAAATTAATAGTGGCTCCCACTTGACCAATATAAAATTGACGAGGGACTTGGGGAAGTATATGATATCAATTTTATACCTAAGTAATAACTATGAGTAAATACAAAAATTATTACTTGCTTTGTCTATTTAGCCATTGGGAGGGTCATCTGCTTCACTAATAATAATTCACAATCATCCTTTTGGGAATTTATTCATGTGAAAACCATCTTTTGGCCGTTCAATTGGGGGAAATTTCTCCAAAGAATTCACAAATAAATAAATCACGAGGTTGATTTTGACAAAATTTTATTATCCGAATAAAATTTGTCAATAAAACATACTTAGTAATTTCGAAAAGTGAGATTTTCTTTGGACAATTCTAAATCATGCAAAACACATTTAACAAATAAATCGCGAATAATTTAAAACAAGCATCAAGACAAAATAAATCAAGTTGAGCATATATATCCAATCATGTCGTGGTTTAATTCCAAATCTTGATCTTGAGAAATCGCTCTTCTTTTTGCCTTAAATGGATTCGTCTCAAAAGCTCCCCACTCAATCCATAATAATTCTTCAAGAATGTTCTCGGTTTAGGGTTAGGGCGATGTCAGAAAAAGCAGTAGCTCACAACCAGAAGCACGAATCGCGTATGCGCCCTAAGGTGCACACCCGGTCGGATTGGCCATCTCGCCAAATGCCAGCGACGCCTTCGCGTGACATCACCTGAAACGCGCGCTGCGTCAGGGTCTCGTCTCCTCGCCCGTGACCGACCCGCATGCGGCTCTTGCACACCAGCAGGCACCCGGGCCCCGCAGTTCAGCGCCTACAGCGCGACCACCCGCTCGCCCGATCGCGTCCACCCTAGCGTCTTGTGCCGGTCGTAGGCCGCCGGCTTTAGCAGCGTCTTTCATGCCGGGTTCCGTGCGTCCCGGGCGCGGGCGTCAGTCTTTAATTCTCCATCTCCGTCTTTGTTGTTCGATTTATTTACAATTTATTTACGAAAAATAAATAAACCTAGATCTAGACTGAGTCTATTACATTGAACAAATCAAACAAATTCTAATCTACTCATTTGGATTTTCTCACGAAGCAAAAAATAAATTCGAAGAATCTAATTAAAAAATAACAATTTATTTGCATGTAAATAACACATTAAAATACCATGACAATTGGATACCGCAAAGCAGATCTAATTGATTTCTACTATCAATTTCAATTTTAATGAACAATAATTTAAATTACAGTTTAAAAGTTGAGAGTCCCGAACTGTGGCTCGATACTGTAATTGTTGGGATAACATATGCGAGGATCTATCGGGATGACCTCGCAAACACAAATTTAAATTAAAATTATTACTAGCATGAATTTGCCTAAGAATTTAAATAATAATTAATCCAACAACAACATGCAAATAATATTTCATTTAAAAAGATCCCAGCATGAATTTCTAGGAGTTTATGTAAACGCATTTGATTGGAGAGGCGATGCGAGATGCATGGATACCCATTTCAAAAGTCCTTCTCAACATTCCCAAGTCCTCGTTCAATAACCCCGGTGGAAGGTTCTCCAATAAACAATTTATAAACAAAGAAAAAATTAAATAATTGTTGCACCACCTTTGTGGATTTCTAAGATTTCAAAGACATGGAATTGTTAGGAGATGAAAAGAATTCATCCCTTATTTATACATAGGGGACAAAATTTGGAGTCCAAATAGGTTAGGAAAGATCTTTCTTGATCTCCAATAAATCTTGAATATATCTCATGATTCTTCTTTCCATGTGTATTTTTTCACAAAAATCTCACACCCTATTTTATTCCTTATTTTCAAAAAATAAGAAGAAAGATTTCAAGATTGGATCTTTCTTGAATTTATGAGATATTCTTGTATTTCCAAGAATACACATCTTTTTCCATAAAATATTTTCAAGAAAATCAAGAAAATCTTTTATTCCTCCCCTAAATTTTCGAAAATTTCTAATTAAAGAGACCAAGTGGGAGATTCCTTGAATTTATGGGATAATTATTTCCTTTCCATAATATATTTTCAAGAAAAACCTTCTCCCTCTTTCTTTAATTATTTTCGAAAAATAATAAAAAATAAGCAACAAATATTTAATTTATTTTTAAGAACCTTTTATTTATCGGACTTTAATTGGGCTACTTGAGGGGTCTTTAGGAATTAAGATGGATCTTCCAATTGACTTCAATTCCAATATTGAGCCACAATATAATTCAGCCCATTAATATTAATTAATGCCACTATATAATTAATATTGCACTATCCATCTTAACCCATATTACAGTAATATGGCTCCAGGTTATTATTTTGCGTGTTTAAAATTATTTAGTTCATTAATTAATTAAGCCACTGAAAAGCTTTATATTAATTAACATTTTTATCCTTGTAGATGAGAATCCAACTTTATTATCCATACTTAGGAAAATTAATTTCACTTGCAAGATTTGTTATGATAAAGGTTAAGACCAAGGGGACCAATCACGCAAAGACATTGCAAGCACACGATTCTCTGTAGATTAATTTAGCAACCGTCGTGCAATTAATATTATTGCCCAAGATATCACGTGATCGAAGCAGAATGATTTTCTTCCCATTTATTGCTTCAAGATTGGATGTTTCTTGAATTTATGAGATATTCTTGTATTCCAAGAATACATATCTTTTCCATAAAATATTTTCAAGAAAATCAAGAAAATCTTTTTATTCCTTCTTATCCCTAAATTTTGAAAATTTCTAATTAAAGAGACCAAGTGGGAGATTTCTTGAATTTATGGTATAATCTTGTATTCAAGAATACTTATCTCCTTTCCATAAAATATTTTCAAGAAAAAACCTTCTCCCTCTTTCTTTAATTATTTAGAAAAATAAGAAAAAATAAGCAACAAATATTTAATTTATTTTTAAGCACCTTTTATTTATCGGACTTTAATTGGGCTACTTGAGGGGCCTTTAGGAGAATTAAGATGGACCTTTCAATGGATACGAATTCCAATATTGAGCCACAATATAATTCAGCCCATTAGTATTAATTAATGTCAATATATAATTAATATTGCACTATCCATCTTAACCCATATTACGGTAATATGGCTCTCAGATTTATTATTTAAAGTGTTTAAGATTATTTAGTCAATTAATTAATTAAGCATTTGAAAAGCTTTATATTAATTAATATATTTATCCTTGGAGTAAGGGAAACCAAACTTTATTATCCATATCAGGAAAATTAATTCCACTTGCAAGATTTGGTATGATAAAAGGTTAAAGCCCACCAAGGGGACCAATCACGCAAGACATTGCAAAATAACGATTCTCTCAGATTAATTTATCAATTTATGGTGTAATTAATATTATTATCCAAGATATAGGGTATCGAAGTCTCAATGATTCTCTTCCCATTTTATAAGTCAAAACAATAACTACTAATCACATTTTGATCCTTATTAAGTTGATGAGATTAAGAAATCAACAACTACCGAGGTCTAACTCTTCATCCCTTAAGTCGGTCTTGAATGAGTTTATCCCTCTCGTAGTTCCTCTTGTTGATCGAATGCACTAGTGTAATCTCTTGGTCAAGACAAATAATCCTAGTCTTACACATCAACTTCTACCAATAGATTGTTGGGATCTATCTAATTTGTGAAACACACACTCGTTTACAAAGGCAATTACATTAATGTGATCTTCGTGATCCGTATCACCACGTTAACTACAATGTAACGACGCTATGAGCGGTTTGCAATAAATATATATAACATTCAATTATATTTAAAAACAACGGTGATAAACAATTTATTTCAAGAATAAGTATTTAATACATATGTTATACAAAGTAAAATCATACTTTCACGTATAACCCCAACAATTATTACTTACCCCATTTTTTTTTCATTTTCTCTCCCCATATGTAAATTAAATAAATGTTGGTTTGTCTTGACCAAAAGATAACATAGTACATTTCATGCGCTGAATAGGACCTACAATAAAATAATTCTGCCACACCTTTGTCCAATAAATTCCAAACACGATACATGAACACTAGGCCATCGACGCAAAACCCAAAAATGAAGACGATGAATCGCGCCCCAAATTAAACACAATCGCTAAACCCAATATTCCAAGTTAAACTAAAACACCGCTTATCTTTTCAAGAGTCGATTGATGTTAATAACTTCTAGCCGCGTGCACAAATTCGGAAGTTGCGGAAAATAGTGGAGACTGAAATGGGCTAATGGCAAGAGAAAGAATTCCGCCGCTCAACCAGTTTAGGGTTTGCGAATGGATCTGGGGAAGAATAAAAAATGAGGTAGCTGTTGTTTTAAGAGGGCTAAGAGGTCTTTTTATATTTTAATCTAACTTATAATATGTCCAACCAAATGAACATATGAAATAATGATGTGTTATAAGTCACTGAACCAAACAAAATAATAAGTAGGAAATAATATTGAGAAAATGACAATAAGGTTCCAATTTGGCCCTATTATTGCAATAAGGTTTCAAGATTTTTTTACATTACTAATAGGTTTCAAAATAGGATGAATTACCCAATATACCCTTAAAGCCCAAAAAACTCCTAATTAATGTTCTGCATCCCAATCAAAATCCCCACACAAATCCACTCAAATCCCCACAGAAATTCAAAAACGTCTTCTTCCCAATCCCCACTCCCCAAATTCTGCCTCCCAACCAAAAATCTCAAAAGACCTATAAAGAAGAAACCTCTCCTTCACCCCCCAACTCAAGGCTGTCGCCCTTGGCCGCTTCTTCACTAAACCCAATCCCCAATCCCCAACCCAAAAAACACAAATCTCCTCCCACACGATTTTTGTGTGTACCCTACCCACACGACCCCTAGATGTTAGAGAGGTTGTGAAGCCAAAGACCGAGGGGAAAGGAGTCGATGGCGATTTACGAGACGAAAGGACGAGGGAAAGGTCGATGTTGGCGGTGATTGCAGAGCGGAGGAGATGGACGACAATGGCCGATGTTAGTTTGATTGATGAGGTGGTGGGGATGATGGATCTGGCGTGTTGGTGGCGAGGCGACAAAGGATGGGGTTAACCTTTTTGGGGTTGTGGCGGTGGCAAATGGCATGGCATCGCGATGAGAAAAGTAGCAAGAAAGAGGATTTAGGGTTGGAAGGAAGTCATTTTTGGGGTATGGCGATGAAAAGAAATGAGGATGAAAATGGAGAAGAAGTCATTTTGGAGTTGAAGAAAAGCTATCTCTCTTGTTCTTGTTTATAGCAAAGTATAGGATTTTTGAATGCATCGATTTTGGGATTTTTTGAATTTTTTGATGCATTGTTCAATTTTCCGATTTTTTGGATGCATTGATTTTGGGATTTTAGCTATTTTTTAGTTTGTTGTGTTTGGGTTTGTATGTTTTAGAAGAGATGGTGGATGAAGAGGAAAATGGATCTGGGTTTTGTAGGTTTTTTTTAATTCAAAATGAATTTGAGAATTGGGGGTTTTGTGTTGAGGTTTTGGCGAGTGATGATGATAAGGTGGTTTTTGCTAAAATCTTGCCATGGAGAAGGAATAATGAAATGGAAAGGAAGGATCAAAGAAATTGGGGGAAAAAAGATGGTGGAAGAAGATGGATTTGAAGATTTGATCAGATTTGAAGATGGTGGAAGAAGATGGATTTAAAATTTGATGCAAATTTGAAGAGGTGGAAGAATATGAAGATCTGATTTGAAGATGGTGGAAGAAGATGAAGATGGATCTGTAAAGTTTATGATTTTTTTTAAATTTATATGCATATGTGCACGTATTTCGTGCATATGTGCATGTATAGATGTATATGTGCATGTACGGATGCATATATGCATCGCAGAAGAAGACGAAAATATGTAAATTTTTTCAGGATTTCGATGAGCATATGTAATTTTTTTGAGCATATATGCATGCCGGAATCGTGGCCCCTACAGTTTCTCTCTCTAAAATCGATGAAGAAGGTGGAAGAAATCGACGAAGAAGGTAGAAGAAACTAGTTTACATTTCAAAAATCAGACTCTCTCTCTAAATTGAGTATTCTCTCTCTTGTTGCAAAATGGGGGAACCGGTGATTAAGGACAAAAAGGTGGATGAAATCAGACTTTTTTATATTTGGAAAGGTGTGTTGGGAAGACAAATTTTGAACACAAGCTAAAGGTCTAAACTAAGGGTATTTAAGTAACAACAATAGAAAATGGAACCTCTTAGTAATGTATATAATAATTGGAACCTATATGCAATAAAAGGGGTCAAATGGTACTAGAAATTCACTCACTCAATAATATTATCAGGCCCAATTAATTCTGGGCCTTTTAATCCATGCGATTAAGTCAAATGAAAGCAAACGGACCCTTAATAATAAAGGCTGCTAACTTCAAAATGGGCCAGATACCCTCCAGCTATAATGCATGGATTCTCAAAAAAATACTATGGTACAAAATTGAATATTTGGCGGGTGTGGGTGCGCGATGCGTGAGATTTTAAAAGGTCGCCACGTGGCTAATTTTTGAAAAAAAAAAAAGGATATATCTTGCAAAATGCGTTTAATGAATCCGTGCGTCTCGGGTGCATTGTGGCATATTTTGAAAAAAAATAAAAGTTTTGTGGAGTAAAATTGTAGTTTTCAAAAGTTAAAATTAGAAAATTAATAAATAAAAACATAAAATAAGAAAAAAGTAGAAACTAACTTAAAATTTCAAAACTTACCTAATACTTAGTTAATACGCAAAAAAAGCGAAACACGCCTTGATTCGGCTCTCGTGAAAACCCACGTGTAAGACTTGAGGGCGCGGTATGTTATTTATTTAGTATTTTAGTTGTAATATTGGGAAAACCTACCTATAATGACTTAAATTGACAATGTGGTTTGTTTTGGGTTAATGATAGTATTTGAATTGTTATTTCTATATATTTTTGACAGAATTATATATAATAAAATAATAAATAAATAGAAGTATCTTGTCTCTAATCGTATCTGAATTTTTCAAAATTTGTATGCGAAATATCCGTGTCGTACGCACTTTTAGTATCCACGCCCCCACACCTATGCAAATGACCCTCCGGTTGCCACTTACCCGACCTTTCCTTTCTTTTCTCTTTTCCTTTGGGTGGATATCAATTAGGTACAAAATAGTAGGAGTTATATCAATTAGATACAATAAAAAACCCTCCTTTCAACTAACTACAATCTTAGAGGTGTTGTTGGTCCCGGTGCAAACGAGTCTTACACGTGTATGGGGGGGGAATACACGTGTTCGGTGTTTTTAAAACTTTTCTTTTTTATCGAGGTCACTTGGGTCGAGGGTTGTCACGAAGATTTGGTCTGAGAAGCACAAATCACTCGAGTCAAAGTCTACTATGGCGAGTCTAAGTTTTTCGAGAGATCTGAGTTGCTTGGATCGGATAACTAACTTCTTGAACCCTCGGAAGAGTAAGTTGGGTTTGGTAACTATATGTTCTAGCTACTTTCGGATGTGCGGAATGGTTGGCCCTTTAGTTTATACTCGTTTTAAGCTTTCTTTGAAAACCTTCCTTTGAATGGAGCGATGATTAGGCGTGATTGATTATATCGACTTCCGATTGGATTGATTCAATGAAATGTCGGTGAAAATATGCCTTGATTTAAGTCAATGCAACGATTAAGCCTGAGATAAGGAAAGCAATAAACAACACAACAATTTATAGTGGTTCGGAGACTCAAGCTCCTACGTCCGCTCTCTCGATCCTCGGAGAAATTCACTAATCACTTCCCGAAGCTTTCGACTACCTCGCGTAGTTTACTTACACAACTTCGGCCACTGAGCTTTCGACTACTCCGTAGTTTACTTACTCAACCCGACCTTGAGCTTTACGACTACCTCAGTAGTTTACTTACTCAAACACAAACAAAAGCTTCGATTTACCTCACGTGGCTTACTAAACTTCACCTCTAGAGCTTTACGACTACTACGGCGTGGTTTACTAACTCTTTACAACTCTTCTCACCAACAATCACCTCAAACTACCTTCAAAAGGGTTTGGGGTTTCTTAGTTGGTTTCCAACTAGGATGAGATATCCTTTACAATAAAAGTACAATACAAAGGCTAGGATATCTCGACTAAGCTTTGGATATATCTTATCAAGCTAGGCTTAGTTTAATGAGCTCTCTTCAATATAAAAGCACTTGGGAAATTCTAAGTTTTTGAGTGCTTTAACTTCTATGATAATAAGTTTGAGCTCTTGAGTTGCTTACAAATTTCAGTAACCTTACAATGTAGAGGGTCACAAGTATTTATAGGCATACACCAAGGTCACTCTTGAAAAACTATCCGATTGGAGGAGATAGCCGTGAGTTTTCCTCTTATGTTGTGTGAGGAGCGATTATATTTAGGGTTTGAAACTCCCTAACACGTTTTAGGCAATAGCCTTTCATGTAGCGGTCTTCACTTTTTGCGATCTGGAACTTTTGTACTTGACATCTTTTTAGGTGACATCCTTTGTCGAAGGTCGATATTATATAATGTTGTCTTCTCTTTTTTGACTTTTTGTCTCCGGTTAAAGGTAGATACCTTCAAGCGACTCTTTTGGTTACAAACTTTGAGTTGATATAACCTTAACAACTTTCGACTTAGTTCCTTTTTATGCGCATTTGAATGTCTTGGCAAATATCTATTTTTCTAAGGAATCGCGATTTTACCGGTGTTGCATCGCCGGATAGATAAGTTCGGTGCCTCGGAACATTGATTTATCTTGAGCATTCATTACATTCTTTTGAGTCTTGATAATTATTGTGCCTTCGGTATTCTTGATCTTGATTCTTGATCTTTTTGTCTTGCGTCTTGAGTCTTACGAGTCTTGGGGTCTTACGAGTCTTGACGTCTTACGAGTCTTGAGTCTTACGAGTCTTGTCGGATATCTTGGTGATATCTTTGAGTCTTCATCTTGAGTCTTGAGTTCCTCGATTTCATCTTGAGTCTTGATATCTCGATTTCTGCTTTGAGTCTTGATATCTCGATTTCCCTGTTTGAGTCTTGATATCTCGGTTTCTGCTGAGTCTTGAAAACTTTAGTTTCATCTTTGAAACCGGTTTCTTGAAACATCTTGAGTCTTGAGAATCTTGAGATCTAACACGATCTATATCTCACGACTATACATTTTGCGAGATATCATCACGAATACTATAAAAGCGAATCGACTCAACTATCAAGATTATCCTAAACATGTCATACTCGGGGGTTTTGAGATCTAATCAAAATCATATATCTTTATTAAATTCATCTCCCAACAATTTCCCCTTTTTGATGATGCCAAAACCTATCTTATTTACAACCATACAACCTAAACTCGGGTTTTGGTTTATCCTATTACAAGATTGGTTATGTCTCCAATAATTTCTGAGCAGAGAATCTCCAAACAATTTCCGAGAATCTCCCAACAATTAATCATTCAACAATTTCTTGATAATGAATCTCTCAAAGGATTCATCACCAAATACTTAATAAACAATTAATTCAGAGACATCATTCAGCATATCAAAAGTAAAAGACATGTAAATAAGATAATGAGATATTATCTTTTGAGCATAAATGATAAGTTTTCATTGATGATAGGTAGTCCATTTAAAGTTACAATGAATCTTATCGAAAAAAAAAATAAAAGACAAAAAGATAGAAAAATTACAAGGGTCTTGGGTAAGTCTTGGTCTTGATCTTGATTTGGCTCTTGATCTTACGCTCTTGATTTGCATCTTCTTCAATTTCATCGTTGGGCACCTCTAGGTTGAACATTAAAATACCTCTTCTTCGGTGCATTTCTTTCCTTGATGATATCCAGACTGTTCCCTGTCAGACCTAACTGTGCAGCATATTGAGCAATTTCTTGAGTAATGGCTTTTTCATGCACCAAGCCATTTTCAAGTCTTGGAGGAGGGTAGGTATATGGACCGGGGCTACTATCTGCACCTTTCCTTCATTCACAAGGTTTATCCAACTTTGGAGATATTTAGGATAGAAGGTTAGGAGATATTCAATAAATGCTTCATTTGGATCTGAGCTTTCCCCTTTCCATTCCCTGAGCACATCATAGTAGAACCAGAAGGTTCTCTTGACCTCTTCAACTATCGTTGAATTGGATGGGCATCCATTTGTCAATGTGTGGCCAATTTACGTGCTTTTGATGTCCCTCTCCGTTTGCTGCAAACTTTTTTGTATCCACTCCTTCATTTTTGCTCTTCTTGACCTTCTTCTACGATCGCACGCTTTGAGGTAGGCGACAACTTTCTTTGCTTGTTCTATCTGGAGTGTCTTCAGAGCATTCCTTGTGTTGAAGACTTTCTTCTGAGGTTGACCTGCAGATTTTTCTAATTCTTCAATCAGCTTTCTTTGCACTGGCTTAGAAGCCTTAGCACGCTTGCTCTCGGGTTCAACAATGCTCAAGGCTTTCCTCTTCATAAGCGATTCGAAGCTTTGGCTTGTTCCAACCTTAGCTCTATCTTTCGGTTTCTCTCTTGCAACTTCAAGCATGGTTTCCTAAAACACGAGTGTAGATCAAACTTCTCCACCTTCATTGAACTTGATTTTTTGATTAACCGACTTCCTTCAAGGCTTTAGATAGGCTATTCATTTGAACTTCCTTTTGTGCCTTTTTTCTCCAAAGTACGTGCCAATAACTTCCGAAGTCTTCATCTGGTCTTTCCTTCTTGGCACTTAGTAATTTGGAAGAAAGTCTGAGAGTCTTTGTGTCCATATGGTATTGCTCTTTGCTTACGGTAAGCACCTCTCACGCTAACTGATCATGTTCATCTTCTAGCCTCACGAGGTGGTTCTTATACGAGAAAATTCTTGAAAAGATGGGCAACCTGGCGGCGGAGAGAGCATCTTTAAACATCTTTGTCATCTTGATCATGAGCATTGAGCTCATTTCCTAAACAAATAGACTTGATCGGACGCCGTTCTTCTCTGCCAATTTCACCTCTAGAAACTTCGGTATTCTCCGGTCTTTTGTTTAAGTTATTTTCGGCTCCTTGATTCCTCAAACTTCTCATTGGCTTGTCTTCCATGGAGGTCATCTTTGAGGTCGAGTGTCTTGAAGTTGCACCGGTTCGAAGATGAACTCAGATTCTCCATCTTCCGAGTTTGGGTGGCAATGTCTCTTCCATCGAGCGATTTTGTTCAACATTGGCTTAACCTTCTCAAGCTTCTCCATTATGGGAGAGAGGTCGATCTCGGGAACATTTTGCACCTTACGTCTTTGATTGATCATCTCGAGGTTCGAACCATCCACGAGGGTTCGGACATCGGCTTCATCACGAGCTCGATCTCTAATTGACCCTCGGTCGTACATCGACAATTGAGTTAAAGATAGAAACTTCAATAACTTTGGCATAATTGTTAATAGTGCGAAAATTACCGAAAAAGTCTTAGCTTCAATCGAGGTTGAATGATTTCGGGTTGATCGGACAAGGAGTTTCCTTCTCCATTTGAGGCCCGATCCTCGGCATCTCCTGTTGGTCCCCATCTTGAGATTTGTCTCTGCTCTTGCTAGGGGCACCAACCCGGTAGCTCTCTCTCGGTGATCTTCTTCCGAACTAGCTCATCAAAATCGGAAATTTTCATCCACGAGCTTTGTCTTTTCGAATCACGAGAATTGGTGAGGGAGAAGTTGTCTCCTCATTCCACAGTCTTCCCCTGAATCTTGACAATGTTAAGCATCTCCGGAAGAGTCGATTGAGGATGAAAACCGTCGACCTTAATCTGAAGAAGATATCTTGCGGATCGGGTATTTGAAGCTCGGGGTAGCGGTCAGGATGAACCATTCCCCTTGCTCCTCCACTTGGTTTCCCGGCTTTGCCCTTCTTCCATCTCGGGCTTTCGGGTTCGATCGAAGCATCGGTGAAGGATTAAATAGATCACTCGGGAGCTCATCAAAATAAAGGCGCTCTGAGTCTCGTTATCAGAATGTTGTGCAGTCGGGTCCTCGGTTGCATCGAGTAGGTTACGGGGCTGGTGGCGCGTCCTCAGATTGACTACGAGTTAGCTCTTACTGTCTGGCCGGCACATCTTTGGTAGGAATCTCGAGGTCGAGTTCCTTTAAAATTTCTGAGAAATTTTATCTGGGTGAGCGATGTCTCAAAGCACCTCGAGAGAAGCCTGCTCCTCGGTCTGGTCATGTGCCTT
This sequence comes from Stenogyne calaminthoides, assembly GCA_037126765.1. Classification (NCBI taxonomy): domain Eukaryota; kingdom Viridiplantae; phylum Streptophyta; class Magnoliopsida; order Lamiales; family Lamiaceae; genus Stenogyne; species Stenogyne calaminthoides. The sequence goes on along the minus strand of JBBCBC010000012.1, from coordinate 15,558,991 downwards.
AGAGATAACTGAGCAAGACTTGTAATGGCGATTTACGGCGGTTTGGCTCTCGGGTTGAATCTCTTGAGAATCCTCTCATCATCTTCATCGGTGAGAACCACCATCCTTTTACGCTTTGGGGCGAGAGTTTTTTTTCTTCAACTTCTCACCTGCTTTCTATCTTGGCATCCAACAAAACCTTCCCCACGGTTTGTTGGGTTTTTTTCAGCCGGCCAGTGCGCTTGGTGATTCCGCTTTCTTTTCTTTCTTACGATAGTCTTCTTCATAAGCAATGGGCTTGAAAAGCACCTTGGACTTAGGGAATGGGGTCGAATTGGCGAAGATGTCCTCGCCCTCTCGCACATCTCCAAAATAAATGCTATTTTGGTGGCATGGTGGATCTTGCCTTTGATCGAGATAGCCCCGTCAACATGTTTTATGACTTTGGCTTGCTCACTCACCATCCCGAATCAAGAATCGAGGCGGTTGAAGTCGGTGGTGGGTGAAGCCTCGATCGCCGCCATTAATGAGACCGGGTACTAATCACGCTCAAAACTCCCCGAATGACTCATGATGCATTTCTCACAATATCAACAAAACTCTATATTGTGGCTTCAAATGCCTCTTATGCGATGTAGCCTCAAATTTCTGAGGATTCTCGGCAATCTTATCTAAATACTCTCCTTCTCTACCCAACATATATCTGGCCGGGATCCTCTCCTCTATCACAAAGCTCAAAAACATCGTTTAAATTTTTTGGAATAATATACAATTCCCTTTCAAAGTCGATGTATTTAGGCGAGTGTTCTAAATGTGATCTGATAATCTCGGAATGTATACCATCCTCTTCATCTATCTTGATTCTGGATGAACTCGATTACCTCTTTAAAGCGTATTCTTGGTCCGTTAAAACTGCGATGAGATGGGTGAGCTTGGCAAACGGATCATATGGAGAGCCTCCTCTTACGGTTTAGAGTTGGTTGTGCTATCGGCGAGACAATGAACTTCGTACCAAGGTTTATTGGTTTTTGGCTAATTTGTCAAAAATGGTAGGAACCATTTGAGAGATTGAAGATTTAGGGTTTGGAAGTTAAAATTTAAGGGGATTTTCTTTGCGAGAGGATTTTTGGGAGCGAAGGGTTTGATAAAATTTGACTTGAATGGCTTCTTGGGGAATATATAGTTTGAGATCGTGGGAATTCGCGTTAGGTTAGGTGAAAAGAAGCGGTTGAGATTAATCCCCGATTAATCGGGTATCTGAACAGTCGATCTTAAAAAAAAGTAAGCCGCCAAAATATCCTCATTGGTCATTAATGTAACAGAGCATTAAATATTTGTTGACCTTCTTTGGAATTTCAAAAGATCCGCCCAAAAACATTCCTTAGGTGTTTTGTATTTATTGCAAATGATTCTTGAGCTTCACTTAGGCAATAAATGAGGTCATGAGTCATTACTTCTTCGGACTAATTTCTCTCTATCGGTCTTCTTGATCTTGACCTTGATTAAAATGTCGATTATAATCTTTGAAATCTTGAATGGGTTCGATTATCTCGAAATCTTGACCTTCAAGATAACTTCGAGTTTCACGAGACTTCGATTCAGTATTTCCATTTTATTACGAGTTTCTCGGTTTAGAAATGAGAAAACTTCATGCATCCGAAAACCTTCAATTTTTTGATTTTTACTCTATACACCGGATCTAACATCCTAATTCAATTTGAAAGTTCTGAAATCTTGATTGACGATAAGTTTAGTCAAGATATCGACTCTCTGCTTATCGGTATGAATTTTCTCCATTCGATGTCCTTTTTCAATATGATCTCGATGAAGTTCCTTCTTGACGATTTCTCTGAAGTCCATGAAGCAAATTCATCTTCCAACAATGACATCTCGGATCTTCTTTCATTAGGGCTAATGATATCTTCATCGATTCGGTGCCCTTTTGCTTTTTACTGAAAAAGCAGATTAGATATGTGGTACCCATTTGGTATAGGGTCCCTATCGGTTATTTGTACCTTTTGGAATCTAAATCACTTTAACAACTCTAATCACTTTAGAGTGGCGATCTGTCTTCCATAAACATCTACATACACATTTATCACTCTGGGTGCCTTAGCGGTTTCTGTGTATGAGTCTTGCCTTAGCATGAACATGGGCTTTTGAATTTTTCTTTGGTTAGGACCTTTTGTTCATTTGCTTTGGCTTTGTCGGTAGTCGAATCTTTGTTGACTTGGGTTGGGTAACCTTTACCCTTAGGCAAGTGGGGTTGGGTTATGCATCTTGAAATTTGGGTCTTTCAATTATCTTGAGGACTTGGTCTCTTGAGTTGAGAATATCTCTCTTTGAGTGTTTTTCTTCTAAAGATTCCTCGATGGTTCGGTGTAGATCCTTTCGGGTTTTGTATTCTTAGCTTTGAGGCTTTGAAGTACTTACTGAAATTTTCAGCCCCGAGTGCTCGGGTTTTCTAGCCTTCACGAGGTTTGGGCTTTCCTACGATCATTGGTTTCTTTGAAACTCATGGGTCCTTTTCTTGTCTGCAACCTTGGGCATTTCTTGATTTGAAGTGTAGGTGCATTTGGTTTTACAAAGATTGTCTTCTTGCTACTTGATGCGACATTGGATGACCTTGTGAGGTTCCCTGGAATGTATCAATCCAGATTTTTATAGTGGCGGATCTCTGGTAACTGAATTTCATCTATTACTTTAGATGCGATATTGATAGAGTTAACTTCTTACATGCACTATCCTCACGGATTCTGTAGAGTTTCATGCTTCTCGGAGAGGTCATTGAACTTGATTCATTTGAATCTCTTTAGTGGATTTCTCTAGCTTTTACCGGTTAGGGTCATTATCAAGCTTCTCTTTTTCTCGAGAGTTGTCTTTTGAACATCCAGGTTCATGATAGCTCCCATTAATTGAGAAGTGATCTCGGTTTTGCTAAAGTCTTTCCATTTTAGATTTTTTGACCTTGGTTCCTTATTCCGCTCTTGAGTTTCTTTTAGCAGTTCTTGTAAAACATCATAGTCCTTCATTAGACTCTCAAAAGAATCCATCAGGTCAAAATGACTATTTACAGTTGAACTTGACAACTCTTGTGCTAGTGTAGGAGCAACAAAACAGAGATAGAAGAACTTACCTCTCCTACGGTATGAGGACATATGTCATCACTGTCACTTTCTGAGCACATCTCTTCTGAGGAGCTGGAACTTTCTTCAGACTCCTTTTCTTCCTTAGCAATCTCAGCAAGTGTATCCCATATTTCCTTTGAATTCTCACAATGAGAGATCTTCCTCATAACACCATCATCAATAGTGCTATATATTGTATCTTTGGCAATATAGTCAAGATTGACTAACTTTCTCTGATCAGGAGTAAGTTGATCATCTGACTTTGGCAATTCAGTCCTGGAATCATTTCTCTCATCTTCTGTAACTCTGGAATTCACAATAGTATATTGGAATGGTCCTTCAGAGACCACTCTCCACATTCGTTCATGTTTAGAATACAGGTGAGCCTGCATTCTCAGTCTCCATAAATCATAGTTCTCCACTGAGAACATGAGAAGTTTCTTAGAAGACATTTTTATCCGAGTCTTTTAAGAATTAAACCAAATAAGATCGATTCGAGATAGACCACAAGTATTTTTAGCAAATAAAACTTTGGTCAACAAATGATCAGTGGTCAAGTTGAACTTTCGCTTTCGACACCTGCTTGTTGGTCGGTCTGAAACGAAGTCTTACACGCGTGTATGGGGGAATACACGTGTTGGTGTTTTTAAAACTTTTCTTTTTGGTCGGCGGTCGGGTTGTCGCGAAGATTTGGTCCGAGAAGCACAAATCACTCGAAGTCAAAAGTCTCTTGAGGCGATGATCTGGTGTTGCTTCGAAAACCTCGGATAATCAGTAGTCACCGAGTTTTGAGATCTGAGTTGCTTGGATCGGATAACTAACTTCTTGAACCCTCGGAAGAGTAAGTTCGGTTTGGTAACTATCTGTTGCAAGCTACCGGATGTCTTGAATGGTTGGCCTTTTGGTTTATACTCGTTTTAAGCTTTCTTTGAAAACCTTCCTTTGAATGGAATAGTGATTAGGCTGTGATTCATTATATGCAACTTCGGTGGATTGATTCATTTGAAATGTCGGTGAAAATATGCTTCGATTTAAGTCAATCTGTGATTAAGCCTGGATAAGGAAAGCGATAAACAACCACGGCAATTTATAGTGGTTCGAGAGACTCGGCTCCCTCGTCCGCTCTCTACGATCCTCCGGAGAAATTCACTAATCACTTCCGAGCTTTACGACTACCTCGCGTAGTTTTGCCTCAACTTCACGCCTAGCTTTTTTCGATTACTCCGTAGTTTTTCTTCGGCCTTGGGCTTTACGACTACCTCAGAAGTTTATTTACTCAAACACAAACAAACTTTCGGACTACCTCTGTGGCTTACTAACTTCCTCTCAGAGCTTTTCATTCTTTACGGCGTGGTTTACTAACTCTTTACAACTCTTCTCACCAACAATCACACTCAAACTACCTTCAAAAAGGGTTTGGGTTTTCTTGGTTGGTTTCATTAGGATGAGATATCCTTTACAATAAAGTACAATGCAAAGGCTAGGATATCTCGACTAAGCTTTGGATATATCTTATCATTTAGGCTTGGTTTAATGAGCTCTCTTGATATAAAAGCACTTGGGAAATTCTAAGTTTTTGGAGTGCTTTAACTTTTATGATAATAAGTTTGAGCTCTTGAGTTTCTTACAAATTTCCCCGTAACCTTACAATGTAGAGGTCCACAAGTATTTATAGGCATACACCAAGGTCACTCTTGAAAAACTATCCAGATTGGAGGAGATAACCGTGAGTTTTCCTCTGTTGTGTGTGAGGAGCGGCTATATTTAGGGTTTGAAACTCACTAACACGTTTTAAGCGATAGCCTTTTCGTATAGCCGGTCTTCTTTTTTGCGATCTGGAACTTTTTGTCTTGACATCTTTTTTCGATGACGCCATCATTTGTCGGTGTCGATATTATGCGATCTTTGTCTTCCTCTTTTTGACTTTTTGTCTAGAGGTTAAAAGTAGATTATTGGCGGCTCTTTTGATTTACAATACGAGTTTATACCTTAACAACATTTCTGACTTAGTTCTTTTTATGCTGCGTTTGAATGTCTTGGCAAATATCATTTTTTAAGGAATCGCGTCTTACCCGATGTGCATCCTTGGATAGATATATTTAATGCCTCTGAACATTTGATTTATCTTTGGCATTGATCATTCTTGAGTCTTGATAATTCTTTGTCCATGATATTCTTGATCTTGATTCTTGATCTTTGTCTTGTGCGTCTTGAGTCTTGAGTCTTGAGTCTTCTGAGTCTTACAGTCTTGAGTCTTAGTCTTAGTCTTAGCGGATATCTTGGTGATATCTTTGATCTTCGTCTTTGAGTCTTGATTCGCCGGTTTCATCTTGAGTCTTTAGTATCTCGGTTCCTTTGAGTCTTGATATCTCGGTTTCTTGAGTCTTGAAACTTTAGTTTCATCTTTGGAGCTTCGGTTCTTGAAACATCTTAGTCTTGAGAATCTTGAGATCTGCTTGCGATCTATATCTGTCATTATATCATTTTGCGGATATCATCCTAAATCTTTAAAAACCGAATCGTTCATTATCAAGATTATCCCGAGCATGTAAATCTTTCGGGGTTTTTGGGATCTAAAAATCATATATCTTTATTAAATTAAATCTCCCGGCGGTGTTAAGACAAAACTACCCTTAATGAAAAAAAAAAAAAAAAAATCGATTCATGTTACTTTATTGACATTTCTCGTTTCAAGCCCCCACAACACCTTTTTTTTCTTTCCATCTCCAACAATTCATTTGAAACCCATTTGAACACACAAAAATCATTTTCACAAGTATAATTCATATTCAGAGAAAAACCATTCTCCCCATTTTTGTGCCACATGATTCTTCAGCCTTCTACTAATTACGAGAATGGGGAGGAAGCAGATTTGTACAAACGAAAAATATATATTGGCACAAACGCAACAACAATTTGCACAGATCCAACTCCCCCTTCTACAGTCATCCCGCAGACCCGCCGCCGCAGATCGCCGCAACACCCCACTCCTGCCACCGTCACCAACAAATCCACCACCACAATAAGCATGTAGAAATCATGCAAATCAGGGGACTCCCAACGAATCTCCAACAAACATAACACCCCCCCTCCCCTCATTCTCGTCACACTCACCGCCATTAAACCTGCAACCCACCATCACCTCTAATTTAAAAAATCCAAGAATCAAATTAACCGAACAACGAAATCAATCAATCAACTAATTAAATTACATAGGGATTTGGAAATTGGAAGGCTGCCATCGGTACTTGAGGTAATCGGTATCAGGGCGTCCGAACATTTGGCAGAAAAATATACTTGCACAAACGCAGAAAAAATTTGCATAGATCTCCTCTCGAGCTCCCCCTTCAGTTCATCCATAGTAGCCCCTGCGGATTTCCTCTTCTACAGTCATCCGGCGCCCGGATCTACACAGATCCGCCACCATAATCGCCGCCAGCACCCACCGTACCACAAAAACCAACGCACCACAAAACCACCTCCCCCCACCCTGCGAAAAACGCCGCCCGACGCCACCCCTGTAACCCTGTAAGCCCCCGTCGCCGGCCAGTAGCTCCACCCTACTCCCGCCTCCTCCACTCTCTCAATCTCTCCTTCTCCGGCCTCAAAATCAGCCTCCTCCTCCTCCGACGCACCTCCCCCTGTCCCGTCGTCGGGCACTCGCCGTAGCTAGATGCCCGCTCTCCGCTTCGGTCGCCTTGGAAACCCTCGAGAAAATTGATACCGAAACGCCAGTTTCATTGATTTTTTTAGAGAGAGAAGCTCTGGCTTCTTAGAGAGAGAAAGAGAAGAGATTCAAATGCGGTTTTTTTTTTTTTTAAATTGGGTAAAATGGGTTTTTTTTAGGTAGAAAATTATATCTAATTGATATAAATGATTTTGATTGTATTAGATTGATATTTGGATGAAAATCTTCTACCTCCTTGAAATTATCCCTTTCCGTTTTTAACCGTGTCGTTTGAAGGTACTTGTGGTCAAAATCCCCCATTTCACAGCGTCCAAATTCCGTCTTCCGAGCCCTGCCTCCGCGCATCCTCCACCCACCGCCGGCGCCATCTTCGCGGTCTTTCGCTCCTAGGGCTTTTGTGATCTGTGTTCATTCGCTGCCTCTTCACTTCATTTTTTTTTACTACCGTCTCCCCCTTTACTAATTCATCTCTTCTTTTTCAATGTTCCCCAGGGTTTTACTCCGGTCTCCACCAATTTCCCGCAGGTGCTTCTTCAATTTCAAGTTCAGGTACGGAAAAACTCTCCGCTGCTGTGTATTGTTCTTCTTTATGATTTTGCTATAGCTTGTTGGTTGCTTTAGGATTTTCTCTCTTTTATTAATTACCTCTTAGAGAGTTTTCTGTTCCAACCCTGTTCCTCTCTATATAGAAATATGAATAAAGAATATGATGGCAGAGAACTGTTTATGTTGGTATATGAATTTAGATATAAATATTTTTGGCTTTTAAGGTAAAGCAAAGGTGCATAAAACACAAATTAATTATAAATAAATATAAGATTTGTAATTAAAAAACGATTAATTACAGTGGTGGGTGGAGTTGTGTAAATGAGGTCTATTGAGAGAGAACAAATTTTTTTCTATGTCAGAGATATTTGAAGCTATATATGCATTTGTGGACTTAAGTGCAGAAAATTAAATAAAAGTATTACTATACATCTGAGAAATTCAAAGCAAAAGTTGATCTACTAATACATTTTACAGCCACATTTTTCATAAAAATACACAAACGATGAACCTTAGTTGATGAGCATATTCAACCTGAAAACTAGGACATGAAGATGTCTTAAATTAATTTAGATACAAACTTCATAAAATCCATAACACCAATTCAACTATTACGAACCTTGGATCATTCTCATGAAGAAAACAGTATTTACTTCCAAAAGATAGTTCAATGCATTTTCCTGTCCCTAAAGTTTACCTTTTTCCAATTTTTGGTCCTTTTTTCACTCATTATCAAAATTGGTGCTGAAAGTACACTGTAATCACACATTTGGTCCCACAATTAGTTGGTGATCTGCTGACTAAAATTATTAAATATCAATATACTATAATTTTGTGGGATAACAAATAAACTCACCTTACAAGCTCCCAGAAGAAAAAATTCCTTGTGGCTGTACAGTTTGAAAAAGGTCAGCTTTTATATATATATAGGCCTACTTCCTCTAGGAAGTATTAAAATCACTCGTTTTAAAGGCCCAAGTTGGTATCTTGAAGAATTTGTGGGCTTTAGTTCATGTTTTGGGAGTTATTAATCTGTCTTCATGATGTTATTATCATACTTTATTGCTGAGATATTCTCTCTTTTCCGATTTTTTATTTTATTTTATTTTTGCTGCTTTTGAATTCTGTGGAGTTATTAGGGCCTGGGGTAGTTCTTGTACTGGTTTGGTATTGTGAATTGATTAAAATTGTGCCTTTTATTATTTAATTATTATGAACTATAAGAACTGATCTGAGATGAAAGTGAATAATAGGAGGGGGTTTAAGTATACTTCAGTTCATGTGGCCACCGCCGCCGCCATCTCCATGGTCTTTCCGTCTTTCCTCCTAGGGCTTCTGCGATCTGTGTTCATTCGCTGCCCCTTCGCTTCATTTTTTTTGTTTTACCGTCGTCCCTCCTTTACTAATTCATCTGTTATTTTTCAATGTTCCCCAGGGTTTTACTCCGACGGTCTCCACCAATTTCCGGCGGATGCTTCTCCAATTTTATGTTCAAGTACGGAAAAAACTCTCCGCTGCTGTTTATTGTTCTTATTTATGATTTTGCTATAGCTTGTTGGTTGCTTTCGTCAATTTTTATGTGGGATTTAGGAATAACAAATTGAGAAACAAAACCATAGGATTTTCTCTCTTTTATTACCTTTTAGAGAGTTGCCTGTTCCAACCCTATTCCTCTCTATACAGAAATAGGAAGAAAGAATATGATGGCAGAGAACTGTTTATGTTGGTATATGAATTTAGATATAAATATTTGGCTTTTAAGGTAAAGCAAAGGTGCATAAAACACAGATTAATTATAATTTTTTTTAAGTACTTCTTCAGTCAGGTGCATTTACAAAATTCAATATAAATTTATAAGTTGGCAAGCTCAAGCAAGATGATGTGGATCACTTGATTGTCGCTGAAAATATTCTTGCTTGACATATTCTACAACGAGTTCCATGTCTGCATAGCACAAAAGAGAATAGTTCAGTCAGTATAAGTCTATTATAGGGAGATAGATGCCTGCATAAAAGTGATTACAAATGCTCTCCAGAAATTAAAAAAGATTAGCCAGATAGAAAGGAGACTCCTTCATAATTGATCTAAAGTAACAATCCCATTTGAAATGACTAAAGAATAAAAGTTAACAATTGTAAGAAAATGGGCAGCATGATAATTAAATACGAGCATGCATGTATCCTTGAAAACATGGACAAATTATCCAAACTATTCAAACAAAAATATTGAAAGCTTTCCTTTTCATGTTCAACAGTTCGATTAGAACATCCAACCAAAGTATAGCCATAAAATATTCCAAAAGCTTTATACAGTAGTATTCATTTCTATAAACCTTTAATTGCAGTTCGTTAAGGGCTATCAGCAAATTCTTGAGGTCTGACAGAAAGCAACACATCTGTGACCAGATGGGTTTAGTAGATATAATGGTTGGTGCTATATTTAATTTGGTTGGAGAATATTTTCATAATTTTGGTGGCACGGTTATTTCCAGAATAAGGTTGTTATCTTGCTTCTTAGCATTTGTTAATGTTTTGTTGAGTTAGATGTAGTATTTCAATGATCTTACCTGTTGAGACTTTCACATAAATTGACAAAATGAGCTATTTATTTTTTAGTTTTGAACTATTCTAGGAGTCCTGTTATGTTTTTTCCTACGACAGTAAGTATAGTCCACGAGTAACGCGCTTATACAAACCTTAGGCTTGAGTCGCTTGACCAAATGATCCTACATTTTTTGCTTCACTGGGAATATAATGTGTGGTAATAAGTAATGAGACATTCTATTGTAAGACCCTCTCATGTGAGACAGACCACATTAACTAATTAGTTAGAATGAAAAAATTTAAATCGAGGTAGATGTTAGGATGCATTTAATTTTGACTTGTTTTATATTTTGATTGACGATGCATCATTTCACATAAGAATTATTACAATTTTTTTTATGGTATTTTTAGAATTTCAGTTTGAAATTGTAGATGCTATATTAGGAGAAAATTTATAACTCAGAAACAATTGCTCTATATACATGGATGCATTGAGTTTTATTCGTCAAAGAAAAACTTTTTTTTTTTTTTTTGTTTCGGGGAATAGGCAAGTTATTTTTAGATAGGATAGTTGTGTAGCTACTGTAGGTTGTTAATTAATCTGTTTCATGCGATTTCTTAATTGTCTCCACTTATATTTTATTGTTGAAATTCAAATAGTGGATTGAAGAATGTGCTCATTATTGATATAGAATTTGAGATGATGATGGGACAAAATATTGAGATAGTTTGTGCATTTTTTAGGCAAGCTATCTGTATCCTTATATGGTGTATAAGTTTTGGTTTTGTGATTCCAAGATATGCAAGATTGTGATTGATGTCTTGAAGACTGATTATCTGTTATGTTGTGTCGGGTCCTGAGGTTGTGCTTGGATGTGAGATTTTTTTTCATTTTCCTTTTCAATTTTCAATTTTTCAAAAATTCTTTCAATTTTCATTACTATTCCCTCTCATTTTTTAATCCTATTCACTCAACATTTTTATTACTATTCACTATTAAATTTAACACTCTCAATACTATTCATCTCAATTCTGAACATTACTACAATATTAATATTGACATCAAACATATATGTATATTAATAATATTATTAACTAGATAAAAGTATTATTGTAATAATATGAATAATATTTAAGATACTAAAATAATTATAAATAATTTTATCCTACATGTAGAATAAATATTTAAATATAAATATTCATAAATATTATCAAAAATCAATATACTATAATTATTATTATACTAATAATTTTTGAAATACTAAATAACATTATTGTTGGGAGATGAATTTAATAAGATTTTGATTAGATCCCAAAACCCCTGAGTATGACATGTTCAGGATAATCTTGATAGTCTGAAAGTCAGGTTTCAGTATAGAATAGTTCAGGAGATATCTCCACCATGTATAGTCAGCATATATTACTCAGGATTGATAGAGATAAGTTTTTTTTTTTAACTAAAGACTCAGAAGATACTGAAGACTCGGATAATGCTGAAGACTCAGAAGATACTGAATACTCAGATAATACTGAAGACACAGAAGACACTAAAAGATTCAGAAGACACTGAAAACTCAGAAGATATTGAAAAAACTCGGATGCCACTGAATACTCAGAAGGATTCTGAAGACCATCTACCTGAGAACATGCAAACTGAGGAAGATGCACTTTTATAAGAAATAAATGTTGCTCAAATAAAATGATTGCACAAAAGAAACTAAAACTAAGTGTTGATTAAAAGTTGTCTCATTCAGAGAGATTGACCTAAAAGAGCTGTTTTGTTTGTCTACATTCACTGAAGACAAGAACCAATCAGAGAAAGACAACACTGTACTTCACTGACACTGAAAGCGACAGGGCACTAGAATATGTCAGTAGTACTATGTTCCAGACTGCAAAAATTGGTGATTGACTACATGGCTGTATATTTCCTAAAACATGCAAGGGTGCGTTCAAACCCTAAAAATAGCCATTCATCAATAACCAAATGAGGAAACCCTTGATACTATCTCTTCCAACGGATAGTTTTTCAAGAGTGACCTTGGAGAAGTTGCCTATAAATACCAGTGACCTTCACCATTGAAAGGTTACGGGAAATCAAAGCAACTCTAGAGCTCATTTGTATTCTTGCAAATTGAAGCACTCGAAAAACCTAAGATTTTCCAAGTGTTTCACATTGAAGAGAGCTCATTCACTAAGTCTAGCATTGTTACATATCTAAAGCTTAGTAGAGATATCCTAGCCTTTGCATTTGTTCTTATTGTAAAAGGATATCTCACCCTAGTTGGAAACCAACCCAACCCAAACCCTATTATTAGGTAGTTTGAGTGTGTGTGTGTGTGTGATTGTTGGTGAGAAAGAGTTGTAAAGAGTAAGTAAGCAGCAATTGAGTCAGCCAGAAAGCTCTAGAGAAGAAGTGAGTAAGTTGTTTTAGACAGTCAGAAAACTTGTGTGTGTTGAGTTAGTAAGCTGCAGTAGTCAGCCAGAAAACTCAGTGTAGAAAAGTTAGTAAGCTGTTGTGTTCAGCCTGAAAACTTTAGGTAATAGTGTGTTAAGAAATTTCTCTGAAGACCAGAGAGAGTGGACGTAGGAGCTTTGTCTCTGAACCACTATAATTTGCTGTGTTATTTGCTTTTTGTTTTGCATTTTATCTATTGCATATTTCCCTGAAAGCATACTGATTTTCCTGATATTCATTTGGAAACAATCATTTTGAACTTGCATCAAATTTGATCTGACCTTAACCCTTTGTTTTTACTAAAGGAAAAGATTTTCAGCAAGATAAAACGAGTATAAACTTAGTGCCAACACTTTCCTCACCCTTGATTAGCTAGAACAAATAGTTACCAAACTAAATTAACTCTACTGAGTATTCAGTAAGATTACTATCTGATCCAAGCTTCTCAGGAACTCTGATAAAACTCAGAATCAGTTGGGCTAATCTGAAGCTATTGAAAGTTGCTCAGGATCACTGTCTCAATAGACTTTGACTCGGGGCAATTTGTGTTTCTCAGGGCGAATTCTCAGGACATCCTGATTTCAGTAAAATAAAAGTTTTAAAAATCACTGAACACGTGTATTTCCCCCCCCCAATACACGTGTAAGTCTCGTTACACCGGGACCAACAAATATATTATTTTCAATAAACTGAAAATGTTAATATTATTTATATTTTCTTAATATTAAATATTAATGTAATGATGTAAGATCCTCTGCGAGATAATATGCACCCTAAAATGGGCACAAAGACTAAGAAAATGTAATAATGAGTAGTATTTTGAAGGGTAATTTTATAAACTTTTATGTATAAAATAAAGAAAGGAGTTAAATTGTGTGTATGTGTGGGGCCAAAAGTAATGACATTTTGTGTAATGTTGTGGATATTATGAGATGAAGATTATGGAGGACTTTCTATTTTGGGGGTGTGCATATTATTATGAGACGAACCGAAAAGGAAAGTGTGCATATTATCGTGGGACAGAGGGAATATTAAATATCATTATAACATAAATATTGATGTTAAATATTACTTAATATTCTTATTGTTATTGTAATATCAACATTCATTATTATTTTTTAATAATACTGAAATATTATTTTATTATTTATAAATTTTGAAAAAATATTATTATTAATATTATAACAATAATATTAGGAACGATATTCATTAATATTTCATTCTCAAAATATTAACAATCTTTTAATATAATAAAAATATGATTATTAAATGTTATTATTGTAGTATCTAATATGGTACTCCCTCCGTCCCAAATCCATTTGTACATTTACTGTGTGCACGGAGTTTAAGGTAAAGTTATTTATTAGTATTTGATGACAATGAAATCCCCCCCCCCAACCTTTCAAGGTGGATGACAGCGGGAAACAAGAATTTTCAGACCGATTACCAAAGCCTACTCACAATGGCTTTAAAGTCGAAGTACTCACAGTGCCGCCACTTTAAATAGGTCACCGTGTGTTTAGATACCTCTTTAATAGCGTCCTCAATTGTACTGTTTCGAGCAAACCTACATAAGTAGTACTCCCTCCGTCCCACTCTTTAAGCTCTTTTTGCCATTTTTTTTGTCTCAATCTTTAAGCACTATTTCCTAAAATGAAAATACACTTTATCACTTTATCACATTACTTTATTACATAAAATACTAATAAATAACTCTTTTCTACCCCAACTACCCATCACTTTTATCACTTTATCACATAAAATACTAATAAACAACTCTTTCTACCCCCAACTTTTTATCTTTATTATTACTATTCTCATAAATCCTTATGAACATTCAAAAGGGCTTAACGAATGGGATGGAGGTAGTACTATCTTCGATAGGAAGATTTTTCTTGATTGACTTTTACTTTTCTGGCGTTTTTGCAAAAGCGAGTTTTTGTATTAGTAATTGAAATGATAAATTGACTTTTAAGGAGGGTTATGATAGATGAGATACCCTCCTTAAAAAGTCACTTTATCATTTCAATTCTTAATACAAAACTCATTTCTAAACAAAAAAGTCAATCTGCATAAAAGTTTCGGGGCCGGATAAAATATTTTATTTATTTGAAAAGTCTTATTAAATGGGTTCAGGCAAATATTTTTTTTTTGTGTCGAAACTCAAATAGTGCGCAAACAATTTTTGGTTTGATTACACCACTATTTTGTTCGGTCCGAATCTCACAACTAGACCTGAACATGCACAATCTAATTATTTTATCCAAGTGTGAAATGAAATATGAGAAATTGTAAATAAATAAGAAATTTAGATTCAAAATAGAAAATTGTGAACTTATTAATTTATTTAGAAGATTGTACAAGAAATTAAAATGTTGGGATGGTCAGTGAGCTTAGAAGGATTGGACCATTTTAGCCTTTGAATATGGACTTGGCATCCCTTGATTTGAACGCGGCATTAACATATGGGCCAGGCTTGGTTATTTAGTTAAGAAAATAAACCCAACACTACAGCTCTGCATCTTTTGCAGCAGAAAAAATGGAGATTAATGGCGTTGGTGGGAGTACGAGTGAGTTGATCATCAAAGACCAGTGTGATAGTGGTAGCATTCAAGTTACGTGCTTTTCCGATGTTTCAGAAGACGGTGTTGCTCTCTACTTTTAGGCTCCATTTGGATGGATGGGAATTGAAATTCATGGATTTCACACACAAATCATTACTCTCCAATGGATTTATAAATACTTAGATTTGAGAAGCTAGTTCAAAATGGAGGGATTTCAAATCCTCATCAAAACCTAGTCATTTGTGAAATCTCCTCATCTCCACCCTTTCCCCTTCTCCCCCTTCACCCTCTTCCCTAAACTCTCACATCTAAGTATTTGTAAATCCATCGTAGAGTATGATTTATGTGTAAAATCTATGAATTCCCAAATCCATCCATCCAAATGGAGCCTCAGATAATTCATCTTCCCAAACAGGTCATTTACCACTCTTGTACCTTTTATTTACTTTCTTAGTTTTCCTTACCGGTGGTGCATATTTTTTGTAGAATCTTTCTGTTTTACGCTTAATTTAATGAATACTGCAAGGATCTTGTGTTGCTGGGTTCCTTTGGGTTTACAAAAGCTTCCTTCCTTTTGGAATTGGTTATTGCTTGAATTTTCTTTTAGGTTTTATTGTTCTTGTATTTAAGTGTAGTTTACCTATTGGGAATGGGTTAAATTTTCATCTCTTGTTAATTTTTTTAAATATTGAATTTCCACTTCAAATTGTTGATCTATGATATCAATCAATGACTTAAATTAAATATTTCACGTGTGTTGTTTACTTTGAATTCCATCAGCACCAATTCTGACTACCCTTTCCTGGTCTAGATTTATGCATGGATAGGTTGCAACTCTGCCAAGTTTGGAAATCTCTATGCAGCTGCACCTACGCGGCCTGTAAGTTGAAACTTTTATTGTTTGACAATTGTCAGTGCTTTCTTTGTGGTTTCCATTTCTCAATGAGTTCTCTTCTCAATTTAGCAAGATAATAACTTCCCAAGCATGAAGAGAAAGGTTGTTTGGTGATAAAAACTTCTTAGTAGATCAAGTTCTTGGCTGGAGTTGTAGTAAAATAGTCGAAGCAATCGATATTACATATTTCTTCATAGATTTGACTAAATGACACGGTGAACAGAGCAATACAGTTGGTGTCACTTCTCTAATCGGAGGGGCTTCTGATAACACGAGTTCTGGTATTGCACGTCGATTAGGTAATTTTCTATTAAATCAACATGCTTTTAATCGTCTAATTGTTGGCTGACATGTAACTTACATTTCAGTTTTGAAGACTGGTTTCAATGTTGTACTGGCTAGTAATATACCAAGAACTAGATCTATCATCTTCTCTTGTTATCTCATAGATTTATTTTCTATTCAGTAAAAAACAGCAATTTTTTTCATTATCGATCCAATAGTTTATTGTGTTGGTCCTTTTTAATTCTATTTAACCTATTTTCCGTTAATGATTCAGGCAAATGCTGAGAAAAAGCTGGTGCAAAAGCTAATGAGTCTAGGATACACAAAGTCATAGATGTAAAGGAATGCATTCATCAGAGAGCATTTGTGATCAATGTTTTTTTTCTGACATTTTTTATCCCGTTTACCTGCTTACATATTATTTCTTTACATGGTTTTATTTTAAAATGATACATACAGTAGAACTATTGAGTTGGGAGTTCTAGGCTCCTTGGGTAAAACTTGCAATTCTGTCATTCTCATAGAGTTAACCATTGCATGGACTTTGATTTATGTTTCAACTAAGCATATGTTCTTGACCAGTAAACCTGTGGTGGGCTGGTTAAGATATACATGTGAGATCATACCCTTAAATAACTCGAGTTTTAAGTGACATTGCCACCTCCAAAGTAGTGGTTGCTATTAAGCTGGTCTAGTATGCGTAGTGTAAAAGTCTGCATATATTTTGGATGCTGGAGATAATTTTTATGGTTCTGCTAAAGTTAGATAAAGAAATACGTAGCTTCCAACACCAATGCCTTTTCCCCTAGGATAGAGTTGTAACTTCTTGCAACAAAACCCTTCTTTTTTATGCTTACTTTGTTGATCATATATATTTTAACAAATGATGATGAAATTAAGAAAGGGTGAAATGATACCATTTGTGATCAGCAGCAATGAATGTGTCGGATTCTAGACATTCTTCAATTAAATTAAGAAAGGGTGAAATGATACCACCTCAAAACCGCACACAAAAAGGGTTGTTTGTAAGTCTAATTTGCATTAATATATGAAGATGGTGATTTATTTACAATTATCCAAAATTTTAGATTAGATGTAATTAAACGAAATGTGGTGATTTTATTTGCAATTAAGTTTTTTTTTTTTAAATACCATTTTGGGGCTACTATGCATTCCACCTCTTAGTTGGGTATCCACAATCCCACTTTGAGTTAATTGTATCAAATCTTGAAGTGGCTAAATTAGGAAATGGATCCCCTACTGTACAGCACGGTGTACGTGTGATCCAACGGTTTTCCTACTGTACAACACCATGTTATATAGATGGGGATCTGTTCTCACTAAATTGCCTTTCTAAATTAAGGATGGAGGTTATTTTCATACTCCTCTACATTACAATTTTGATTGGTAGCATTCCAATAAATAGTTATTTTATTTTTGTTTGGTATTTTCTAAAAATAAAATAAAGCAACTTTTGAATCTTATTTAATCTTATTATTTCCTCCATCAAACCTACTTTACACCATTTAATATTATTATTTCCCTCCACCAAACCCACTTTACACCATTTAATACTATTATTTTCCATTTTTTCTTAATCATTTTCTTAATCTCCGTGTCTACAATATTTGACCAATCAAAATTAGGACGGAAAGAGTAATAAAATCAAAATTAGGACGGAAGGAGTAATAAATTGAAGGGTGAATAATCAGTTCCTGGATGTGACCTGATTTTAATACATAATATGTACCAAACAAAGTATTAATATGTAATCACCTAATAATTAAGTTCATTTATTCCAAACCAAACATAGTATGTATAAAGAGAAAGTATTACACATTTGGGTATTATAAATCACTGATTATCCATTACTTTCAATCAATTGAAGGCTAGGAGTATAACCAGAATGTTGTTTGCGTCAAGAATCAGGTGTCAGTTCAAGTACCAAAAGATTTGGTGCATTGTTAACAATCTTGAATGAATTCATTGATATATATGGATCTGGGGTTTTAATGCCTCTAATAGTCTGTTTGTAAACACAAGTGTAAGGGTAGAATAACTTTTTTTTTTCCAAAAAATTTGAGTCTAACAGCTTTAAAAAAAGTGTTTTTACCTAACTTTGTTGAGTTTGCAAACAAGCTCTTACTACTGCTTCAAGGAGTCATCGTTGTAGGGCAATTTGCAGGGGGACAATTGATCTTTGGGCTTGTATTTTCCCATCATTTCAGCAACAGTTTTGCATCGACATTGGTTTCCTGCCTCATAACATCTCCGTATACAGCCATTTCAATAATGTCTAGCTCCCCGTATGTAATTGAAAAGCACAAACTAATGTTTCAGAGCTAAATGAAACTCCAGAAAGACATTTTTAACCAAAGGCAAATACTTCTATGCACAAGTTGCACTCAAGTGCATTTTTAAATAGTATTAGTTGATCAGTATTATTTATTTTCACTAAACAGTATTAGTTGTTTTCATTGAACATTATTAGTTCTACACTAGTTACACGGTGCAACTGATGCACCCAAGTGTTACACTTAACTAAACTAGATAAAATCAAGTAAACGCTCTCCATCAAGTACTCATTCTTCAATTCAAGTTTGTTTCATTGTAAATCCATTCCATTCTTCCCAGTCGCAACTCAAAGAAGTATTGTAAGGAAAGAGATATAATATCTTTCAAGTATTCAACAAATGCTTATCATCACTAACAAGATAATATGGGAGGAACTAAGACATTCTCTGGTACCAAGACGAGGGCAAAATGCTACTTTCACATCTAGTTTGATATAGCATATAGGTCGGGTGAAAAACTTATACCTATTATTCTTCTATGATAACAGAAATATTCATAGCAGAATTATGTCTATATGTATCACACTAAGATATTTCAACAATGTGAAAAATAAAGCTTAGGTTAAAGGAAGTTACTTTTTAACAAGTATTTAAGTCTTAACCGTTATATAAACTGCACTAGATCGTAAGACTAAACTATACAAGAGTTTCCTTTCTTGGCATCTAAATAAGAGCAGGCCAGCCATACCGACTGACGTTGAATTGGTTCAAATTCATAAAGTGGACATTAAATTAAATATCTAAATACTCATATTGTTTTTTTGGCAAAAGAAATAAGTAGAACATTAAAGAGTGCACTTTGAAACATAGAGATAACAATATTGAAATTCCAATTATTTCAAATACTAACTGATTAACTATCACTGCAATGAGGTTATGAGGTGAATCCGTGAGAGGGATCATGGGATTAGGATAAATGATTCTCCCTTTTGCAAATGCATTAATAACCAAAGATTATTTTCTCAACTTTAAAAAGACATCCTGTATAATTTACAAATGAAATCTGGATGAAGATATGTAGAACAAATCAACTTCAGTTATCTAGCCCAGCAAACTATTAAACCATTTGTAGTACATAAAGTCATAAACCATAGGAATTCCAGAATTATAATGAAAAATGGAATTGGATATAAGAACTGTGTAACTCACAGCCTATTTAAAAAAGTCGGTAAATTCATCCCAATACAGGTCAAGATTTACTGAAATTTAAATTTCCCTCCCTGGCGCCATCCAACCGACTTTGTTGATCCTAACCTCTTTATAAATTCATCCTACTCCCTCCGCCCCGGAATCGTTGGAACATTTGCCAAAAAGGTCCGTCTCAAATTCGTTGCAACATTTCTAAAAATGGAAATAAAACAACTACATCGATATAATCTCTACCCTCAATACATCTAAATATTACACATCATATCATTACTTTTCTCACACTGCCGTCAACTTTATTCCCTTTTATTTACACCACATGCAATTACTTTACCATTTAACCCTCATAAAAAACAACTTATACTAATAAACAATTATCTCATTAAACTACGCGTAAACAGTAAATGTTCCAACTATTCCAGGAAGGAGAAAGTACTATATAACACAAATTGAAGATTTAAAATCACAAAACAAGTTAATGCATTGACAACATATGAACGAAGAACGAAAGGGGCTAAAAGCAAGGAATGTATACCAGTGAACTTAATGTCACAAGAGTAGTTCTTAAGCTGGGAACCATCAATCTCTTCCTGAGTTGATTTCAATCTGTTTACCCTTGTCTGTAGAATTTGGCAATTCTTTGCCACTGATTCTCCACCTGAACAAAACACCACAACTTTCAACATCCCAGGAATCAACTAAATAACAGCCACCATTTCCCAAAATTTTCTATAAATCAAATTAGCAACCATTGAATGAATTTTCAATGTTAAAATCATAGTATGAACTAAGCAAAACCCCATTCCTCCCAAAAAAATTCAAAACCCCTAACAATAAAACACTAAATTACCCGCTATTTTTAATCTACTTCCATTTAACTAGAATCAATCACATACAGAAACTCATTCGGTTCATTTTGCCCTAAAATTAAAAGTCTATACAAAAAAGGAAGAAACTTAAATAAGGGACCTTTGGAAAAGGGAACGATGTGATCATACTCAAAGCAGAGGCAGCCTTGGCAGTTGCAGAAGCGTTTGCAGACGATGTTGCCGGCGGCGTCCTTGCGCCACCGCTCAGGGTGGAGCCCCGGCACCGGGTAGGCGTTGGACCAGCACTTGCTCTTCGCTTTCATGTCGAAGAATCTTGGCCTCTCGTCCTCTTCCTTCTCCTTCCGAGACCTCCGCGGCGATGAAGAACCAGATTCGGAGCTCGTAATTTTCCTGAACAACAAGAAAGGGGACTAAAGAGTGTTTTTCAAGTTTATTTTATTCTTTCCTAAAAAAAAGTTTCTTTTATTCTGCTGTAATTTTTTCTACTCCCGTGCGATGCACAAAATAAATAATAATAAATTTTAATATAATACTCCCCGTTTCAATATTACTTTTGAACATTTGCTTTATTTGGACGTCCAAATATTATTTGAACATTTCCAAAATAAAAATAAATATAATATTAATACACTCACAACACCCTTATTTTATTCCACTCAAACCAACTAAAATCCATTTTACTTAATTTGCGTATTTTTTTCAGTGTTTAAGTCATCATGACGGAAGGAGTATTAATTATGACATAAATTTAAATTAAATTTTTTGGTAAGATTTTAATTTTTTTTTAAATGATATTAAGATTTTAAAAATTAAATTAATTTTAATACACATTCAAATTGTTTAAATGATATTAAAAAAAATGATATTAAAATTTTAAAAAATTAGAAAAAATGTACACTCATATAATGACACAATTGTAAATATTTTAAAATATTAAAATTTATATTTTAAATAAATTTGAATTACGGTAATGCTGAATGGACAGATTTTGCCTGGGGCAGAATAATAATTTGATAATTACAAATCTAATTAATAGGATAAATGACTTATATGTCCATAATAAAAAAAACTCAATGTTCAGTCCTTCTAAAAAAAGTACAGAAAATAATTTAAAAAATAAATTGAAGTTGCGCTGGTTATCGTCGCTCCGCCGCCGCCGCCGCCACCACCACCGTCATTCCCTGTTTTAAAATTCGACCACGCTCCCAAAGAATGGTCTCTTGTCCTGGAAACAAACCCCTCAATCAATTTTTGATTTTATTTACTCCTCAGTGGTCAATTGCTATGAAAAATTAAGAAGCCACCTAAAATCAATAGCAATCAGATCTCAGAGGAGAGAGAGTGGAGGGAGAGCGGTAGGAGGTGAACGAGTGCAACTGCAAAGAAGAGAAAAAGACGAGATAAGCGCTGCTACTAAGGGCTTGTTTTGAAACACTTAAAAAAGCTTCGAAAAGCAATTATTTTCAAAGCTCCCTCTTATAACTTTTGAAAATAAGTGCTTCTAAAAGCTGTTTTAAGTGTTTCAAAACCCACTCTAAGAGAAGCCGTGTTGCGGCGAAGAGAAAAGAGTAAACCCTTTTTTATATAATTCTTATTTAAGTTAATTAACAAGAATAAAACAAATAATTAGGGCCACTACATTAAATTACAAATCGATTTTTTAGGGCCATTAAAAAACAGAATCAGATTTTTTTGAAAACAACCTCCATTCACGTTCACTCATTCACCCCGATTTCCTCAACCTCTAGCCTCCCATTACCCATTACAATAGTCCCCAGCTTCATATTTGTTCCGCAACAAAATGTAACTCAATACAAAGCATTTTCAAGGTTTCACTAATTATAGATTTATCTCTCCCCCACACCGAAAATGATAACCGAAGTTGAAAAGTTGAATTCTTGAATTACGTTTTGGGTTCTTTATGGGTCCTAAATGAAAAAACACGGCGGAAGGTCCGACGGCGCGACGCCAATCCGACAGTTGCATCAATCAGACTACGATAGTGGGGAAGAAGGAAAGACGCTATCTCAAAGTTAATGAGTATATTAGTCTTGATTAAAATATTTAATGTTTCCCAATTTTTTAAGTTTTTGGAGGAAAAATAAAGTAAAGGATAAATTAGGAATTACATAATTTTCACTGTAAATTAATTTAATTTTTAATGATTCTGTTTGGGCAGAATCTGCTCATTTGACATCTCCCTTTGAATTATGTGTATGCAATATGTATATCACATTAAAGATAGTAAAAGGACGATTAATCTGACAATTAATGTGTTAAAAATATATTTATAATAAAAAATTTATTAAACTTAAAAAATGTATGTGAAAAGTAAAATTTAAAGAACAAAACTAATAAATTTTATTAGTTAATATTAAATCACTCGCTTTGATAGAGAGTGAAGTTCACCTCTCCATCATAATGCAAGTGTAGCTACACTTGCTCAAATATGCATTCTTGAAAATTTGACAAACTTATACTTTTATATATATATAGATAGATTTGGGATGAAGAAGTGCTTCCATACCATTTTCTTAGGCCAAACCAATGTTTTTAAACCCAGATATCAAATCCGATCGATGAACAGAGTTATTGGGTCACTGGTTCGACCGGTTGAACCATCGTAAAAAAATCGAATGACTCAAATATTTATTATACATATATATCTTATATCAGGGATGCAGAAATCGGGCTAGACGGCCGCCTAGGCGGCACCTAGGTGCTAGGCGGCTGCCTGCCGCCCCAATTTACCAAAAATCGGCCACAAAAATCGTGTTCTCATCTGGGCACCGCCTAGGCGGCCAAAGTTGGCCTCATTTCCACCGCCTAGGCAGTTTCTGCAACTTTAAATAAATAAAAAAAAACCGTGAAATGGGATAAAGAGAGAAATAAGAGAAAAATTCCAGTAACCTAGGCCGCCGTTCTGCCGTCGCGCCATCGCCGCACCCACTTTCCTCGTGTCGAACACCCATCTCTTGCAGGCGTAGCCCGTCGCCCTCCGTAGCCCGTCGCCCGCTCCAAAGCGCAAGCTGCCCGCCGCCCATGTTCGTCGAAATAATTTGGGCCTTGATTTGAGGTGGCGATTTTGCCGAATTGTGGTGCTACAATTTGTGATTTCAGGCGGCGATTTTCTCTACCTGCAACTTGGGATTTGTGGTTCTGCATCCTTGCCAGGAAGACGAGGCGTGAACGTATTGAATAGGGCTTCACTTTTCTATTATTGGGCTTTGTTATATTTTCATTAGGCCTAGTAGTTATTTCATTTGGGCTTCCAGGAAATAAAACAATAGACCCAACCTCTTTTGTTCTTAAATATTAAAAAAAAAATATATTGGACATGGCTAGGCGGCGCCTAGGCGGCCACAAAACGCCCGACTTTCGACTTCTGCACCCTTGTCTTATATAACCAACTTATTAAAAAATAATGTATTTTTTAGAAGGCTTATGGACTCTGCTTATCCTATGGCCCAAATAGAAAGAAGCCCTTTCATATTTTTTCTTCTAAACCTAGCCATCTTCATCTTCTCTCTAATAATTTAAGCCTTTTTTGTATATGCCCTCTCTTTCTAAAATTATTTAGCTATCAATGTCGTCTTCTCTTGTTTTCTCTCTGGTGCGTTGTCTCTCCCATCTCGGTTTCTCCGGCGATATTTCTTCTCATATGTTGATGCTCATATTTATCTTCAAGTCTTTTTTTTTTGTTTTTAGTGGGTTAAGATTGACCGTGCATTTTAGTCTTCTGCAATGGCAACAATTCTTCATCTTCTTCCTCTTCTTTTTCTAATTTCTAAAAAGTATGAATAAATCGGCTTTTTTGGGTTACTGGTTCAACGGTTCAACCCGATTTTTGACTGGGTCACGTTGGGCCAGTTGAAAACCGTTTTAGACCTAGAACCGGTCTGGGACCGTGCCCGGTTCCCAGTTAACTTGGTCGGACCGGCCGGTCTAGCCAGTCCAGTCCGAGTTTTAAAATCACTTAGCCAAACTTTGAAATATTTTACGGTTCCAGGATCCGTGTGAAATATGATACACATGTTAGAATAAGAAGCAAATACACATAGAATGAAAAATTTACGGATTTTGTGTAGGGTCTAATCACGTCAAACAAAATTTTCAATCAAATTCGCTTAAAGCCTAAACATCAAAACTCGCTCCGATGTCTATGTTACTATAAGAACAAACATGTGTTACTGTAAGTACATGTATATGTTACTGTAAGGACAAATAACATATATTTATTTTTTCAGGACGCATATTTGTGTATAAGATATTAAAAATTATGTTATTATACAGACACAAATGTGTTGTTGTAAAGAGAAATGTGTTTTATTGTATGAACAAAATGACACTCCCTCTATTTTCATCAGCTTCCCCCTCTGATTTTATTTGTTTCTCCTTCTAACGTGTAACCAACTGCTTTAAGTAAAGACCCAGACCACCAGATTATACCGTTGAATTAATAAATATATCTTTTCTCTTTCATCATCACGTAGCAACACATAATTGCCCTTATAGTAACACATATTTGTCTTTAGAGTAACATAGACTAGGAGCAAGTTTCCTATTTTGTTTTTGCGCAAATTTTTAGAAAAAATCCGCTTGACCCAGTTGACTCGCACATGAACCGCTAATTTTCAACTCCCTCCCATTTGAACTAATATTTCATGACAGTGAAATATTTTATAGGAAAGTTTTCATTTTCATTTTTTTTATCAGAAAAGGTATAATGTATATATATAATGCTGCATCCAATCAAGAGTATGAGCAATACTCAGAATCAGTGCAGTGAAAGAATTACACCTTGCTCCCAGCAAAAAAACGAAAACAACAAATTTCACTTTGCCGGTCCACTTAAGTATTTCCAAACTACACGAGTACCTCATTTTTACGCGGAATGGTCGTAAATGTTAATTTTATAATATAATATAATATACATATATAATATAAATTTATTTATCGTATAAAATAAATTTGATTATGAACCCGTTTGACTACTTATTTTAAATATCTTACAAACTCTAATATCTTATAAGTTGTTTAAAGTGTTTGACTAATAAAACTTATAAGTTCTTTTATAATTTAAAAATACATTTTTTTAAAGAGAGGAGTACTCTTA
The DNA here is from genome assembly GCA_037126765.1 of Stenogyne calaminthoides. NCBI lineage: Eukaryota > Viridiplantae > Streptophyta > Magnoliopsida > Lamiales > Lamiaceae > Stenogyne > Stenogyne calaminthoides. Next base: position 15,533,459 of record JBBCBC010000012.1, on the reverse strand, counting down.
GGTCCTAATAGTACTATAAATTACTCTTAGGTCCAAGCCTCTAAAATAAATACTAGTAGGTCTAAAGGACATAGGGTAAGTTACATATTTGCCCTTATTTTGTCGGTTCCAATTTATAAAGCAAGGAGAAAAAGAAACCCACTCTTTACACAACTCTCAAAGTACCTTTTTGTCTGAAAAATTGAAATTGTAAGCAACCTACTCTTTACACGTCTAAATCAAACTTTTTCTCTCCTGCAATTCTCCATTCAACCAAAAAGGTAATCAAACCACAACACAATTTTCATTTCAATTTCACAATTTCAATTCACTACAATTTCATTTTCGAGAAGGAATCAAAAAAATGTCATCGTTCTTCAACACAAAGGTATTTCACCGTATTTATTTGATTCATCAGTCTTAATAAGTGAAGTTGTAATAGGAAATTTAAGAGAGAATTACCTTAAAAACATGAACAAAACATGAACATATTCATAAAAACACATGAACTTGTTCATGTTCATCAAAACATGAATATGTTCACGAATTTATGCTACATCTCCAAACCCCAAAATTCAAAACAGATTACACCTAAAAAAATCATAAATTTGTGCTACAAAATTGTACAAATTCATAATCTTCAAAGGGGGGCAGACTCGGACAAACCCATTTCATGAACAAATTTACAGACCCAATTAGACGAACCCAAATCTTCAACAAATCTTCATAAATCCAAAATTTTCATAAATCCAAAATCTTCACAAATCTTCGTAAATCAACATGTTCATAAATCCAAATCCCAAATCTTCAACAAATCTTCATAAATCCAAATCCCAAAACTTCACAAATCTTCATAAAAAAAAAAAAATCAGAAAAAATACCCAGATTCCGACTCCGAAAAAATACCCACCTGGAATCCTGCTTGTCAATTTTTGGAATCTTGATTTCTCCTCGTCTATTTCTGGAATCTTGATTTGAAAAAATGTGGGATTTGAATTTCTGGAATCTGAAATCCTGCCGCGTACTGGGTTCTGTGGAGGAGTGGCGGCCCCGCGATCTGGTTTTGGGTGGAGAAGTCGCCGGATAAAGTGATGAAGACGGTGGTGGCGCAGAGAGGGAGGGGGAGTTTCTGTGTTGGGAGATGGATTTAATAAGAGTTTTGATTAAGATCCCAAAACCCCTGAGTATGACATGTTCAGGATAATCTTGATAGAATAGAATCAGGATCAGGTTTCAATAGATATTAGGATTCATGATTGTCTGCACCATGTATAGTCAGCAGATATAGATAAGAGAGAGTGGATGTAGGAGCTTGAGTCTCTGAACCACTATAATTGCTGTGTTATTTGCTTTCTGTACTGCATTATATCTGTTGCATGTTTTTCACTGAAAGCATATTTACTGATACTCAGTTGGAATCAATCCACTGAATGTGCATTAACTGATTCACAGCCTTAATCACTGTTTTATTAAAGGAAGAAGATTTTCAGTAAAGTTAAAACGAGTATAAACTTAGGGCCAACCATTCCGCATTCTTGATTAGCTAGAACAAATAGTTACCAAACTGAACTAACTCTACTGAGTATTCAGTAAGATAATTATCTGATCCAAGCTTCTTAGGATCTCTGATAAACTCAGGATCAGTTGGGCTAATCTGAAGCTTCTAAAAGCTGCTCAGGATCATTGTCTCAGTAGACTTTGACTCAGGGCGATTTATGCTTCTCAGGGCAAAATTATCAGGACAACCTGACCCTTCTGACCTCAGTGAAAAAAAAGTTTTAAAAATCACAGAACACGTGTATTCCCCCCCTACACTTGTGAGACTCGTTTGTGCTGGGACCAACAAGTGGTATCAGAGCAGTGGTTCATTTTGACCACTTGCTTTGGTAGTCATAGTTCTATTTGCTGAAAGGCTTGGTGGTCTACTGAATAGATCTTTTGCTGATATCTTACAAGGCTAGTTCATCATGCCTTCTAAGAAACTTCCTATGTTCTCTGTTGAGAGCTATGACCTATGGAGACTGAGAATGCAGGCTCATCTGTATTCTAAACATGAAAGAATGTGGAGAGTGGTTTCTGAAGGACCATTCAAATATACTGTTGTAAATCCCAGAATCACTGATACTGAGAGGAATGATCCCAGAGAAGAATTTCCTAAGCCTGATGACCAACTTACTCCTGATGAGAGAAAGTTAGTCAACTTAGACTACATTGCTAAAGATACTCTGTATAGCACTATTGATGATGGTGTTATGGGGATGATTTCTCACTGTGAAACTGCCAAAGAAATATGGGACACACTTGCTATCATGTGTTAAGGCACATATCATATTAAAGAAAATAGACTTTCTGTTGTATTGGAAAGTTTGATAGTTTTGAAATGGAAGATGGTGAATCCATTGACAAACTGGAAGTCAGATTCACTAGCATTATGAATGATCTGAGTGCTATTGGGAAAAGATACCTACAGAGAGAAGTGGCACTGAAAATTCTTAGAGGACTATCTAAGAAATGGGATATACATGTTGTGGTGATTGAAAACACCAAGAATATTAATTCCATGCCATACCAACAAGTTTTCTCTGAACTGAAAGTTTATGAGTTTGTGATTGACAAGAAAACTAAGAAATCTGACAGCAAAGATGATTCTTCATCTAACAAGAATGTGGCTTTTGAGCTAAAGAGAAATCTCAAAAGCTCTGAGTCGAGAACTCACTTGCCAAAAATCAGGATGAGCAAGAGGATAAGCTAGTATTGATGGCAATGAGGTTTGAAAGGCTAAATAGCAGATATGGAAAATATAAGAAATATTACAGGAACCACAGGTACAAGAACATGAATAACTCAGAGGCTGAGGACAGATCCACTGTGAAAAGGAAGGACCACAAAGCTGAAGGTTCCTCATCCAGAAAGAAGGACTCCAAGACAAGGAGGGAAGTGATCAGGATGATGATACCAACATATGCTACAATTGCCAGAAGAAAGGTCACTTCCAATATGATTGTCCTGAGCTGAGTGCCAAAAAAAGAAAGGAGAGACAGACCAAGAGAGACATAAAAATCATTAGCAAGAAGGCTATGATTGCTGAAGAAGAAGAACAAACTAAAGAAGGTTCGACTCTTGGATGAGATATTTTTCGGATAGTGGCGGTGTTGGTCGGTGCAAAACGAGTCTTACACATGTATGGGGGAATACACGTGTTGGTGTTTTTAAAACTTTTTTATCGAGGTCACTTGGGTGGATAATCACGAAGATTAGGTTCGAGAAGCACAGATCGCTCTGAGTCAAAGTCTCTTGAGGCAGTGATCCGAATTTGCTTTTCGAAACCTCGAGATAATCCCAACCGAGTCTGAGTGTCGAGAGATCCCGAGTTGCTTGGATCGAGATAACTAACTTACTAAACCCTCGGAAAAATGCGTTCGGTTTGGTAACTATCTGTTCTAGCTACTCGGTTGTCTTGAATGGTTTGACCCTTAGTTTATACTCGTTTTAAGCTTTGCGAAAACCTTCCCTTTATGAAATAGTGATTAATTTGTGATTCACTTATGCAACCCGATTGGATTGATTCCAACCTGAATATCGATTGAAAAGTATGCTTTCAAAATCAAGTCAATGCAACGGATAAGCCACGGATAAGGAAAGCAATAAAGAACACAAACAATTATAGTGGTTCGGAGACTCAAGCTCCTATGTCCACTCTCTCAGAGCTCTTGAAAAATTCACTATCAACTTATGAGCTTTCGACTACCTCGTAGTTTACTTACTCAACTTCGTACGAGTTTCGACTACTCCCGTAGTTTACTTACTCAACCCGACCTTGAGCTTTACGACTACCTCCGTAGTTTACTTACTCAATCACACACAAGCTTTCGGACTACCCCCCAAAAGCTTACTAACTTCTTCTCTAGAGTTTTACGACTACTCGCGTGGTTTACTAACTCTTTACAACACTTCTCACCAACAAACACCTCCAACTACCTTCACAAGGGTTTGGGGTTTCTTGGTTGGTTTTCAACTAGGATGAGATATCCTTTACAATGAAGCACAATGCAAAGGGTTAGGATATCTCGACTAAGCTTTGGATAATTCTTATCAAGCTAGGCTTAGTATAGTGAGCTCTCTTCAATATTGAAGCACTTGGGAAATTCTAAGTTTTTTAAGTGCTTTTAACTTTTTTTACAAGAATAGGCTTGAGCTCTTAAGTTTGCGTATAAATTTCCGTAACCTTACAATGTAGAGGGTCACCCGGTATTTATAGGCATACACCAAGGTCACTCTTGAAAACTATCCGTTGGAGAGGCGACCGTGAGTTCCCTCTTGTGGTGTGTGAAAGCGGCTATATTTAGGGTTTGAAACTCCCTAACACTTTCTAGGCAATAGCCTTCCATGTAGCCGGTCTTCACTTTTTGCGATCTGGAACTTTTGTACATCGACATCTTTTTGAGAGACACATCCTTTGTCGATTGTCGGTATAGTGCAGTGTTGTCTTTCTCTTTTTGACTTTTGTCTCGGTTAAAGGTAGACACCTTCAGCGGCTCTTTTTTGGTTACAAACTCGAGTTTGATATAACCTTAACAACACGCCGACTTAGTTCCTTTTATGCGCATTTGAATGTCTTGGCGGATATCTAACTTTCTAAGGAATCGCGATCTTCTCGATATTGCATCTTTGGATAGATATATTGATTGCCTCGGAACATTGAGGTTCATCTTGAGCATTGATACCTTCTTGATTCTTGATAATTCTTTGTGCCTTGATATTCTTGATCTTTAGTTTCTCGGTCTTGATCTTTTTTTGTGTCTTGAGTCTTACGAGTCTTGAGGTCTTACGAATCTTTGTTGTTTATCTTGGTGATGTCTTTGAGTCTTCTCTTTGAGTCTTGATTTACTCAATATCCTCTTGAGTATTGATAACTATCACGAACTATATCTGCGACTATACATTCTGCAGATAACATCCTGAATATTCTAAAAACTGAATCCTGACTCAACTTATCAAGATCATTCTGAACATGTCATACTCAGGGGTTTTGGGATCTAATCAAAATCATAAATCTTTATTAAAATTCATCTCCCAACAATTTCCCCCTTTTTGATGATGCCAAAACCTATCTTGTTACAAACAAATAACCTATACTCAGGTTTCAGTTTATCCTATTTCAAGATTGGTTGTCTCTTAACAATTTCTTAAATCAGAGAATCTCTCAACAATTTCAGAGTTTCTCAACAGTTTAATCATTCAGCAATTTCTTCAGTAATAAATCTCTTTAACTAGTTCATTACCAAATACTTAAACAATTTCTCCCTTATCAATCATACAATCAGTTCAGAGACATTCATTCAGGCATATCAAAATAAAATACATGTAAATAAGATAATGAGATATTATCTTTTGAGCATAATGATAAATCTTCATTGATGATTGGTATCCCGTTACATATTACAATGAGTTTATCAACAAAATAAAAAAGACAAAATATAAAGATTACAAAATCTTACGAGTCTTGATCTTGATCTTCGATTTTGGCTCTTGATCTTCGCTCTTGGTTTGCTTCATTCTCAACTTCATCGGTGGGCACCTCAGTCAAACATTCGAAAAATCTCTTCTTGACTCATTTCTTTCCTTGATGATGTCCGGATTGTTTTTCTGTTAAACCCAATGACCCAACATCTTGAGCAATCTCTTGAGTAATGGCCTTCTCATTCACCAAGCCATTATCAAGTTTTGGAGGTGGATAGGAATATGGACCGGGGCTACTATCGTACCTCTCCTTCATCCTCAAAGTTAATCGACTCTGTAGATACTTTGGATAGAAGATAAGAAGGTATTCAATGAAAGCTTCATTACGATCGAGCTTTCCCTCTCCATTCCCCGAGAACATCATAATTGAACCGGAAGGTCCTCTTGACTTCTTCCCACATATCGTTGAGTTTGATAGGCATCCATTTATCAGCGTGGGGCCACTTTAGTGCTTTTGATGTTCCTTTCCTCTTGCTCGCAAACTTCACGAAATCACTCCTTAACTTACGCTCTTCGTCTATCTTCTTTTCGATCCGAGGCGTTCACGAGACCGAAGCGGCTGACTTTCTTAGCTTGTTCTTCTTGGAGTGTCTTGAGCATTTTCGTGTTGAAGACTTTCTTACGAGGTTGAGACTCGATTCCTTTGGTTATTCTGTTTCTTCATCATCGAATCGGTTTTCTCTGGATTGGCTTAAAGCCTTTGCACGTTTGCTTTCGGGTTGAACAACGCCCAAGGCTTTCCTCTTCATAAGCGATTCGGCGGCATCACTGGCTTGTTCAACCTTTGCTCTAGCACTTTCGGTTTCTCTCTTGCAACATCAAGCATAGCTTGCTTTCGAAACTTCGAGTGTAGATAGGCTTTTTCTACTGGCGAACTTCAACTTCTCGATAGCTCCGACTTCTTTAAAGGCTTTTTGCTAGATTATACATTTCAAACATCTTTACGAGCCTTCTTCTCCAAAATCGTGCCATGAACTTTCTAAGATCTTGACTTCCTTTTTCCCCTTCTTGGCGGCGTAATTTGGAAGAAGCACGGAAGTCTTTGTGTCCATGTGATATTGCTCTTTGCTTATCTGGCCGAACTTCTCTCGCTATCTCGATCTTGTTCGTCTTCGGCCTCCTTAGATGGTTCTTGGCCCGAAAATTCTTTAGATAAGTGGGCAAAAGCGGCGAAGAAGTGCTTCTTTGAACATCTCTGTCATCTTGGTCATGAGCATTGAGCTCATTTCCTCAACAAGCCGAGACTTGATTAGCACCTCATTTCTTTTACGCGGTTTCACCTCTAGGAAATCGAGAACTTTCTGGTGTTTTACCTTCGATTCATCACTTAACTTCGGCCTTGACTCCCTCCGAACTTCTCATTTAGCTTTCCTTCCATGGAGGTCATCTGGGTGGTTAGAGTGTTTTGAATTTTACCCGATTACGAAGAGTGACTAAGACCGTCCATCTTTTGAGCTTGATTGGCCAGCGTTTCTTCCATCGAGCAATCTTGATCATCATTGGCTCAACCTTCTCAAGTTTCTCTATCGGAGGTGAGATCAATCTCGGGGAATCTTACGTACCTCTGTGTTGTCGATCATCTTGAGCTCGGCTTCATTCGAGCTCCGGTCTCGGTTGCGCCTCGATCTGAAAAGTACTATCAACATTCGATTTTGACTAGATCGGGTTGATCGACAGCGAAGTCTCCTTTTCAATCTGAGGGCTTCTCAACATCTCCTGTTGGTCCCCATCTCCATCTTGAGATTTGTCTCATTTGCTTGGGGCACCAACCCTTCATTGCTCTCCTCTCAACCCAACTTCCTCTCCGAACGGCTCATCAAAATCGGAGTTTTTCATCCCGAGCTTTGTCATCCGAACCACGAAGAAAAAGTCGGTCGGAAAAGGTTGTCTCCTCATTCCACCGTCTTCCTCTAAAAAAGCGGCAATATCAAGCATCTCGGGAAAAGTCGATTGAGGATAAATCTGATTGTCTTAATCTGAAGAAAATATCTTGCGGATCGGGATATGAAATTTGAGCTCGAGGTATCGGTCAAGTATGAATCGTTCCCCTTGCTCCCTCCACTCGCCTTCTTGACCTCGCCCTTCTTCCATCTCGGGCTCTGGTTCATTTGAAGTTTACGCTAAGGGATCGAAAGTAGATCTTTCGGGGAGCTCATCAAGACTATTACGCTCTGAGTCTCGTGACATCCGAAGTTTGTCTTGGTCGGGTCCTCGGTTTGTATCTGTGTGGGTTCGAGGCTGGAATGGTATATCCTCGGTTTAGTCGAGTTGGCTCGTCGGTCGTCCGAGCTTGCACATCTTGGATCGACTCTGGTGGCTCTTCATCGAGCACTGCACACACGAGGTAGGCATCTCGAGGTCGAGCTCCTTTGAAAATTTCTGAGAAATTTTTATCATCTTGGCGATGTCTCGAGCACCTCGAAAAAGACACGCTCCTCGGTCGATCATGTGTCTGGAGATAACTGAGCCAACACTTGTAATGGTGAACTACGGCGGTTTGGCCCTCGGGTTGAATCTCTTGAGAATCACTTCCATCTTCATCGGTGAGAACCACCAATCTTCTGCGTTTTGGAGCAAGATTCTTACTGTTTCATCATTTTTGCTCCTGCTCCATCTTTGCCTCCAACAACATCTTCCCCTAGTTTGTTGGGTCTTTTTAAACAAGCTGCGGAAGGTGATTCTACCTTCTTTTCTCTCTTCCCACGATGACACCTTCCTTGCAACAATGGGTTTAAGGAGAATTTTGGATTTAGGAAATGGGGTCGAATTGGCGAAGATATCCTCCTCCTCTCGCACATCTCCAAAATGTAAGCAATTTTGGTGGCATGGTGGATCTTGCCTTTGATTGAGATCGCCCGTCAATCTTCCTCAAAACTTTGGTCCGCTCACTCACAAATGCGGATCGGGAATTTGAGCCGGTTGAAATTGTGGTGGGTGAAAGCTATCTATCGCCGCCATCAATCGAGCTTGGGGTACTTATCCGCTCAAAACTCCCCATGAAGACTCATGATGCACTTGCTCACAATATCCATCAACACACGATATTGTGGCTTTAGGTGCCTTTTTGCGATTAATGTCGCCTCAAACTTAACGAGGATTCTCGGCAATCCTATCTAAGTACTCTGCTCTCTTCACGACATATACATCGTAGGATCCTCTCCTCTATCCACGAGCTCAAAAACATCATTGATTTTTTGGAACAATATCTGAGATCCCTCTCAAAATCGGCGTATTTGGATGATTGCTCTAAGTGTGATACAATTAACTTAGAATGCATCTGACCATCTTCATCTATCTTCAAATTCTGAGATGAATTCGATTACCTCTTTCGCAAACTCTGGTGCAGTCGGTTTTGTGACTAGTTGGGTGAGTTTAGCGGTTGAATCATATGCGAGCCTCCTCTTACGGCTTTGAGTTGGTTGTGCTTTCAAGTGAGACAACGAACTTCGTACCCACGGCTTGTTGGTTTGGCTAATCTCGAGAGCGGGGTTGGAGACATTTTAGAGTTTGATTGAAGAAGGAAGCTTTAGGGTTTGGAGAATTTACGGGCAAAGGGATTTTTAATTGCGAGAGGATTTGAAAATGAAGGGTTTGATAAATTTTTTTTGGCTTGAATGGCTGATTGGGGTTTATATAGCCTTGAGATCGTGGGGAATCGTGTTGGTTAGGTGAGTAACAGCGGTTGAGATTAATCTCCGATTAATCGAATTATCTGAACAAACGATCTCTCGAAAAGTAAGCCGCCAAAACATCCTCATTGGTCATTAATGTAGCGAGCATTAAATGATTTATTGACCTTCTTTGAATTTAAAAGCGATCCGCCCCAAAAAAAAAAACATTCCTCGGTGTTTTTATATTTATTGCGAATGATTCTTGAATTTACTTGAGCAATAAATGGATCGCATAAAGTCATTACTTCTTGGACCAATTTCCCTCTATCGGTCTTCTTGAGTCTTGATCTTGATAAAATGTCGATTATATCTTGAGTCTTGAATTGGTTCGATATATCTTCTTGAGTTTTTCGAGATTGATTCGGTATTTCCATTTTATCTGAGCTTCTCGGAAGGATTACGAAAAAACTTCATGCATCGAAAACCTTCAATTTTTTTGATTTTATTCTATACACCTAGTTCTAGCATCCCTAATTGTTGAAAGTTCTTGAAATCTTGATTCCAGCAAAGGTTTAGTCAAGATATCGGCTCTCTGCTTATCGGTATGAATTTTCTCCATCCTTATGTCCTTCTTACCGACATGATCTCGATGAAGTGATGTCGATATCCACATGCTTGCATCGGTGTGCAATCTAGGGTTTTGTGAAATAGCAATGGCACTATTAATGTCACAAAATATTGGTACTTCATTGGCTACAACTTTATAATCCCTCAATTGTTATGCGAGCCAAAGAATGCGTGCCCAATGACTTCTGCAACCATATATTAAACTTGATGTAGTACTTGTTGCTCTTGAGGGTGCATTTCTTCGAAAACCAAGAAATCGACTTGCTTCCTAGAAATTGACAAGTTCTGAAGTGGACTTCTGTCAATTCTGCATCCTCCATGTCGACATCCGAGTAACCACTTAACTCTAGGTTATCATCAATTTGGATACCATAATCCTCTATTCACTTTGTGCCCTTAAGATATTTGATTATCTTTTTGGCAAAGCATCCATGTGAGTAGCCTTAGGATTAGCTTGGTATCTTTGCACATATCAACAACAAATGTTATATCGGCCTACTTGCTGTGAGATAGAGCAATGATCAATGATTCCTCAATAATCGATTATGACTTCTTGATTTGCCTTGAATCGGGATCCATCTTGTAGTTAGTATTCATGGGAATTCTAAGCTAATTGCATTGCAATCTGTACACCATATTTGGCAATCGGATCTACGGTGTACTTTGCACGGTTGATGAATATTCCTTCCTTTGATTGTTTCACTTGAAGTCTAGAAAGAAATTCATCTCTCCCATCATTGACATCTCAAACTTGCCTTTCATCGTGTTGAAAACTTTTCACACGGTGATGGTTTGGAGATCCAAAAATGATGTCATCAACATATATCTGAACTAGTAAGATATCTTCCCCATCCTCTATCTGAGCAGAGTTCTATCAGCAGTTCCTTTGACAAAACCATGGTGGTAAGAAACCGAGAAAGAGTATCATACCATGCTCACGGGTTCTTGTTTAAGACCATACAAAGCTTTTCTTAGCTTTGTAAACTTGGTCATTCTGTTTTGAAACCGGGGAGGTTGTTCCACATAAACCTCTTCTTTAAGCACACCGTTCAGAAATGCACTTTTCACATCCATCGATGGTGTGAACTTCATGTGGGCAGCATATGCAAGAAACAATCGATGGCTTCTAGTCTTTGCTTGGTGCAAAGGTTTCATCATAATCCAAGCCTTCTTCTTGGGAATAACCTTGTGCAACTACTAGCCTTGCCTTGTTTCTCACAATGTTGTTGTTTTCATCTCTTTTGTTCTTGAAAACCCACTTGGTTCCAATGACATTGTGCCTTTACGGTCTATCTACTAGCTCCCATACTTCATTCCTCGAGAATTGATTGGCTCATCTTGCATGGCGATAATCCGGTGAGAATCTTGTAGAGCTTCACCAATCTCGGTGAGGTTCTTTCTCGATAGGAAGCGGCGAGAATAGTGCACTCTCTCCATGGAACCTTCTAGTCTTAAAACCTCCGGTTAGATCACCCACAATCGGCTTGTAGGATGGCTATCTAACCATTTCCTTCTTGATGTTCCCCCTTCAATGGTATCCTCAACATTTGAAATGTTAGGTTCGATTAAATCGACAAACTCGAGGGAACAACAAAAGCGGGAGAAAGGGAATCATCTTCCTCGGGGAAATTCTACCGAGAACATTGTCGAGACATTTGTTCCCCTTTGGTTGATAGATTCGAGAGAAATTGCCTCAATTTGTGACCACATCTTCATTGGCATCACGTGCACGAGTGCAGGCGGTGTCTGTTCGGATTGGTCACCTTTGGAGTGTTGGTTTTCTGGGTCTCACCATCACGATTTCCATCACGAACTTCTTTATCGAAGTCGAGTCACTCAATCATAGATAATGGTGACTTCTTCTTTTTGATTCGATTGGATGATTTATCTTTCATTTTTGGGCTTAATCTGGTGATCCTCTTTGTCGGTTCATTTGCATCATGTTCTGTTTCTTACGAACACAAAGCAGATTCATCAAAAAACAACATGAGGTGTTTCCTCCACAATAAGAGTCCTACGGTTGTAAACTCGAAAGCTTTCTTGACTTGAGAATATCCTAAGAATATTCCTTCACCAAACTTTACTATAAAATGTTTTCAAGCTGATCTTTACCATTATTGTGTATGAAACACTTGCAACCAAAACACGAAAAGAAAAAAAACAAAGGCTTCCTTTCATTCCAAAGCTCATAAGGCGTTTTGCCTTGACTTTTTGTCAGCATGGATCTATTCTGAGAGTAGCATGCAGTGTTGACAGCTTCAGCCCAAAATCTTTTAGGAATATCAGCTTCAGCTATCATTGTCCTTGCAGCTTCTTTCAGAGTTCTGTTCCTTCTTTCAGCAACACCATTTTGTTGAGGGGTCCTTGCAGCTGATGTTTCATGTAGAATTCCATTTGCTGCACAATAATCAGAAATGATATGATTTATAAACTCAGTTCCTTTGTCAGATCTGATTTTGACCACACTCGATTTTTTCTCATTCTTGAGCCTTTTCGATAATCTGGCGACTTTATAATCGAGTCTCTTTCTTACTGAGTAAGAATATGACCCAAGTATATCTTGAGTAGTCATCAACTACTACCAATGTGTATTTCCTGCCATTAGTGCTCACAGGTGTTATAGGACCAAACAGATCCATATGCAAAAGCTGAAGTATTCTCTCAGTAGAAACTTCTACTTTGCTTTTAAATGATGCTTTGACTTGTTTTCCTTTCTGGCACGCATCACAAATGTGTTCCTTACTGAACACTTCATTAGGCAACCCTCTCACAAGAGCTAATCTTGCAAGCTTGTTCAGGGTTTTGAAGTTTAGGTGATTCATTCTTTTATGCCATAACCAACTGATATCTGTGGAACTTTTAGCAATTAAACATGTATCTTTAGGAGTTGAACTCCAATCAGCAAGATACACATTCCCTTTTCTTGTACCAGTCAGTAATACTTTATGTGATGTATCATCTTTCACAAAGCATAAGTTCTTGGAGAACTCAACATTGAAACCTTTATCACGAAATTGGCTAATTAATGACAAGTTATGCTTCAATCGGATACATATGAAACACCATGGATATGGCCGAGTCGACTTCCAAAGTTCCATATCCTTGATCATCCTTGGAGTTATCTCAAAAAAGTGATCTGTGGGCCTCTTTGTTCAACATAGTCCTTTGAGCATCTTCTTGAATCTGTCATATGTCTTGAGCATCCATTTGTCAAGATACCATACATCGAGGAGCTTTTTCATCTCTGCTCATCGATTGCCATGTGATCTTTCATCGACTTAGTGCCTGGTTTTCCTCCGAAAAAAGCAGATCAATTCTTAGGTACCCATTTTGTGTAGGGTCCTACGAGGTTATTTGTACCTTTCGGAATCCAAATCTGCGACAACTCTAATCACTTTAGAGTGGCTAATTTGTCTTCCATAAACATCAACATATACATCCACTACTCACGGGTGCCTTAGCGGTTTTATATATATATGTGCTAGCTTTAGCATGAACATGTGCCTTAGAGTTCTTCTTTGGTTGGGCCTTACATTGGATCTTAGGCTTTTTTGTGCGGCCGGTCTAAATCTTTGATGACTTCGGGTTGGATAACCTTTACCCTTAGGCAAGTGAGGTTCGGGTTATGCATCTTTGAAATCTGGGTCTTCGGATATCTCGAGGACTTGGTCTCTTGATTGAGAATGTCTCTCTTTGAGTGTTTCTCATATGAGGATTCCTCGATGGTTGATGTGGAGCCTTTCGGGGTTTGCATTCTTAGCTTTGAGGCTTTGAAGTACTTACTGAAACTTTCAATCGATTGCTTTCGAGGTTTTCTTGCCTTCTTTGAGGTTTGGGCTTTCTAACTTTGATCATTCAGTTTTTTTTGAGACCATAGGTCCTTTTCCCTTGTCTACAACCTTGGGCATTTCTTGGTTTGAAGTGTAGGTGCCACTTTGGTTTTACAAAGATAGTCTTCTTGCTACTTGACTTGACATTTAGATGACCTTGTGAGGTTCCCCTGGAATATATCCCAATCCAGATTTTATAGTCACGGATCTCTGGTAACTCTGAATTTCATCTATTACATTAGATGCATTATTGATAGAGTTAACTTCTTACATGCACTATCCTCCGCGATTCTGTAGAGTTTTATGCTTCTCGAGAGGTCATTGAACTTCGATTACGATTATTTGAATCTCTTGATGGATTTCTCTAGCTTTTCGATTAGGGACATTATCAACTTCTCTTTCTCTCGAGAGTTGTACTTTGAGAACATCCAGTTCATCGGTAGCTCCCATTAATTGAGAAGTGACTTCGATATTGCTAGAAGTCTTTCCATTTTAGATTTTCGACTTTCGGTTCCTTAATACGCTCTTGAGTTTGATTTAGCGATCCTTGCAAAATAGCATAGTCCTTCATGATTCTCGAAAGAATCCATCGGTCAAAATATTTGTTTTTCGGTGGAACTTGAAAACTCTTGTGCTAGTGTAGGAGCAACAACGAGAGAAAGAAGAGTTTACCTCCTCAATGGGACATCAGACGGATGTCATCACTTTCCTTGTCGAGAATATCTCATCGAAGAGCTAGATCCCTCCTCGAGTGTTCTTCTTACGCAATCATGGCCTTTTTGCTTGAGAACTTACGGTCTCTTATAGCTTGCCTTTCTCTTCTCTCCTTAGCACTCAAATCTGGACAATCATCTTTGGAAGTGACCTTTCTTCTGGCGGTTATAGCATCTGTTGGCATCATCATCGATCATTTTCTTCTTTGGACTTGGAGTCCTTTCTTTTGGATGAAGATCCTTGAACTTTTCAGTCTTTCTTCTTCTCGGTTGATCTGTCCTCGGGTTTCTTCGGTTTTGTGGTTCTGTAATAGTTTTTGTATTTTCCAAATCTACTATTGAGTCTATCAAACCTTCTTGCCATCGGTCTTTAGCTTTTCCTCAAGCTCATCGATTTTTTGGCATGGGGGTTCTCGAGACTCTCTAGTTTTCTGAGTTTTATCTTTGGCTTTTAAGGCCACATTCTTACTCGATGAAGAATCATCTTTCTTTGTCGGCCTTTTTGGATTTCTTATCAATTACAAATTCATAGGCTTTTCATTTCGAGAGAAGACTTGTTGGTAAGGCATTGAGTTAATATTCTTGGTGTTTTCAATCACCTTTGCATGAATATCCCATTTCTTAGATAGACCTCTAAAATTTTCAATGCAACTTCTCTCTCTGTGGGTATTTCTTTCCAAGTGCATTTAGATCATTCATGATCTTTAGTGAATCGACTTCGGTTTGTCTATTGATTCACCATCATCCATTTCAAAAGCTGTCAAACTTTCCAATTGCCCTTTGAAAAGTTGTTTTCTTTTTATATGATGTGCCTTGGCACATAACAGACTAGTGTATCCCAAATCTCTTTAGCGATATTACGGTGAGAGATCATTCCCATCACACCATCATCAATTGTCTTTGTATAGTGTGTCTTTTGCAATGTAGTCTAGATTGACTAACTTTCTCTCCTCGAGAGTCGGGTTGGTCATCGGACTTAGGAAATTCTGCTCTAGGATCAATTCTCTCATCTTACATTTCTCTCTGGGATTCACTCTGATGCTTGGAATGGTCCTTGAGAGAGACCACTCTCACATACGCTCATGTTTGGAATCTGAGATGAGCTGCATTCTCGATCTCCATAGGTCATAGTTCTCCTTTGAGAACATGGAAAGTTTTTAGAAGACATTTTTACGATCTCTTGAAAAATAAAAGGTTTCAACAAATAAGATCGGTTCGGATAGACCACAAGTATTTTTGAAAATAAAACTTTGGTCAACCAAAGAAAGTGGTCAAGTTGAACCTTTGCTTTGATACCACTTGTTGGTCGGTGCAAACGAGTCTTACACGTGTATGGGGGAATACACGTGTTGGTGTTTTTAAAACTTTTTTTTCTTCGAGGTCGCTTGGGTGAGGATAATCACGAAGATTAGGTTACGAGAAGCCGAGATCGCTCTGAGTCAAGGTCTCTTGAGATAGTGATCTGGTTGCTTTGAAACCTCGGATAATCAAGCCCCGAGTCACGAGTGTCGAGAGATCTGAGTTGCTTGGATCGGATAACTAACTTCTTGAACCCTCGGAAGAATGCGTTCGGTTTGGTAACTATCTGTTCTAGCTACTTTCGGTTGTCTTGAATGGTTTGACCCTTAGTTTATACTCGTTTTAAGCTTTTGCGAAAACCTTCCCTTTATGAAATAGTGATTAGGTGTGATTCACTTATGCAACCCGATTGGATTGATTCCAAGCTGAATATCGATTGAAAAGTATGCTTTCAAAATCAAGTCAATGCAACGGATAAGCCACGGATAAGGAAAGCGATAAAAGAACACAACAATTATAGTGGTTCGAGACTCAAGCTCCTCGTCCACTCTCTCCGACTCTTCGGAGAAATTCACTATCAACTTATGAGCTTTACGACTACCTCGTAGTTTACTTACTCAACTTCGTACTGAGTTTTTCGACTACTCCCGTAGTTTACTTACTCAACCCGGACCTTGAGCTTTACGACTACCTCCGTAGTTTACTTACTCAATCACACACAAGCTTTGGACTACCCCGTGGCTTACTAACTTCTTCTCTAGAGAGTTTTTCGACTACTCGCGTAGTTTACTAACTCTTTACAACACTTCTCACCAACAAACACACTCCAACTACCTTCACAAGGGTTTGGGGTTTCTTGGTTGGTTTTCAACTAGGATGAGATATCCTTTACAATGAAGCACAATGCAAAGGGTTAGGATATCTCGACTAAGCTTTGGATAATTCTTATCAAGCTAGGCTTAGTATAGTGAGCTCTCTTCAATATTGAAGCACTTGGGAAATTCTAAGTTTTTCGAGTGCTTTTTAACTTTTACAAGAATAGGCTTGAGCTCTTAAGTTGCGTATAAATTTCCCGTAACCTTACAATGTAGAGGGTCACCAGTATTTATAGGCATACACCAAGGTCACTCTTGAAAACTATCCATTGGAGAGACGACCGTGAGTTCCCTCTTGTGGTGTGTGAAAGCGGCTATATTTAGGGTTTGAAACTCCCTAACACTTTCTAGGCAATAGCCTTCCATGTAGCCGGTCTTCACTTTTTTGCGATCTGGAACTTTTGTACATCGACATCATCTTTTTAGAGACACATCCTTTGTCGATTGTCGGTATGGTGCGATGTTGTCTTTCTCTTTTTGACTTTTGTCTCGGTTAAAGGTAGACACCTTCAGCGGCTCTTTTTGGTTACAAACTCGAGTTTGATATAACCTTAACAACACGCCGACTTAGTTCCTTTTATGCGCATTTGAATGTCTTGGTAGATATCTAACTTTCTAAGGAATCGCGATCTTCTCGATATTGCATCCTTGGATAGATATATTGATTGCCTCGGAACATTCGGAGTTCATCTTGAGCATTGATACCTTCTTGATTCTTGATAATTCTTTGTGCCTTGATATTCTTGATCTTTAGTTTCTCGATCTTGATCTTTTTTTGTGTCTTGAGTCTTTGAGTCTTGAGGTCTTACGAATCTTTGTAGTTTATCTTGGTGATGTCTTTGAGTCTTCTCTCGCCGAAGTCTTGATTTTCGGTATCCTCTTGAGTCTTGATAACTATATCTGAACTATATCTGCGACTATACATTATGCGAGATAACATCCGAATATTCTAAAAACTGAATCGACTCAACTTATCAAGATCATTACGAACATGTCATACTCGGGGGTTTTGGGATCTAATCAAAATCATAAATCTTTATTAAAATTCATCTCCCAAACAAGTTTTCTCTGGCGAAAGCCCGGTGATGATGTCGACGACAAAGATGATTCTTCATTATGGAGGAGGTAAATTCTTCTATCTCGAGTTGTTCCTCCTACACAAGCTAATTTGAAGTTATCAAGTTCAAGGCTAAATAACGATATGGAAAATTTTGACTGATGGATTCTTTTGAGAATCTTATGAAGGATTATACGAAGGTTACAAAGAAGGTTCGCTCCAAGAAAACTCAAGAGTAGAATAAGGAACCAATAGATGCTTGAAAATTGCGGGAAGAAAGGTCACTTCAATATATGAAGTGGAAAGATGATTCTAGCTCTTGAGATGAGAAAAAATCAAATTGAAATCACTTCTCAATTCATTTGGGAACTCTTGATGAACTAGATGTTATGGAGAAAAGTACAACTCTCGTTGAAAAGGAGAAGGTGATAGAAATCTGAATGGAAAATTGGAGAAATCGTATTCGAGGAAATAAAGGGTTTATCGAAATGGAAAGTTCAATGACCTCTTTGAGAAACATGAAACTCTAAAAAGAAAAGTGAGGATAGTGAGTAGAATGGAAAAAGTTAGCTCTATTGAATTTGACCTCGCATCAAATCTAAAGTAATAGATGAAAATTGAGTTATGAAAAGATCAAAGAACTGCAACTATAAAATTTGGATTGGGATATAATCCAGGGAACCTCACAAGGTCTTTGAATCTTTGGTTTAAGTAGCACTAAGATCATCTTTGTTAAACCAGTGGCATGTACTAATCTTCCTACTGAAGAACAACCCAGTGTTTTGGACAAGGGTAAAGGACCTATGGTTTTGAAAAAAGCGAAGGTTCGGGAAGAAAGCCCAAACCTCAGGAAAAGGCTAGAAAACCTGAACACTCAGTAGGGAATTTTTAGGCCAGTACTTCGAAGCCTCGGGATAAGAATACCAACCTGAAGAAATCTGCACTGAACCATCAGAGTAATTTTCAGAAGAGAAACACTCAGCAGAGATATTCTCAGCCGAAAAGACCAAGTCCTCAGATTACTGAAAGACCACAATTTCAGTATAGGCAACCTAAACCCCACTTGCCTAAGGGTAAAGGTTTCCTGAACCCAAGTCAGCAGAGACAGAGACCAGCTGCACCAAAGCCAAGACATTGGAACAAGAGGCCTGAACCCAAGAAGAACTCTAAGGCTCATGTTCATGCTAAGGCTGTCACTCATACACAAGGTACTGCCAAGGCACCTAGGGTGGTGAATGTGTATGTAGATGTTTATGGGAGACAAATCAACCACTCTAAAGTAATTAGAGTTGTCAGGCAGATTTGGGTTCCAAAAGGTACAGCTAACCTGGTAGGACCCTACACCAAATGTGTACCTAAGAACTGATCTGTTTTTCAGGTGAAGGAAAAGGGCACTGAGCTGAATGAAGACAACATAGCCCTGATGAGTGGAAATGAATTGGCTCCTGCTGTATGGTATCTGGACAGTGGATGTTCAAGACATATGACAGGATATAAGCAATTACTCACTGACTATGTTGAGCAAAAAGGCCCACAGATCACATTTGGAGACAATTCCAAAGGACAGACTGAAGGATATGGAACTCTTGAAGTGGTTTCTGTTCATATCCATGGTGTTTCTTATGTGTCTGGTTTAAAGCATAACCTGTTTTCTATCAGTCAATTTTGTGACAAAGGATTCAGTGTTGAGTTCTCAAAGAACTTATGTTATGTGAAAGATAATGGTTCACAACAAATATTACTGACTGGTACTAGAAAAGGAAACGTGTATCTTGCTGATTGGAGGCTATCTCCTAAAGATACATGTTTGGTTGCAAAAAGTTCCACTGATACCAGTTGGTTGTGGCACAAAAGGCTGAGTCACTTAAACTTCAAAACCCTGAACAAACTTGCAAGATTAGCACTTGTGAGGGGGTTACCAAGTGAAGTGTTCAATAAAGATCATGTATGTGATGCTTGTCAGAAAGGGAAACAAATCAGAGCGTCATTCAAAAGCAGAGTAGAAGTTTCTACTGATAGAATACTTCAACTGTTACATATGGATCTCTTTGGTCCAGTAACACCTGTGAGCACGAATGGCAGGAAATATACACTTGTGGTAGTTAATGACTACTCTAGATACATATGGGTCATATTCTTACTCAGTAAGAAAGAGACTCGGACAAAACTGCCTGAACTACTAAAAAGACTCAGTACTGAAAAGAATCTGAGTGTGGTCAAAATTAGATCAAATAAAGGAACTGAATTTATCAACCATATTATATCTGATTATTGTGTAGCAAATGGAATAGCTCATGAAACATCAGCTGCAAGGACTCCACAACAGAATGGTGTTGCTGAAAGAAGAAATAGGACTATGAAAGAAGCTGCAAGAACAATGATTGTTGAAGCTGACATTCCTAAGAGATTTTGGGCTGAAGCCATCAACACTGCATGCTACTCTCAGGACAGATCCATGCTGACAAAGAATCAAGGCAAAACTCCTTATGAGCTGTGGAATGAAAGGAAGCCTCTTGTTTCTTTCTTTCGTGTGTTTGGTTGCAAGTGCTTCATACACAATAATGGTAAAGATCAGTTGAAAACTTTTGATAGCAAAGCTGATGAAGGGATATTCTTAGGATATTCCGAAGTCAGTAAAGCCTTCAGAGTTTACAACTGTAGGACTCTTATTATGGAAGAAACACCTCATGTTGTTTTTGATGAATCTGCCTGTGTTCAGAAGAAACAGGAACATGACTCAGGAGAACTGACCAAGAGAATCACAAGACTAAGCCTGAAAAAGAATGATAAAACATCCTCTGAACCTGAAAAGAAGAAGTCAATCACTTTCTATGAATGGAGTGAGTCAGACTCAGATAAAGAAGCCCAGGATGGAAATACTCAGGATGGAAATTCTCCACTGAAGGAAAGCCAACACACTGAAGCTGACCCATCTGAACATACACCAGTTCAGACTCAGGTATGTAATGCCAATGAAGATATGGTCACAGCTGAGGCAAACTCTGAATCTATCAACCAATGGGGAACAAATGTCTCTGACAATGTTCTGAATGGAATATCCCCTGAAGAAGATGATTCACTCTCTCCTTTTCCGTTGTTCCTTGAATTTGATGAAATACCTGAACCTAACATTTCTGATGTTGAGGATACTACTGAAGGGGGAAAATCCAGGAGAAGATGGTTGGATAGTCATCCTACAAGTCAGATTGTGGGTGATCTATCAGAAGGTGTTAAAACAAGAAGGTTCCATGGAGAAAGTGCTTTGTTTTGTTGCTTCCTATCTGAAAAAGAACCTACTGAGATTGAAGAAGCTCTTCAAGATTATTTTTGGATTACTGCTATGCAAGAAGAGCTGAATCAGTTTACAAGAAATGAAGTTTGGGAGCTGGTGGACAGACCTAAGAGGCATAATGTGATTGGAACCAAGAGGGTGTTCAAGAATAAGAGAGATGAGAACAACAACATTGTGAGAAACAAGGCAAGGCCAGTTGCACAAGGTTATTCCCAAGAAGAAGGCTTGGATTATGATGAAACCTTTGCACCTGTTGCAAGACTAGAAGCCATCAGATTGTTTCTTGCATATGCTGCTCATATGAAATTCACAGTCTATCAAATGGATGTGAAAAGGGCATTTCTGAATGGTGTGCTTAAGGAAGAGGTTTATGTGGAACAACCTCCAGGATTTTGTCAGAATTACCAAGTTTACAGGCTCAGGAAAGCCTTGTATGGTCTGAAGCAAGCACCCAGAGCATGGCATGATACTCTTTCTCAGTTTCTTACTGACCATGGATTTTGTCAAAGGAACTGTTGATAGAACCTTGTTCAGGATAGAAGATGGGAAGGATATCTTACTAGTTCAGATTTAAGTCGATGACATCATATTTGGATCTCCAAACCATCAGATGTGTGAGAAGTTATTAGCTCTGATGAAAGGAAAGTTTGAGATGTCTATGATGGGGGGATGAATTTCTTTCTAGGACTTCAGGTGAAACAGACCAAGGAAGGAATATCCATCAATCAAGGAAAATACACCAGAGATCTGATTGCTAAGTATGGTGTACATAATTGCAATGAAGTTAGAATTCCCATGAATACTAACTACAAAATGGATCCTGATCCTTAAGGCAAGTCAGTAAATCATACTGATTATAGAGGGATCATTGGATCATTGCTATATCTTACAAGTAGGCCTGATATTACCTTTGCTGTTGGAATATGTGCAGGATACCAAGCTAATCCTAAGGCTAGTCACATGGAGGCTGCCAAAAAGATTCTGAAATATCTTAAAGGCACTGTGAATAGAGGATTATGGTATCCAACTGATGATAACCTTGAATTAACTGGTTATTCAGATGCTGATTATGGTGGATGTAGAATTGACAGGAAATCTACTACAGGAACTTGTCAATTTCTTGGAAGTAAACTGATATCATGGTTTTCAAAGAAATAGACCTCAGTAGCAACCAGTACTACTGAAGCTGAATACATGGCTGTAGGAAGCTGTTGTGCACAAATTCTTTGGCTCAGACAACAATTAAGGGATTATAAGATTATAGCCAATGAAGTATCTATATTTTGTGACAATAATAGTGCAATTGCTATTACACAAAATCCGGTATTGCGCACCAGAGATCATGTTGAAAAGAAGGACATCAGAATGGAGAAAATTCATACTGATAAACAGAGAGCTGATATCTTGACTAAACCCTTGGCTGAATCAAGATTTCAGGAACTATCAGTTGAATTGGGAATGTTGGACCCAGGTGAAAGAATTTCACTGAAGGGAGAAGTCCTTCAGGGGCATGTAGTTATTCAGGGGGAATAACTCAGGACAAAATTTCTCTCAGGATGGAAACTGAGACTCAGGACGAAATCTTGTCAGGATCAATATTCAGGAAGGTTTATGTATTCAAATAATCTTGAAGTTATATTGATACATGCATTAAATTCAGTAGCATTTATTACACTGGAGATTACTCAGTAATAATTTGAAATAAATGACAAAAGGCCTGAATATTTAAAGCGGGAATGATTGTTGACCGGAAAAGATGAACAGTCACCTCGATTTCCATGAAACGTCTATTTGTCAACCTATAAACTGCTACTTGCCTATTGTCCAGAAAATTAACCAAATATAGCTATTTTCCCTCGAGATTTTCTTTAAATCTCAGATTAAATCTCAACTCTTTATCATATCTTTGAGATTTAATCACAACCGTTGATCTTTATTTCACAGATCATATATAAGCCAGTCTTTAACCCTCAATCGTTTATTTCTCACATTTAAACGGTCAAAATTCCCAAAACTCTAAAACCTTCAAATCTTCAAAACTTCAAAATCCCAAAACTCTCAAAATACTCTACCCGAAAATTGTCTCAACAATGGAATTCCCAAATTACTCAATGATCAAAGTTCTCGCAGAAATAGAAAAGCCGTACTTCGAACATGTAATAGCCATGATCGATAACAAGGCTACTCAGGTAGAGGAAGAGGCTCTAAACATGTTGCGGATGGCTCGATTTACACGATTGGTGAGCAATATGCCAGAATTAGAACTCGCACAGGAGGTATTGCAGTTCGTGATCAATCTAAGTCAAGGAGATGATGGTGGACTGGTGTCGCAGTTGCGCTTCGGCACTTTCGCAAAATCTAGGACAGAGGTGGTTCACAATATTAAGGTATCTCTATCCTTAGAAGATATAAATTCTGCTTTTGAATTAAATGATAATGGAGAGGATCCTGCTCAATATATGGCGGGACGAGAGCAAGAGATTCTGGATAGATTTGCGGAAACTAAGGCAGAACTAAAAGGTGCATTGCACAAACATTATTTAAAACCCAAATACCGTGTTTTAATCGACATTGTTGCAAAATGCTTGATGAGCACATCGGGAAGTCTAGAACAGGTGAGCAGAAACAAGCTAAGGCTTATGGCTGCAATAGAGGATTCACCCGCTGTAGATTTCAACTGGCTCAAATTCCTGGTGAACTGCATCCTTCTTCAGACTGAGAAACTAAGGTATGCTAAAGGCTCATTCACCAAGAATGGGAAAGTGTTGTTTGGAACAAATATTAGCTTTCTAATAGAAACTCTGTCCCGAGAAGAAATGTTCTTAATGGGAGGTGTTGAGTTTTCAAGGAATCGCATCATGTTCAGAAAGCCAAAAGTCCAGAAAAAGAAGGCAATAAGCCAAAGCTCGACGGTTCAGGAAGAACCTGAGGATCAGAAAGAATCTAGTACTGATCAAGATGATGTGGTGATTGCTGATATTGTTCAGAAATCAGTCAGGACAACACCAACAAAACATCCTGAGGCTTTAGGACAGAACGAACAAAAGAAGAAATCCCTGGATTTACTCAAGGTAAAAAGAGAAACTGGTGATAAGCTGAAGACTAAGGCACTGGCACCTCAAAATAGGAAAAGACTTCAAACTGTTGCAGAGAAAGAGGCCAGTGATGTAGAAGATGTTCAAACTGAGACTCATCAAGGAATTAAGTCCCCACTTCAAGTGCTTGCTCAAGTAGTGAAAGACGTTCAAGAGCAGGACACTGAGGAAAATGTATTCTTAGAGGTACTTGAAACCTCCCTGAGCACTGATAAAATATCTCAGGAGATTTTTAAGGGACCTCAGGAACAGACAGATTCTCAGGATATGCTGAGTTTCGATACTCTCCTGAAAGAACCATTCCTTGATCCTACAACACTACAAATCGTTCAGTCCGAGTCAGATATTCCAGAGAGCCTTGAATTGAGGAAAGGAGAAGCAGAAGAAACATAATGGCGGAGCAAGGGGGAACGGTTCATCTTGGACAGATACCCTGAACTGAATGCTTATCCTGACCTTCAGGATATTTTCTTTAGGCTCAGGATAACGGTTTATATTCTGAACCAGACGCTCCCAGAAATGCTGAACATAGCCTCCTTCAGAGGAGAAGAATGGTGGAGTGCTGAGACTGCTGCTCTGATAGAATTCTCAGGGTCCAGGAAGACCAAACTCAGAATGAAAGTTACTGACTTTGATGAATTGGTGAAAAGAAAGTTGGCTGAGAAGAAGAAAGCTGAGGCTGATGTATCCAGTTGTATGAATCAGGAAGGAGATGAGGATCATGATGGAGAAGGTGACAAAAAAGTTGAAAAGGAGAAACCATCTGAGAAAGAAAAAGAACATGAGAAAGAAACAGAAGTTCAGGAAGAAATAGAAAATGAAGCTGATGCTGAACCAACTGATGTCAGACAACCTCAGACTGAAGTTAGCACTCTTCAGGTACCTTTTGGAACTATTATACATTATGCCGAAGTTACTGAAGTACCAAGCTTTAAATCTGATGTTTATGATATACAGACTGAGGCTCATTTGGAGCACCCAGCTCAGTTGGAGAGTATTGTACTACCTCCAGTGGTTGATTTTACGTCAATCCTGGATGAACTGAAGAAAGTGGTACCAGTGGTGGAGAAAATAACAAAGATGGAGGAGATGCTGGCATGTCAATCTCAAAATCTTGAGAATCTAAGCTCCTCATCTGACATGCTGCAAATTCAGACAACTCTCACAAACAAAATGACTCAGATGGAGTCAACTCTGGTTGATCAAACTCAAAAAATGGAGAACCTGAGTTCATCATCTGACATGCTTCAACTGCAAACAACTCTCTCAGATAAGATGACTGTTCTGGATGGAAAGATTGATGAAGTACATATAATGCCAACATGAAGTAAATGTACCAAGACAGGACTGCTTATCTTGAAGCAAAACTGATTGAGAAGAATGATCTGATGATCAAAACAGCCGTTGAGTAAATGGGCTCCCTACTCATGACCAAGATGACAGACATGATACATGATGTCTTCTCAAAACAATTTGCTCCACTTTCAGATGAATTCTCAATGGCCAAAAACTATATGATGAGGCTGGAGGATGAGCATGATCAGTTGGCTGGGGCAGTACGCAGTATGGGCAAGGAACAATACTATATGGATACTGCATTGACCTAACTTCTTCCAAGGTATGGTGCCAAAAAGGGGGAAAGGCCTGCTGCTGGCAAATTAGATGAGTTGTTGGCACAAACCTTGGAGAAGAAAGCTAAAAAAGAAGCTGAGGCAAAGAAAATCTTGGATGCCTTGAGTGAAATTGAGGTTACAGAAAAACTGAAGTTTGCAGAAGCTGAAAAACCTACCTTCACTCAGACAACTGATCAAATCACTCAGGAAGTAATTGCTGAAAAAATGAGTGATAGAGGATGGTTGAAACAAGAAAAGCAGGAGAAGAACAAGCTAGACCAAAGAAGAGAAAATCAGTAGCCTTTGTTGAAACAGAAAAGAAGAAAAGAGCAAAGGTAGCAAGACCCACTCAGAGGAAACTGATTATGGAGTTCGAAGAATCTAAAGAAGAAACTGAGGAAGCTGGACCTGATATTCAGAAAGAAACCTTCGACACCAAGAAAACTCTGAGAGCTTTACAAATTGAAAAGGAGAAAAGAACTGCTGCTTCTGTATCAGGTGCTCCGTTGATCAAGAAGAAAAAGGAAGAAGAGCAGAAGAGAAGGGGTATTTTCAAGAAGTTCATTAGCAAGAGGAGAGGCACTGAAAAAACTCAGAAATGGCCGCACATTGATAAATGGATACCATTACAGATCAATGATGCATGGGAGGAAATCAAGAGAACCTTCTGATTCTATTATGAGATTCTGAGAGAATGGAGAGGGAGCATCTCAGACAAGAATGAGGCATTCATTGAATATTTGCTGACATTCCATCCTGAGTATCTGCAAAAGTGGATCAACTTGGCAGATGAAGGCAATACTCAAATTGTAGCTCCAGGGCCATACATGTACCCTGCTCCTAGGTTTGAGAATGGCTTTGTGAATGAGGCTGCCATCTCTCAGGAAATAGCTTAGTATGCCATCCAGCTTGGACTAACAGGAAACAACCCTGATATTATCAAGGCAAGAGATGAGTTGAAGAAGAGGTACTTTGGGATGTTCAACTTGGAAGTACCTGAAGATGAGATTGAAGAAGATTGAAGACTTTTACTTTATGTGTATGTCTTTTGATTTTTAAAAGTTCATTGTAAGCTGAAATGATTATCTACTGATCAATGAAAAATTTATCTTTTATGCTCAAAGATAATATCTCATTATCTTCTTACATGTCTTTAACTATTTTTATATGCCTGTATGTTTGAAATTGTTGGGAGATATGCCATTTTGGATTGTAATAGATAACTGAAACCTGAATATAGGTTAGGTTTTTTTAAAATGTAACAAGATGGTTTTGACATCATCAAAAAGGGGGAAATTGTTGGGAAATGAATTTAATAAGAGTTTTGATTAAGATCCCAAAACCCCTGAGTATGACATGTTCAGGATAATCTTGATAGAATAGAATCAGGATCAGGTTTCAATAGATATTAGGATTCAGGATTGTCTGCACCATGTATAGTCAGCAGATATAGATTAGAGAGAGTGGACGTAGGAGCTTGAGTCTCTGAACCACTATAATTGCTGTGTTATTTGCTTTCTGTACTGCATTATATCCGTTACATGTTTTTCACTGAAAGCACATTTACTGATACTAAATTGGAATCAATCCACTGAATGTGCATTAACTGATTCACAGCCTTAATCACTGTTTTATTAAAGGAAGAAGATTTTCAGCAAAGTTAAAATGAGTATAAACTTAGGGCCAACCATTCCGCACTCTTGATTAGCTAGAACAGATAGTTACCAAACTGAACTAACTCTACTGAGTATTCAGTAAGATAATTATCTGATCCAAGCTTCTTAGGATCTCTGATAAACTCAGGATCAGTTGGGCTAATCTGAAGCTTCGAAAGTCGCCAGATCACGGGATCCTTTGTCTCGATGACTTTGACTTCAGGCGATTTGTGCTTCTCGGGGCAAAATTATCGAGGACAACGACCCCCGACCTCGATGAAGAAAAAAGTTTTAAAAATCACTGAACACGTGGATTCCCCCCCATACACGTGTGAGACTCGTTTGCACTGGGACCAACATTCTGGTTGCCATGGGAGGGGGGCGACGATTTGTAGAGAGACGGTGGACCAATTTGCAGAGAGGGGGGGTGGGTGGTGGAGGCGGCGGCGGGAGAGGGGTGGGGAAAGGGGGAGCGCCGCTCAAGGTCGTTGGGAGCGGTGACGTGGCGGTGTTCATGGGGGTTTGCCGGTTGGAGAAATTTGGGATGAGAATAGGATTTCAATTTTAAGAGAGAGAGAGAGTGTGGGTGGAATTGAGAGAGAGAGAGATGACATTTGATGAGTGTGGGGCTGCGTGAGTTTTGGGTGGGAATGAATAAGGGCATAAAAGGTATTTAGTACACATAATATGGACCTCCTAGTAATATTATAGAGGGATGGACCTAGGAGTACTCCATACACTTGAAATGGACCTCCTAGTACTTATCTTTTTTTTAAATTCTAATTTAATATAAAATAATTATTTTTTAAACAAGTTGTATATTTTAGTGCAATAAGTTGTATGTTTAAAAAATATACTATAGAGTGCACGGTGCACTTGGTGCATACATGACCTAGCCATATTATAAAGATAAAATTTTGTGTGAGACTCACGGATCTCATTTCATGAGACGAATCTATATTTGACCCATAACCATGACCCATATTAATTGGACTAGAATTGAGAATCAATGAGGAAGAAAAAGTTTTTTAGTCCCATAATTTTTCTGAAATCCATTTTTCGTCCCAAAAAAATTTAACAATCTAATTTTGTTCTAATAATTATCTTGATTATCCAATTTTGATCTCATTTTTGCCAAAAAATAGATAATGATTTTTTCGGCAACACACAAGTCACGTGTAGGTTAAAATTGGGGATTTTTGAATTCTTAGCTGATCTACATGCTCGAAAACCCTCAATTTTAACTGACATGTGACTTGTGCGTGATCGAAAACAATGTCATTTTCTATTTTCCAGAAAAAATGAGACCAAACTTAGACAATTGAGATTGCTATGAGACCAAAATTAAATATTTAAATTTATTTTAGACGAAAAATGAATTACGAGAAAATTACGGGACCAATTTTTTTTTTCAAAACCAAGTCAATATTATTGGAGAAATTGGTTTTGAAACAATCATATGTATATTAACTGTCACTTAATAAAATTAAGCGAATATTTAATTATCATTTAATGAGAGTGTTATGACACTCATATCTAGTCAGTTAAATGAAGGCTTAAAGTTTAATTTTCAGGAAATTAAATAATATATAATCAATTTACTATAGATGTTGTTGATGTTGCACGGATGTTGTTCCAGATGTTGGACAACATTCTGCACAACATCATAAATTTGTCCTTTCTCCTAACACTGACTCCGTTTTAATAGATGTGTTTTTCTATATTTCCTACATTGCAGGTTGAAGATAATTACGGATATTATCAAGTGGTTGCACTAGAATGGAGTGAAAATAGAAAGATCATGGGTGGTTACACCAAGACCTTGAAGATAGTGGAGGAGAAGTTCAAGGTTGTTCACACCAAGTGGATAGGACAATGCAGTTAGTCCGAATGTCTATAAATAGGCTGCATTGGTTGACATTTAAGTTTTGAGTTAAAGTGAAATACCATTTGCTCTACTCTAAGGTTAAGAGAGTAGCATCCGAGACACAACCGTGAGTGGAGTGTGAGGGTCGATGCTATGTCTATTTGTACTGGTCGAGTGTATCCCAACATTTCCCATCAGTATTGATTTTGTCTTATTAGATCAAGTTTTAGGTTGAATAAGATCACTAGTTACTTGATTGAATAGATTGATTTTTGGTGTGTGGTTTTTCACTACACCGTTTAGGATCTTGTAAGAGATTCGTGTGTATCTCACTACTTGTTATAGTGATGTTTTTAACCATGAGGTTCGTGTAGTCTGGATTACAGACTATACAAAATTTTGAAATCCTTTGCACTGCGTTTTTATACTTCCGCTGTCATATGTTGTTTTACATGTTACATAACATTTTCAACAACACTCTGAAAATACACGCACACACACTGTCAGTTGGCAACAGAGCATAAACTTGATACACTAAGTTAAAGGTCCTGTGTTTTAAAGTGTGTTTTAGCAATGGATTATCCACTGACTCCTTCTTTAAAACCACCAATTTAGGATGGATCAAATTATCCATACTGGAAACCTAAAATGCGCATGTATATTAAGTCTATAGATGAGAGAGCATGGCGTAGTGTGTTATCTGGTTGGAATCCACCAAGAACAATTGATGATAAAGATGGAGAATCACAAGTCAAAAAGGAAATTGATTGGTCCAATGATGAATGCACATCGACCAATTTCAATTCTAAAGCCCTTAATACTATATTTACTACTACTGTTGTTTCAATGTTTAAACTAATATCTAACTGTGTTTCTTCTAAGGATGCATGAAAAATACTGCAAGAACATTGTGAAGGATCAGAAACCGTTCGAAGGACTAGACTCAGAATGTTGGGAACCAAGTTTGAAAACTTGAGGATGAAAGATGATAAACCATTTCATCATACAATGAAAGGATAAGTGAGATTGCTAATGAGTCACACTCACTTGGTGATCCAATTTCCAACACTCGGTTAGTTAATAAGATACTTAGAATTGTTCCTAAACGATTTGATGCTAAAATACGTGCAATAGAAGAGGCTAAAAACACTGATTTATTGAGTCAAAATGAGTTGATCAGTATTTTGAAAACTTATGAGATAAACTCAAATATGTTAGATGATGATAAACATGAGAAAGATAAAGACAAGAAAGTACTTGCTTTTAGAGGTGAAACTTCTGATAATGTTGGTAAACATCCTTATGTAACTGAAGTTGATTCTGATGAAGATGTTTCTGATTTATGTGATGATGACATTTCTGAACAATTTGCTCTTATAACTAAGCAATTCAAAATTTATCTAAAAGGAAGTTCAGAAAACCAAATGGCAATTTTCAACCAAAAGATAGAAACAATCAGAATACTTCTCCCTCTGATAAAAAGCTTGTTCCAAGTCAGTCTTTCAATTTCAACCAGCCTAAACAATTTTCTAAGGATAACAAGTTCAAATATGATCCTGAGTACAAGAAAAATGTTAAATATGATGCATGTTCTGGATATGGTCATTATTCTAATGAATGTGCTAATACTATGCTTAGGAAGAAGATGAACTTTAATGCAACCTTGAGTGATGATTCTGATGATGAAACTGATGGTGATAAATGTGAACTAAGTGCTATGTTTGCTAGAATAGTTTATGATGATACATTTGATGATGATCTCGATGATTATTGGTCTGAAGCAAATTCAAATGTTATCACAACATCTGAAACAACATTCAGTAAATATGATTCTGAGATTAACTGTTTTGCTGGAACTATTCTGAATCCTGAAACATCAAGTTCTGCTGATTGTAACTCTGAATATCTGAAGTTTTAAATCTGATTTAGAAACTCAAAAACAGGTGTTGAGTTCCTTATCTTTAGAAAATTCAGATTTACAAGAAAATCTTGTTAAGCTTGAAGTTCTTTTAACTAGAAAAGATGTGGAAATTTCTGCTTTAAAAGATGAACTCGAGTACAATACTCTCAATTTTAAAAAGTTTTCAGCTAGCTCTACCGATTTGAATGATGCTTTGATGGTTGGTAGACATGGTAATGCTGGACTTGGCTTTGAGAAATCTTTTGAGAATACTCTTATATCCTGTGAACCTATTTTTTTTGTAAAAGCTGGAACTTCTGTACCAAAATCTTTTAAATGTAAACAAAAGAAATCTGATGGTTTGTTTAAAGAGTATAATTGTTTTTATTGTGCTGGAGTAGGTCACATTCGTCCATATTGTTCTAAGTTAAGAAGAGACTTAAAAGCTGGAATATTTTTAACTGATAAAGTTGAACATCCTATAAAACAGGTTAACAACACTAAAAAGTTAATTCAGAAGAACATGTCTTGTAATGTTGTGTATACATCTTTGAAAACATGTGTTCCTAGATCTTGTTATTTTGATAGTGGTTGTTCTAGGCACATGACTGGTCAAATCAATCATCTGGCCAATTATACATCCTGTAATGGTGGTCATGTTACCTATGGTGGTGGTTCAAAAGGTAAAGTTGTTGGTAAAGGAACCTTGAATGTTCCTGGTTTTCCAAAGTTGACAAATGTGTTATATGTAAAAGGTTTACTTGTTAGTTTGATCAGTATTAGTCAGTTATGTGATGATGATTTACATGTAAAATTTGACAAGAATTCATGTTATGTGTTTGATAAGAATGATGAATGCTTAATGACTGACAATAGATCTGCTGATAATTGCTATTTGATTGGTTCAAATCATGCTTGTAAAAGTGCTAAAGCAGATGATATCATTTTGTGGCATCAAAAACTTGGTCATGCTAATTACAGAAGTATTCAGAAATTGCATAGACTAGGTGCTGCTGTTGGTTTACCTGATCTTAACTTTGAAAAAGGAAAAGTCTGTGGACCATGTCAGAAAGGTAAGCAAGTAAGGACAACACATCAAATGTTGTCAGCATGTACAACAAACAGGTGTTGTGAGTTGATTCATATGGATCTAATGGGTCCTATGGAAACTGAAAGTTTAGGTGGAAAGATGTATTCTTATGTTCTTGTAGATGATTTTTCTAGATATATTTGGGTTATATTTCTGAAAGAAAAATCTGATACCTTTTATGAATTTAAAATTCTTTACAAAAGGTTTAAAATTGTTTTATGTTTAAAGATCGGTAGGATAAGGTCTGATCATGGAAGATAATTTAAAAACAGTTTGTTTACTAATTTCTGTGAAAAGAAAGGTATTTTGCAAGAGTTTTCCTCACCTAAAACTCCTCAACAAAATGGGATTGCTGAAAGGAAGAATAGAACTTTGCAAGAAATGACAAGAGTTATGCTAACCTCAAAAAGTCTTTATAAGAAATTATGGGCTGAAGCTTTAAATACTGCCTATCACATTGTGAATAAAGTCTATATTCGTTCTGGTAGTAATTGTACTCCCTATGAGATTCTGAATAACAAGAAACCAAATTTGAAATACTTTCATGTGTTTGGTTGTGTTTGTTACATTTTGAATGATAGAGATCAGTTGCACAAGTTTGATTCCAAAAGTGATAAAGGATTTTCTTAGGATATTCTAAGAATAGCAAGACATATAGAATCTACAACTTGAGAACTGATACAATGCAAGAATCTGTTAATGTGGTATTTGATGAACTTGCAAGTCTTGCAGGTAAAAGTGCTGAAGATAATGTATCAGATTTGATAGAAGTATCCAGAAATACTGATGACATAGAAGATAGTAAAAATGTTGAACAGAATCAGAATGTTCCTTCAACATCTGATACAACATTACCCAAAAGTTCAAATACTGAAAATCTATCACAAGATTCACAGTATCCAAAACATTTGGTTCCCTCAACAAAGATAATGAAAAGTCATCCATCAGATCAGATCATTGGAGAAGCTACCACTGGTGTACAAACTAGAAGAAGAATGGGTATTCATATCAATAACTGTGTAAGATCAGTTTGCATGTCATCCATATGCAATCAGGTAGCTTTTGAGTGTTACCATTCTGAAATTGAGCCTAAAAATGTGAAAGAAGCTCTTGATGATGAAAACTGGATAAATGCTATGCATGAAGAGCTTAATCAGTTTGAAAGAAAATGATGTTTGGACACTTGTACCTAGACCTAATTCTGATATTAATGTTATAGGAACAAAGTGGATTTTCAAGAATAAAACTGATGAATCTGGTAATATTGTGAGAAACAAGGCTAGATTGGTTGCTCAAGGTTATACTCAAATTGAAGGAATAGATTTTGATGAAACATTTGCTCCTGTTGCTAGAATAGAATCTATTAGATTACTTCTTGCTATTGCGTGTTTCATTAACATTAACTTGCATCAAATGGATGTTAAAGCTGCTTTCTTAAATGGTATTCTAGATGATGAAGCTTATGTTGAACAACCTAAAGGTTTTGAAAATCTAGAATTTTCTGATCATGTTTACAAGTTTAAAAAGGGTTTGTATGGTCTAAAACAAGCACCTAGAGCTTGGTATGGTAGACTTGATGATTTCTTACTTGAGTTTGGATTTTTGAGAGGTGAAGCTGATAGAACCTTGTTCATTAAAAATTCTAAGAATGATATCATGGTTGCTCAAATATATGTTGATGATATTGTATTTGGTTCAACTTGTAATGATATGCTTGAGAGTTTTGTTAAAGAAATGACTTGTACCTTAGAAATGTCCATGGTTGGAGAACTGAATTTCTTTTTAGGTCTTCAAATCAAACAAATGAAATATGTTATTTTCTTTTGTCAAAACAAATATGCTAAGAATCTGGTGAAATGGTTTGGTCTTGAGAATGTTAAAATTATGAAAACCCCTATGGGTTCAACTCAAAAGTTGAGTAAAGACTTGATTGGAAAAGATGTTGATCCTACTTTGTATAGATCAATGATTGAAAGTCTTTTGTACTTAACTTCTAGTAGGCTTGATATTATGTATAGTGTCTGTCTTTGTGCTAGATATCAAGCTAATCCTAAGGAATCACATCTCAATTCTGTAAAAAGAATTATAAGATATGTGGCTGGAACATGTGATCTAGGTATTTGGTACTCAAAGGATACTAATTGCTCTTTAGTTGGTTATAGTGATGCAGATTGGGCAGGTGATTGTGATGACAGAAAAAGTACTAGTGGAGGATGTTTCTACATGGGAAACAACATTATCTCCTGGCATAGTAAGAAACAGAATTGTGTTTCACAATCGACAGCTGAGTCTGAATATGTTGCTGCTGGAAGTTGCTGCACTCAACTCCCATGGCTTAAAAAAATGTTTGATGATTATGGGTTGGAAAGTGGTATTTTGACTATTTATTTTGATAATACTAGTTCTATCAATATTTCCAAGAATCCTGTGCAACATTCTTTGACTAAGCATATAAGTATATGACATCACTTTATAAGAGATCTTGTAGAGAAAGAAGTTGTGAAGTTATAATACATTTCTACTGAAAAACAACTTGCTGATATTTTCACAAAAGCCCTTGATAATGAGAGGTTTTCTTCACTTAGGAAATCTCTTGGTCTTTGCTATATCTAAGAATAAACACTAGATGTTGTGACAAATGTTTCTCAACATTTGAAGCAACATTGTGGTTCTGATAATAAGTTTGTCTGCTGTTTTGCTTATTTTTGAACTTTAAATGATAGTGTTTTGATCTTATTGTTTGAATCATGGTTTAGATACAGAGTCCTGGGCATATATCTCTTAAATGCATTAAAAATAAAGCACAACTTAGATGTGTAATCACTGAGTAATTATGGGACACGGAGCTCGCTACTACGATGTTCTCTTTTCAAAAGGTGATTAAATATACATTCATGTTTGTTCATAATCCATTGAGTAACTATGAGGCACGGAGTTCGCTACTACGATGCACTCTTTTGAAAAGGTGGATCAATGTGAACATGTGTTTAAAAGAAAATTCAAATATGCAACACTTTGATGATGAAATTCATGCAAAATTGAGTGTTGAGATATATGTGTGCCGATATTTTGTGAAACCTTAAGTGATTTGAACTTTATCTATCATACATGATTTGTTTAATGTTCTTAGTAAGTCGATTTTGTGGTTTAAACAAGTTATTTGAACTGATATGCGTTTATTTAATTTTTGATATGGTTTCCTATTTTTTTTTTAAATGTTTTGGCGGTCTCTTACACATCACATGATCACATAACTTCAAAATAGTGGGTGGTTACTTTTGTTCCCACTCCTGATCGGTTTTTGTGGGTGTGTGTAATAACCTCCGCTTTGATCTCTATTTAAGTTCGATTTGTTTGTGATGTTTAGTATTGAAAGCTAAAAACATTGTTGTTGCACATAAGAATCAAGATTTGTTTGGTTTACACTTATATTATTTCATTATTTCGGTCATATACTTCTTTTTCCCTCCTATATTTCGTATAACATTTTTTTAATTGCTGTGTATTTATTTGATTGGACAGAAAGGTGAGATGGCTGATGAACAAAACCCTTCGGTTTCTACTCCTGATCAGTCACAAACCCATGCAAACCCTTCTTCCTCGAAATTCTCTTCTCCAGAAAACTCAAACCCTTTAAACTTTCTTGCTGATATGGCCGCACAAAACCCAGATTATGATTCCACAAATGTTGGTGGATCATCGTCTTCTTCCACTCCTAAACCTCCTGCATTACACATTCCTGATTCCGCTCCAAAATCACTTATTGCCCTTCTTGTAAAACAAGCCGTTGAACAGAACCCGATCGTGTTGCCTAACATTTATTTCAGTTCTAACTTGGTAAATATTTCTGACTATGTTGATCTCTCAGCCAGACCTTTGGCTGAAGAACCCTCTCCAGAAATACCCTCAGAAACTCCTGTTACTGAACCTATTTTTGAAAACCCTCCTGAAAACTCTACACAAACAGCTGATGTTGAAATGCATAATGCTGATTCCTCTGATTCAGAAGAAATGTGGGAGAAATTGAAGAACATTAGGCTGAGGAAGAAGGAATTGGCTCCCAGAAGAGGTGTTGGTAGATGGGGAAAGAGGAGAATGTCACAGAGAAACCTAGGCAAAAAGGTAGACTATATAGGAAAATGTCCAAAAAGGACAAATGGTGGTTCTGATGATCCTATCACTGTAGAGGACTCTGATGAAGAGATGGAGATTCCAAAAGTCTCTGCTGCAGAACCTGAGGACTCTGATGATGATTTGACAATGGAAGAATTGATGGCAAGAAAAGAGAAACAAACCAAAAAGAAAAATGAGCCATTTGAGAATGTTGCTCTTGATGCTGCAGAATCATCTGAGGATGTTGAAGAAGATGATCCTGAGAAGGAGAAAGCTGAGACAGATGACTCTGAGGAAGAGAACTTGGAAGCAGAGAATCCTGATGATGAGGAGGAATCTGAAGAAGATGATGAAGCTGATGAAAATGTATAGGTAGATGAGCCTGTTGAAGATCAAACTGCTAAGGAGTTTGATCATCTCTATGATTCTAATGAGGTAACAATGCTTGACTCAGACCCAAATGATAGAATTGAATTTGATAGGAAGTCTAGAGTTGTGAAAACCATGTTGAAGAGGCATATTGTTGATGAAAGAATCATTAAACTTTTTGAATTTGAAGCCAACAATATGATAAGATTTCTAGAAAGTAGATCCCTCTTACATGCTCTGCAATATGCTAAACCATACTTTGTGCCTTGGGTTGCTGAATTCTATGCTAATTTGAAGAAGAGTTGTGGTGATAGGAAGTCTTCTAATTATGGGAAAGTAAGGTTTAGGCATAATGTTGTTACCATCACTCCTAGACGCATCAATATTTTCCTAAAGACTAGAAATATAGAGGAAGATCCCGTTGATCTAGAAATTGGGGAAGTGATGTCTGTGATAACTGGAGGAAGATATTCTGAATGGACATTACAATTTTCTGCTGCCAAATTGACTTCTCTCTATTCTGTAATGCATAAACTGTTGGTCTCAAACTGGTTTCCATCTAGAAACTCCACTGTGCTTACTAAAGAACATGCCTTCCTGCTTTACAAGATTGTTCATCTGAACAAATTCAATATGGGACAAATCATATTTGATAATATGATGTCTCTTGCTGGAAAACATGGTGATGGTGGATTGTTTCCATATCCAAGCTTGATCTGTCAGTTCTTGGATAACTTAGAGTTTGACAGACATAGAGGAGAGAAGATAAGTGGTTTTATTCCCAGTTTTGGGATTTCCCCAGTTCTGAAAGGTGGTAACCGTGTAGTTGATTTACCTATGGAGGATCCTGAACAACAACCATAAAATGTTGCCCATTCTGTGTTGGGGAATAAGTTGCACGGATCTATTCGGGATAAATATTTAAATACAAATTTAATTCTTATAATTATTACTAGCATGAATTAATCCTATATTAATTCAAATAATAATCCAACAACAAATCATGCATATAATCAATTCACGTAAATCCTACGCATGCGAAATTTCTACGAGTTCACGTGAACGTACCTCTTGTAATGGTAATGGTCTCGTTGATTAAACACACCAAAAGAACCTTCCCAAGTATTCCCTTAATCCTTGCTCGACAATCCGGTGGTAGGACGCTTGCGAACAATTAACAAAAAGGAAAATAAACTTTGTTGCACCACCTTTGTGGATTTGCTAATTTTTCCAGCACATGGAATTGTACTTGGGAATGAAACACTCATCCCCTATTTATAGAAGAGTGGTGGTCGAATTTTTAGGATAAAATAATATGGGAAAATCTTTTTCTTGATCTCCAAGAAATCTTGAATATATCTCATATATTCTTTTCTCCATAATTAAAATATTTCACAAAATCCCAACTCCTCTTTGTTATGGGATATTTTCGAAAATTAGGGGCAAGAATCCAAGATTTGGATCTTCTTGAATTTATGAGATATTCTTGTATTTCAAGAAATACATATCTTTCATAATATCTTTTTCAAGAAAATCAAGAAAATCTTTCTTTCCCCTTTTTTCTCAAAATTTTTGAAATATACTATATGGATGACTAAGTGGGAGATTTCTTGAATTTAATGAGATAATCTTGTATTCCAAGAATACATATCTTCATTCCATAACAAAATTCAAAGAAAATCTTTCTCCCCTTTTAATCCATAATTTTCGAAAATAGGAGGTAAAATAAGGCAACAATATTTATTTTATTTTAAACACCTTTTTCAGTTATTGGACTTTATGTTGGGCTACTTAGGGGGCCTTTAGGAGAATTAAGATTGGACCTTCCAATGGATCATGAATTATCAATATTGAGCCACAATATTATTCAAGCCCATAAATATTAATTAATCCCACTACATAATTAATATTGCACTATCCATCTTAACCCATATTACAGTCAATATGGCTCCCAGTTATTATTTCCCGTGTTTAAGATTATTTAGCCCATTAATTAATTCAAGCCACTGGAATAGCTTTCCATTAATTAATATCTTTTTTCCTTGGTTAAGGAACAATTCAACATTATTATCCATACAGAAAACTAGTTCCACTTGTAAAATTTGGTATGATAAAGTTTATGAACCTCCCAAGGGGGCAAATCGAACAAGCGTACTTGCACACGATTCTCCGTATTAAATCTTAGCAATCACATGTGACCAATAATATTGCCCAAGATAAAAAGTATTGAATCTCGTTGATTCTCTACCCATGATAAGTCAAAACAATAGTTACCAACCACACGTGATCCTATTTAAGGAACGAAGATTAAGAAATAACGAACCACTGAGGTCTAATTCTTCCTTGTTCAGTTCTGAAGAATTTGTCCTCATGTAGGTCTTATTCAGTGCATCAGTCATGCACTAGTGTAATCTCTTGGTCAAGACAAGCCAATCTGAGCCTTACACTTCAACCTTTCACGATGGATTGTTCATTTCCATCTAGGTCGTGAATGGTGTACTTTTAGTTAAAAGGGATTGTTAATTTAATCTTCTGTGATCTGGTATCACTAAATTAACTACAATGTAACACGTACTATTTATTGAATAGTTATGCAGTAAATATATGTAACATTCGATGATATTTAAAGCATCAGTGATAAATAATTTATTTCAGTAAATAAGTCCGAAATTCAGTTTTGATTATACAAAGTAAAAGCATACTTTCCAGTATAATCCCAACATTCTGTTGGCAACATTCCTTACACAGTCACCAGAAGCAATGGTATCCCTACTGTCATTTCTAATTCTTTCATTTCTGATCAAATTCAATCCATCCAGCACAGTATAGATGCTCTGGTTAGACAGAAAACCTTCTCGAGAAACCTGCTTTCTACTCCAACAGGGGAAGGATCACCTGATGATGGTACTAATGATGATGGTGATGATGGAGTTGGTCCATCTGGCCATGCAGGTGAGAAGGATGATCAACCAGATGATGCTGATAATGTTGATGATGTTGCCGAGGATGATGATGGTGCTGCTGCACAAGATGGTCAGAATGAAGATAGAGAGGTTGAAGATGCTGTACAAGATGCTGCTAATGATGCTGTAAAGGAAGCTGTTGAAGATGCACTAAAGACTGATGTTGATGACCAAATGGTACCCGATGAAGCTGAACCAGTTAATGATGATAGCCCTGATAACACTGATGATGAGCTGTTGAAGACACCTACCAGGGAGAATATGTCTCCTAAGAGTATTACTATCATTGATCAACTTTATGGAGCCGATAACTGGTGATCAGATGTAAGACAAGGGGAGTTTTTGAAGTATGGGGGAGCATTTGAAGATAATGGAGATGCAACCATTCCAATGACCCAATCCTTCCCTTTATTTCACTATAAAATTCCTTTATGTGTTGTAATATTTTATTTACTGCTCTTTACCTTATAAACTCTGTTAATGGACATTTAGATGATAGGTTTATATTTCTGTCATTTACTTTATGTTTGATACTTTGGCCTAAGTACACTGCTGATGTACTTAGTGTTTGTGTTTGTTTTTAAATTATGATTTGGTTGAATAGTGGTTGTTCTCTGAATGGCTATTTGTTTCTTTCCTGACACAAGTTCGGATGTTGTTTTTAACATCAGGTGTGTTGTAGTAGAAAGGCCAAATTGGGGGAGTTTGTTGATGTTGCATGGATGTTGTTCCAGATGTTGGACAGCATTCTGCACAACATCATAGATTTGCCCTTTCTCCTAACACTGACTCCGTTTTAATAGATGTGTTTTTCTATGTTTCCTACATTGCAGGTTGAAGATAATTACGGATATTATCAAGCGGTTGCACTAGAATGGAGTGAGAATAGAAAGATCATGGGTGGTTACACCAAGACCATAGAGATAGTGGAGGAGAAGTTCAAGGTTGTTCACACCAAGTGGATAGGACAATGCAGTTGGTCCGAATGTCTATAAATAGGCTGCATTGGTCGACATTTAAGTTTTGAGTTAAAGTGAAATACCATTTGCTCTACTCCAAGCTTAAGAGAGTAGCATCCGAGACAGAACCGTGAGTGGAGTGTGAGGGTCGATGCTATGTCTATTTGTACTGGCCAAGTGTATCCCAACATTTCCCATCAGTATTGATTTTGTCTTATTAGATCAATTTTTAGGTTGAATAAGATCACTAGTTACTTGATTGAATAAATTGATTTTTGGTGTGTGATTTTTCACTACACCTTTTAGGATCTTGTAAGAGATTCGTGTGTATCTCACTACTTGTTATAGTGATATTTTTAACCATGAGGTTCATGTAGTTTGGATTACAGACTATACAAAATTTTGAAATCCTTTGCACTGCGTTTTTATAATTCCGTTGTCATATGTTGTTTTACATGTTGCATAACATTTTCAACAACACTCTGAAAATACACGCACACACACTGTCAGATGTTAATAGTGTATCTATAATCATAAAATTGAATTTCAGTGAGTGAAAAATTAAATCATGACATTGAGACGCTACAAGATAATTTATTGATTGAAGTATTGTTGGGAAGTGTGAAGATTAATCGAGAGTTAATTATCACACAATTGAATAAATTCAGCATGCGCGCGAATTTGAATTACACCGAACGTGGACGTCCGAGACCATCTAGATTCATTAACATTTCAAATCAAATTTTAACAGCAGGGTGTTACATGATGACTATCAATTATGGTCATAAAAGACATTATCTGTCATATATAACCCATGTTTGATATA
The DNA here is from genome assembly GCA_037126765.1 of Stenogyne calaminthoides. Taxonomy (NCBI): domain Eukaryota; kingdom Viridiplantae; phylum Streptophyta; class Magnoliopsida; order Lamiales; family Lamiaceae; genus Stenogyne; species Stenogyne calaminthoides. The sequence goes on along the minus strand of JBBCBC010000012.1, from coordinate 15,492,206 downwards.
AAAATTGACTTTCAATGACTGACATTTATTGCACTAAATTATTTTGCTAAATGCAGCAGGTAACGCCCAAGTGGATTTTGCACTATAAACATTGTGCTTGTTTTTACTTTTTAACCGGAAAAAAAAATTATAGTGAGAAAATCAACAATTATCTTTTCAAAATTAAATATCATGCATTTTGCACGTCTACATATATATAAAATTCAATTCAACTCTCACGCTAATTTTTCAGTCCGTCTGAGCTCTTTGACGTTGCAGATTTGCTCTGTGACCACTAGTCGGGACTTGTTCGTTTCGCGAGCAAAGGTAAAACCTTAATTTGGCTTTGTCCTCTGTTGCTACTATACATGTTAGGTTTGCTGTTGTTGTTCATGTTGGGGTCGTTGTTGCGGTTTTTGAACATGCTAAAAACGGAAACTGTCATTTTTTAAAGATCCAATATTGCAAAGTGTAAAATTTAATTTAATTTTAATCTTCATTTGCAGTTTCTCATTTCTACTTTTACTATCACGTGTAAGCCATCATCGGTGCTCATATAAACCAACAAACAAAAAATGAACATTCGAATTGTAAGCGATGGTAGACGACGATAATAACAACGATACTCGTAACCTGTTATGAGTGAAGTGGGTCAGGTTTCGAATCATCAAGTTGTACCCTCTTTTGCACAAGTCAAATCTAGACCATTTTTTGTTCATGATGAGAAACCCGAGAAGTTCTCAAGTAGTGATTTTAGAAGGTGGCAATAAAAGATGTTATTTTACGTCACTACACTATATTTAGCGATGTTCCTCTAGAAGTCGATGAAAATGACTCGAATATGATTAGGCGCGCCACCTACCACCAATAGGACCAAGAAGATCTTTTATGTAGTAACTACCTCCTCGTAGCACGATGTTGTTGTTGGAAATTGGAAGGTCGATGCCACAAATCACCACTCTATTCACAAAGCTCTCGACATTGTGAATTACATGATGGACTCAGAACTCACCTAGGATAACGCGTTATGTCAGCGTAACCTGGTAGAGAAATGTTGCAAGACGTTCAAACAAGTCCTCGAGGTTGAAGGTACATAGTATGATCGTACTCTCAATCACGTTTATGTGCCGGTATGGGATGAAGTATTTGAGGCAAGCTTTCCTTTCAAGTACCTCTTATAGATTTATTTGTGGAAAATATGATATTAATCAATTTGATCGATGCTTATAGTTGAATGACTTTTCTAAGGTCTTTTATCACAAAGGTGACCAATGTTTGACCGATTGAAATCACTGTTTGGTAATAATCATGATCGTTTAATGGAAGTCATTAACATTAGCTCTGATTGAACCATGTGGTGGGGGCGAATAGTGTGTCCCAACCATTTGATATCAAAGACTCTGATGAGGAAGAGGTGGACTCACCAGTCATGGTTGCTCATAAACTACCTCGGAAAAAGTTATTTTTAGTAGATGGACCTTACATGACATTAGAGATGTTGAGCACTGAATCTACCACGACTAACACACCCACTAACGTTGCCACGCGTTGTTAAAAAATTACTTTTCCCACCCATTTGCCTTAAACAGTTGAATGATAGCAGCACTCTCAGTTGAAAAATGATTGTCATTAGTAACTTATGATGCATATATAAGTATTATTCGTGTATACGTTAGCTTACCATATAATACATATTTAGCCTACTATGTTATTTCTGTCATACTATGTGTTTCTCTCTTTCCTTTTTCATCCATCCCACAATAAGTTTCTTGTTTCTATAAATGAAAAAAAATAACTCCACTACCCATAATTTTTTATCCTTTCTAATGATCGGAAAGTAAAGAACACAGATTTTGGATACCCAGTTTGCTGAAAAGGCTACGTCTGGGGGCAGTACCAAGCCAGAAGAATATATATATGCCTAAGAGTCTAAGTTCTTCAATCATTTACAATGAACAATAAGAGTGGCATTTATAGGCTACATTTAGGGTTCTTCCTCTCCATGGGCCGTGGGCTAAAGGCCTCCATGTAGCCCGCGGAAGGTCGATTCCAGAATGGTAAGATCGTGATTTTAGCCTGGATTCTCGCCTAAATCCACGCCTCGCGATCTTCTTTCCTTGTTTATCTAGATCCGTGGTTCGGACGCGCTCTCCTTCAAATTCGGGAATCCCTTCCATATATATCCCACCCGTTCTAGGGCTAAGGTCGAGCCCCAGTGACTTTCTCCGAAAGTCGCCCAGGTGTGGGCCTCTTCCGGAGGTCACTCAATGGGTTGATCTTACTTATTCGGGTTGTCTCGTGCCTTGCAGGATATGCCCCAACTTCCCATAAGTCGGCCCTAATCGTCATGGTATTTTGGCTGATCCCAGACCCTCAACTTCCTAGCTGAGCGGCTGGTCGATCTTTACCTTACCCACAAAATTGCCCCTCAGGCCGGGGTTCTGAGCCGTGCTTCTGGGCCTTGGTCTGACTGATGGTCTTTCGAGCTACGACTAGCTAACCTGCTATCTTCGTTCCTCGATCAGGCAGAACATTGCCTCGATTAGGCAAACCGCTTCGACAAGTTGCTACGTCATGATGGCTGCCACCGCAGTCCGCTCCAATGGGAAGTCGTGGTGGTCCCCATGCGCGATTCCCGTGTGTATTTGTGCTGATTGGGGGCTTGAAGTTTACTTTATTTGCACTTTGACCCCTCTCCAAAATTATAAAAAATGGCCATTACGTCGCGAAACCCTCACACTTATGTGCGCCAAAATCCTACAAAGCCCTTCATCCTCTTCGTCTTCTTCACGAGACCTCTAGCTTCAATTAATCAGGTAAAATTCGTGACTGCATTTCTCTGTCCCTTAATCTTTTTGATGGCTAGGGGTAGTGCTTCGCCTTCCAACCCGAATTTGATACCCGTGTCTTCCTCCTCCGAGGACGATGTTCCTCTAGTTCTTCTAAGAAGATATTGCGCCGCCGCCTCGCTAGCAATGACCCCCACTGGTTCTTCTCGCGGTGGCCCTTCCACAGGCCCTGCCGTCGCGGTGAGTCCTGCCAGGGAGTCCAGGGAAGATGACGGCAACGAAGTTGAGCCCGATGATGCCTTCTTGACTGAATTGGAAGATATTGTTCACTTGCCCCTATAAACGTCAGCCCCCTCCGCTCTCTCTCTCAGGAGGCGGGAATGGCCGCCGGTCCATTAAGCCAAATGCGTGGGAACGACGCTCTTAGGGAGGCTTTTGATTACGAAGCCTACGTTGCTCATAGTCCGTACCAGCGACTTGCTCGTGAGCATCGTAAGTCCATCAGTTCGGCCTTCGCGGCCTCCGATGATAAATATTGCTCGTGCTTATTTGACCAGTATGTTCGAGGGCTCCGGACCCTTTTCCAGGTGCCCCGAGATCTGCACTTTTATGGTGCCTCCGCCGACGAGAGCCTTGACCAGCTGCCCCCCGGGATGATTGCTGTCAATGAGCATACTATGGAGGCCGGAATTTGATTTCCCTTACATCCAGCCATTTCCCATCTCCTCGCCGCCTGGAATCAAAGCCTAACTCAAATATCCCCCAATGGGTGGAGATATATTTTGTCCACCATAACGGTTCTGGGGCAGACCGACCTATATAGGATGCTGATGTTGTTGGAATATAGAGGCATGTAGACATGTAATACATGCACAGAGGAATTAAACAGTTCACCAACAACGAACATGTAATTTCATAATTAAATAACGGGTAAACGTAAACAGAATTCTTATAGCAATTCATACACGGATTCCTCAACTACGGTATCCACGCAACAATCATTTACCAATCCACACGGATTTGCCAGCGTTGAATCCCCGAGATGAATTTACTAGGAAAATTCTAACTTAGAGATTTTGTGGAGAAAATATGAATTCTCGCGTTTTATGAATTCCCAAGGACTCATATATATAGGGGAGGCTCAGCTTAAATCTTAAGCTAACCTGATTAGGAAATAAAATCCCTAATCTTGTAAATTAAATCCCATAGATTTAATTTCCATATACATAAATCTCTACGGATTTGATTTCCATGTATATCAAATCTCTACGGATTCGATTTCCATATATATCAAATCCTATAATAATATTCCATATATTATTATTAGGAATCCTATATAATTAAACCCAATTTAATTAAATAATAACAATAATTAATTCTAAATATAATTATTATTATATTCTCCATAAATTAAATATTTAATATCCAATATAATATTTAATCAACCAACTCTAATCAGTAAACAACATTTACATGTTGTGTGACCCATAAGCCCTCATATATCGAGCGATTAGTCAAACTAACGGTCTTAATTGAACCCTAGACAATAAATCAGACATTCTCAATATATTAGGTACGTTGCGAGGAAATGTGCAACTACCTATAATTGAAACATGGGCTATTATGATAACTTTCTTTTATTCGTGAATACTCGATTAAATCTTGAACATGATGAAGTGTCTATTCAAATAACTTAAAAATATTATCTCTAATCACTAATTGATCACTTATGTCACACTTGTCTACAAAGTCCAAGTTGATGTGCATCGGTCGATGACTTAGATCCAATTATGATGAGATCCTAAAAGGTGTAGTGAAAAACTACACGCCAAAAGCAATCTATTCAATCAAGTAACTAATAATCTTATTCAACCTAAAACTTAATCTAATAGGATAAAATTAATATTGTTGGGAAATATGTAACTTAGTTTTGATGGAAGTTCCAAGACAGGTTGTAATAGGACCAGTCAGACCTGTTAGCTGACTGATGACTTATAATCAGATTAAGATGACCAGCTGAAATGTATAGATAGTCAAGAAGTAAAAAGATAGGTCACATATTGAGGGGGAACTCAATATGTATTGGTCAGTCGATGTATCGATGACCCAGATAAGGTCGATGATGATAAGACTAAGTTTTTAAATCGAAGACAAGAAGTCGGAAGATCGGTGAAGACAAGAAGACATCAAGACTCGGATGAACTCGAAGACTCGGATGAAGTCAAGACTCGGATAAACACCGAAGACTCGGATGAACTCAAGACTCAGATAAGCCTCAAGACTCAAAGAACAAACTCAAGACTCAAAGACGATCAATACACCGAGGCTCAGAGACACCAAGATCAAAAGACACAAGACCTACATTCAAAGCAGAGTCCGTGATATTGAAGCTAAGACAATGTGCATCCGAAGACTCAATCATGGTAGATCGATCGGTTTCGATCAAGTCACCACACCGGTGATAATCAAAATGATACACCGCAGACAAGTGAATCTTCTACAAAAGGAATATCAATCGCCTAACGGACAAATTCTTAAGTACTTAGCTAGGGCCAAGAAGAAAGCGACACGTGTAAAAAAGCCGACATTGCGGGATACGACGACGCAGAGAAAAAAACGGCGCTTAATGATGCCTACGGCCACCCCGATAATTGAGCACGCCACAATCATATCCTACATGACCTACCTAATATAGCAGAAATTCAAATTGCTCTCCAACGGCTCTTTGATTTCGAGGTCTATAAAATGGGATCGATCTTCATTTTGAAGACAGAGGACCAACAGTGATTAACAAGCACCAACGAGTGAAAACAAGCAAGAACAAACACGGAGACACAGCAAAAGAAGCTAAAGCTACAACAAAATCTCCGTTCAAAGAACACTACATTTGAAGATTATTCTTAGAGTGTTCATCCCATTAGTTCTTAGCAAGAAATCCTATCCACTAGCATTTTGGCTACCTAAAGCACCAGGATAGATTTCCAGTTGGAACCCTCAAACATTCTTTACCCAAACGCAAGTTAGGTTAAGTCTGTAGAGTGCGAACTCATTAAACATCTCGGCTATCCTTTTTTAAGTATATAAGTCCCGCTGGTTACGTTTGTAGAGTACGAACTTGATAAATATCTCGGCCATCTTGAAAAGGATATAAGTCCCGTAGGTTAAGCTTGAGTAGGAACTCGATAAACATCTCGTCCATCCTGAAAAGGATATAAGTTCCACAGGTTAAGTTTGTAAGAGTGAGAACTCGGTAAACATCTCGGCCATCTTGAAAAGGATATAAGTCCCACAGGTTAAAGTAGGTTAAGGTTCCCCTATGTTAAGGGAAGAGTGGACGTAGGACGGGTTTCGTCTGAACCACTATAAAAAGTCTTGTGTGCATTTACTTGCTTTCTTATTGCTTTACACAAGTCACAATAACCGAAGTTTTTAAAATGCATACATATTCTAAGTTAAGCTCAGTCTGCACCAAGCAACTGATCTGATCAGATTGACACCTTAGTCAACTGGTTGAAAACTGACTTCAGAATCAGATTGATAAACCGGTTTTTCACACGGTAAAAAAACAAGCTTCCGCACCATTCGTTAAACCGACAGATATCAAGTCGACCGCCTTCAGCACTCAAGAAGATTGAACATCGATCTAAACCGATACACTAGCACTGACGGGTGTCTGCAGTTCACACCTAATCCACACGAAAAGTTTTAGAAGTCTATTCACCCCTCCCCTCTAGACTTCCACCCTCACAAAACCCGTTCGGGACCTACAAGTGGTATCAGAGAGCAAAGGGTTCTCTGCACTAATCGACTTTGAGTATCATCGATTCTTGAGGAAGAATCTTTGTGGTCATTTGAACAGATCTTGAAAAACCATTTTTAAAACTCATTCATTTTACAAAATCACTCAGCATGGATAATACCTCTGGTATGTATCATGATTTGCCTAAGTTTTCAATTGATGAGTATGCAGATTGGGCTATATATATGTGCAACCATCTAGGATCAATAAGCGGCAGAATGATGGAAGTCATCGAACGAGGACCCATCATCATATATTATGACAACCCAGCAGTTGGAGGAGATCCAGATTTTGCCACGGGAAGTCTTGTGCGAAAAAGCCCAGCCTTGATGGATGCAGAGGAAAGAAAGTTGTATACTCTAGATACAATCGCCAGGCATATAATCATTAAGACAATGGATAAAGTCACCAAAGAGAAGATAAAGTATCTCAAAACCGCAAAAGCAATGTGGGATACTCTTGCTGAGATATGCGAAGAAAATGATCAAATCAAAGACAGCCGCCTACAAGCTGAACTGGTGAAGTTCAAAAAGTTAAAGATGTTGCCCAACGAGACAATCAACGAGCTCGATGGGAGGATCACCATGTCAGTAAATAAGCTACGAGAACTTGGTAGAGAGATGTCAGACAAAGATATCAACTACAAGATCTTAAGATCTCTCCCCAAGAAATGGGACATGAAAGTCACGGTAATCAAGGATTGCCAAGACATTTCAAAGATGAAGCCGGGTAGCTTGTTCTTAAGCCTTAAAGCTCACGAGTTCAACTTAATCGAAAGAGGACAAGCAGATGAAGATGAGACGCCTGCTGAAGCCTCAACGTCTAAATCAGTTGCGTTTAAAGCAACCAGCAGCAGATCGAAGGCCACTGAACCTGTTGGAAACATAATAAGTCAAGGTAATAGATCGCTCGCTACTGTGAAACTTGAAAGAACAAATACTCAGCTTGGTAAGTATCGGAGATACTATCAGAAAGGAAAGTCACCTAACAGATCCTATAGACGAAGTGACTCACCTGGAAGAGGAAGTTCCGTAGTTCGAGGATCATGCTTCAACTGCGAGAAACCAGGTCACTACAAAGACCGACGACGACCGACTCCCGAAAGAGAAAGAGAAGAAAATGTAACAAAAGAGAGCAACGCCTCGTAGATAGGAAAGCCCCCGTAGTCGATAACATCCGGAATTGATGATTCTATATCCGCCTTTTTGAGGACTCGCTACTCTTCCAGAGAAGACTTCGTCTCGATAAGCGGTGTTGTTGACTTCCACGAGCAAGAAGATGTGATATTCTCTTGGGATGACGATGAAGTTCCGCTTTCGATGGCCAAGGAGGACCAATCTGAGGTAACCTCCAAACCTTACTCGCTTTTTTCAAATTCCATACCTGCTATTATTAGCACACCTGCTGGAGAGATTGACTTGCAGCTCTACTCTGAGCAATTGCTTGATGATCTCTCTGATGCAGTAGACACTTATACAATAGTGGAAGCTGAAAATGACATGCTAAGGATCAGAAATAATCAGCTTGTTAAAGAGAACGACTCAAGAAAGCTCTTCGAATCGAAATTACCAAAACCGCTCAAAAGGTAACTGAGGAACTTAACATTCTGAAAGTTAAATCTTCTGATCAGGAGAAGCAGATCAAAGATCAGCTAGCAATCAACAAACAACAAGCTGATACTTTCAAAATCCTTCAAGCTAAATTTGATGAGCTATTCCAACTACATGAGAGTCTAAAAACTACTGAGGATAGTTTGCGCAAGAAAATAGAGGTTTTCACGAAGTCATCTAAAACCGTTCAAGAAATGAACACCTATTTTCGAACGCCGACTACTAAGAAGGGAATTGGGTATGAGAACCCTTCTACATCCTCAAAAGCCCCGTTTGATTCACTTCAGAAGGGTGTAATCAAACGAATCTCTGACAAAGATACACTAAAAGCTAAACTTGTATCTCGATAAGGGAAAAAGACCACGAAAGCAAGTAAGACAGTGCCTAATCGAAAGGGGAAACGTAAAAATGAACCCCAACTGATAAAGCATCAGCCGATGAATCAACAGAAGAACCCAGTTCTTCGGAAGAAACCTCAACCTGATCAGCAGATTAGGTATCAGAAGAGACAACCTGTAAAATGGAAATCTAATCTGAGACCCAATCAAGGTCGTTTTTGCCTAATAAGCAAGCTATAGGTAAACCGCAGAAGACCACCTATGCCAAAAAGATATGAATCTTTTGATGGTAGCAGTCGTACCTACCCTTATAACCAGAGATCTAGGGCTACTGCACCTGAGCCACACTGGATTAAAAGAAGACAAAATATAAAGAAAAATCCCAAGTCTTCTAAGTCAACCAAGACTCACACGAATAATCATACTAATCAGAAAGCATATAAAGAGATGTATGATTATGTTGATATGTATGGGAGACAAATCAGACCTTCCAATCTATCAGATTTTCATAGAAGTACTCTGTTTGTGTGGATCCCTAAATCCATCACTAACCCCCGAGGACCCAATTCCAAAGGGGTACCTAAAGCCTGATTTGTTTGCAGGTTCGCGTGGGACTAGCCAACAAAAGAGGTGCACAAGCAACTATCTGGTACATCGATAGTGGATGCTCAAGGCACATGACTGGAAGCAAACATCTCCTTAGCTCTTACAAAGAACAAGAAGGCCCACGTGTACTCTTCGGTGATGATAACTTTGGTTTTACCAAAGGATCGGAAACCCAGAGAATGATGATGTACAAATAATGGAGTCTCAGATGTCGAAGGATTGAAGCACAATCTACTATCAGTATCACAATTCTGCGACAATGGATTCAACATTGAGTTCTCGAGCGACAAGTGTACGATAAGGAATCAAGCCACTCAACAAATCTTGCTAACTGGTTCAAGGAAAGGCACAATCTACACAGCAGATTGGAACAATTGCCCAAAGAATACATGCTTAATTGTTAAGAGTTCTAAAAGTAGCAGTTGGCTCTGGCACAAAAGAATGAGTCATCTGAACTTCAAGACTCTCAACAAGATCGCTAGGATGTCTTTGGTTGAGGGACTTCCGAATGAGATATTCTCCAAAGATCAGACATGTGCCGCATGTCAGAAGGGAAAACAAGTTAAAGCCTCATTCAAGGGAATACCAGGACCAGCATCCAGTAGAGTATTGCAACTGCTCCATATGGATCTATTCGGACCAGTTACACCAGTCAGTCTCAGTGGACGCAAATATACTCTGGTAATCGTGGATGATTATTCCAAATTTACTTGGGTTGTATTCTTATACAAGAAGAACGAGACAACGACTAAGATACCCGAGCTGCTCAAGAAGCTACAAAACGAGAAGGGTGTCAGCATAGTAAAAATCAGATCAGATAAAGGTACAGAGGTCCTGAATTCCTTTATTACTGATTTTTACACTGAGTTTGGTATACAACATGAAACTTCAGCTGCAAGAACACCACAACAAAATGGAGTAGCAGAACGGAGAAACAGAACTCTCAAGGAAGCTGCTCGCACTATGTTAGCTGAACATGCTACACCAAGCCGTTTCTGGGCAGAAGCAATCAACACAGCATGCCATACTCAGAACAGATGTTCTCTGACTAAGACTCACTTCAAAACACCTTATGAACTGTGGAAGGACAGAAAACCTCGTGTTTCATACTTCCATGTTTTTGGGTGCAAGTGTTTTATTCACAACAATGGGAAAAGTCAGTTGAAGACTTTTGAGGCCAAGTCAGATGAAGGTATATTCTTAGGATATTCCTCATCCAGTAAGGCTTTCAGGGTTTACAACAAACGAACCCTAGTTGTGGAAGAAACACCCCATGTGGTCTTTGATGAGACATCTTCTGAACAAGAGAAAGCTGCCTCAGAACAAGCCGTACCAGATCAACCGATACCTGACACGCAGAAAATGGATCAGCTAAGCATCAAGGAGAAAGAAGCTGAACACATAAAAGTGTACATCCCAGAACTTGATCTTGCTGATTCAACAGGTCTATCAGACCCTAAGGTACGCACAACTGTCAGTGAAGAAGCTGTTACAGCTGAGATAGTATCAACTGAACCATCTGGTTCAGGGGGAACTCCTGAAGTTCCTACGAACAGACATCAGCACATGATGAGTCCAACATCAGCTGAGACATGTTCTTATCAAGTGGATCATAACTCCGCACCACTCCCAATCACTAGTAATGAACTATCAGATATGGATGATGTTCTCCAAACAAACGCACATCAGAACAGAAGGACCTAGATTACAGTTATCCAATTGATATGATTATCGGAGACCCATCTGATAGAGTCAAAACTAGACATCAGATTTGTGAAAGTGCCATGTACTGTTGTTATCTGTATTTGAAGGAACCAACTACAGTAGAGGAAGCTCTACAAGACGCAAGCTGGATTCTAGCCATGCAGGAGGAGCTGGAATAGTTTGAGAGGAATCAAGTTTGGAAATTGGTGGACAGACCAACTCATCAAGACGTAATTGGTACAAAGTGGGTATTCAAGAACAAGAGAGATGAGAAAAATGTCATAACCAGGAATAAGGCAAGACTTGTTGCCAAGGGGTATTCACAATCAGAAAGAATTGATTATGATGAGACCTTTGCACCAGTTGCTCGCCTAGAAGCCATTCGGCTGTTTCTGGCATATGCTGCCCACAGAGGGTTCACTGTGTATCAGATGGATGTAAAGAGTTCATTCTTAAATGGGGTACTAGCAGAGGAAGTTTATGTCGAACAACCTCCAGGCTTTGAAAAAGGAAACCAAGTGTACCGTTTAAGGAAAGCTCTTTACGGACTGAAACAAGCTCCTCGAGCTTGGTATGATACACTCTCTCAGTTCTTAACAAACAGCGGGTTCACTAAAGGAATAGTGGACAGAACCTTATTCAGAATAGAAGATGGAGAAGATATTCTGATGGTTCAGATCTACGTGGACGACATCATCTTCGGATCTCCCAACAAAAAGCTATGTGAGAAGTTCAGCAAGTTGATGCAAGGGAAGTTCGAGATGTCCATGATGGATCAGATGAATTACTTTATGGGTTTACAAGTCAAGCAGAGAACAGAAAGGATATTCATCTGCCAGGCGAAGTACACAAGGAATCTACTGGCAAAGTTTGGAGTTCAACATTGCAAGGAAGCTAGAATTCCCATGATGACCGGGTTCAAGATGGATCCAGACGAAGATGGTCAGAAAACGAATCAGAAGGAGTATAGAGCTCTAATTGAATCACTACTATACCTGACTGCCAGCAGACTAGACATTACGTTTGCAGTAGGTGTATGTGCCAGATTTCAAGCAAATCCAATCCAAAGCCACCTAGAAGCAGCTAAGCGGATTCTCAAGTATCTGAAGGGGACTGTAAACCTTGATTTATTTTACCCATCAGATGAAAATCTAGAGCTTAGTGGGTATTCTGATTCAGATTACGGAGGTTGCAGAATCGACAGAAAGTCAACCTCGGGTTCATGTCAGTTTCTGGGAAATAAGCTGATCTCATGGTTTTCGAAGAAGCAGACATCAGTTGCGACATCTACTACTGAAGCATAATATATGGCTGCAGGAAGCTATTGTTCCCAACTGCTCTGGCTAAGTCAGCAACTGAGGGATTACAACATCGTGCTAAGAACGTACCTATATTCTGTGACAGTAATAGTGTTATTGCAATCACTCAGAATCCTGTTCTACATACAAGATGCAAGCATGTGGATGTCAGACACCATTTTATCAGAGATCATGTTGAAAAGAAGAATATCAGGATGGAAAAGATCCATACTGACAAACAGAAAGCTGATATCTTAACCAAGCCGCTAGCTGAGATCAGATTCAGAGAGTTATGCAACGAGCTAGGGCTTCTGGATCTTGGAGAAAATGCACCGGATATGGTTGAAGGAATGATCTCCAGAACCAGTTGGTTAAAAGACTAACTAGGTTAAGTGGAATCAGTTGAGTTAGGAATCTCAACTGATCAGATGACCAGACGAGGAGCCGATCTGAAGTTCAGGTAAGGAGCAGATCAGAAAGTCAGATAAGTAACCGATCTGAAGTTCAGACAAAGGGCAGATAAGTTCAAGACATATCAGATTAAGGGGGAACTGATCATATTGGAAGATTACTTTATAAGTCGATTAAAGCTACAGTCAACAAGCAAATCAAGATTAAAGCTACAGATCGCATAAGTCATAAGAAACAACACAGCAATGGAATAACAGAGTTTTTCATTGATAAAGACCCGGAGGTCAGATTTACAAGTTACAAGTGATATCACAAGCTACAAATGCTACAGCTATCTTCAAGTGGTATTACAAGTGCAAGAAGACCCGGAGGTCAAAGCATAAACCATCTGCCCTAAGAAAACCCTAGGCAGGGAAGGAGAGAGAGAGATTTTAAGAGCTGATGCTCTCAGACTCTCTGACCCAGGGGGCAGCAGAGAAGCTTCTAGAATCCTGAAAGCCGCTCTTAGAATCTTGGAGTGAGAAGCGAGAGCGAGCCTTGAAGGATCTTTAAGCTAGGAGCCCTTAGACCTAAAATCAATGGACTCTCCAGCTGTTAAATGGGACATAGTGCCACAGGTTTGGTCTCAAAGACCATATGGCCATGAGTGTCTCATGCAAATATTGAGTTTGATACACTATTTTGTATATCAAACCCATGTTTTGTTTCAGACTAAGTCTGTTGATGCTAATTCCGTCATCTCGATAGGCGCACAAGGTGCATGCGGTTAGGAGAAGTGCATTCTCATTTGCTTTAGCAGATCCACCTCCACGGTGGTAAAGAAGCTTAGCATTGATCGTATGTGAAATCTTAGATGACGACGAAAGCAGTGTGAAGAAACACACAGGGTTGATCTGAGAAGCTGAATTCATTGGTAAAGGGCTAAAGGAACTCATCGGAAAAGCATGAAGGATATAAGGAACTCATCGGAAAAGCATGAAGGATATGCTAAAGAAGATGAAATGGTTTATGATTGTGTTGTTTGCCTAACACCCCAGGCTAATTTATAGAAGGAAATTAGGGGTATAAATGCAAATTTTATCTTCTCAGAAAAATCTTAAGAGAAATTTGCATCGACAACGCGTTAGGTACACACGGCTAATGGTTCGATGAGTTAACGGTGTGATTAAATCACAACGTATCTATGCCATTATTACGGTATGTCAAATCGCGCCGATTTGGGAATCGAGGCAACTTTTGGACTCCCCGAAGTAAAAGTTTTGGCGGGAGTTGACTTCAGTAAATGCGGGTTGTTTAGAAGAATGTTTAGAAGAAGACTGAAGGATATAGAGTATCAGAAAAGAGGATCAGATAAGTGGCGAAGTGTTTGAAGCAAGAATCTGATCAGATAAGTGAGATATTGTTGGGAAATGCATAAGGCAACCATCAGATAAGTCAACAAAGTACCAGATCAGATCACCGTGGTAACTGATTGATTACAATATCAATCAGTCAGATACACTTTCTTATTTATCTCTTTCTGAATACCTTATATGCGTTATTTATTTTAATTGATTTATTTTACACTGTTCATGACGCATGCTCTGCAAAGCTTTTAATGCGGACTTTGGAAAATGTTTTCAAAATGTTTTATTGCGATTTTTCGAGTCCGGAAAATGAGAAGACTACTTTTCTCAACCGTGCGATCAAAATACCTTTTGGCCGATTAATCTCAGCCATCAATTTCAAAACACGGATACTTGAGTACTTTGGAAAGTTGTGCAAAAAGGTTTTCCCTCGTATTCTACAAAATCCAAATTTTTCTCAGAAAACCACTTTCCACTACTTCGTATTCTCAAAAGCTCTTAAAAGGATCATTTTTTTTAAAATCCTCAGAGAATTACCTTCGAAATTATTTGATTCTACTCTTCCGATTTCAAAATCTTTCGAATCAATTACTGGTAATTTCATGTTTTAATTAATTGTATGATCTCAATTTCTCTATGGTACCTAGGTTTTCAAGTTGTGATTCTGTTCTTATTTGATCTAAACGCTTACTTGCTAAATTGATGCTGAAATTACGAGTTTGACTGAATTTTATGAATTATCTTACTCAAACTAAACATCAATTTGCATATCGTACAGAAATGGCACACATTGTTTCAAGACCGGGCCAAGGGAAAAAATACTGCAACTTTGCATCAATGAAGAAAGACATCATTGATGAAAAGTACGTCGTCTTCAACATCACCTCAGATTCGGAATCACTGGAAATTCTGGAGTGCCTTCGAGAGTGTGGACTGGAACGATATTGCTCTACTCATCAGAATATCGTTCACACCCATGAAGCACTGGAGTTTCTTTACAATCTGCAGAGGGATGAAGACAATGATGCTGACCTGATTTCTTCCGTTGGCGGAATGAAAGTTCGAGTGACGAATGGCGATCTACAGAGGATATTCAGACTAACTCGAGGAAGCATCAATCCAGAGACCTACACGACTATTGTAGGAGAAAAGGAGTTTCTTGAAGCCGAACTGTTGAGACCAGCAAACAAGGAGAACACGACGAACGTCAAAGCCTCCTATCTGAAGAGAAAGTATCGCCTTCTTCTTGAAATTGTTCAGAAGGTGATCATGTGCTCAACTTACAGCCTTGATGCGGTCACTTCTTACAAGATAAGTGTCATGGCTGCAATAATCAAGAAGGCTTCAGACATCGATTGGTTGGGTATGGTCAAAACAAGACTGAGAAAAGACTCCGGGAAGTTCGAGCTGACCCAGAGCAATGAAGTGTGCTTATCTTCGAAGTGCTCATTCATACACAAAATCTCTATCATTCTGTCAGATAAGCTGCCACAGAATTATGAATGGAACGAGAATGGAGCGAAGATTTACCAAGCAAAGCACAAGGCCATACTGGGCAAGGATGAGTCCCTACCTGGACAAGCTGATGAGGATCCGACTCCTTATGTGCCCAAACCCAAGGGAGAAAAGAAAGGAAAAGATAAGGCAACTGCATCGTCTGAAGTGCAGGAAAAGGCCATTCCAGAGAAGAGGATGAAGAGGAAGGATCTGGCCAAGAAACCAGATGCTCAGCGGAAACGTCAGAAGAGAGTCTCATCTCCTCTGAAGACTGCTCCAAGTTCTGCCAAGCCAGCCAGCAGAACGGAGGATCTGATGCAAGAAGAATCAGAAGAGGAGATAGCAGTCCGCTCTGAGCCAACTATCAGAGAAGTAAGGGAAGAGCAGATGATCGCAGCAGAAGGAGAGAAATCTGTCAGAGGGACAGAAGTGGAGCAATCTGAGGAAGAATCACCATCTGATTCTCTGCCTCTAACCAAGATCTTCCAGAGAGAAAGGTCGCCAACGCCCACTTCCAAATCACCATCACCCTCTCCTCAAAAATCATCACCTCCACCCTCTCCCCACAAAACCTTCTCACCCTCACCCTCACCTCTCAGAACAACATCTCCCACACCACCAATCAATGAACCCGTTCAGGAAACTAAACACCTCAACACGCTGAAAACGAACCTGAACTACAAACATCCCAATCCCCAATCCAGTGTCAAGAACCTGAGAGATCCGATAAACGTGTGTCCATCTCTCATAATCCCTTCAACACCAGAACAGTACTTGCTTCACCTGCTCCAGAGAGCCCCATCATAAGGATAATGAAACAACATATCAAAGAGTATCTGCTGGATCTATGCCCTGAATTGGATCAACATCCTGGCATCCAGCAACAGATAGAGGAAATAGTGTTCTGGAGGGATATCAGACTGAAGAGCATTGAAGAACTTCTGATTCTAATGACAACCCTGGGATCAGATATCTTTGTAGATTTGGAGTTGAAATGTCTACACATTGCTGGGATTGAAAGTGCTGTTGAATTGGCATCTGATGATGATATCAGATGGCTGATTCACGAAAAGGTTCGTAATTGCGATAAATGAGGAGGAAACAGTTCAACCTCCTACAGATCATGAGGAGTGCCGATGAACCAAGAATGGGTGTTGCAGATGAGACCCAATTTGGCAAGGCTTCAACATCTGAACAGACTGCTACGATGAGCTCTGATACCCTAGATCGTCACTCTCAGAAGATTCAGGATGGGATCAAGACTGCATTTGAAGACAAATTCACAGCGCTCACGACAGATCTAATGAAGCAATTTGAAGATGAGCAAGCGAAACTAGTTGACAAGGAACGAAGTCACACAATTGGGATGCACAATGCCATCCTTGCTGAAGTAATGCAACTAGTATATCCTCTTGCTGAGAAGCTCATGCTCTAGTCTGACAAACTCACAGTTCAGACAGAGATGCTCAATCAAACACAGGTACTTTTGGAGAGTGTCTGGGCATCCTTGGACAAGACCAACAATCACTTAGATATGGGTTGGAAACATTTTCTAGCTTCTACAGAACGAGCAAGATAGGAGATCGAAACTGCTCTCAGACGCTTCTTCACGCCTGCACCTTCTGCCACCGTTCAGATCACTCCTCTTGTTGTCGAGGAACTCAGAGAGGAGATCTCACGGCAATTAACAACTCTGAACCGCAAGATGTCCAACCTCTTTGATGCAACCAAAAAGAAGGAAGGAAAAGTGAAGGATCAAGCGCTTGCCACTAGACTAAAAGCCCGGACTTGTAGTGAGGTGCTACTTTATTTCCCTTAACCCATACCTAGCAGCAGGCACCACGGGCAGCACGCAACTATTCCTTTAATCGAGCGAACGAGGGGTCTTGAGCCGCAACTGACCTTAAAGGCAAGAGACTGCTAGGATTTCTCCCAACAAAAAGAGTCTGGAAAAGAGTCTGAAGAAAAAGAGGATACAGAAAAAAAGACTCAAGAAAAAGAGAAGGAAGAAAAATAGACTCAGACACAGTTGGTAAAATTTTCATCTCCACCAAAAACCACTGTATCTAACTTGCCAGCCACTCCATCTACCGATCTCGTTGCTGAAATGAAAGAAAATGTGGAGCAACACAGTAAAGAGATCGCTGAGCAGAAAAGTGCTCTTTCAGAGGTAACTGCCAGAGTCGACAAGATTGAAGACTTCTCTTCGTTCGTCCAGAAAAGAATGGAAACTGATGATCAGGACAAGAGCCTTGAACTCGCTAAGAAATTAGCTGAAGAAGACGAACAAGATGAACCTGAGCAAACTCTGAGGAGGAAGAAAGGAAAAGGCAAGATGATGAAAGCAAATGCGGAAGATCAGAGACAAGGCCAGCTATTCTCCACCAAAAGCCAGATGACTTCTGAACAAGTTCAAGAGCAGACAAGACTGAGAATAAGAGAGGCCGCAATCAAGAAGCAGAAGTTAGCAGAGGCAAAGGGACTGAACATCGCCTACATCCGAAGGAAAAGGAAGAACGAAGCTGCAGCAGAGGAGATTGCTTGGGAGAAGAATGCCCTTCCGGCACCTGTTAAAGGCATCCTCTGTGCACGACAAGATTTGCTTCCAGAATGAGATCAAATCAGAGGAGAATAGTTATGTGGCGTCTACATCCTGGAGAAGATTCCAATTCATCAAGATCAGACTGAAAATGATGATGAATTGCGGAACTGGTTAGAAACAAAGTATCCAGACTTCTACCAGACAGTGATGAAAGAAGACAAGATCATGTCACTTATACCAGAAGCTCCACCCTTTGAACCACTTCTTCCACCTTTACGTCCAGACAACAAACTAGATCCTGTTAAATTCAAGAATATCTACTATGGACTTGCTGAAAAAGGAGGAATCCATAGAAAAGAAGAGCTGGACAAACTAATGCAAAGGATGTACAGGAAGTTTGGCATCCCCAAAGAACTGCAAATGTTCAAGTACACCTGAAGAAGACAACTTGGAATCAAATGATAGGTACGCTTTTCATGTATACTACAATGCACACACCTATCTGAATGATATTTTACATCTCACTGATTCTAAGACAACATCTCATTGTCTTCTGAGGTATGTACTATTTGCATCATCTACATTTCCATTCATGGTATCTGTTTTTCTGATTAAGTTTGTATTTGGTTCCATCAAAAAGGGGGAAATTGTTGGGAAATATGTAACTTAGTTTTGATGGAAGTTCTAAAACAGGTTGTAATAGGACCAGTCAGACCTGTTACTTGACTGATGACTTATAATCAGATTAAGATGACCAGCTGAAATGTATAGATAGCTGAAGTAAAAGATAGGTCACATATTGAGGGGGAACTCAATATGTATAGGTCAGGTCGATGTATCAGATGACCCAGATAAGGTCAGATGATCAGAAGACTAAGCGCAAATCAAAAGACAAGAAGTCAGAAGATCAGGTGAAGACAAGAAGACACTGAAGACTCAGATGAAGCTGAAGACTCAGATAAACACTGAAGACTCAGATGAACCTGAAGACTCAGATAAGCCTGAAGACTTAGCAACAAACCTGAAGACTCAGTACGACTGAATACACTAAAGCTTAGAGACACCTGAAGATCAAAAGACCTGAAGACCTACATTCAGCAGAGTCTGCTTATTGAAGCTAAGACAATGTGCATCTGAAGACTCAATCAAGGTAGACTGATCAGTTACCTGATCAAGTCAGATCACACCTGGTGACAATCAAAATGATACACCAGACAAGCAAATCTTCTACAAAAGGAATATCAATCGTCTAACGGAAAAATTCCTTAAGTACCACCTCGCGAAGCCAAGAAGAAAGCGACACGTGTACAAAAAGAGCTGACATTGCGGGATACGACGCTGCGGACAAAAACGGCGCTAATGATGCCTACGACCACGCCGATAATCAGAGCACATCACAATCATATCCTACAACTTACCTAATATAGCCCGAAATTCAAATTGCTCTCCAACGGCTCTTTGATTTCGAGGTCTATAAAATGGGATCGATCTTCGTTTTGAAGACAGAGGACCAACAGTGATTAACAAGCACCAACGAGTGAAAACAAGCAAGAACAAACACGGAGACACCGCAAAAGAAGCTAAAGCTACAACAAAATCTCCGTTCAAAGAACACTACATTTGAAGATTATTCTTAGAGTGTTCATCCCATTAGTTCTTAGCAAGAAATCCTATCCACTAGCAATTTGGCTACCTAAAGCACCAGGATAGATTTCCAGTTGGAACCCTCAAACATTCTTTACCCAAACGCAAGTTAGGTTAAGTCTGTAGAGTGCGAACTCATTAAACATCTCGGCTATCCTTTTTTAAGGATATAAGTCCCGCTGGTTACATTTGTAGAGTGGGAACTCGATAAACATCTCGGCCATCCTGAAAAGGATATAAGTCCCGTAGGTTAAGCTTGAGTGGGAACTCGGTAAACATCTCGGCCATCCTGAAAAGGATATAAGTCCCCGCAGGTTAAGTTTGTAAGAGTGAGAACTCGGTAAACATCTCGGCTATCCTGAAAAGGATATAAGTCCAGCAGGTTAAAGTAGGTTAAGGTTCCCCTGTGTTAAGGGAAGAGTGGACGTAGGACGGGTTTCGTCTGAACCACTATAAAAAGTCTTGTGTGCATTTAATTGCTTTCTTATTGCTTTACACAAGTCACACAACTGAGTTTTAAAAATCATACATATTCTAAGTTAAGCTCAGTCTGCACCAAGCAACTGATCTGATCAGATTGACACCTTAGTCAACTGGTTGAAAACTGACTTCAGAATCAGATTGATAAAACTGGTTTTTCACACGGGTAAAAACAAGCTTCCGCACCATTCAGTTAAACTGACAGATATCAAGCTGATCTGCCTTCAGGCACTCAGTAAGATTGAACATCAGTCTAAACTGATACACTAGCACTCTGATCGGGTAATCTGCAGTTCACACCTGATCCACACGAAGAGTTTTAGAAGTCTATTCACCCCTCCCCTCTAGACTTCCACCCTCACAAAACCCATTCGGGACCTACAAATACTGATGCGAGAGATTATTTTCCCTCGACCAGTACAAATAGAATAACATCGACCCTCACACTCCTACAAGATACAAACACTCTAGGTTGTACTTTTGGTTGTGTCTTAGATGTTACTCTCTAAAGTTTGGAGTAGAGCAAATGACATTTCACTTTTCCTCAAATGAATGTCGACAAATGCAGGGTATTTATAGACTTGAAGATCAACTACATTGTCCTATAAACTAGGCATGGATAGCCTTGAACATCTCCTCCACTATCTCCATGATCTTGGTGTAACCACCATGATCTTTCTATTCTCACTCCACCACAGTGCAACCGTCTGACAATAACCGAATTTGTCTTCAACCTGCAATGTAGGAAACATAGAAAAATACATATATTGAAACAGAGTCAGTGTTAGGAGAAAGGACAAATTTATGATGTTGTGCAGAATGTTGTCCAACATATGGAACAACATCCGTGCAACATCAACAAACTCCCCCAATTTGGCGTTTCTACTATAACACACCTGATATTAAAAACAACATCCGAACTTGTGTCAGGAAAGAAACAAATAGTAGCCATTCAGAGAACAACTACTATTCAACCAAATCATAATTTAAAAACAAACCACAAACACTAAGTACATCAGCAGTGTACTTAGGCCAACAAAGTATCAAACATAAGTAAATGACAGAAACATAAACCTATAATCTAGTTGTCCATAAACATAGTTTATAAAGTAAATAGCAGTAAATAAAAGATTACAATACATGAAAGAAATTCTGTAATGAAATAAAGGGAAGGACTGGGCCATTTGAATGACTGCATCTCCATAATATGCAAATGATCCCCCATACTTCAGAAACTCCCCCTATATTGAATCTGTTCACCAGTTATCAGCACCATATAGCTGATCAACAACTACATTTTCAACTGGTCTAGTCTGCACCATCTGTTCAGCATTAGCAACATCAACATTAAGTGCTTCCTTTACAGCTTCATCAACAACATCTTGGACAACATCATCAACCTCTCTGTCATCAGCAACATTCTGATCTTCATGTGCAGTAGCACCATCAACATCTGGTTGTTCATCCTCCTCACTTGCATGGCCAGATGGACCAACTCCATCATCACCACCATCATTAGGACCATCATTAGGTGATCGTCCCCCTGTTGGAGTAGAAAGCTGGCTTTTTCAGAAGGTTTGTTATATTACCAGAGCATCTATATTCTGCTGGATGGATTTAATTTGATCAGTAATGAAAGAATTTGTAAAAGTGATAGTAGGGATACCAGTTTATCTTGTGACTGTGTAGGGAATGTTGCCAACAGAATGGACAATATTTTCGGTTTGCTGTGCAGGATCTTTCAAGGGTAGATCAATTATGCGGTTTTTAGCTTTCAGGACATGTGAGATTCCAAAACTTGGAATATAACCACTGATCCTCTCTACTCTGGGTCTCTCAAACTCCAATCTATTTAAGAATTGACAAATCAAGCTTGGATATGGGCAGATACCACCATCAGCATGCTTACTAGCATAAGACACCATATTGTCAAATATGATCTGTCCCATATTGAACTTGTTCAGATGCAAAATCTTGTACAGTAGGAATGTTTGTTCCTTTGTCAGCACAGTGGAGTTCTTGGAAGGCAACCAATTAGAAACTAGCAGCTTATGCATCACAGAGTATAAAAAGGCCAGTTTAGCAATAGAAAATTGCAAAGTCCATTCAGGATACTTACCACCAGTAATGACAAACATTACTTCCCCAATTTCCAATTCACCAGTATCATCCTCCACCTGTCTTGTTTTCAGGAAGATGTTTATAAGCCCATTGTACCTAAATATGACTTTCCCATAATTTGTACACTGTCTATTCCCACAACTCTTCTTCAAATTGGCATAAAACTCAGCAACCCAAACAACATAATAAGGTTTTGCATATTGAAGGGCATGCAATAGAGATCTACTGTCTAGGAATCCTATCAGATTGTTTGCTTCAAAGTCAGACATTTTTATGATCCTTTCATCAACTATAAATCTCTTAAGCATGGTTTTACCAACAACAGACTTTCTATCATACTCAACCTTATCATCAGGGTCAGAATCAAACATGAGTACCTCATCAGAATCATATGAGTGGTCAAACTCAGGAGCAACTTCATCGCCAGCTTTCACAGGCTCATCTGCTTCAACATCATCTTCTTCCTCAGGATCCTCTTCTTCTTCTTAATCCTCTGCTTGAGGATCATTTTCTTCCTCAGAATCCTCACTTTTAGGATCATCTTCTGAATCCTTAGATGTTTCAGCAACATCTGCAGCAACATTCACATGAGGATCATTTCTCCTTTTGGTTCTCCTTTCCTTTTTGGCCATCAGCTCCTCCATTGTCAGATCATCATCAGAGTCCTTCGGTTTAACAACAGGGACTTCAGGAATCTCCATTTCCTCATCTGAATCCTGCACTTGAATGGGATCATCAGCACCACCACCTGTCCTTTTTGGACGCTTGCCCGTGTAGTCCACTTTCTTACCAAGGTTTCTTTGTGACAGTCTTCTCTTTCCCCATCTACCAACACCTCTTTTGGGAGCTAACTGCTTCTTCCTCAGCCGGATGTTCTTGAGTTTCTCCCCATTCCTTCAGAATCAGAGGAATCAACCTTCTCCATTTCCACATCGACTGTAGGAATTTTTTAAGCGGGTTCAGTAGCCAAAGGTCTGGCTGAGAGATCAACATAATCAGAAACATTGAGTAGTTTGGAACCAAAATAGATATCAGGTAAAACAATCGGGTTTTATTCTACGGCTTGTTTTACAAGAAGATCAACAAGCGATTTTGGAGCAGTATCAGGGATATGAAGTACGGGAGGTTTAGGAAGGGATGAAGATGATGATCCACCAACATTTTGGAATCATAATCTGGGTTTTTTGAGGCCATTTCTGCAAGTACGTTCAGCGGGTTCGAATTCGCCGGTGAAGAAGGATTCGACGAAGGGTTTGTGTGAAGAGGGTTTGCGTGTGTGTGTGAATGATCAGGAGAAACCGAATTATTTTGTTTATCAATCATCTCACAACCTGAATGTCCAATCAAATAATACACAAGCATTTAAAATAATGTTATATGAAATATAGGAGGGAAAAGTAAAGTATAAGACCGAAATAATGAAATAAAACAAGTGTAAATAAAAAAATCTCGATTCCTATGTGCAACAACAATGTTTCCAGCTTTGGGTATGAAAACAACACAGATAAATCGACCTTAAGTAGAAATCAAAGCTAGGAGGTTATTACACAAACCCACAAAAACCGACATGGAGTGGTACAAAGGTAACCACCCACTATGTTGCAAGTTGTGATCGTGTGCTATGTAAGAAAGCTGCCAAAAAACATTTTCAAAACTAGGAAACCATATCCAAAATTAAATAGACACAAATTAAGTTCAAACAAATCATTTAATCCACAAAATCGACTTACCAAGAACATTAAACAAATCATGTATGATAGATAAAGTTCGAATCACTTAAAGTTTCACAAAATGTCAGCACACATATATCTCAACACTTAATTTTGCATGAAATTCATCATCCAGTGTTGCATATTTTGAATTTTTCTTTAAACATATGTTCACATTGATCCACCTTTTCAAGAGAGAACATCGTAGTAGCGAGCTCCGTTCCCCATAATTACTCAGTGGATTGTGAACAAACATGGATGTATATTTAATCACCTTATGAAAAGAGAACATCGTGGTAGAGAGCTCCGTGTCCCATAGTTACTGAGTGATTACACATCTAAGTTGTGCTTTATTTTTAATGCAATCA
Source organism: Stenogyne calaminthoides (assembly GCA_037126765.1). NCBI lineage: Eukaryota > Viridiplantae > Streptophyta > Magnoliopsida > Lamiales > Lamiaceae > Stenogyne > Stenogyne calaminthoides. The sequence goes on along the minus strand of JBBCBC010000012.1, from coordinate 15,467,965 downwards.
AGAGATATATGCCCATGACTCTGTATCTAAACTATGATTCAAACAATAAGATCAAAACACTATTATTTAAAGTTCAAAATAAGCAAATAAAACAGATATACTCATTATCAAAACCACAATGTTGCTTCAAAAGTTGGAAACATTTGTCACAACATCTAGTGTTTATTTTCAGATATAGCAAAGACCAAGAGATTTTCTAAGGGAAGAAAACATCTCATTATCAAGGGCTTTTGTGAAAATATCAGCATGTTATTTTTCAGTAGAAATGTACTATAACTTCACAACTTCTTTCTCTACAAGATCTCTTATAAAGTGATGTCTTATACTTATATGCTTAGTCAAAGAATGTTGCACATGATTCTTTGAAATATTGATAGCGCTAGTGTTGGGAGATGAATTTAATAAGATTTTGATTAGATCCCAAAACCCCTGAGTATGACATGTATCAGAATATCTTGATAGTATAGTATCAGGATCAGGTTTCAATAGATATTAGAGATCAGGATTATCTGCACCATGTATAGTCAGCAGATATAGATCAGGGAAATTTAATGTACTGAAGACTCAGAAGACCCTGAAGACCCAGAAGAATCCTGAAGACTCAGAAGACCCTGAAGACTCAGAAGAATCCTGAAGACTCAGAAGACTCAGAAGAATCCTGAATGTTCGAAGAATCCTGAAGACCCAAGATCCTGAAGAATGTTTTGTACTGAACAAAAAGGACCCTGAACCACTAAATTTATGAAGTAGTGCTATGTTCATTCCTAGTACAAACAAACAGAATATTAGACACTCGTGGACATTAAGGAACATATCAGATCACTCAACCTAATAGAGCCGTTTTGCTTGTCTCTGTTCAAAGAAAGATTTCAACCAATGAGGAGGCAACAACAACGTACTTCACTGACACTAAAAGCGACATCTCACTGAAGATATGTCAGGTCTGATATTTTCCAGTTCACAGAAGTTGGTGATTGACTACATGGCTGCATATTTCCTAAAACATATAAGGGTGCGTTCAAACCTTAAAATAGTCGTTCATCAATAACCAGAAGAGGAAACTCTTGATGCTATCTCTTCCAACGGATAGTTTTTCAAGTGTGACCTTGGTAAAGTTGCCTATAAATACCAGTGACCTTCATCATTAAAAGGTTACGGGAAATCAAAGCAACTCCAGAGCTCATTCGTATTCTTGCAAATTGAAGCACTCGAAAAACCTAAGATTTTCCAAGTGTTTCACATTGAAGAGAGCTCATTACACTAAGCCCAGATTTTATAGATATATCCAAAGCTTAGTAGAGATATCCTAGCCTTTGCATTTGTTCTTATTGTAAAGGATATCTCACCATAGTTGGAAACCAACCCAAACCCAAACCCTTTGATAAGGTAGTTTGAGTGTGTGTGATTTGTTGGTGAGTTAGAGTTGTAAAGAGTGAGTAAGCTGCAGGTTAGTCAGCCAGAAAACTCTAGAGAAGAAGCGAGTAAATTGTTTTAGACAGTCAGAAAGCTTGTGTGTGTGTTGAGTTAGTAAGCTGCAGTGAGTCAGCCAGAAAACTCAAGGTAGAAAAGTTAGTAAGCTGCAGTGAGTCAGCCTGAAAACTTTAGGAGAAGTGTGTTAAGGAATTTCTCTGAAGATTAGAGAGAGTGGACGTAGGAGCATGAGTCTCTAAACCACTATAATTTGTTGTGTTGCTTGCTTTATGTATTGCATTATCTGTTGCATATTTTCACTGAGAGAATACTGTTTTCTTGATACTCAGTTGGAATCAATCCACTGAATGTGCATTAATTAATCACAGCCTTAACCATGATTTTATTAAAGGAAGAGATTTTCAGCAAGCTAAAACGAGTATAAACTTAGGGCCTATCTTTCCGCACTCTTGATAAGCTAGAATAGATAGTTACCAAACTGAACAAACTCTACAGAGTATTCAGTAAGATAATTATCTGATCCAAGCTTCTCAGGTTCTCTGATAAAACTCAGGATCAGTTGGGTTAATCAAGCTTAAAAAAAACTGCAGGATCTTTGTCTTAGTAGACTTTGACTAAGGGCGATTTGTGCTTCTCAGGGGCAAATTCTCAGGACATCCTGACCCTCTGATCTCAGTAAAAGAAAAGTTTTAAAAAATCACTGAACACGTGTATCCCCCCCATACACGTGTAAGACTCATTTGCACGGGGACCAACAAGTGGTATCAGAGCAGTGGTTCATTTGACCACTTGCTTTGGTAGCCATAGTCTATTTGCTGAAAGACTTTAGTAGTCTAACTGAATAGATCTTTTTGCTGATATCTTACAAGGCTCATTCATCATGCCTTCTAAGAAACTTCCCATGTTCTCTGTTGAGAGCTATGACCTATGGAGATTGAGAATGTAGGCACATCTGTATTTTAAGCATGAAAGAATGTGGAGAGTGGTTTCTGAAGGACCATTCAAATACACATTGTGAATGAATCCATCATCGATCATCGAGAGGAATGATCCCAGAGATGAATTTCCAAAACCTGATGACCAACTTACTCCTGATGAGAGAAAGTTAGTCAATTTGGACTACATTGCTAAAGATACACTATATAGCATTATTGATGATGGTGTTATGGGGATGATTTCTCACTGTGAAACTGCCAAAGAAATATGGGACACACTTGCTGTGGTGATTCACTAGCATTATGAATGATCTGAATGCTCTTGGGAAAAGATCTGCACTGAACCATCAGAGGAATTTTCAGAAGAGAAACACTCAACAGAGATATTCTCAACTGAAAAGACCAAGTCCTCAGATTACTGAAAGACCACAATTTCAGTACATGCAACCTAAACCCCACTTGCCTAAGGGTAAAGGTTTCCTGAACCCAAGTCAGCAGAGACATAGACCAGCTGCACCAAAGCGAAACTGGAAGTCAGCAGAGACATAGACCAGCTGCACCATTGACAAACTGGAAGTCAGATTCACTAGCATTATGAATGATCTGAACCCAAGTCAGCTGAGACATAGACCAGCTGCACCATTGACAAACTGGAAGTCAGATTCACTAGCATTATGAATGATCTGAATGCTCTTGGGAAAAGATACCCACAGAGAGAAGTGACACTGAAAATTCTTAGAGGATTATCTAAGAAATGGGACATACATGCTGTGGTGATTGAAAACACCAAGAATATTGATTCTATGCCATACCAACAAGTTTTCTCTGAACTGAAAGCTTATGAATTTGTGATTGACAAGAAAACTAAGAAATCTGACAGCAAAGATGAATCTTCATCTAGCAAGAATGTGGCTTTCAAAGCCAAAGAGAAATCCTGTAAAGCTAGAGAGTCTGATAACTCACTTGCCAAAAATCAGGATGAGCAAGAGGATAAGCTAGTACTGATGGCAAGGAGGTTTGAAAGACTCAATAGCAGATTTGGAAAATACAAGAAATATTATAAGAACAATAGGTACAGGAACAGGAATAACTCAGAAGCTGTGGACAAATCCATTGAGAAAAGAAAGGACCACAAAACTGAAGGATCTTCATCCAGGAAAAAGGACTCCAATACCAAGGAAGAAAGTGATCAGGATGATGATACCAATAGATGCTACAACTGCCAGAAGAAAGTTCATTTTCAGTATGACTGTCCTGAGCTGAGTGCCAAAGAAAGAAAGGAGAGACAAGGCAAAAGAGACAGAAAGATCTCTAGCAAGAAGGTTATGATTGCTGAAGAAGAAAACCAAGGATCTAGTTCTTCAGAAGATATATTCTCAGATAGTGACAGTGATGATGTCTGCCTTATTGCTATGGAGGAGGTAAATTCTTCTATCTCTGTTGTTGTTCCTACACAAGAACCTGAGTTATCAAGTTCATCTGTAACCAGTAACTTTGACCTGATGCATTCTTTTGAGAATCTTATGAAGGAATATTCCGTGTTACAAGAACTGCTCATAAAAACTCAAGAGCAGAACAAGGAATTGACTGCTGAGAATCTGAAGTGGAAAGACTCTAATACTGCTGAAATCACTTCTCAATTAATGGGAACTACTGATGAACTTGATGTTCTGAAAGTACAAATCTCAGAAAAAGAGAAGATGATAGAGATCCTGGATGGAAAATTAGAGAATCCTTCGAGGAGATTGAATTTTATCGAATCGAAGTTCAATGACCTCTTTGAGAAGCATGAAACTCTAAAGAAAAAGTGAGGATAGTCTTGAGAGAAAGTTAGCTCTATTGAATTCTGCATCTAAAGTAATAGATGAAATTTAGAGTTATCAAAGACCTGCAACTATAAAGGCTGGATTGGGATATAATCCAGGGGGAACCTCACAAGGTATTCTGAATGCTGCTTCTAGTAGAACCAAGACTGTCTTTGTTAAACCGGTGGCATGTACTAATCTTCTTACTGAAGAACAACCCAGTGTTTTAGACAAGGGTAAAGGACCTATGTTTCAGAAAAACTGAAAATTCAGGATAGAAAGCCCAAACCTCAGGAAAAGGCCAGAAAACCTGAACAATTAGTAGGAAATCTTCAGGCCAGTACTTCAAAGCCTCGGGCTAAGAATACCAACCTGAAAAGATCTGCACTGAACCATCAGAGGAATTTTCAGACGAGAAACACTCAACAGAGATATTCTCACCTGAAAAGACCAAGTCCTCAGATTACTGAAAGACCACAATTTCAGTACATGCAACCTAAACCCCACTTGCCTAAGGGTAAAGGTTTCCTGAACCCAAGTCAGCAGAGACATAGACCAGCTGCACCAAGGCCAAAGCATTGGAATATAAGGCCTGAACCCAAGAAGAACTCTAAGGCTCATGTTCATGCTAAGGCTGGCACTCATACACAGGGTACTACCAAGGCACCTAGGATGGTGAATGTGTATGTAGATGTTTACGGGAGACATATCAATCACTCTAAAGTAATTAGAGTTGTCAGGCAGATTTGGGTTCCAAAAGGTACAGCTAACTTGGTAGGACCCTACACCAAATGGGCAACTAAGGCCTGATTTGCTTTTCAGGTGAAGGAAAAGGGCACTGAGCTGATTGAAGACAACATAGCCCTGATGTGTGAAAATGAAGTAGCTCCTGCTGCATGGTATCTAGACAATGGATGTTCAAGACATATGACAGGATATAAATAGTTACTCACTGACTATGTTGAACAAAAAGGCCCTCAGATTACATTTGGAGACAACTCCAAAGGACAGACTGAAGGATATGGAACTCTTGAAGTGGATTCTGTTCATATCCATGGTGTTTCTTATGTGTCTGGTTTAAAGCATAATTTACTTTCTATCAGTCAATTCTGTGACAAAGGATTCAGTGTTGAATTCTCAAAGAACTTATGTTATGTGAAAGACTGTTGGGAAATCTGTATTTTAGTTTTGATGGAAGTTCCAAAACAGGTTGTAATAGGTCCAGTCAGACCTGTTAGCTGACTGATGACTTAGAATCAGATTAAGATGACCAGCTGAAATGTATAGATAGCTGATGTAAAAGATAGGTCACATATTGAGGGGGAACTCAATATGTATAGGTCAAGTCGAAGTATCAGATGACCCAGATAAGGTCAGATGATCAGAAGACTAAGAACAAATCAGAAGACAAGAAGTCAGAAGATCAGGTGAAGACAGATGAACCTGAAGACTCAGATGAACCTGAAGACGTAGATGAACCTGAAGACTCAGATAGACACTGAAGACTCAGATGAACCTGAAGACTCAGATAAACCTGAAGACTCAGTAACAAACCTGAAGACTCAGTATGACAGAATACACTGAGGCTCAGAGACACCTGAAGATCAAAAGACCTGAAGACCTACATTCAGCCGAGTCTGCATATTCAGCTAAGACAATCTGCACCAGAAGACTCAACAACGTAGACTGATCAGTTACCTGATCAAGTCAGCTCACACCTGGTGACAATAAAAAATATACACCAGACAAGATGAATCTTCTACAAAAGGAATATAAATCGTCTAACGGACAAAATTACTGAAGTGCCGCCTCGCGAAGCTAAGGAGAAAGCGACACGTGCACAAAAAGAGCTGACAATGTGGGATACGACGCTGCGGATAAAAACAGCGCTAATCATGCCTACGGCCACGCCGATAATCGGAGCACGTCACAATCATATCCTACAACCTACCTAATATAGCCCAAAATTCAAATTGCTCTCCAACGGCTCTTTGATTTCGAGGTCTATAAAATGGGATTGCTCAAAAGGAAGAAAAAGAGACCAACAACTATCACATGAATAATTGAGCAAAGCAGAACAACATCATTAACGTAGATTCTCAAGAAGAAAAAAGCCTTCAGAATTTAGGCTCGAAGAACACCATATTTGAAGATTATTCTTAGAGTGTTCATCCCATTGTTCTTAGCAAGAAATCCTATCCACTAGCATTTTGGCTACCTAAAACACCAGTATAGATTTCCAGTTGGAACCCTCAAACATTCTTTACCCAAACGCAAGTTAGGTTAAGTTTGTTCCCGGAAGATTTCAGACTAGGGATTCTAGTTTTCTGATTTCTAGTTCGGTTGAGTCTGAACTCGATAAACATCTGTAGAGTGTGAACTCATTAAACATCTCGGCCATCCCGTGAGGGATATAAGTCCCACAGGTTAAGATAGGTTAAGCTCGGTTAAGTTCGGTTAAGGTTCCCCTGTGTTAAGGGAAGAGTGGACGTAAGACGGGTTTCGTCTGAACCACTATAAAAAGTCTTGTGTGCATTTACTTACTTTCTTATTGCTTTACACTATTCACACAACTGAGTTTAAAAGCGCATACATATTCTAAGTTAAGCTCAGTCTGCACCAAGCAACTGATCTGATCAGGTTGACACCTTAGTCAGCTGGTTGAAAACTGACTTAAGAATCTGAATTGATAAAACTGGTTTTTCACACGGGTTAAAACAAGCTTCCGCACTCTCAGTTAAACTGACAGATATCTAGCTGATTTGCCCTCAGGCACTCAGTAAGATTGAACATCAGTCTAAACTGATACACTAGCACTCTGATCGGGTAATCTGCAAATCACACCCGATCAGCACGAAAAGTTTTGGAAGTCTATTCACCCCTCCCCTCTAGATTTCCACCCTCACAAAACCCGTTCGGGACCTACAAAGACAATGTTTCATAACAAATATTACTGACTGGTACTAGTAAAGGAAATGTGTATCTTGCTGCTTGGAGACTAACTCCTAAAGATACATGTTTGGTTGCAAAAAGTTCTACTGATACCAGTTGGCATAAAAGGCTGAATCACTTAAACTTCAAAACCCTGAACAAACTTGCAAGATTGGCACTTGTGAGGGGATTACCTAATGAAGTATTCAGTAAAGATCATATATGTGATACTTGTCAGAAAGGAAAACAAATCAGAGCATCATTCAAAAGCAAATTAAAAATTTCTACTGACAGAATACTTCAACTGTTACATATGGATCTCTTTGTAGGAAATATACATTTGTAGTAGTTGATGACTACTCTAGATATACTTGGGTCATATTCTTACTCAGTAAAAAAGAAATTCAAATAAAACTGCCTGAATTACAGAAAAGACTCAGTACTGAAAAGAATCTGAGTATGGTCAAAATCAGATCAGATAAAGGCACTGAATTTATCAACCATATTATATCTGATTATTGTGCAGCAAATGGAATAGCTCATGAAACATCAGCTGCAAGGACCCCGCAACAAAATGGTGTTGCTGAAAGAAGAAATAGGACTCTGAAAGAAGCTGAAAGAACAATGATTGCTGAAGCTGATATTCCTAAGAAATTTTGGGCTTAAGCTATCAACACTGCATGTTACTCTCAGAACAAATCCATGCTGACAAAGAATCAAGGAAAAACACCTTATGAGATGTGGAATGAAAGGATGCCTCTTGTTTCTTTCTTTCGTGTGTTTGGTTGCAAGTGTTTCATACACAATAATGGTAAAGATCAGTTGAAAACCTTTGATAGCAAAGTTGATGAAGGAATAGTCTTAGGATATTCTGAAGTTAGTAAAGTCTTCAGATTTTACAACTGTAGGATTCTTATTGTGGAAGAAATACCTCATGTTGTTTTTGATGAATCTACTTGTGCTCAGAAGAAACAGGAACATGAATCAGGAGATCTGATCAAGAGAATCACCATACTTAACCTGAAGAAGAATGATAAAACATCCTATGAACCTTAAAAGAAGAAGTTAATCACTTTCTATGAATGGAGTGAATCAGACTCAGATAAAGAAGCTCAAGATGGATATACTCAGGATGGTGAAACTCAGGATGATAATTCTCCACTGAAGGAAAGCCAACACACTGAAGCTGACCAATCTGAACATACACCAGTTCAGACTCAGGTATGTAATGCCGATGAAGATGTGGTCACATCTGAGGCAAACTCTGAATCTATCAACCAAGGGGGAACAAATGTCACTGACAATGTTCTGAATGGAATTTCCCCCGAGGAAGATAATTCACTCTCTCATTTTCTGTTGTTCCCTAAGTTTGATGAACTACCTGAACCTAACATTTCTGATGTTGAGGATACTACTGAAGGGGGAACATCAAGGAGAAGATGGTTGGATAGTCATCCTACAAGTTAGATTGTGGGTGATCTATCAGAAGGTGTTAAAACAAGTAGGTTCCATGGAGAAAGTGCTTTGTTCTGCTGCTTCCTATCCGAAAAGGAACCTACTGAGATTGAAGAAGCTCTTCAAGATTCATTCTGGATTACTGCTATGCAAGAAGAGCTGAATCAGTTTACAAGAAATGAAGTTTGGGAGCTAGTGGACAGACCTAAGAGGCACAATGTGATTTGAACTAAGTGGGTGTTCAAGAACAAGAGAGATGAGAACAACAATATTGTAAGAAACAAGGCAAGGCTAGTTGCACAAGGTTATTCCCAAGAAGAAGACTTGGATTATGATGAAACCTTTGCACCTGTTGCAAGACTAGAAGCTATCAGATTGTTTCTTGCATATGCTGCCCACATGAAATTCACAGTCTATCAGATGGATGTGAAAAGTGCATTTCTGAATGGTGTGCTTAAAGAAGAGGTTTATGTGGAACAACCTCCAGGATTTTGTCAGAATGACCAAGTTTACAGGCTCAGGAAAGCCTTGTATGGTCTTAAACAAGCACCCAGAGCATGGTATGATACACTTTCTCAATTTCTTACTGACCATGGATTTATCAAAGGAACTGTTGATAGAACCTTGTTCAGGATAGAAGATGGGAAGGATATCTTACTAGTTTTGATTTATGTGGATGACATCATATTTGGATCTCCAAATCATCAGATGTGTGAGAAGTTCTCAGCTCTGATGAAAGGAAAGTTTGAGATGTCCATGATGGGGGAGATGAATTTCTTTCTTGGACTTTAGGTAAAACAGACTAAGGAAGGAATATTCATAAATCAAGCAAAATACACCAGAGATATGATTGCTAAGTATGGTGTACAGAATTGCAATACAGTTAGAATACCTATGAATACTAACTACAAGATGGATCCTGATCCTGAACGCAAATCAGTAAATCACACTGATAATAGAGGGATCATTGGATCATTGCTATATCTCACAGCAAGCAGGACTGATATTACCTTTGCTGTTGGGATATGTATAAGATACCAAACTAATCCTAAGGCTAGTCACATGGAGGCTGCCAAAAAGATTCTGAAATATCTTAAAGGCACTGTGAATAGAGGATTATGGTATCCAGCTGATGATAACCTTGAATTAACTGGTTATTCAGATGCTGATTATGGAGGATGTAGAATTGACAGGAAGTCAACTACAGGAACTTGTCAATTTCTTGGAAGTAAATTGATATCATGGTTTTCAAAGAAACAGACCTCCACTGAAGCTGAATACATGGCTGCAGGAAGCTGTTGTGCACAGATTCTTTGGCTCAGACAACAATTAAGGGATTATAAGATTATAGCCAATGAAGTACCTATATTTTGTGACAATAATAGTGCAATTGCTATTACACAAAATCCGGTATTGCACACCAAATGTAAGCATGTTGATATCAGACATCACTTCATCAGAGATCATGTTGAGAAGAAGGATATCAGGATGGAGAAAATTCATACTGATAAACAGAGAGCTGATATCTTGACTAAACCTTTGGCTGAATCAAGATTTCAGGAATTATCAGTTGAATTGTGAATGTTGGATCCAGGTGAATGGATTTCATTGAAGGGAGAAGTCCTTCAGGGGCATGTAGTTATTCAGGGAAATAACTCAGGACAAAATATTCTCAAGATAGAAACTGAGACTCAGGATAAATTTTGTAGTAAGGTTTATATATTCAAATAATACTGAAGTTATATTGATACATGCATTAAATTCAGTAGTATTTATTACACAAGGGATTACTCAGTAATCATTTGAAATAAATGACAAAAGGCCTGAACGTTTAAAGAGGGAATGTCTTTGACTAAAAAAAGATTAAAAATTCGCCTCAATTTCCGTGAAACGTCCATTTGTCAACCTATAAACTGCTACTTGCCTATTGTCCAGAAATTTAGCCAAAAATAGCCAATTTCTCGAGATTTTCTTTAAATCCCAGATAGAATCTCAGACACTCATTATATTTTTGAGATTTAATCAAAACCATTGATCTTTATTTCACAGATCATATATAAGCCAACTGTTAGCCCTCAAGTCGTTTATTTCTCACATTTAAACGATCAAAATTCCCAAACCCTTAAAACCTTCAAATCCTCAAAATTCCAAAACCCTCAAATACTCTATCCAGAAATCGTCTCAACAATGGAATTCCCAAGCTATGCCATGATTAAAAATCTCGCCGAGACAAAAAAACCGTATTTTGAACATGTGGTGACAATGGTTGATAATAAAGCAACTCAAGTGGAAGAAGAAGCTCTGAATATGCTTCGGATGGCTCGCTTATCAATTCTTGTAAGCAATATGCCAGAATTGGAGCTCGCACAGGAGGTGTTGCAGTTTGTGATCAATCTAAGTGAAGGAGACGAAGGTGGACTGGTATCGCAGTTGAGCTTCGTCACTTATGCAAAGTCTAGGGCAGAGGTGGTTCACACTATTAAGGTATCCCTATCCTTAGACGACATAAATTCCGCGTATGAATTAAATGATAGTGGAGAGGGTCCTGCTCAATATATGGCGGGACGAGAATAAGAAATTTTGGATAGATTTGCGGAAACTAAGGCAGAATAGAAAGGTGCGTTTCACAAACAGTGTTTAAAGCCCAAATACCAAGTTCTAATCGACATTGTTGCAAAATGCTTGATGAGCACATCGGGAAGTCTTGAGCAGGTGAGCAGGAACAAGTTAAGGCTCATGACTGCAATAGAGGATTCACCCTCTATAGACTTCAACTGGCTTAAATTCCTGGTGAACTGCATCCTTCATCAGAATGAGAAACAGAAGTATGCTAAAGGCGCTTTCATCAAGAATGGGAAAGTATTGTTTGGGACTAAGATTAGCTTTCTAATAGAAACTCTGTCCAGAGAAGAAAAGTTCTTGATGGGTGGTGTTGAGTTTTCAAGGACTCGCATCATGTTCAGAGAGTCAAAAGCCCAAAAGAAGAAGGAAATAAGATAAGGCTCGACGGTTCAGGAGGAACCAGAGGATCAGGACGAGTCTAGTTCTGATCAGGATGATGTTGTGATTGCTGATATTGTCCAGAAATCAGCCAGGACAACACCAATAAAACATCCTGAGGCTTCAGGACAGGAAGAACGGAAGAAGAAATCCCTTGATTTACTTAAGGTAAAGAGGGAAACTGGAGACAAGCTGAAGACAAAGGCGTTGGCACCTCAGAAGAGGAAAAGACTTCAATCTATTGCTGAGAAGGAAGTTAGTGAAACCGAAGAAACTCAAACTGAAGCTCAGCAAGGAATTAAATCTCCACTTCAGGTGCTTGCTCAAGTAGTAAAAGATGTTCAGGAGCAGGACACTGAAGAAAATGTATTCTCAGAGATACTTGAAACTTCCCTGAGCACTAATAAAATATCTCAGGAGATTTTCAAAGGACCTCAGGAGCAGATAGACCAAGCTCAGGATGAAAGTGGCTGATTTTGATGAACTTGTGAAACAGAAATTAGCTGAAAGGAGGAATGCTGAGACAGATGCATCCAATTCTCATAATCAGGAAACATATAAGGATCAAGGAGGTGAAGGAGAGAAGAAATCTGAGCAAGAAAAGGAATCTCAGAAAGATGCCGAGAAAGAGAAAAACTCTGAGAGTCACAAAGAGAAAGCAGCTGATACTGAGCAGACTGATACCAGACAACCTTAGACTGAAGTTAGCACTCTTCAGGTACCTTTTGGTACTGTTAAATATTATGCCGAAGTTACTGAAGTATCTATCTTTAAATCTGTTGTCTATGGTATGCAGACTGAGGCTCATTTGGAGCACCCAGCTCAGGTGGAGAATGTTGTACTACCTCCAGTGATTGATTTTACCCCAATCCAGGATGAACTGAAGAAGGTGGTACCAGTGGTGGAGAAAATGACCAAGATGGAGGAAATTTTGGCAAGTCAATCTCAAAAACTTGAAAATCTGAGCTCTTCATCTGACATGCTGCAAATTCAAACAACTCTCACAGACAAGTTGACTGCATTGGATGAGAAGATTGATGGAGTAAATACAGAGCTCAATGCCAACATGAAGCAGATGTATCAGGACAGGACTACTTATCTTGAGGCCAAACTGGTTGAGAAGAATGATCAGATGATCAAGACAGCTGTTGAGGAAATGGGCTCCCTGCTCATGACCAAGATGACATACATGATACATGATGTCTTCTTAAAACAGTTTGCTCCACTTTCAGATGAATTCTCAATGGCCAAAAACTATATAATGAGGCTGGAGGATGAACATGATCAATTGGCTGGGGCAGTACGCAGTATGGGCAAGGAACAATACTATATGGATACTGCATTGACCCAACTTCTTCTAAGGTATGGTGCCAAAAAGGGGGAAAGGCCTGCTGCTGGCAAATTAGATGAGTTGTTGGCACAAACCTTGGAGAAGAAAGCTAAAAAAGAAGTTGAGGCAAAAAAAATCTTGGATGTCTTGAGTGAAATTGAGGTCACAGAAAAGCTGAAGTTCAAAGAAGCTGAAAAACCTACTTTCACTCAGACATCTGAACAAATCACTCAGGAAGTAATTGGTGAAAAAATGAGTGATAGAAGGATGGTTGAAACGAGCAAGGCAGGAGAAGAACAAGCTAGACCAGAGAAGAGAAAAGCAGTGGCCTTTGTTGAACCAGAGAGGAAGAAAGCAAAGGTTGCAAAGCCTACTCAGAGGAAACTGATTATGGAGTTTGAAGAATCTGAAAAAGAACCTGAAAAAGAGGAAGCTGAAGCTCAGCAAGAAAACTTCAACACCAAGAAAACTCTGAGAGCCCTGCAGATTGAAAAAGAGAAAAGAACTGCTGCTTCTGTCTCTGATGCTCCATTGATAAAGAAGAAAAAGGAAGAAGAGCAGAAGAGAAGGGGTGTTTTCAAGAAATTCATTAGCAAGAGGAGAGGCACTGAGAAGACTCAGAAATGGCCGCACATTGATAAATGGATACCATTATTGATCAATGATGCATGAGAGGAAATCAAGAGAACCTTCTGGTTCTACTACGAAATTCTGAGGGAATGGAGAGGTAGCAGCTCAGATAAGAATGAGGCATTCATTGAATATTTGCTAACATTCTATCCCGAGTATCTGCAGAAATGGATCAACTTGGCAGATGAGAGCAATACTCAGATTGTAGCTCCAGGGCCATACATGTACCCTGCTCCAAGATTTGAGAATGGCTATGTCAATGAAGCTGCCATCTCTCAGGAAATTGCTCAGTATGCCATCCAGCTAGGCCTGACAGGAAACAACCCTGATATTATCAAAGAAAGAGATGAATTGAAGAAAAGGTACTTTGGGATGTTCAACTTGGAAGTACCAGAAGATGAGATCGAAGAAGGCTGGAGACTTTGTTTTCTGAAGCTATGTTGTTAAATTTTTCATTGTACTTTATAACTCATATTATCCATCAATGAAAAATTTTATCTTTTGTGTTACTACAAGATAATATCTCATTATCTTTTTATATGATATGCCATTTAAATGTAATAGACAACTTAAACCTGAATATAGGTTAGGTTTTCTTAAAATGTAACAAGATGGTTTTGGCATCATCAAAAAGGGGGAAATTGTTGGGGGATGAATTTAATAAGATTTTGATTAGATCCCAAAACCCCCGAGTATGACATGTATCAGAATATCTTGATAGTATAGGATCAGGATCAGGTTTCAACAGATATTAGAGATCAGGATTATCTGCACAATGTATAGTCAGCAGATATAGATCAGGGAAATTTAATATACTGAAGACTCAGAAGACCCTGAAGACTCAGAAGAATCCTGAAGACTCAGAAGACCCTGAAGACTCAGAAGAATCCTGAAGACTGAGAAGACTCTAAAGACTCAGAAGAATCCTGAATGTTCGAAAAATCCCGAAGACCCAAGATCCTGAAGAATGTTTTGTACTGAACAAAAAGGACCATTGTTGGGAAATTTAGTGTTTTGATGAAAGTTCCAAAACACATATAATAGGACCAGTCAGACCTGTTAGCTGACTGATGTTTTCAAATACCAGTTATAAGATGACCAGTTGATAATTATTGTATAGAACAACTGATGTATAAGATAGGTCACATAATGAGGGGGAACTCAATATATATATATATATAGGTCAGATCTAAAGACCAGCTGAGAACAAAAGACCAGCTGAAGTCAGAAGGCCAGAAGGTAAGGGAAAGACAGAAGATCAGACGATCTGATAAAGTCAGATGATCAGAGTGAAATCATGACGCTCAAACTCAGAAGACCTGAAGATCAGATGACTACCAGAAGATGAGACCAGAAGACCTACATCAGCCGAGTCTGCTAGTTGAGCTAAGACAACTGGCACCAGAAGACTCTATCAGATAGACTGATCAGTTGAAACTGGTCAGGTCAGCTCACACCAGGTGTGTAACTGATGTTTCATCAAGTCATACTGTTGGGAAATCTGTATTTTAGTTTTGATGGAAGTTCCAAAACAGGTTGTAATAGGACCAGTCACACCGGTAATAAGGAACTCATCGGAAAAGCATGAAGTATATGCTAAAGAAGATAAATGGTTTATGTTGTGTTGTTTGCCTAAACACCCCAGGCTAATTTATAGAAGAAAATTAGGGGTATAAATGCAAATTTATTTTCTCAGAAGACCTTAAGAGAAATTTGCATCGACAACGTGTAAGGAACACGCGGCTAATGGTTGGATGAGTTAATAATGTGATTAATCACAGCGTATCTATGCCATTATTACGGAATGTCAAATCGCGCCGATTTGGGAATCGAGGTGACTTTTGGACTCCCCGAAGTAAAAGTTTTGGAGGGAGTTGACTTCAGTAAATAAGGGCTGATTAGAAGAAGACTGAAGGATGAAGTGTATCAGATAAGTGCAACAGAAAAGAGTATCAGATAAGTGGATCAGATAAGTAACGAAGTGTTTCAAGCAAGAATCTGATCAGATGAGTGAGATATTGTTGGGAAATGCTTAAGGCTACCATCAGTAAAGTCAACAAGTACCAGATCAGATCACAAGTGGTAACTGGTTGATTACAATATCAATCAGTCAGATACGTTCTCTTATTTATCCCTTTCTGAATACCTTACATGCGTTATTTAAATAAAATGTTTTACTCTATTCATGACGCATGCTCTGCAAAACTTTTAATGCGGACTTGGAAATGTGTTTTTAATGCGTTTTATTGCGAATTTTTGAGTCCGAAATACGAGAAGACTACATTTCTCAACCGTGCGATCAAAATAATTTTTGGCCAACTAATCTCAGCCACTGATTTCAAAATACGGATACTTGAGTACTTTGGAAAGTTGTGCAAAAAGGTTTTCCCTCGTATTCTATAAAATCCAAATCTTTTCAGAAAACCTCTTTCCACTACTTCGTCTTCTCAAAGTTCTTAAAAGATCAAATTCTTTCAAAAAATCTTCAGAGAATTACTTTCAAGATCAATTGATTCTACTCTTCCATTTTCTAAATCTTTCGAATCAATTTATGGTAATTTCTTGTTTAATTAATTGCATGATCTCAATTTCTCTCTGGTACCTAGGTTTACAAATCGTGATGATATATTTTTGTAATTTTTATTAGATCTAAACACTTATTTGCTAAATTGATGCTAAAATTACTAGTTTGACTGAATTTATTGAAATATCTTACTCAAACTAAACATCAATTTGCATATCGTACAGAAATGGCATATCTTGTTCCACGACCAGGCCAAGGGAAAAAGTTATGCAATTTTTCATCGATGAAGAAAGACATCATTGATGAAAAGTATGTAGTCTTCACCATCACCTCAGACCCTGAATCGCTGGAAATTCTGGAGTGCTTGCGAGCATGTGGACTGGAACGATATTGCTCTACACATCAGAACATCGTCCATGCACATGAAGCTCTGGAGTTTCTATACAATCTGCAGAGGGATGAAGACATTGATGCTGACCTGATTTCTTCAGTTGGTGGACTGGAAGTTCGAGTGTCGAATGACGATCTCCAGAGGATATTCGGCCTAACTCGAGGAAACATCAATCCAAAGACCTACACGACTGATGTAGGAGAAAAGGGATTTCTTGAAGCCGAGTTGTTGAGACCTACAAACAAGGAGAACACGACGAACGTCAAAGCCTCCTATCTGAAGAGAAAATATCGCCTTCTTCTTGAGATTGTTCAGAAGGTGATCATGTGCTCAACCTACAGTCTTAATGTAGTCACTTACAAGATAAGTGTCATGGCTTCAATAATCAAGAAGGCTTCAGATATCGATTGGTTGGGTATGGTCAAAGCAAGACTGAGAAAAGACTCTGGGAAGTTCGAACTGACCCAGAGCAATGAAGTGTGCTTATCTTCCAAGTGCTCATTCATACACAATATCTCTATCATTGTGTCAGATAAGCTGCCACAGAATTATAAATGGAACGAGAATGGAGCGAAGATATACCAAGCAAAGCACAAGGCCATATTGGGCAAAGATGGGTCCCTATCTGGACAATCTGATGAGGATCTGACTCCTTATGTGCCCAAAACCAAGGGAGAAAAGAAGGGAAAAGATAAGGCAACTGCATCTTCTGAAGTGCATGAAAAGGCCATTCCAGAGAAGAGGATGAAGAGGAAGGATCTGGCCAAGAAAACAGATGCTCAGCGGAAACATCAGAAGAGAGTCACATCTCCTCTGAAGACTGCTCCAAGTTCTGCCAAACCAGCTAGCAGAACGAAGGATCTGATGCAAGTAAGATCAGACGAAGAGATAGCAGTCCGCTCTGAGCCAACTATCAGAGAAGTGAGAAGTAAGGGAAGAGCAGATGATCACAGCAGAAGGAGATAAATCTGTCAGAAGGACAGAAGTGGAGCAATCTGAGGAAGAATCACCATCTGATTCTCTGCCTCTCACCAAGATCTTCCAGAGAGCAAGATATTTCCAACGCCCACTTCCATATCACCATCACCCTCTCCTCAAAAATCATCATAACCTCCCCACAAAACCTTCTCACCCTCACC
The DNA here is from genome assembly GCA_037126765.1 of Stenogyne calaminthoides. Taxonomy (NCBI): domain Eukaryota; kingdom Viridiplantae; phylum Streptophyta; class Magnoliopsida; order Lamiales; family Lamiaceae; genus Stenogyne; species Stenogyne calaminthoides. Next base: position 15,450,394 of record JBBCBC010000012.1, on the reverse strand, counting down.
CTCGCCTATCAGATCACCAAGATCTCCCACACCACCAATCAATGAACCCGTTCAGGAAACTGAACACCCAAAACGCTGAAAACGAACCACACATATCCCCACAAATATCCCAATCTCCAATCAAGTCACAGGAGCCTGAGAGATCCGACAAGCGAGTGTCCGTCTCTCATAATCCCTTCAATACCAGAACCGTGCTTGCTTCACCTGCTCCAGAAAGCACCTTCATAAGGATATTGAAGCAACAGATCAAGGAGTATCTGCTGGATATATGCCCTGAATTGGATCAACATCCTGACATCCAGCAACAGATAGAGGAAATAGTGTTCTGGAGGGATATCAGACTAAAAAGCATTGAAGAATTTCTGATTCTCATGACAACTCTGGGATCAGATTTCTTTGTAGACTTGGAGTTGAAGTGCTTGAACACTGCTGGGATTGAAAGTGTTGTTGAATTGGCATCTGACGATGATATCAGATGGTTAATTCACGAAAGGTTCGGGATTGCTGATAACAGGGAGGAAACCGTTCAACCTCCTACAGATCATGAGGGAGCTGCCGATGAACCAAGAATGGGTGCTGCAGATGAGACCCGACTTGGAAAGGCTTCAACATCTGACCAGACTACTATGATGAGCTCTGATACCCTAGATCATTATAATCGAGAAGATTCGGGGATGGGATCAAGGTCGATTTGAAGACAATTCGCGGCGCTCCAGCCAGCAGATCTGATGAAGCGATTTGAATATGAGCAAGCAAAACTAGTTGACAAGGAACGAAGTCACACAATTGGGATGCACAATGCCATCCTTGCTGAAGTAATGCAACTAGTAAATCCTCTTGCTGAGAAGCTCAAACTCGGTCGACAAACTCGCGTTGCACGAGAGATGCTCAATCAAACACAGGTACTTTTGGAAAATGTCTGGGCATCCTTGGACAAAACTAACAACCACATGGATATGGGTTGGAAACATTTTTTAGCTTCTACAGAACAAGCAAGACAGGAAATCGAAATTGTTCTCAGACGCTTCTTCACTCCTGCACCTTTTGCCACCGTTCAGATTACTCCTCTTGTTGTCGAGGAACTCAGAGAGAAGATCTCATGACAATTAATGACTCCGAAACAAGAAGATGTCCAACCTCTTTGATGAAACCAAAAAGGGGGAAGGAAAAGAGAATAAAGAGAAGGAAGAAAAACTGACACAGTTGGTAACAATTTCATCTCTACCGAAAACCACTGTATCTAACTTGCCAGCCACTCAATCTACTGATCTCATTGCTGAAGTGAAGGAAACTATGGAGAAACATAGCAAAGAGATCATCGAAAGGTAAAACCGCGCTTTTCGAGAGATTCTTGCCAGAGTCGACAAGATTGAAGACTTTTCTTCGTTCGTACAGAAAAGAATGGAAACTGATGATCAGGCCAAGAGACTTGAACTCGCTAAGAAATTAGCTGAAGAAGAAGAACAAGATGAACCTGAGCAAACTCTGAGGAGAAAGAAAGGCAAAGGCAAGATGGTGAAAGCAACTGCGGAAGATCAGAGACAAGGCCACCTATTCTCTACCAAAGTTGGGATGACTCTGAACAAGTTCAAGAGCAAACAAAGACAGAGAATAAGAGAGGTCGTCATCAAGAAGCAGAAGTTTGCAGAGGCTAAGGGACTGAACATCGCTTACATCCGAAGGAAGAGGAAGAACGGTCAGCAGCAGAGGAGATTGCTTGGGAGAAGAATGCCCTTCCGCAAGACAAGTTAAAGACATTCTTCATAGACGGCTAGATCTCGCTTCTGAATGGGATCGGATCGAGGAGGAGAATGGTTATGTGGACGCCTACATCCCGGAGAAGATTCCAATTCATCAAGATCGATCGAAAATGATGATGAATTCGGAACCGGTTAGAAACAAAGTATCCAGACTTCTACCAGACAGTGATGAAAGAAGGCAAGATCATGTCACTAATACCGAAAGCTCCACCCTTTGAACTACTCCTTCCACCTTTCGTACAAGACAAAAAAGCTAGATCCCGTTAAGTTCAAAAATGCCTACTATGGATTTCTTTGAAAAAGGAGGATCCATAGAAAGAAGAAGATTTGGACAAACTAATGCAAAGGATGTACAAGATGTTTGGCATCCCCAAAGAGCTACAAATGTTCAAGTACACCTAAGGAAGACAACTTGGAATCGATGATAGGTACGCTTTTCATGTATTCTATAATGCACACACCTATCTCGAATGACATATTCCATCTCATCGATTCTAAGACAACATCTCATTGTCTTTCGAGGTATATATCTTGTTTACATTATCTACATTTCCATTCATGGTATCATTTTTTTCGATTAAGTGTTTTGGTTCCATCAAAAAGGGGAAATTGTTGGGAAATCAGTATTTTAGTTTTGATGGAAGTTCCAAAACAAAGTTGTAATAGGACCCGATCGGACTCAATAAGGATCGATGACTTAGAATCGATTAAGATTACCAAATTGAAATGTATAGATAGTCGATGTAAAGATAGGTCACATATTGAGGGGGAACTCAATATGTATAGGTCAGTCGAAGTATCGATGACCCGGATAAGGTCGATGATCAAGGCTAAGAACAAAATGTAAGACAAGAAGTCAAGATCGGTGAAGATGTAAGATATCAAGACTCGCATTTAACTCAAGACTCGGGGATGAACTGAAGACTCGGATGGACTCAAGACTCGGATGAACTCAAGACTCGGAAGAACTCAAGACTCGAAACAAACTCAAGACTCAAGATGACCGAATACACCGAGGCTCGAGAGACACCAAGATCAAAAGACCAAGACCTACATTCACCAAGTCCGCGTAGATGAGCTAAGACAATATGCATCGAAGACTCAAACAAGTTAGACCGACCGATTACGATCAAGTCACTCACACACCGTGTCAATCAAAATTATACACCAGACAAGACGAATCTTCTACAAAAGGAATATCAATCGTCTAACGGACAAATTACTGAAGTGCCGCCTCGCGACACTACGGACAAAAACGGCGCTAATCATGCCTACGACCATGCCGATAATCGGAGCACGTCACAATCATATCCTACAACCTACCTAATATAACCCGAAATTCAAATTGTTCTCCAACGGCTCTTTGATTTCGAGGTCTATAAAATGGGATTGCTCGAAAGGAAGGACAAGAGACCAACTACTATCACATGAACAATTGAGCAAAGCGGAACAACATCATTAACGCAGATTCTCAAGAAGCAAAAAGCCTTGAAATTTTCCTTTCAAGAACACCATATTTGAAGATTATTCTTAGAGTGTTCATCCCATTGTTCTTAGCAAGAAATCCTATCCACTAGCATTTTGGCTACCTAAAACACCAGGATAGATTTCCAGTTGGAACCCTCAAACATTCTTTACCCAAACGCAAGTTAGGTTAAGTTTGTTCCCGGAAGATTTCAGACTAGGGATTCTAGTTTTCTGATTTCTAGTTCGGTTGAGTGTGAACTCGATAAACATCTGTAGAGTGTGAACTCAATAAACATCTCGGCCATCCCGTGAGGGATATAAGTCCCACAGGTTAAGTTCGGTTAAGTTCGATTAAGGTTCCCCTGTGTTAAGGGAAGAGTGGACGTAAGACGGGTTTCGTCTGAACCACTATAAAAAGTCATGTGTGCATTTACTTGCTTTCTTATTGCTTTACACTATTCACACAACTGAGTTTAATAGCGCATACATATTCTAAGTTAAGCTCAGTCTGCACCAAGCAACTGATCTGATTAGGTTGACACCTTAATCAGCTGGTTGAAAACTGACTTAAGAATTTGAATTGATAAAACTGGTTTTTCACACGGGTTAAAACAAGCTTCCGCACTCTTAGTTAAACTGACAGATATCAAGCTGATCTGCCCTCAGGCACTCAGTAAGATTGAACATCAGTCTAAACTGATACACTAGCACTCTGATCGGGTAATCTGCAAATCACACCTGATTCGCACGAAAAGTTTTGGAAGTCTATTCACCCCTCCCCTCTAGACTTCCACCCTCACAAAACCCGTTCGGGACCTACACATACGTTGTTGATCTGAACAAGAAGAATGTCAACTTTAGTTGGTAGAACAAACACTGAAAAGTGTTTCTATTTACCAATAACAATAAGACACGTATGAACGGAGCTGGCAATACGAGATTTGGTGCTGCTTGGTCAAACGGCTATAAAAGACAACTATCCTTGCTTTCGGCCACGCCGTCCCTGAAGCACATCACATCAAATCCTACATATCTACCAAATATAGCCGGAAATTCAAATTGCTCTCCAACGGCTCTTTGATTTTGGGATCTATAACTATGGGATTACTCTTCAGAGTGAACAACGAAAATTATCAAGAAGCTCATATACTATAGCAAAATTTCCGCACGAAGAACACAACCTTGAAGATTATTTTCTATGTTTTCATCCCATAGTTCTTAGCACATAAATCTTATCCTCTAGCTGTTAGGCTACTTAAATACTAGGATAGATTTCAAAGTTGGAACAAACAACAAATCTTACCCAAAATCCAAAGTTAGGTTAAGTTTGTTTAGCAAGATTTCATACTAGGGATTCTAGTTCTGATTTATGGGATCGGTTGAGTGAGAGCTCTATAAATATCTGTTGGTGTAATGTGTTGGACTAACACAATAATCTAAGTCCAGTTGGTTAAGTTGGTTAAGTTAGTGCCCCTTGTGATAGGGAAGAGTGAACGTAGGATTGGTTGTCCGAACCACTATAAATCTTGTGTGCATTTACCTGATTGATTAACTGCTTTACACTATTGCGCACAACTTAATTAAATCTGCATACATATTCTGAGTTAGGATCAGCTAGCACCAAGCTACTGATCTGATCAGATTGACTCCATAGTCATCTAATTGAAAACAACTTAAGAATCTTATTTGTTATAAACTGGTTTTTCACATGGGTATAAACTAGCTTCAGTACAATCAGTTAAACTGATAGACACCGAACTGATCTGCCCTCAGGCGATCAGTAAGTTGGATATCAGTCCAAACTGATTCACTTGCACTCTGATCAGGCAAACTGCAATCACACCTGATCTGCACGAAAAAGTTTTCAGAAGTCTATTCACCCCTCCCCTCTAGACTTCTGCCCTCACGAAACCCGTTCGGGACCTACAAGTGGTATCAGAGCAGTGGTTCTATGGACCACTGGCTTTGAATATCATCGGTTCTTGAGGAAGAACCTTTGTGGTCACTTGAACTGATCTTGAAAAACCTTTTTCTAATCTCATTTGTTTTCAAACTCACGATCAGCATGGATAATACTTCGGGTATGTATCATGATTTACCTAAATTTTCCATTGATGAGTATGCAGATTGGACGATATACATGAGCAACCATCTGGGATCAATAAGCAGCAGGATGATGGAAGTTCTTGAACGAGGACCCATCATCATCTATCATGACAACCCAATTGTTGGAGGTGATCCAGATTTTGCAGTTGGAAGTCTTGTCAGAAAGAGTCCCGCCCTGATGGATGCTGAAGAGAGACAGTTGTACACTCTGGATACGATAGCCAGACACATAATCATGAAGACCATGGACAAGATAACCAGAAAAAAGATAAAGTATTTCAAGACAGCTAAACAGATGTGGGATACGCTTGCTGAAATGTGTGTAGGAAATGATCTGATTAAAGATAGCAGACTGCAAGCCGAACTGGTGAAATTTGAAAAACTTAAGATGCTACCAAATGAAACCATCAATGAGCTCGATGGAAGAATCACCATGTCTGTCAACAAGCTTCGGGAACTTGGACGAGAGATGTCAGATAAAGACATAAATTACAAGATCTTGAGATCTTTGACTAAGAAGTGGGAGATGAAAGCCACTGTAATAAAGGATTGTCAAGATATTGCCAAGTTGAAGCCAAACAACCTGTTCCTGAGTCTTAAAGCTCATGAGTTCGATCCGATCGAGAGAGGGCAAGAAGAAGAAGACACCTAATTAGGTCAAGCAGCCTATCAGGCAAGTCAAGGGTAAACTGCTAAAACCAGATATGCCAATAAGATATGAATCTTTTAATGGTAGCAGTCATACCTACCCTTACAGTCAGAAACCTAGGGCTGCTGCACCTGAGCCCCACTGGGTTAAAAGAAGACAAACAGCAAAGAAAAATCCCAAGTCTTCTGATTCACTCAAGGCTCGCACAAATAATCATACTGATCAAAATGCATATGAAGAGATGTATGATTATGTAGATGTTTATGGGAGACAAATCAGGCCTTCTGATCTATCTGATTACAATAGAAGTGCCCTGTTTGTATGGATCCCTAAAACCAACTCTAACCCCTCAGGACCCAATCCTAAAGGGGTACCTAAAGCCTGATTTAATTACAGGTTCGCATGGGTTTGGCCAACAAAGGAGGTGTACAAGCAATTATCTGGTACATTGATAGTGGATGCTCAAGGCACATGACTGGAGGCAAACATCTCCTTAGCTCTTACACAGAACAAGAAGGCCCGCGTGTAATCTTTGGTGATGATAACTTTGGTTTTACCAAAGGATTTAGAACCTTAAAGAATGATGATGTACAGATTACTGGAGTCTCGTATGTCGAAGGTTTAAAACATAACCTGTTATCATTTTCACAATTCTGCGACAACGAATTCAGTGTTGAGTTCTCGACTGATCAGTGTACTATCAAGAATCGAGCTACTCAATAGATCTTGTTAACTGGTTCAAGGAAAGGTACGATTTATACAGCAGATTGGAAAAGTTGTCCAAGAAATGCATGCCTGATTGTTAAGAGTTCAAAAGATAGTAGTTGGCTCTGGCACAAGAGAATGAGTCATCTGAACTTTAAAACTCTTAACAAGATAGCAAGGATGTCTTTGGTTGAGGGTCTTCCGAATGAGGTATTCTCTAAGGATCAGACATGTGTCGCATGTCAGAAGGGAAAACAGGTTAAAGCCTCATTCAAGGGAATCCCTGGACCAGCATCCAGCAGAGTATTGCAACTGCTCCATATGGACTTATTTGGACCAGTTACACCAGTCAGTCTCAGCGGAAGCAAATATACTCTGGTAATCGTGGATGATTATTCCAAGTTTACCTGGGTTGTATTCTTGTATAAGAAGAATGACACAACAACAAAGATACTCGAGCTACTCAAGAAATTACAGAATGAGAAGGGTGTCAGTATAGTGAAAATCAGATCAGATAAGTACAGAATTTCTGAATTCTTTTATTACTGATTTTTGCACTAAGTTTGGTATACAACATGAGACATCACTTGCAAGAACGCCACAACAGAATGGTGTAGAAGAACGGAGAAACAGAACACTCAAAGAAGCTGCTCGCACTATGTTAGCAGAACATGCAACACCAAGCCATTTCTGGGCAGAAGCCATCAATACTGCATGCCACACTCAGAACAGATGCTCTCTGACTAAGGCTCACTACAAAACACCCTATGAACTGTGGAAGGGCAGAAAACCTCGTGTTTCTTACTTCCATGTTTTTGGGTGCAAGTGTTTCATACACAACAATGGGAAGAGTCAGTTGAAGACTTTTGAGGCCAAGTCAGATGAGGGTATATTCTTAGGATATTCCTCATCCAGCAAGGCATTCAGGGTTTACAACAGGCGAACTCTAGTTGTGGAAGAAACACCTCATGTGGTCTTTGATGAGACATCTTCTGAACAAGAGAAAGCTGCCTCAGAACAAGCAGTACCAGATCAACCGATACCTGATGCGCAAAAAATGGATCAGGTAAGTATCAAGGAAAAAGGATCAGAACACGTAACAGTGTATATTCCAGAACTTGATCTTGCTGATTCACCAGGTCAATCAGACCCTAAGGTACGTACAACTGTCAATGAAGAAGCTGGTACAGCTGAGACAGTATCAACTGAACCATCTGGTTCAGGGGGAACACCTGAAGTTCCTACGGACAGACATCAGCACATGATGAGTCCAACATCAGCTGAGACTTGTCCATGTCAAGTGGATCATAATTCTGCACCACTCCCAATCACTAGTAATGAACTACTATCAGAAGAGGATGATCTCCAAACTGATGCAAATCAGAAAAGAAGGACCTGGGTAACCAGTCATCCAACTGATCTGATCATCGGAGACCCATCTGATAGAGTTAAAACTAGATATCAGATTGGTGAAAGTGCCATGTATTGTTGTTATCTGTCTTTGAAGGAACCAACTGAAGTAGAAGAAGCTCTACAAGATGCAAACTGGATTCTAGCCATGCAAGAGGAACTGGAACAGTTTGAGAGGAATCAGGTTTGGAAAATGGTGGACAGACCAACTCATCAAGATGTGATTGGCACAAAGTGGGTATTCAAGAACAAGAGAGATGAGAATAATGTCATAACCATAAATAAGGCAAGACTTGTTGCTAAGGGGTATTCACAATCAAAAGGAATTGATTATGATGAGACCTTTGCACCAGTCGCTCGCTTGGAAGCCATTCGGCTGTTTCTGACATATGCTGCCCACAGAGGGTTTATTGTGTATTAGATAGATATTAAGAGTGCATTCTTAAACGGGGTACTAGCTGAGGAAGTTTATGTTGAACAACCTCCAGGCTTTGAAAAAGGCGACCAGGTGTACCGTTTAAGAAAAGCTCTTTATGGCCTGAAACAAGCTCCTCGAGCTTGGTATGATACACTCTCTCAGTTCTTGATAGACAGTGGTTTCACTAAAGGAATAGTGGACAGAACCTTATTCAGAATAGAAGATGGAGAAGACATTCTGATGGTTCAGATTTATGTGGATGACATCATCTTCGGATCTCCCAACAAGAGTTTATGTGAAAAATTTAGCAAGCTGATGCAAGGGAAGTTCGAGATGTCCATGATGGGTCAGATGAGTTACTTTCTGGGTTTACAAGTTAAGCAAAGTACAGAAGGGATATTCATCTGCCAGGAGAAGTACACTAGGAGTTTATTGGATAAGTTCGGAGTTCAAAATTGGAAGGAAGCCAGAATTTCTATGATGACTGGATTCAAGATGGATCCAGATGAGAATGGTCAGAAAACTAATCAGAAAGAATATAGGGCTCTCATTGGATCTCTACTATACCTGACTTCCAGCATACCATATATCACTTTTGCAGTAGGTGTATGTGCCAGATTTCAGGCAAATCCAATGCAAAGCCACCTGGAAGCAGTTAAGCGGATTCTTAAGTATCTGAAGGGGATAGTAAACCTTGGTTTATTTTACCCATCAGATGATAATCTAAAGCTTAGTGGGTATTCTGATTCTAATTATCAAGGTTGCAGAATTGACAGGAAGTCAACCTCAGGTACATGTCAGTTTTTAGGTAGTAAACTGATCTCTTGGTTTTCAAAGAAGCAGACATCAGTTGCGACATCTACTACTGAAGCAGAATATATGGTTGCAGGAAACTGTTGCTCCCAACTGCTCTGGCTTAGTCAGCAGCTGAGGGATTATAACATTATAGCTATGAACGAACCTATATTCTGTGAAAGTAATAGTGCTATTGCAATCACTCAGAATCCTGTTCTACATACAAGATGCAAGCATGTGGATGTCAGACACCATTTTATAAGAGATCATGTTGAAAAGAAGAATATCAGAATGGAAAAGATCCATACTGGTAACAGAAAGCTGATATTTTAACCAAGCCACTAGCAGAGATCAGATTCAGAGAATTATGCAATGAGCTAGGGCTTCTGGATCTCGGAGAAAGTGCACCAGAAATGTTTGGTGGACTAGTCTCCAGAACCACTTGGTTAAGAGACTAACCAAGGTAAGAGGAATCAGTTGAGTTATATATCTCAACTGATCAGAAGATCAGTCAAGGAATTCATAAGAGAAGGCTTTATCAGTTCAGACAAGGAACTGATCAGATTAAGGCATTTCAGATTAAAGGAACTGATCAGTTTGGTTGTTTTATACTTTGTAAGTCGGTTAAGCTATGTTCAACAACCAAGTTGTATAAGATTAAGGCTACAAATCGCATAAGAAAATAGAAACAACACAACAATGAAATAATAGAACTTTTCATTAAAGACCCGGAGGTCAGATTTACATTACAAGTTACAAGTGCAAAAGGACCCGGAGGTCATTACATAAACCATAAACCGTAAACCCTAAACTTAACCCTAGAAGGGGGGGAGATAGGCTTTAACAGAGCTTCAGAGTGAGGAGCGAGAGCGGCATTGAAGGATTTCTAAGCTAGGAGCCCCTAGTCCTAAAATCAATGGGCTCTCCAGCTGTTAAATGGGACACAAGTGCCAAAGATGTGGTCCAAAGACCATATGGCCACAAGTGTCACATGCAAATATTGAGTTTGATATACGATGATCAGCTGTTGTCTGATCAAGATCGTATACGAAACTCAGGTTTTGTATCAGACTGAGTCTGTTGATGCTAATTCCGTCATCTCGATAGGCAAACAAGGTGCATACGGTTAGGAGAAGTGCCTTCTCATTTGCGATAGCAGATCCGCCGCCTCGGTGGTAGAGAAGCTTGGCAATAATCGTATGTGTAATCTTCGATGACGACGAAAGCAGTAATAAGGGACACACAGGGTTGATTTGAGAAGCTAAAATCATTCGAAAAGGGTTAAAGGTTTTTGCCGGAAGTTTCACCAGAAATAAGGGATAATCGGGAAACATGGAGTTTAAGCTAAATAAAGAAGATGAATGGTTTATGTTGTGTTGTTTGCCTAAAACCCCAGATCAATTTATAAAAGAAAAACAGGGGTATAGGTGCAAATTTAATTTCTCAAGACCCTTAAGAGAAATTAGCACCGCAAGGACAGCGCATAGGAGACACGCTACTGATGATTGGATGAGGTTACGATGATTGATATCACAAAGAATCCAGACTATTATTATGAATGTCAAATCGTGCCGACTTAGGGAATCGAGACGACTATCCGATTTTCCAAGAATAGGTTTTGGCGGTAACACTTATCCCAAGAATTGACTTGATCTGAGTAGAATCAGAATAGGTCAACTGAAATCTGATTAAATAAGAGACTGATCAGATGAGGAAGATCAGTTGAGTATGATACCAAAATAAATCATATAAATAAGTCAATAAGTAATCAGAGATAACAGTTGAAGGGGGAACTTCAACTAATCAGGAAGGATCAGAGAAAGGGAATATCAGACGCAACGTGGAATGGATCAGTTTAACGGGACAGTTGGGAAATTATAAGGATTAGGCAGAAAACTAAGATCAACAAGTGGTACAAACTGAATTCAAGTGGTATTGACTGATTACAATATCAGTCAACCAGATACGCATTTATGTTTCTTTGTTTACTGCTAACATATCTGAAATTATCTGATAATATTTGCCTTTACTGTACACATACTTTTGTGACGCATACCCTTCAAAGTATTTAATACGGACGTAGGGTATATGTATTAAATGCCACTAAATGTATTTTTAAAATCTGAAAGGCAATCGTGCGTGCATATCCTGACCACACGATCAAAACCGCTCAATCTGGATCATTTATCCTTTTAAAACGTTTGATCTTCTAGTCTCGATTTTCCCTCCTTCCTTTTTATAAGCTTCATCAAAACCCTACCAGAATACTTTTCTCAAAATTCTTGTGATTTATTCTCTGCAAACTTACAGTTACCTTTTTGCACTTTAATGTGTTTCTTGCGATTCAACCTATTTCAAAATCGAAAAGCAAAATCTGGTAATTTCTGGCTATTTGATGAATTACTTTCCTAAAATCCATCGATCATATATATTACGTCTACTTATGTTATCCTGTGTTATGCCTTATTATCTCTTGGTATCTGTATGTATCCATCGGTTACTAGGTATGATAATCAATATGTGATATCTTTATAGTTATGCACAACTTATTAATCGAATCTATCTTGTTGTAGATGACTATCACGGATTGGGCAAAATTATGTGTAACTATGCGAATTTGGCAACCAAAATTGTTGAAGACAAATTTGTAAGGTTTGGTGTTACACGGGATCCAGAATCAATGGAGGTGGAACAAATTCTGAGAAGGTGCAATCTCAAAAAATACTGTGCTGCTCATTGCAATCCAGTAATGCAGTATGAGGCATTAGAATTCTTGAGGAATTTGAAGGTGGACACGGAAAATTCTGGAGACGAACTGATTTCTTCAGTAAATGGAGAGGATATCAGACTTACAAATGCTGATATAACTCGACTGTTCAACCTGCCTAAAGGAAAAATCTCTCCTGCTCACTACAGGGAGAATGAAGACGAACTGATAAAAAATAAACTCTTAAGAGAGGCTGATAAACACCAGACCGTAGGCTTTGTCAGGCCTATGATGAAAAGGAAATACCGTCTGTTGATTGACATTCTGTTAAAAACAATTATGGGTATTTCTTTCAGCCCAGATGGATGTTAAGCTGTCAAAATGTATATCATGGCCGCTATTATCGATGGAGCCAAAAATATTAATTGGCATGGTTTTCTGAAGGCTATTCTGATCCAAGAACATGACAATTCTGGAGTTAGTGAACAGAGACAAGTCTATCTGACGAAGAGAATCAGTAATCTCAACAAGGTTGCAGTCATTCTGAAGGACAAGATGCCCAATGCTGAATGGGATCAGAACGGACTGAAGTCCTACAAGGACTTTCTCTCAACCACAACTGCCATCTATTGGCCTACAGATGATGATATGCGGCCCACTCCCCCTAAGGTTAAGAAAGGGAAGAACAAGGAGACAGCTACGTCTGCAACTGATGCTCCTCAAAAGAAGAAGAGAAAACTGGTAAAGGCTCAAGAGAAGAGGCCAAAGAAAGTAAAACAGACCACCATGACTCTTTTTCTGGAAGACGAGTTAGATGAAGAAGGAGCGCCAGATCAGCCTGATGCGCCACAGAGATCAACTGAAAAATCAGACAGGCAGGCTTCCCAAGTTGAGAGCTCGCCAGAGCAATCAGAGGGAGGAGCAAGGGATGAAAGATCTCCATCACCCCAATCTCGCGCTAATTCACCACTCAGACTTTTAGCCACTGAGCATATCTCTCCTTCTCCTTCACCTGCTCGCGAACCTGAAAGTTCACCGTCACAACCAAGAAGATCACCGCCGCAGAACCGATCGCAAGAGTCGCCATGAGTAACCCAACCCTATTGTAGTAACCTCTCGCAGATTCAAATAATCGCCCAACATCCAGCTACTCGGACACCACCAGAACCCTCCACATCTCATCAACCTGAACCTGGTCGATCTGAACAGTTGATTCCTGAGTCCAGATCATCCAAGACCATCACCGGGAGAATGGTCAGAATGAGAATTGAACGCGAAATTGATGAGTTGTACCCGGAGTTGGAAGCCCATCCTGTTATTCGGGAAGAAGTAATGGAGATCCTCACCTGGAAAGATCTCCGTTTGAAGAACTTCTCAGATTTCATGATCATTATTGAACAGATGGGAGGTGCTGATGCATTCGCAGATTTTGATTTCGACATGAAGAAATCCGCCAGTAGGATCACCAAATTGAATCGATAATCATTTGAACGATCACGCTCCGATCCACGTAAAGTCGGGAATAATTGAACAAGTTGAACCGAGGCTATGCGTAGTAAAACTCCTAAGGAAGATGATCCTAGGAAGATGATCCTATGAAGGATGTGGGAGTTGCCGATGATAGTGGGAACCGGTGTCGTAGTTCATGACCAGCCACTGGAGGCGCAAACAACTGGAAATGATCAGGTGATACAAAATATTCCTGCAACACACATCACCGCTGGTCAACTTCAGGAGATCAGATCTTATTTTAAAGATCTTCTGAAAGAAGAAGTTGAGGGAGTGTTGGCTAATGAACTTAGCAACACAATAGCTGATGATCGAGGCGATTGGCCTCAAAGAAATAACGGATCAACGGGAATTGACTATTTCCCAGATTGAAGCAATCAAAGATCAGTTCTCTCAAACCGTGACCAACCTGACTGCTGAATTTAAAAAGACAGTTGACGACAAGCTAGTCCAGGTTGATCAACAACAAGTTTCTCTTCTGATGGTCACTGAAAAGCTTGAAATGACTGAAGAAAAACTTGATAAACTCATTCTTACCCTCTCTACTGCCGTTGAATCTGTCAAGATTGAGCTGATATCAAAGATTCAAAATCTATCTACTCAAGCTCAAGGTTTATCTGTTGCAGATCTTAACAAAGCCATATCAGTCAGCTTTGGATCTCTGACTTCCCACCTCAATACTCTTTTTGATCAAACCAAAAAGGGGGAAGGACAGGTTGAGAAACCAACTGACTTCATCAGAACAACAGAAGAACTGATTCAGACAGTTGAATCCTATGGCTAGAGACTAGACCATCTGGATCTATTTTGAATCATATGGCCAGAGACTAGACCATCTGGATCTATTTGCTAATGAAGTTTCTGGGAAGATGGAGAAGTCAAAGGCAAGAAAGTTAGCTGTGGGTGCTGGGACATCAAAACCTGTACCAGCCACTCAGACTAAGAGAGCCACGAGAAACACAGCTAGCCAGATACAGGACGATAAGGAACTGGCTGAGAAACTGACTAAGGAGCAGATTCTGTCAAGACGCCAGATAATGGGAAGAAGAAAGAAGGACAGAAAAATTGGCAGAGGCAGAAGACCTGAAAAAGAAATACAGATCGAGGGCAAAGAAAGGCAGAGCCAGAAAATCTGGAATAGAAACTCAGTAGCCAGCAAGAGTTGATGAAATCATTCCTAAAACTGCTGCTCATGCTGATAGGTTCGAGGAATGGAATAAGATCAGAAGTGAATGGCTTCTGGATGCATTTGTTCTGGACCTAGTGCCACAAGAAGAATCACCAGATACGGAATTTCTCAACTGGTTGGAGAACAAGCACCCAGATTTTCTGAAATATCTGGAAAATGAGGCCAGAATAATCAATGTGAGAATATCTCGTCAAGAGTATGACATGATGGACTACTCGAAGAAGGCAGATGGCTCATTTGAAAGACTAGAATTTCAAAGGTTCTATTTTGACATCCTGAACAAAGCTCGCATAACTGATCCTCAACAGATCAATGATGTCAAATGGAAGCTATACCGGATATTCAACGTCCCTCAGGATCAACGAGAAATGCCAGAGGGATATAAGCCAAAAGATTAAAAATCAGAAGACTGTTTAGGATCAACTAAATTTAAACTCAAACTTTTCTGATGTAACCTGTAATTGATAAATCTGCTTTGAATGAAAAGTTTATTCTTTTTCGATCCTAAGACAAAATCTCACCTTTGTCTTCGATTATGTGTTCTTTCTTTTGTTTTATATTTATCAACTGTGTTGGTTTTTTCTCAAGTGTTTTGGTTTCATCAAAAAGGGGGAAATTGTTGGGAAATTTAGAGTTTTGATGAATGTTCCAAAACACATGTAATAGGACCAGTCAGACCTGTTAGCTGACTGATGTTTTTAAATACCAGTTATAAGATGACCAGTTGATAATTATTGTATAGAACAACTGATGTATAAGATAGGTCACATATTGTGGTGGAACTCAATATATATATATAGGTCAGATCTAAAGACCAGATGAGAACAAAAGACCAGTTGAAGTCAGAAGGCCAGAAGGCAAGGGAAAGACAGAAGATTAGACGATCTGATAAAGTCAGATGATCAGAGTGAAATCATGACACTCAAACTCAGAAGACCTGAAGATCAGATGACTACCAGAAGATCAGACCAGAAGACCTACATCAGTCGAGTCTGCTAGTTGAGCTAAGACAACTGGCACCAGAAGACTCTATCAGATAGACTGATAAGTTGTAATTGATCAGTCACCACACCGGTGGTAACTCGATGTTTCATCAAGTCATACGTTGTTGATCTGAACAAGAAGAATGTCAACTTTAGTTGGTAGAACAAACACTAAAAAGTGTTTCTGTTAACCAATAAGAACAAGACACGTATGAACGGAGCCGATAATACGGGATTTGCTGCTGCTTGGTCAAACGGCTATAAAAGATAACTATCCATGCTTTCGGCCATGCCGTCCCTGAAGCACGTCACATCAAATCCTACATATCTACCAAATATAGCTGGAAATTCAAATTACTCTCCAACGGCTCTTTGATTTCGGGATCTATAAATATGGGATTACTCTTCAGAGTGAACAACTGAAATTATCAAGCAGCTCATATACTATAGCAAAATTTCCGCACGAAGAACACAACCTTGAAGATTATTTTCTAAGTGTTCATCCCATAGTTCTTAGCACAAAAATCTTATCCTCTAGCTGTTAGGCTACTTAAATACTAGGATAGATTTCAAAGTTGGAACAAACAACAAATCTTACCCAAAACCCAAAGTTAGGTTAAGTTTGTTTAGCAAGATTTCAGACTAGGGATTCTAGTTCTGATTTCTGGGATCGGTTGAGTGAGAGCTCTATAAATATCTGCTGGTGTAATGTGTTGGACTAATACAATAATCTAAGTCCAGTTGGTTAAGTTGGTGCCCCTTGTGATAGGGAAGAGTGGACGTAGGACTGGTTGTCCGAACCACTATAAATCTTGTGTGCATTTACCTGATTGATTAACTGCTTTACACTATTGCACACAACTTGATTAAATCTACATACATATTCTGAGTTAGGACCAGCTAGCACCAAGCTACTGATCTGATCAGATTGACTCCATAGTCATCTAATTGAAAACATCTTCGGAATCTGATTTGTTATAAACTGGTTTTTCACACGGGTATAAACTAGCTTCCGCACAATCAGTAAAACTGATAGACACCGAACTGATCTACCCTCAGGTGATCAGTAAGTTGGATATCAGTCCAAACTGATTCACTTGCACTCTGATCAGGCAAACTGCAATCACACCTGATCTGCACGAAAAAGTTTTCAGAAGTCTATTCACCCCTCCCCTCTAGACTTCTGCCCTCAAGAAATCCGTTCGGGACCTACAACCCTGAACCACTGTATTTATGAAGTACTGCTATGTTCATTCCTAGTACAAACAAACATAATATTAGACACTCGTGGACATTAAGGAACATATCAGATCAGAAAGGTCAACCTAATAGAGCTGTTTTGCTTGTCTCTGTTTAAAGAAAGATTTCAACCAATGAGGAGGCAACAACAACGTACTTCACTGACATTAAAAGCGACATCTCACTGAAGATATGTCAGGTCTGATATTTTTCAGTTCACAGAAGTTGGTGATTGGCTACATGGCTGCATATTTCCTAAAACATGCAAGGGTGCGTTCAAACCTTAAAATAGCCGTTCATCAATAACCAGAAGAGGAAACTCTTGATGCTATCTCTTCCAACGGATAGTTTTTCAAGTGTGACCTTGGTAAAGTTGCCTATAAATACCAGTGACCTTCATCATTAAAAGGTTATAGGAAATCAAAGCAACTCCAGAGCTGATTCGTATTCTTGAAAATTGAAGCATTCGAAAAACCTAAGATTTCCCAAGTGTTTCACATTGAAGAGAGCTCATTACACTAAGCCCAGATTTGATAGATATATCCAAAGCTTAGTAGAGATATCCTAGCCTTTGCATTTGTTCTTATTGTAAAGGATATCTCACCATAGTTGGAAACCAACCAAACCAAAACCCTTTGATAAGGTAGTTTGAGTGTGTGTGATTTGTTGGTGAGTTAGAGTTGTAAAGAGTGAGTAAGCTGCAGGTTAGTCAGCCAGAAAACTCTAGAGAAGAAGCGAGTAAACTATTTTAGACAGTCACAAAGCTTGTGTGTGTGTTGAGTTAGTAAGCTGCAGTGAGTCAGCCAGAAAACTCAAGGTAGAAAAGTTAGTAAGTTGCAGTGAGTCAGCCAGAAAACTCAAGCTAGAAAAGTTAGTAAGCTGCAGTGAGTCAGCCTAAAAACTTTAGGAGAAATGTGTTAAGGAATTTCTCTGAACATCAGAGAGAGTGGACGTAGGAGCTTGAGTTTCTGAACCACTATAATTTGTTGTGTTGCTTGCTTTCTGTATTGCATTTTATCTGTTGCATATTTTCACTGAGAGCATACTGTTTTCTTGATACTCAGTTGGAATCAATCCACTAAATATGCATTAATTAATCACAGCCTTAACCACGATTTTATTAAAGGAAGAGATTTTCAGCAAGCTAAAACGAGTATAAACTTAGGGCCTATCTTTCCGCACTCTTGATAAGCTAGAACAGATAGTTACCAAACTGAACAAACTCTACTGAGTATTCAGTAAGATAATTATCTGATCCAAGCTTCTCAGGTTCTCTGATAAAACTCAGGATCAGTTGGGCTAATCTGAAGCTTCTGAAAGCTGCTCAGGATTACTGTCTCAGTAGACTTTGACTCAGGGCGATTTGTTCTTCTCAGGGGCAAATTCTCAGGACATCCTGACCCTCCGATCTCAGTAAAAGAAAAGTTTTAAAAGATCACTGAACACGTGTATCCCCCCCATACACGTGTAAGACTCGTTTGCACCGGGACCTACAACTAGTATTATCACAATAAATGGTCAAAATACCACTTTTCAATCCATAATCGTCAAACATCTTTTTAAGTCAAAACAGTTGAGTGCAGCAACTTCCAGCAGCAACATATTTAGACTCAGATGTTGATTGTGAAACACAGTTCAATTTCTTACTATGCCAGGAGATAATGTTGTTTTCCATATAGAAACATCCTCCACTAGTACTTTTTCTATCATCACAATCACCTGCCTAATCTGCATCACTACAGCCAACTAAAGAGCAATTAGTATCCTTTGAGTACCAAATACCTAGATCACATGTTCCAGCTACATATCTTATAATTCTTTTCACAGAATTAAGATGTGATTCCTTAGGATTAACTTGATATCTAGTATAAAGACAGACACTATACATAATATCAGGCCTACTAGAAGTTAAGTACAAACGACTTCCAATCATTGATCTATACAAAGTAGGATCAACATCTTTTCCAATCAAGTCTTTACTCAACTTTTGAGTTGAACCCATAGGGGTTTTCATAGTTTTATCACTTTCAAGACCAAACATTTTCACCAAATTCTTAGCATATTTGTTTTGAGAAAAGAAAATACCATCTTTCATTTGTTTGATTTGAAGACCTAAAAAGAAATTCAGTTCTCTAACCATGGACATTTCAAAAGTACATGTCATTTCTTTAACAAAACTATTAATCATATCATTACAAGTTGAACCAAATACAATATCATCAACATATATTTGAGCAACCATGATATCATTCTTAGAATTTTTAATGAACAAGGTTCTATCAACTTCACCTCTCAAAAATTCAAATTCAAGTAAGAAATCAGTAAGTCTACCATACCAAGCTCTAGGTGCTTTTTTAAGACCATACAAAGCTTTCTTTAACTTGTAAACATGATCAGAAAATTCTAGACTCTCAAAACCTTGAGGCTGTTTAACATAAGAATTCATGCAATTTTCGTCCATGCACAAAGACCCTTCAAGAATGACCCTTCATTTTAGTCAAAGTGTGTTAATTAATCTAATAGATTTTATTCTAGCAACAGGAGCAAATGTTTCATCAAAGTAAATTCCTTCAATCTTAGTATAACCTTGAGCAACCAATCTAGCCTTATTTCTTACAATATTACCAGCTTCATCAGTTTTATTCTTGAAAATCCACTTTGTTCCTATGACATTAATATTAAGATTTTAGGTCTATGTATAAGTGTCCCAACATCATTTCTTTTAAACTGATTAAGCTCTTCATGCATAACATTTATCCAATTTCATCATTAAGAGCTTCTTTCACATTCTTAGACTCAATTGCAGAATGATAACACTCAAAAGTTACCTGATTGCAAATGGATGACATATAAACCGATCTTACAAAGTTATTGATGTGAATACCCATTCTTCTTCTAGTTTGTACACTAGTGGTAGCTTCTCCAATGATTTGATCTGATGGATGACTTTTCATTATCTTTGTTGAGGGAACCAAATGTTTTGGATACTGTGATTCTTGTGACAGATTTTCAGTATCTGAACTTTTGGGTAATGTTGTATCAGATGTTGAAGGAACATTCTGATTAATATCTTTACTATCTTCAGTGTCATCAGTATTTTTTGGATACTTCTATCAAATCTGATACATTATCTTCAACACTTTTACCTGCAAGACTTGCAAGTTCATCGAACACCACATTAACAGATTCTTGCATTGTATCACTTCTCAAGTTATAGATTCTATATGTCTTGCTATTCTTAGAATATCCTAAGAAGAATCCTTTATCACTCTTTGAATCAAACTTGTGCAACTAATCTCTATCATTCAAAATGTAACAAACACAACCAAACACATGAAAGTATTTCAAATTTGGTTTCTTGTTATTCAGAATCTCATTGGGAGTACAATTATTACCAGAACGAATATAGACTCTATTCACAATGTGACAAGCAGTGTTTAAAGCTTCTGCCCAGAATTTCTTAGACAAACTTTTTGAGGTTAACATAACTCTTGCCATTTCTGGCAAAGTTCTATTCTTTCTTTCAGCAATCCCATTTTGTTGAGGAGTTTTAGGTGAAGAAAACTCTTGCAAAATACCTTTCTTTTCACAAAAATCAGTAAACGAACTGTTTTCAAATTCTCTTCCATGATCAGACCTTATCCTACTGATCTTTAAACATAAAATATTTTTTAACCTTTTGTAAAGAATTTTGAACTCAGAAAAGGTATCATATTTTTCTTATAGAAAAATAACCCAAGTATATCTAGAAAAATCATCTACAAGAACATAGGAATACCTCTTTCCACCTAAACTTTCAGTTTCCATAGGACCCATTAGATCCATATGAATCAATTCACAACACCTGTTTGTTGTACATGCAGACAACATTTGGTGTGTTGTCCTAACTTGCTTACCTTTCTGGCATGGTCCACAGTTTTTTCCGTTTTCAAAGTTAAGATCAGGTAAACCAACAACAACACCTAGTCTATGCAATTTCTGAATACTTCTGTAATTAACATGACCAAGTTTTTGATGCCATAGAATAATGTCATCTACTTTACACTTTTACAAGTATGGTTTGAACCAATCAAATAACAATTATCAGTAAATCTTTCACCAGTCATTAAGCAATCATCATTTTTATCAAGTACATAACATGATTTTTTGTCAAATTTCACATGTAAATCATCATCACATAACTGACTAATACTAATCATATTAGCAAGTAAACCATTTACATGTAACACATTTGTCAACTTTGGAAAACCAGGAACATTCAGGGTTCCTTTTCCAACCACTTTACCTTTTGAACCACCACCATAGGTAACATGACCACCATCACAAGATGTGTAATTAGTTAGATAGTAGACTAGACCAGTCATGTGTCTAGGACAACCACTGTCAAACTACCAAGATTCAGGGTGTTCAATTTTATCAGGTAAAATAACTTAACTTAGAACAGTATGGACGAATGTGACCTACTCCAGCACAATAAAAATAGACATACTCTTCAAATAATCCAACAGATTTCTTTTGTTTAAGATTCAAAGGTTTTGTCAAACAAGTTCCTTCTTTTACAAAAGAAATAGGTTTAATAGAGATTGAAGTATCTTCAGTAGTTTTCTCAAAACCAAGACCAGCAATACATGATCTTCCAATCATTAAAGCATCATCAATTCAGTAGTGTTAGCAGAAAACTTTTTAAAACTCAGAGTAGTACACTTAGGCTCATTTTTCAAAGAAGAAATTTTCAGATCTTTTCTAGTTAAAAGGACTTCAAAATTCAAAAGATTTTCTTTCAAATTTGAATTTTCTAAAGATAAGGAACTCAACACCTGTTTTTTAGTTTCTAAATCAGTTTTAAACTTCTGATATTAGAGTTACAATAAGCAGAATTTGAAGTTTCAGCATTTAGAATAGTTCCAGCAAAACAGCTAATCTCAGAATCATATCTCCTGAATGTTGTTTCAGATGTTGTGTTAACATCTGAATCTGCTTTAGACCAATAATCATCGAGATCATCATCAAAAGTATCATCATAAACTATTCTAGTAGACATAACACTTAGTTCACATTTACCAGTATCAGTTTCATCATCAGAATCATCACTTAAGGTAGCATTAAGTTCATTTTTTTCCTAAGCATAGTATTAGCACATTCATTAGCATAATGACTATATCCAAAACATGCATCACATTTAACATTTTTTCTGTACTCAGAATCATATTTGAACTTGTTATCCTTAGTAAATTGTCTAGGCTGATTGGAACTGGAGGACTGACTTGGAACAAGCTTTTTATCAGAGGGAGAAGAATTCTGATTATTCCTATCTCTTGGTTGAAAATTACCATTTGATTTTCTGAACTTTCCTTTTAGAAAATATTTGAATTGCTTAGTGATAAGAGCAAATTGTTCAGAAATATTTTCATGACATAAATAAAAAACATCATCATCAGAATCAACTTTAGTTACATAAGGATGTTTACCAACACTATCAGAAGTTTCACCTCTAAAAGCAAGTATGTTCTTGTCTTTATCTTTCTCATGTTTATCATTATCTAACATATTTGAGTTAATCTCATAAGTTTTCAAAATACTGATCAACTCATTTTGACTCAATAAATCAGTGTTCTTAGCCTCTTCTATTGCACATATTTTAACATCAAATTGTTTAGGAACAGTTCTAAGTATCTTATTGACTAACCGAGTGTTGGAAATTGGATCACCAAGTGAGTGTGACTCATTAACAATCTCACTTATCCTTTCATTGTATGATGAAATGGTTTCATCATCTTTCATTCTCAAGTTTTCAAACTTGGTTCCCAACATTCGAAGTGTAGTCCTTCATACACTTTCTGTTCACAATGTTCCTGCAATATTTCCCATGCATCCTTAGAAGAAACACAGTTAGATATCAGTTTAAACATAAAAACATCAGTAGCAGTAAAAATCACATTAAGGGTTTTAGAATTGAAATTGGTCGATGTGCATTCATCATTGGACCAATCAATCTCCTTTTTGACTTGCGATTCTCCATCTTTATCATCAAATGTCTTTGGTGGATTCCAACCAGATAACACACTATGACATGCTCTCTCATCCATAGACTTAATGTACATGCACATTTTAGGTTTCCAGTAGGGATAATTGGATCCATCCAAAATAGGAGGTGTTAAAGAAGGAGACAATGGATAATCCATTGCAAAAACACACTTTAAAAACACAGGACCTTTAACTTAGTGTTATACAACATGTAAAACAACATATGACAATGAAAGTATAAAAATGCAGTGCGAAGGATTTCAAAATTTTGTATAGTCTTAATTCACACTATACAAACCTCATGGTTAAAAACATCAAGTAGTGAGATACACAAGAACCTCTTACAAGATCCTAAAAGGTGTAGTAAAAACCACATACCAAAAGCAATCTATTCAATCAAGTAACTAGTAATCTTATTCAACCTAAAACTTGATCTAATAAGATAAAATCAATACTGATGGGAGAGATTGTATTCCCTCGACCAGTATAAATAGAATAACATCGACCCTCACACTCCTACAAGATACAAACACTCTAGGTTGTACTTTCGGTTGTGTCTCGGATGTTACTCTCTAAAGTTTGGAGTAGAGCAAATGGCATTTCACTTTTCCTCAAACTTGAATGTCGACCAATGCAGGGTATTTATAGACTTGAAGATCAACTGCATTGTCCTATCCACTAGGCATGGATAGCCTTGAACATCTCCTCCACTATCTCCATGATCTTGGTGTAACCACCCATGATCTTTCTTTCTCACTCCACCACAGTGCAACCGACTGACAATAAAACCGAATTGTCTTCAATCTGCAATTTAGGAAATAAAGAAAAACACATCTATTAAAACAGAGTCAGTGTTAGGAGAAAGGGCAAATTTATGATGTTGTGCAGAATGTTGTCCAATATATGGAACAACATCCGTGCAACATCAACAAAACTAACAGTCTTAATTGAACCCTAGACAATAAATCAGACATTCTCAATATATGAGGTATGTTACGAGAAACGTGCAACTACCTGTAACTTAAACATGGGCTATTACGATAACTTTCTTTCATTCGCGAATACTCGATTAAGTCTTGAACATGATGAAGTGTCTATTCAAATAACTTAATCATATCATCTCTAATCACTAATTGATCATGTATGTCACACTTGGCCACAAAATCCAAGTTGATATGCATCGGCCGATGACTTAGATCCAATTATGATGAGAAGATGAGTATTCTCTCTAAATCCACTTTGAGGAATGGTTCCTATTCTTGGCTCAACTACCACACACATGCATTTCGTGATGAACCCAATCCAAGCCATATCTATCCATGGAAGGGTACAAGCGTCGGTCATGGTCAAAGTTCATCACTCCACACATGTCGTGCGTATTGACCTCAAGTTAAAGGAGTATCACATCACTCCCACTAACCGAGACACCCGTAGACACATAATGTGGAATTACATCAAACAGTATCTCGGATGGGTATACCAATACCCGCTAAAGTATCTGTGCATCCATCATGAGATACCTAGTATCTTGTAGTAAGTGAGATCTTACTACACTCTCTAAGAGTATGATGCAGATCACACACCAATCTCAATTGCATCATCAATATCCCATTCATGATGATCCTTGATCGGGGCTATTTGAGAATAATGCTTAAGTCATCTGAGTTCTCACAGTCTCAATGACAGCAGGGATTCATGGGAACACAAATAAGAATAAATGCAAACAACCAAACATAATATTCAAACAAGTGTAATGCCATACATTTAATATTAAACAAATAGTAATATTAAAACCAATACTGAATATCATCTTAGCATTATGTCCTTACAATAGGATTGTCTCTAGGACACTAACACTAACAAGTGTCACCATCATTATTGCCAGCATTTGGTGCAACATCCGGATTATGAACAACATGTTCAACAACCTTAGGTTCAGCTTGATCTCCTTCTGCATTAGGCCTTCTGTATGGTAAATCAAGAATCTTTTTCCTCTCAACAGTACTTTGGAAATTCCTAAGTCAGGAATCATTCCACCAAGCATCCCAACAGGTTCTCTATCAATGTCTAGCCTATCCAATAGCGCAAAGATCATACAAGGATATGGTAAACCACTAACAGTGTCAAATTGTTCATGACTACTATCCTATAAATCAGAATATAGCTTGCCCTTCAGTGATTTTGGTGGTATTAGTAGTTGGCAACTAGTTGTACACACAAAATTTGTGAGCAACTGAAAACAAACTTGTCAACTTTGATGATAACACTTTTATTGACCATCTCCTTACCAAAACACCTGTGATAGCAATTACAATTTCATCCAAACTAGGAACAACTTGTTCCTCAACATCAGGAGTTCTCAAAAAATTATTGATCACACCAGGATTAAAGCCCACATTCTGACCTCTAAACCTCACAAAGCCATATCTCATAGAATTCCTTCTACCAGTTCCCTTTCTCAAATTGCAGTAAAATTCATGAACCCAAGTGTCAAAGAAAGGTGCAGCAAATTGTACAGCATGCAAAAGACTCCTTTCCTAAAGAACTCAATCAAATTTTGCCTATGAAACTCATAAACTCTAATTCTCCTTTCAGACAATAAAAGTCTCCTTCTCATAACATCAAATTTAGGACTATTAACTTACTGATAATCATCAGAACTTTCATCACCATCAAATTCAGAAGATGTCTTATCTGAACTACTTGAGTTTAATTCATCAGGATCATCAGAGTCATCTAGTTCTCCTGATGGTGTTGCAGCACCTTGTGCAACATCTTCATCAACATTAGAGTCAGCAACATGCTAATGCCTTCTCTTTTTTGTTAACTCAGCTCTAGCATTTGTAGCAGCTTCAGGATCATTTCTGAATTTGGTACTTCTCTCTCGAGCAAGAATCTTAGCAAGGGGTGTTTCCTCATCAGAGTCAGTAGATTGAGCATCATTCTGAGCATCAGCAGAAGGCTCAGATGCCTCACTTGGTTCAGTTTTCTCAGCAACACTCTTCTCAATAGAGTGCTCAACTTCCTCAGCCTATTCCAAGCTTTTCTCTGATTCAGTTGAATTAGACACATCAATGGGCTTTGAAGCTTGCCCCAAATCAGAAGTTTTGCCCCTTTTAGTCTCAGAGTAATCTACCCTTGGCTTGTTGTGGTTGAACCTCCTCCTTGGCTTAATAGGGCTCCTCTTTTTTTAGTTTCTTGGAGGATCCAACAACATCACCAACCTTCTCAACCTCAACAGAGGGTTCCTCCATGAGAGTATCTTCATCATCCGGTTGAGCAGTAGGTTGAACAGTGGGTTGATCAACCTCAACATTTTCAGAGGGTTTTGAACTTCCAGCCCCAAGAGCAAAATCATCGAGAAACACACCTTCAAACATGATCGTAGCTGGAGGGTCAGTGCGTTGGAGTGACATGATCGCCTCGTTCACATTCAACGGGTGCTCGTTCTCAAAGAAAGCAACAAATATGGGTTTAGGATATAACGGATTCTGGAGGGTTGGATTTGGTGTTCCAGCAGTAGGTGTGGCATTGGGTGAGTTGATTGAAGTCGCCATTGTAGCAAGAAGCTCGAGCAGGTTCGCGATTTCAGGGTTTTCAGAGGAAGGGTTTGAAGGCGTGTTTGGTGAAGTGTTTTGATTTCCAGCCATTTGCTATATATATCAAAAGTGTTAGTGACAAAATAGAATTAAAAAATCAATTCCAACTATTACTTTATGATAAAATCCAGTAATACCTATACACTTTTCAAACTTTTGTATGCAAATCTCAATTCAAGTTTAAGTACAAAATTCAACACCCATTCGATCCTTAAATAGAAATCGAAATCAGCAAGGTTACAAGCCATGATCTCACAATGTGAAAGTTATAGAAATGGAGATCATGGGGTGCAATGTGATGAAACCATCACTCCCACTACTTCCAATATCCAAAAACGTGTTCTGCCCATATTTTAAAAACAAAATGCCCGAAAACAAAATAAAAACAATGTAAAACCTGAAATTAATAAAGTGTGGCAAATTTTTTTATTAAATAATCAATTTAATCCAAAAGTCACAATTAAAGAATCATCGAAGTAAAATTCAGTCAGATCAAATCAATGTTGCAATCAAGAATGGTACACACACACTTCAACATTCATTTTGCCTAAATTTATCAGCTAATGTTCCACTTTTCATTTTTTTTTTCTTTTCAACCTAACTCATATTGATCCACCTTTTGAAAAGAGAACATCGTAGTAGTGAACTCCGTGCCCCATAGTTACTCAGTGGATTATGAGCAAACTGATGATATACTGTTCACCATTTGAAAAGAAGACATCGTAGTAGCAAACTCTGTGCTCCATAGTTACTCAGTGAACAGTTCATCCAATGTGTGTGTTGGGAAATTTGTAGTTTTGATGGAAGTTCCAAAACAGATGTAATAGGACCAGTCAGACCTGTTAGCTGACTGATGAATTAGAAATTAGGATAGGATGACCAACTGAGATGTATAGACAACTGATGTAATAGATAGGTCACATATTGAGGGGGAACTCAATATGTATAGGTTAAGGCAAATCAAGAAGATCAGAAGATCAGACAAGCCAAGAAGATCAAAAGATCAGACAAGTCAAGAAGATCAGAAGATCAGACAAGTCAAGAAGATCAGTAGATCAAACAAATCAAGAAGATCAGAAGATCAGACAAGTCAAGAAGATCAGAAGATCAAACAAGTCAAGAAGATCAGAAGATCAGACAAGTCAAGAAGATCAGACAAGACAAGGAAGATCAGAAGATCAGACAAATCAGATAGTCAGATGATCAGGTGATGATATGAAGCTGAAGACTCAGAAGACTTGAAGATCAAATGACTACCAGAAGAACAAGACCAAGAAGACCTCAGAATGACATACATCTAAAGAATGAAATAGAGTCTATAAGTTGTGCTAAGACAACCTGCATTAGAAGACTCAATCAGGTAGACTGATCAGTCTGGACTGATCAGGTGAGGTCAATCAGGTGACAACCAAAGGTTCATCAAAATCATACAAGTTCATCAGACAAGAAGAATGTCAAACTAAGTTGGTAAATCAAACACTGAACAAGTGTACTTGATAACCAATGAAAGTAAGACACGTATGTACGGAGCTGATAGTGCGGAATTCGGCGGATCATAGTCAAATGGCTAGAAAGGACAAGCTTACATGCTTTCGGCCATGCCACCTCTGAGCACGTCATATTCATCCTGCAAACCTACCAAAAATAGTCTGAAATTCAAATTGCTCTCCAACGGCTCTTTGATTTCAAGGTCTATATATATGGGATCAAACCTTCATAGTAAGGTTACGGAAATTATTATCAAGCTCAAGCTACTAGCAATTTCCGCACGAAGAACACAAAATCAAGAATATTTTCTAAGTGTTCATCCCATAGTTCTTAGAACAAAAATCTTATCCTTTAACTTTAAGCTACCCAAATACAAGGATAGATTTCCAGTTGGAACAACTCAAATCTTATACCCAAACCAAAATATAGGTTAAATTTTGTTTAGCAAGATTTCAGACTAGGGTTTCTAGTTCTGATTTCTGGGAATGGTTGAGTGAGAAAACTCTTGAAACATCTGTTGTATTGTGTTGGACTAACACATTAATCTAAGTCCAATTTGTTTAGTTGGTGCCCCTGCTGATAGGGAAGAGTGGACGTAGGACAAGTTGTCCGAACCACTATAAAAATCTTGTGTGCCTTAATCTGCTTTTACCTTTTTACACTATCAAAGACACTTTTGCTTAACTATTGCATGCATATTACAAGTCTGGATCAGATTGCACCAAGCAACTGATCTGATCAGTTTGACACTTTGTCATCTGATCCGATACAGATAACTTAGAATCTAATTTAGTAAACTGGTTTTACACACGGGTTAAACTTATCTTCCGCACATCAGTTAAGCTGATAGACACCGAACTAATTTTCTCTCAAGCGATCAGTAAGTTGGATATCAGTCCAAACTGATTCACTCGCACTCTGAGGAACAGAATGATGGAAGTTCTTGAACAAGGACCCATCATCATCTATTACAACAACCCAGCTGAAGGAAGTGATCCAGAATATCCAACTGGAGCTAGAATAAGAAAGAGTCCTTCACTTATGGATGCCGAAGAAAGGAAATTGTCCAATCTGGATACCGTAGCCAAACATATCATCATGAAGATGGTGGATAAGACAACACGTGAGAAGATCAAGTATCTAAAGACTGCAAAGCAGATGTGTGATACTCTTGTTGAGATATGTGAAGGAAACAATCTGATTAAGGACAGTAGACTGCAAGCTTAACTTGTAAAGTTTGAAAAACTCAAGATGCTACCAAATGAAACCATAAATCAGCTTGATGGAAGAATCACCATGTCAGTCATCAAGCTTCGTGAACTAGGATGAGAAATGTCTGACAAAGACATCAACTACTAGATCTTGAGGTCCCTGACCAAGAAATGGGACATGAAAGTAACTGTGATAAAGGATTGCCAAGATATTGCGAAGATGAAGCCAAGCAACCTGTTTCTCAGTTTAAAGGCTCATGAATTTGACCTGATTGAAAGAGGTCAAGAAGAAGAAGACGAGTCACCTGCTGAAGCAACACCTACTACATCAAAAGCAGTTGCATTCAAGGCAGCTAGCAGCAGTTCAAACTCTACTGAACCAATAGGAAATATCATGAGTCAGGCTGAACAAATTACTTTGCTGACCAGAAAGCTTGAACGATCAAATGTTCAACTGGGAAAGTATCGGAAATTCTATAGAGACTATCCGAACAATAGAGGAAGAGATAGGAGATTTACTGACAGATCACAAGAAAGGAATCATTCTGATGACAGAAGAGATAATCATAGAGATGACCGCAGAGAAGATAAGAGAGATGATTGTTCTGATGATAGAAGAGACAACAGATCAGATAAAAGGAATTCTGATTACAGGCAAACTGGGAAGTCACTTGACAAATCCTATAGAAGAAATGATTCACCTGGCAGACGAAATTCTGGAGAACTTGGAGCTTGCTTCATCTGTCAGAAAATAGGTCATTATAGTGCTGATTGTCCTGACCTGACTCTAAAGGAAAGAGAAGAGAAGCGTAACAGAAGAGGACAAAGATACCGTGATAGAAAAGCCATGGTTGCCGATACATCAGGTATAGATGATTCTTATCTGCCTTCTGATGATTCTGGTTACTCATCTGTAGAAGACTTCTGCCTGATGACCACCACTGATGATGTCAACGACCTCGACGATCTGATGTTCTCATCTGCTGATGAAATCTGTCTCATGGCCAAAGATGCTGATCAAACTGAGGTAACTTCTAAACCTTCTGTGTTTTCTGTTTCCACACCTGTTGTGCTGTGCACACCTGCTGGAGAGATTGACCTGTAGCTCTTCAATGAGCAATTGCTTGATGATCTCTCTAATGTAGTAGACACTTATACAATAGTGGAAGCTGAGAACGATAAGCTAAGGGCTGAGAACATTCAGCTTGTCAAGGATAAATCTATAAGTAAAGCTGCTGAACTGAAATCAGTTGAGACTGTTCAGAAAATGACTACAGAACTGGAGTTTCTGAAAGTCTGCTCTTCTGATCAGGGTAAACTGGTTAAGGAACAACAAACTATCAACAAGTAGCAAGCTGATGATCTCAAAATCCTCCAAGCTAAGTTTGATGAACTCTTCCGACTGCATGAAAGTCTAAAACAAAGTGAGGAAAGTTTGCGAAAGAAAGTAGAGATTTTTGGAAAAGCTTTTAAAAATGTTGATGAAATAACAAGCTACTTTCGGAAGCCAACTCACAAGAAGAGTATTGTGTTTGATAGCCCTTCTGGATCCTCATATGTCCAACTTGGTTCAGATTCCAAAAGTGAATTTAGGAAGGTTTCTGGACAAGATACACGATATGTCAAATCTGTATCGAATAAGGGAAAAAGACCTGCTGAACAGGAAAGACGAGTGTCTGATCAGAAAGGAACATAAATGGACCTCACCTGATCAAGCATCAGCCGAGGAATCAATAAAAGAACCCTGTTCTTCTGAAGAGACCTCAGCCTAATCAGCAGATTAGGAATCATAAAGGACAATCTCACAAGGGAAAGTCTAATCTGAGATCTAATCAGGTCAAGCTGCCTAACCAGCATGCTAAGAGTTAACTGCTGAAGCCATTTGTGCAAAAGAGATATGAATCTTTTGATGGTAGCAGTCGTACCTATCCCTTCAACCAGAAATCCAGGACATCTGCACCTGAACCACACTGGATTAAAAGAAGACAGACTAATCAGAAAAATCCCAAGTCTTCTGATTCATCCAAGGTTCACACTCGTAATCATACTGACTAGAAAGCACATGAGATATATGATTATGTAGATGCTTATGGGAGACAAATTAGGCCTTCTGATCTTGATGATTACCATAGAAGTGCCCTGTTTGTTTAGATCCCGAAAGGTAACACTAACTCCTCAGGACCCAATCCTACAAGGGTACCTAAAGCCTGATTTGATTGCAGGATCGCGTGGGTTTGGCCAATAAGGAACTATCTGGTACATCGATAATGGATGCTCAAGGCACATGACTGACAACAAGCATCTCCTCAGTTCATACATATACCAAGAAGACCCACGTGTACTCTTTGGTGACGATAACTTTGGTTTTACCAGAGAATTCGGAACCTTAGTGAATGATGATGTACAGGTTACTGGAGTCTCATGTGTCGATGGTTTAAAGCACAATCTGTTACCGGTTTCACAATTCTGCAACAACGGATTCAGCATTGAGTTCTTGACTAATCAATGCACTATCAAGAATCGAGCCACTCAACAAATTTTGCTAACTGGTTCCAGAAAAGGAACAATCTACACTGCAGATTGGAACATTTGTCCAAGAAATACATGCCTGATTGCTAGGAGTTCCAAAAGTAGCAGTTGGCTCTAGCACAAGAGAATGAGCCATTTGAACTTTAAGACTCTTAACAAGATATCAAGGATGTCCCTGGTTTAGGGTCTCTCGAATGAGGTATTCTCTAAGGATCAGACAAGTGTCGCATGTCAGAAGGGAAAACAGGTCAAAGCCTCATTTAAGGGGATCCCAGGATCAGAATACAGCATAGTACTGCAACTGCTCCACATGGATTTGTTTGGACCAGTTACACCACTTAGTTTCAGCAGACGCAAATACACTCTGGTGATCATGGGTTGAACTCTAGTTTACACTCTGATTATTCCAAGTTTACCTGGCTTGTATTCTTACAAAAGAAGAATGAAACTACAACAAAGATACCTGAGATGCTCAAAAGATTGCAGAATGAGAAGGGTGTCAGTATTGTGAAAATTAGATCAGATAAAGGTACAGAGTTTCTGAACTCCTTTATTACTGATTTTTGCACTAAGTTTGGTATACATCATGAAACATCAGCCGCCAGAACACCACAACAGAATGGTGTAGCAGAACGAAGAAACAGAACACTCAAAGAAGCTGCTCGCACAATGTTGGCTGAACATACAACTCCAAACCGTTTCTGGGCAGAAGCTATCAACACTGCATGTCACACTCAGAACAAATGTTCTCTGACTAAGATTCACTTCAAAACACCCTATGAATTGTGGAAGGGCAGAAAACCTCGTGTTTCTTACTTCCATGTTTTTGGGTGCAAGTGTTTTATTCACAACAATAGGAAGAATCAGTTGAAAACCTTTGAAGCCAAGTCTGATGAGGGTATATTCTTAGGATATTCCTCAACCAGAAAAGCTTTTAGGGTATTCAACAGGCGAACTCTAGTTGTGGAAGAAACACCCCACGTGGTCTTTGATGAGTCAACATCTGATCGGGAGAAATCTGCCTCAGAACAAGCCATACCAGAACAGGATGTACCTGATGCTCAGAAAATGGATCAGTTAAGCATCAAAGAAAAGGAATCAGATCACGTTACAGTGTAAGTTCCTAATCTTGATCTTGACGGTTCACCAGGTCAGTCAGACCTCAAGGTACGTACAATTGTCGATGAAGAAGTTGGTACAGCTAAGATAATAACAACTGAACCATCTGGTTCAGGGTGAACACCTGATGTTCAGGCGGACATACATCAACATACGATGATTCCAACATCAGCTGAGACATGTCCATGCCAAGTGGATCCTATTAATGCACCTTTCCCAACATCTAGTGACTCAATATCAGATGAGGATGACAATGTCCAAACTGATATACTTCAGGGAAGAAGGACCTGGTTGAGAAACCATCCAACTGACCAGATAATCGGCAATCTTATTGCACGAGTCCAAACTAGACATCAAGTCTGTAGGTCCCGAATGGGTTTCGTGAGGACAGAAGTCTAGAGGGGAGGGGTGAATAGACTTCTGAAAACTTTTTCGTGTAGATCAGGTGTGATTGCAGTTTGCCTGATTGGACTGATATCTGACTTACTGATCGCCTGAGGGCAGATCAGTTGGGATCTATCAGTTTAATCTGATTGTGCGGAAGCTAGTTTGTACCCGTGTGAAAAACCAGTTTTATCAAATCAGATTCTCAAGTCAGTTTTCAATCAGCTGACTAAACTGTCAAGCTGATCAGATCAGTTGCTTGGTGCAGACTGATATTAACTCAGAATATGTATGCAATTTTGAGCTTGGTTGTGTGCAATAGTGTAAAGCAATAAAGAACAAGTAAATGCACACAAGATTTTTATAGTGGTTCAGACAATCAGTCATACGTCCACTCTTCCCTGTCACAAGGGGCACCAACTAAACTAACTTAACTGACTGGACTTAGTTTATCGTGTTAGTCCAACACACAACAGATGTTTAAAGAGTTCACACTCAACCGATCCCATAAATCAGAACTAGAAACCCTAGTATGAAATCTTGCAAAACAAACTTAACCTAACTTTTGAGTTTGGGTAAAGATTTGTTGTGGTTCCAACTGGAAATCTATCCTAGTGTTTATGTAGCCAAAAAGCTAGAGGATGAGATTTCTATGCTAAGAACAATGGGATGAACACTTAAAAATAATCTTCAGATTTGTGTTCTTCGTGCGGGAACTTTGCTATACTTTGAGCTTCTTGATAATTTTCCGTCTCACAAGGGCAATCCCATATTTATAGACCTCAAAATCAAAGAGCCGTTGGAGAGCAATTTGAATTTCCGGTTATATTTGGTAGGTTTGTAGGATTTGATGTGACGTGCTTCCAATTACGGCGTGGCTGTTGGGGAATGAGTATAATCCCAACAGTGGCCGAAGGCGTGATTATCGCCGTTTGTCTCCGTAGCGTCGAATCCTGTATTGTTAGCCCTTTTTGCACACGTGTCGCTCTCTCATTGGTTTCACAAGTATAGCACTTCAGTGTTTGTTCCACCAACTAAAGTTTGACATTGTTTTTGTAGACGATTCGTATGCTCTAGTGTAATAGTTTGGTTAACACCAGGTGTGAGCTGACCTGATCAGAAAACTGATCAGTCTACCTGATAGAGTCTTCTGATGCAGATTGTCTTAGCACAATTTGCAGTCTCGGCTGATGTAGGTCTTCTGGTCTTCTGGTCTTCTTGATCTTCTGGTAGTCTTCTGATCTTCAGGTTTCTCTGAGTCTCAATATCTTCGGTGACATACTGAGTCTTCAGGTTTCTTACTGAGTCTTCAGGTTTCTCTGAATCTTCAGGTTTCTTTGAGTCTTCAGGTTTCTCTGAGTCTCAGTGTCTTCAGTCTTCACCTGATCATCTGACTTCTTCTTGTCTTCTGACTTGTTTAGTCTTCTGATCATCTGACCTTATCTGGTCATCTGATAAATTGACATGACCTATACATATTGAGTTCCCCCTCAATATGTGACCTGTCTTTTACATCAGCTATCTATACATTTCAGCTGGTCATCTTAATCTGATTCTAAATCATCAGTCAGCTAACAGACCTGACTGGTCCTATTACAACCAGTTTTGGAACTTCCATCAAAACTAAATACAAATTCACCAACAAGGTCGGTGAAAGTGATATGTATTGTTGTTACTTGTCTTTAAAGGAACCTACCACAACAGAAGAAGCTCTACAAGATGCCAGCTGGATTCTAGCTATGCAAGAAGCACTAGAGCAGTTCGAGAGGAGTCAAGTTTGGAAACTTGTAGCCAGGCCAACACACCAAGATGTGATTGGTACTAATTGGGTTTTCAAGAACAAGAGGGATGAGAACAATGTCATCACCAGAAATAAGGCAAGGCTTGATGCAAAGGGGTACTCACACGTGTATGGGGGGGAATACACGTGTTCGGTGATTTTTTTAAAACTTTTCTTTCACTGAGGTCAGATGGGTCAGGTTATCCTGATGATTTTGCCCTGAGAAGCACCGATTGCCCTGAGTCAAAGTCTACTGAGACAATGATCCTGAGCTACTTTCAGAAGCTTCAGATTAGACCAACTGAGCCTGAGTTTATCAGAGATCCTGAGGCGCTTGGATCAGATAATTATCTTACTGAACCCTCAGTAGAGTTAGTTCAGTTTGGTAACTACCTGTTCTAGCTACTCAAGTGTGCGGAATGGTTGGCCCTAAGTTTATATTCGTTTTAGCTTTGCTGAAAATCTTCCCTTTAATAAAACAGTGATTAAGGTTGTGATCAATTTGATGCAAGTTCAGTGGATTGGTTCCAACTGAATATCAGTGAACTATGCTTTCAGTGAAAAACATGCAACAGATAATAATGCAGTACAGAAAGCAAAACAACACAGCAATTATAGTGGTTCAGAGACTCAAGCTCCTACATCCACTCTCTCTGATCTTCAGAGAAATTCCTTAACCACTTCCTAAAGCTTTCTAGCTAACTCACTGTAGCTTACTCACTTTTCTATCTTGAGTTTTCTGGCTGACTCACTCCAGCTTACTAACTCAAACACACACAAGTGTTCAGACTACCACAAGTAGCTTACTAACTTCTTCTCTAGAGTTTCCTGGCTAACTCACTGTAGCTTACTAACTCTTTACAACTCTAACTCACCAACAAAACACACGCAAACTACCTTAACAAAGGGTTTGGGTTTTGGGTTGGTTTCCAACTAGGGTGAGATATCCTTTACAATAAGAACAGATGCAAAGGCTAGGATATCTCTTCTAAGCTTTGGATATATCTATCACTCTAGGCTTAGAATAGTGAGCTCTCTCCAATGTGAAACACTTGGGAAATTCTATGTTTTTTTTAAGGCTTCAATTTGCAATAATTCGAATGAGCTCTTGAGTTGCTTTGAAATTTCCCGTGACCTCTCAATGTAGAAGGTCACTGGTATTTATAGGCAACCTTCACCAAGGTTACTCTTGAAAAACTATCCGTTGGAGGAGATAGTATCAAGGGTTTACTCTTCTGGTGTTTGATAAACGACTATATTTAGGGTTTGAATACTCCCTTGCATATTTTAGGACATATGCAGTCATGTAGCCAATCACCAATTTTTGTAGTCTGGAACTTAGTACTACTGACATGATTCAGGATCCTGTCGCTTTCAGTGTCAGTAAAGTACAGTGTTGTCTTCCTCTGATTGGTTCTTGTCTTCAGTGACTGTAGACAAACAAAATGGCTCTTTTTGGCCAATCTCTCTGAATGAGACAACCTTAAACAACACTTAGACTTTGTTCCTTTTGTCTGCATATGAATGTTTTGGGCAATATCTACTTTTCTGAATATTTACGTTTTTCTCAGTTTTGTAGTCTTCATATAGATATTATTCAGTGCCTCTGAACATTCAGGTTATACTGAGTATTCAGTATCTTACCGAGTCTTCAGTAACTACTGGGTCTTCAGTATCTTCTGAGTCTTCAGTGTCTTCAGTGACATACTGAGTCTTCAGTGTCTTCAAAATCTAACATGATCTATATTTGCTGACTATACATGGTGCAGATAACTTCCTGAACAATCTATACAGAAACCTGACTCAGTCTATCAAGATTATCCTGAACATGTCATACTCAGAGTTTTTGAGATCTAATCAAAACTTCTTTATTAAATTCATCTCCCAACAATTTCCCCCTTTTTGATGATGTCAAAACCATCTTGTTACATTTAAGAAAACCTAACCTATCCTCAGGTTTCAGTTTATCTATTACAACCAAAAATGGTATTTCTCCAATCAAGTTCTTTAAGAATCTGGCATATCAAGACATGTAAAAAGATAATGAGATATTATCTTTGAGCATAAAGATAAAATTTTCATTGATGTAGGATAAGAGTTACAGATTACAATAAAAATCAAAGAAAATATAGAAGTACAAAGTCTTCAGTCTTCTTCCACTTCATCCTCTGGCACTTCCAGTTGAACAGCCCGTAGTATCTCTTCTTCAGTTCATCTCTTGCCTTGATGATTTTAGGGTTGTTTCCTGTTAGGCCTAGCTGGATGGCATACTGTGCTATTTCCTGAGAAATGGCTGCCTCATTTACATAGCCATTCTCAAACCTAGGAGTTGGGTACATGTATGGACCAGGAGCTACTATCTGAGTGTTTCCTTCATTTGCCAAGTTGATCCAACTTTGCAGGTACTTAGGATAGAATGTCAGTAAGTACTCAATAAAGGCTTCATTCTTATCCGAGCTGCTCCCCCTCCATTCTCTCAGAATCTCATAATAGAACCAGAAGGTTCTCTTGATCTCTTCCCATGCATCATTGAACTGTATAGGCATCCACTTGTCAATATGCGGCCACTTCTGAGTCTTTTCTGTACCTCTCTTTTTGCTTAGGAACTTTTTAAAACCACCTCTTCTTTTCTGCTCTTCTTCTTTCTTTTTCCTGATCAGTGGAACACCTGATACTGAAGCAACAATTTTCTTTTCTTTTTCAATCTGAAGAGCTTTCAGAGTTTTCTTGGCATCGAAGGCTTCTTTCTGGGTTTCAGTTTCTTCCTCAGATTCTTCGAATTCCATTATCAGTTTCCTCTGAGTAGGTTTTGAGCTTTTTGCTCTTTTCTTCCTTTCTTGTTCCATAAATGCCACAACCTTTCTCTTTTCAGGTCTGACTTGATCTTCACCGGCTTTTCTTGTTTCAATCATCCTTCTATCACTCAGTTTCTCAGAAATTACTTCCTGAATGGTTTGCTCAGATGTTTGAGTGAAGATAGGTTTCTCAGCTTCTTTGAACTTTAGTTACTCAGTGGCTTCAATTTCTCTTAAGGCATCAACAATTTTCTTTCCTTCAGCTTCTTTTTGAGCCTTTCTCTCCAAGGTTTGTGCCAACAACTCACTTAATTTGCCACCATACCTTTCCCCCTTTTTGGCACCATACCTTGGGAGTAGTTGAGTCAGTGCAGTATCCATATAGTATTGCTCCTTACTCATACTGCGCACTTCTCCTGCCAACTAATTATGCTCATCTTCTAGCCTTATCATATATTCTTGTCCATTGAGAACTCATCCGAAAGAGGAGCAAACTGTTTTGAGAAGACATCATGCATTATCTCTGTCATCTTGGTCATGAGCAGAGAGCCCATTTCCTCAACAACTATTTTGATCATCAGATCATTCTTCTCCATCAGCTTGGCTTCAAGATAGGTAGTTCTTTCTTGATACATCTGCTTCATGTTGGCATAAATGGTCTATAAATCTAACATGATCTATATCTGCTAACTATACATGGTGCAGATAACTTCCTGAACAATCTATACTGAAACCTGACTCAGTCTATCAAGATTATCCTGAACATGTCATACTCTGGGTTTTTGGGATCTAATCAAAACTTCTTTATTAAATTCATCTCCCAACAGAGGTGATGAGAGAATTCAAAGCCTTAAACATTCGTCTGATGAACCTTTTTGAAGTAACCAAAAAGGGGGAAGAAGGATCAGAAAAACAGGCTACAACTTCAACTGGTCGGGGTTTGACACTTGCCATTGTGGAGAAAATAACTGTTGAGGCTTCAGATACAGAGCTAGTTGATATGTTCCAGACAATTGAAGAACACAACAGGTTGTTGGAGATTCAAGATAGGGCCATAGCTGAACATAAATCTTCTCTTGGTGAACTGGTTACAAGGGTTGACAAAATTGAAGATTTCTCTTCAACTGTTCAGAAAAGATTTGATTCTGAAGATCAGACCAAGAGTCTTGAACTGGCAACAAAGCTGCATGAGGAAGAAATTGCAGAAACTGAAGCTGAAGAGAAGAAACAGCTGAAAGCCAAACAGGTAAAGAAGCATATTCAGAAGCCAATTATGACTCGCTCTCAATCGTAGATGACAGCTGCACAGAAAGAAGAACAAAATATGAGACAGAGAGTCATTGATGCTGCCATCAAGAAGAAGAAGCTTGCTGATGCTACAGTGCTGAGCAGAACTTATGTCAGAAGATAAAATAAGAAAACTTCTACAAAGGGCCTGGGAAGAACGTGCTTTACCTGAAGAGGTTGAAGGGATTCTGGTAGCACAACGAGATCTGATCCCAGCATGGACCAGGATCAAGGTCGATTAGCTAAGTGTTGTTTACATCCTACAGAAGATACGAGAACACACAGATCAAGGCACTTTCGATGCTGAGTTGCTGGACTGGCTAGAGACGAAATATAAGAAATTTTACAAAGTTCTGATGCATGAAGGCAAGATCATGACCTTGATGCCTTCTGCACCCAGATTTGAAACATGATCCCGCCCCTTCGATCTGACAACACTCTCGACCCGATTAACTTCAAAAAGTTGTTCTACGACTTTGCAAGGAGAGGAGACATCATTGAACGAAACAGACTGGAAGCCGTGCTGCAAAGAATGTACAGGATTTCTGCTATTCCAGCAGATCTCCAGAGGTTCTCCTTTTGAAGGTTGGTTCAGAAGACTGCTGATAGGATCAGATAGATAGGTACCTGCTTGCTTTTTCACTGTAATTGTAATCTTTTTATCATTAATGAAAATACTCTACCTTTTTTATCCTAAGACAACTTCTCATTGTCTTTTGAACTGTTGTTTTTGTTCAAAAAGGGGGAAATTGTTGGGAAATTTGTAGTTTTGATGGAAGTTCCAAAACATATGTAATAGGACCAGTTAGACCTGTTAGCTGACTGATGAATTAGAAATCAGGATAGGATGACTAGCTGAGATGTATAGACAGTTGATGTAATAGATAGGTCATATATTGAGGGGAAACTCAATATGTATACGTTAAGACAAGTCAAGAAGATCAGAAGATCAGACAAGTCAAGAAGATCAGAAGATAAAATGATCAGAAGATTAGACAAGGCAAGGAAGATCAGAAGATCAGACAAGCCAGATAGTCAGATGATCAGGTGATGACATGAAGCTGAAGACTCAGAAGACCTGAAGATCAGATGACTACCAAAAGAACAAGACCAAGAAGACCTCAGAATGACATACATATGAAGAATGAAATAGAGTCTGTAAGTTGTGCTAAGACAAAGTGCATCAGAAGACTCAATCAGGTAGACTGATCAGTCTGGACTGATCAGGTCAGCTAAATCAGGTGACAACCAAAGGTTCATCAAAGTAATACGAGTTCACCAGACAAGAAGAATGTCAAACTAAATTGATAAATCAAACACTGAACAAGTGTACTTGATAACCAATGAGAGCAAGACACGTATGTACGGAGAGCTGACAGTGCGGGATTCAACGTATCACAGTCTAACGGCTAGTAAGGACAAACTTACATGCTTTCGGTCATGCCGCCTTTGAGCATGTCATATTCATCCTGCAAACCTACAAAAAAAGTGTGAAATTCAAATAACGGCTCTTTGATTTCAAGGTTGTTGGTCCCGGTGAAAAACCCATGAAATGCGGAAAAATCATGTAATGCATATAAAACAGTAGTGAAGGAATGATGATTCCAATTTTTTTGCTTTTAAATCTATGTGATGTGTTTTGCTTATAATCAAATGCATATGACAAGTAAAAACATAAAGCAATAAAGAACACATCAAAGTATAGTGTTTCTGAGACTCAAGCTCCTACATCCACTCTCCCTGTTTGTTGGGAGATGAACTTAATAAAGATATATGAATTTGATTAGATCCCAAAACCCCTGAGTATGACATGTTTAGGATAATCTTGATAGTTGAGTCAGGATTCAGTTTTAGAGTATTCAGGATGATATCTGCAAAATGTATAGTCAGCAGATATAGATCAGGTTAGGATCTGAAGATTCTGAAGAACTCAGTATGTTTCTGAAGAAACTGAAGTTTCAGTATGAAACTAAAGTTTCTGAAGACTCAGTAAGAAACTGAGAATCTGAAGACTCAGTGTGAAACTGAGAATCTGAAGACTCAGTGTGAAACTGAGATACTAAAGACTCAGTGTGAAACTGAGATACTGAAGACTCAGTATGAAACTGAGGAACTGAAGACTCAGCATGAAGACTCAGTATATCAGTCAGTATATCTGTGAAGACTCAGAAGACTCTGAAGACTAAGAAGACGCTGAAGACTCTGAAGACTCTGAAGACTCAGAAAACTCTGAAGACACAGAAGACAGAAGACTGAAGAACTGAAGATCAAGAATACTGAAGGCACAGTAATTACTGAAGACTCAGTAATGTACTGAATGCTCAGTATAAA
Organism: Stenogyne calaminthoides; assembly: GCA_037126765.1. Lineage (NCBI taxonomy): Eukaryota > Viridiplantae > Streptophyta > Magnoliopsida > Lamiales > Lamiaceae > Stenogyne > Stenogyne calaminthoides. The sequence goes on along the minus strand of JBBCBC010000012.1, from coordinate 15,408,910 downwards.
CCTGAATGTTCCGAGGCACTGAGAATATCTATCTGAAGGATGCAATACTGAGAAGATCGCGATTCCTTAGAAAAATAGATATTTGCCAAGACATTCAAATGCAGACAAAAGGAACTAAGACAGAGTGTAGTTAAGGTTATATCAACTCAGAGAATGTAACCAAAAGAGCCGTTGAAGGTGTCTACCTTTAACTGGAGACAAAAGTCAAAAAGAGGAAGACAACACTGTACCATACTGACACTAACAGTGACAGGTCGCTGAAAAAGATGTCAGAAGTACTATAGTTCCAGACTGCAAAAAGTGAAGATCGGCTACATGAAAGGCTATTGCCTAAAACGTGTTAGGGAGTTTCAAACCCTAAATATAGTCGTTCCTCACACACCATAAGAGGAAACTCACGAAGCTATCTCCTCCAACGGATAGTTTTTCAAGAGTGACCTTGGTGTATGCCTATAAATACTTGTGACCTTCTACATTGTAAGGTTACGGGAAATTTGTAAGCAACTCAAGAGCTCAAACTTATTATCGCAAAGTTAAAGCACTCAAAAAACTTAAAATTTCCTAAGGGCTCTTAAATCGAAGAGAGCTCATTCCACTAAGCCTAGCTTGATAAGATATATCCAAAGCTTAGTCGAGATATCCTAGCCTTTGCATTGTACTTTATTGTAAAGGATATCTCATCCTAGTTGGAAACCAACCAAGAAACCCCAAACCCTTTAGAAGGTAGTTTGAGTGTGATTGTTGGTGAGAAGAGTTGTAAAGAGTTAGTAAACTACAAGGAGGTAGTCAGAAAGCTCTAGAGAAGAAGTGAGTAAACTATCTTGGATGGTCAGAAAGCTTGTGTGTGTTTTGAGTAAGTAAACTACAGGGGTAGTCAGAAAGCTCAAAATAGAAAGGTTAGTAAACTACAGAGGTAGTCAGAAAACCTTAGGAAGTGATTAGTGAATTTCTCTGAAGAGTCAGAGAGAGAGGACGTAGGAGCTTGAGTCTCTGAACCACTATAACTTGCTGTGTTATTTGCTTTCTGTATTGCTTTGATTAACTGTTGCATATCTTTAAAACTGAAAGCATATTTTTACTGATATTCAGTTGGAATCAATCCACTGATATTGCATATAACTGAATCACAGCCTAATCACTATTCCATTAAAAGGAAGGTTTTGCATTGTACTTCATTGTAAAGGATATCTCATCCTAGTTGGAAACCAACCGAGAAACCCCAAACCCTTGAGAAGGTAGTTGGAGTGTGTTTGTTGGTGAGAAGAGTTGTAAAGAGTTAGTAAACTACGCGGAGTAGTCAGAAAGCTCTAGAGGTGAAGTTAGTAAGCCACTGAGGTAGTCCAAAAAGCTTTTTTGTGTTTGAGTAAGTAAACTACGGAGGTAAAGTGTAAAGCTCAAGGTCGGGTTGAGTAAGTAAACCACGTGGAGTAGTCAGAAAGCTCAGGGCCGAGTTGAGTAAGTAAACTACGCGAGGTAGTCAGAAAGCTCAAGGAAGTGATTAGTGAATTTCTCTGAAGAGATCATAGAGAGTGGACGTAGGAGCTTGAGTCTCTGAACCACTATAAATTCCGTGTTGTTTATTGCTTTCTTTATATGTGCTTAACTCGTCAGATTGACTTAAATCAAAAGCATATTTTCATCGAGATTTCAAACCGAATCAATCCATCAGAAGTTGCATATAATGGAATCACAGCTTTAATCACTATTCCATTAAAGGAAGGTTTTCAAAGAAAGCTTAAAACGAGTATGAACTAAAGGGCCAACCATTCCGCACATCCGAAAGTAGCTAGAACAGATAGTTACCAAACCGAACTTATCGCTCGAGGGTTCAAGAAGTTAGTTATCCGATCCAAGCAACTCGGGATCTCGAAAACTCGTGGACTCGATTGGGATTATCCGAGGTTTCGAAAGCAAATTTCAGATCATTTGTCTCAAGAGACTTTGACTCGAGAGTGATTTGTGCTTCTCAGGACCAAATCTTCAGGACAACCTGACCCAAGCTGACCTCAGTAAAAGAAAAGTTTTAAAAACACTGAACACGTGTATTTCCCCCCCATACACGTGTAAGACTCGTTTGCACAGGGACCAACACTATTCCTAGGGAAATTCCTTTAAACGGGACTTATCTCCCTCCATGAGATCGCCTACAGATGTTTACCAAGTTCTCACTCAAACGGGACTTATCACCCTCTACGGGATCGCCTACCCTCCCTTTCGGGATTGCTTAGATGTTTAACGAGTTCACTCGCACCCAGAAAGTAAGCTAGTCCAACTAACTTACAATCCTTGCTTAACAAACTCAACCTAACTTTTGGGTTTGGGTATAAGATTGTTTGATGTCCAACTAGGGTGAGATTTTCCCTTACATTTGTTTAGCCTCGATGCTAAGGATGGGAAAATCTCTCTTAGCGTAAGATATTACATTTGTGCTTAGATCTAGGGTAGAACACTTCTTGAATATATACGCGTATTTCTTGCTCAGTGTTTTATGGTGGAAATGCTAGATGACAAAAGCTCAATGGTGTTGTTCACGCATTTCACACTCTTAATTTGATGGAAGAACTTGTATTTATAGTGTGGATTTGAATGTTACCGTTGGATGGAGTCACATTCAAATCCATACTATTCTGTAGTTTTTTGTAGCTTTTTCAGGCTTGTTGTCTTCTTCTCATTGGTCCATGTCAGCTGAATCTAACGGCTATAATCTTCAGGATTCTGATCCTCAGCTTTCTCGAACTCAGGTTTCCTTGGACTCAGGATTCTTGACTCAGCGGACTTCTCTTTAGTGGACCTTGTCTGATCAGGCATACTTACACTCAGGATTCTGAGTTCAGCTCTTCTGACTTAAGACAATCTGACCCTCAGGTCACTAGCACTCAGGCTATCGGATCATCAGTACCGTTCTGATTCTCAATGAACATGACTTCAGATGACTTGTCTTCTGATTTCTTCTCGCCTAATCTGATTAGTTCACCTGATCAGATCAATATAGCATCAGGTCAGCATATCAGTTTATCTGCATCAGATTAGTACAACAGGTTAGCATATCAGGTTAGTTGCATCAGGTTATCTTATCTGATCTCGATCACGTCTGATCTCGATCAGTCTCATCTGCTCCTCTTCTGATCAGCAATCTCCTCTTCTAATCTGGTCATCCGATCTTCTGATCCCAGGTCCATCTGATCAGGTAACTTCTAATTCTTTTGATCAGCTGGCTTAGATTTTCTTCTTTTCTGATTTTGCTCATCTTATCAGTTAACTCCGAAACTCATCTGATCTTGATCAGCCTCATCTGCAGCCTCGTCTGATTTCATGAGTTCCCCCTCAACTTGTTCTCTCGTTCCCCCTCAACTTGTTATCTGTAGATTAGCTTAAATAACACAAGTTGATAATTTTTTGGCATAATTCATCAAAACTAAAATATCCCAACAGTGTGATACAAAACTGATTAATGAACTAAGAGAATGAACGAAACTAAATGAACGGACTGTGCTAGGTAAAGTGCGGCTCGATTTGGAGGCTCAGAGGTCACCTTGAAGTTCTAAACTATCAAGAAGTTAAGCTTTATCTCAAAAGTTTCTATATAGCTAGTTAATGTTATATGGACTGTTGTCAGTTTTTCTGAAACAAACATAATAAGTATTAACGAAAGATACAAATGATCTCATGAATACATTTTTGAATATGCAAAGGCACGAATATGAACATGTGATTTATTTTCATGAATGTGAGTTATGCACGTGATTGTGTTTTATGAATGAGGGGATATAAGGAAGCAAATGAGGGGATATAAGGAAGCAAATGAGGGGGTATAAGGAAGCAAAATGAGGGGATATAAAGAAGCAAATGAGGGGATATAAGGAAGCAAATGAGGGTATATAAGGAAGCTAAATGGGGGTCGGACGTGGTATATGCTACCAGTGCTGCCCCACTTGTTTGAATGTGTTGGGGATCAGACGCGATAGGAGGTAATCCGTCCCATCCCGTATATGTGAAATGAGTTGTTTTATGTTTTGAATCTATACGAAAGGTCTTACCCTAAAAATAGTGATCCTTCAGGACATCGACTAATGAAATGCTTAAATGAATTCAATAACTCAAAGTTTAATGATAGACGAATGGTTTAACTGCTATTTATGAATAAGAATGAAATCAAACGAAGGCCAAAAGAGTAAAAGTTTTACTATTCAGATCTCCTGACAATCTGTATAGCAGTGTACAGGTTGCCCACTGAGATTTTTATCTCACGCCCCCTTATTAAACATTTTCAGGATATGATGCGGAGGCTCGGGAGCTGCAGTAGACAATTCGCTTTTCACTCCCGCCTTATATAAATAAAAAAAGAGAACCACTTTCTAATTAAGACAATATGTTAATTTGTATTTCCTGTTAAAACTCTATTACTATGATACCTCAAGAGTCGTGCCCAAGACTTGTCGAGAGGTTTTTGTCAGAAATGGGATAATGATATTTTTGTTCAGTAACAAACACGATTATCTTTCTATAAATGAACAATATGTAAGATCTTCCACTGCAACTTATTATATTTAAGTTCGTTGTCTTTATATTTAAAAGAAATTTTCTGGCTCGGTTTTATGGTTCACTAAGTGATGACTCGGGTTTAGGATGTCGAGACCTCGGAGGTCGACTTTCTGAATACCGGGGTGTTACGGGTGGTATCAGAGCCCAAGTTCAAAACTTCAGACCAAATGATTTATTTTCCTTTCATTTCACTTGTGGGAGGGTTGTCTACAGCGAGCAAACCGAAAGAGCCTCAAGGTATGTAATGTCTTATAATGAGTTGCATAACAAAACCCTTACAAATAAGAATACGAAAGATTATGAGAACAAGTGCTTGAATTGAGGTTCATAACAAAACCCTTACAAATAAGAACACAAAAACTTAAGGGAACAAGTGCTTGAATTTCACTCTATTTGCGTATGTATGTGAAATTATTTGATTACTTATAATACATGACGCCATTCTTGCGAGCAAACTTGCTTACGTTCTATATACTATTACTATTTTCCTTTTTCCATTTTTAGACCTTAAAACCTTTCTTTTTGGTTGGGGACTATAGGTGTTTAGACATGGCGGTTACTCACCGTTTCCTAAGCATGAGACAGTTCTAGGATGAGTCCATATATGATTTCATGGCCCGCTTTACCACATACTGGGGATGAGCTCTCCGCGAGTGCTTAGAGATTATTGAGCAGGACACATCGGTCCTTCTGTGGGATGCAGTCCAACCGCGATGGTTGGTACGATCTCAGGAGGTGTTTGACTCCCTATGAGACACTGATCCCCAGGCTGCAGACCGTATCAGTCTTACCAATTTTATGGATGATTTGGTCGATAGTATCGACGCTGCTACCAGGGTCGTCGAACGGGCTCGTATTGAGATGAGTCGTGCTGCCTTTCATGAGGCTATAACTAATCTCATCGGCGTGGACCAACGTGCCACTGAGCACAAGCTACTGGTCTTGTAGGATCGAAAGAGAGAGCTAGAGGACCAAGAAGCCGAGCTTACTCAAGAGGTCACCCACTTGTTGGAGCGCCAGAATGATAGGTTAGATATAGCGAGGACCCACCGCCATCGGGGCGTAGACATCTGGGGAGAGAGTGTATTGCTAGGTGGACCCGTGGAGTCGGATCCATTCGAGGAGTCAGACCCGGTCGGAGGGTACACGAACCTGGATCGCTATGATGCACCGACGGAGGACATCGATATCGGGGCCCCTAATCCACTGGCCCCTAGAGAGCACGATGTTGAGGCTGGACCCAGCCACCCTGATGCATGCTCTTCCACTGACTGATTGGACACAATAGATGTCCAGTTGTACATAGTTTTGAGGATAATTTCCTGGTTGTAACTAATGACCCCTGATGTATTTTGTAAAACTAAGAAACTTTCGTGATCGACTCAGATTCGAACCCACCATTTTTGCTGAACCTTAATCGGTCTGTTGTAGCGGATTGCGTGCCTGCTTAGTTTGACTTAATATGTATATTTTGACTATTTTAATGTTATATTTGATATATTTTGAAGTCTCGCATCCTTTAATTTTCGTTGGAGACCCGTTTCTCTCCATTTAGCTTTGAGAACTTGTCCTTCTCATTTCAGTTATGTATGTATATATTTAGTCTCACGCGTCTTCGTGGGATATTCTATTCTATCAGTTATATTTATCTTAATGTTTATGATATGTGTTATTGTTTCTCTAACGTTCATCGTCGTAGCCCAACAATCGTGCTGCTGATCATGACAGTATGTTCCGGTTTTACCTAGTGCTCCCATGCATGATTGACTTAGTACCATGCTGTTAAACGTTGGATTCTCTTGTTTCAAACTTTATCATACCTATATGAAGTAATATTTTTTTTACTTTTTAAACCTTCTCTTAGGATGCCACTGAAAAGGAAAACGCGAGCTAACTGAGAACCGTCTGAAGGTTCTGTAGGACACAAAGTAGAAACCGATCTTTATACTCTAAGGATGAAAGATTTTGATATAATCTTAGGGATAGATTGGTTAAAGAGGAACAAGGCTACTATAAGGTGTTCAGAAAGGGAGATAGATTTCAAAACAATGAACGACCAACATTTCACCTTTGATGGGACGAAGACTAAGACCGGAATGAGGGTAATCTCTGCGATAAAAGCTGCCAAGCTAATACGAGGAGGAAATTATCAGGGATACTTAGGCAATGTCTCAACAATGACTAAGGATACGAAAACACCAGCCGAGGTGCGAATCGTAAATGAGTACCCTGACGTATTTCCCGAAGAACTATCCGGATTACCCCTAGATCGCCAAGTGGAATTCACAATCGATTTGACACCTGGTGCTGCACCTGTGTTAAAAGCACCATACAGTATGGCGCCCAAGGAATTGTAGGAGTTAAAAGAGCAACTACAACAAATGATGGATAAGAAATACATCCTTCCAAGCGTGTCACCTTGGGGATCGCCTGTACTATTTCTGAAGAAGAAAGACGGATCACTCAAAATGTGCATCGATTACCGAGGGTTAAACCTACTAACCATCAAGAACAAATATCCTCTCCCAAGGATCGAGGACTTATTCGACCAATTGAAACATGCAGCAGTGTTCTCCCTTGGGTTTGGGCACATAAGGAGTCGGATCCTCATCAGCTTGTCCGGGTAGGGACTCATCTTTGCCCAGTATGGCCTTGTGCTTTGCTTGGTAAATCTTCGCTCCATTCTCGTTCCATTCATAATTCTGTGGTAGCTTATCTGACAGAATGATAGAGATTTTGTGTATGAATGAGCACTTCAAAGATAAGCACACTTCATTGCTCTGGGTCAGTTCGAACTTCCCGGAGTCTTTTCTCAGTCTTTCTTTGACCATACCCAACCAATCGATGTCTGAAGCCTTCTTGATTATTGCAGCCATGACACTTATCTTGTAAGAAGTGACCGCATCAAGGCTGTAAGTTGAGCACATGATCACCTTCTGAACAATTTCAAGAAGAAGGCGACTTTTTTTCTTCAGATAGGAGGCTTTGACGTTCGTCGTGGTTATCCTTGTTTGTTTGGTCTCAACAGTTCGGGCTTCAAGAAACTCCTTTTTCCTAAAGCGATGTGTAGGTCTCGGATTGATGCTTCCTCGAAGTTAGGCCGAATATCCTCTAGAGATCGCCATTCACTCGAACTTTTATTCCGCCAACGAAAAGAAATCAGTCGTCAAGATCATTGTCTTCATCCCTCCGCAGATTGTAGAGAAATTCTAGGGCTTCGTGGGTGTGAACGATGTTCTGATGAGAAGAGCAATATCGTTCGATCCACACCTCGAAGGCACCTGCATTTTTCTACAATTTGCAAGAGGATACCACTCTTAGGTCCCTAACGGTTTTTGTGAGGGTGGAAGTCTAGAGGGAGGGTGAATAGACTTCCAAAACTTTTTGCTGGATCGTGTGAACCGAGATTACCCGATCGAGTGTTAGTGTATCGATTAGATCGATGTTCAATCCTACGAAAGTGCCCGGCGATCGGTTTGATATCTGTCGCTTTAATCGAATGGTGCGGGAAGCTTGTTTTTACCCGTGTGAAAAACCAATTTTATCAATCGCATTCTTAGGTCGGGTTTTCAACCGATTAACTAAGGTGTCAACTGATCGATCGATTCTTGGTGCGTGATCGAGCTTAACTTTAGAATATGTATGTTGTTTAAAACTTCGGTTGTGTGACTTGTGTAAAGCAATAAGAAAGCAAGTAAATGCACACAAGACTTTTTATAGTGGTTCGACAAAAACCCGGCCCCACGCCCACTCTTCCCTTAAACACGGGGAACCTTTACTTTAAACTTATATCCTTTTAAGGATGGCGAGATGTTTACCGGACTTTTACAAACTTAACTGCGGGACTTATATGGCCGGGGATGGCGAGATGTTTACCGAAGTTCCCACTCAAGCTTAAGTTACGGGACTTATATCCTTTTCGGGATGGCCAAGATGTTTATCGAGTTCCCACTCTACAAACGTAACGGTAGGACTTATATCCTTCAAAAGGATAGCCGAGATGTTTATTGAGTTCGCACTCTACAGACTTAACCTAACTTGCGTTTGGGTTAAGAATGTTTGAGGGTTCCAACTGGAAATCTATCCTGGTGCTATAGGTAGCCAAAATGCTAGTGGATAGGATTTCTTGCTAAGAACTAATGGGATGAACACTCTAAGAATAATCTTCAAATGTAGTGTTCTTTGAGTGGAGATTTTGCTGTAGCTTTAGCTTCTTTTGCGGTGTCCCCATGTTTGTTCTTTGCTTGTTCTCACTTGTTGGTCCTTATCTTCAAAATGAAGATCGATCCCATTTTATAGACCTCGAAATCAAAGAGCCGTTGGAGAGCAATTTGAATTTCGGGCTATATTAGGTAGGCTGTAGGATATGATTGTGATGTGCTCCAATTATCGGCGTGGCCGTAGGCATGATTAGCATCGTTTTTGTCCGCAGCATCGTATCCCATATTATCAGCTCTTTTTGTGCACGTGTCGCATTCTCCTTGAGCCATGAGGCCAAGACTTCGTAAATTTGTCCGTTAGACGATTGATATTCTTTTTGTAGAAGATTCGTCTTGTCTGGTGTATCTTTTTTATTGTCACCAGGTATGAGCTGACTTGATCAGTTAACAGATCAGTCTACCTTGTTTGAGTCTTCAGATGCACATTGTCTTAGCTTCAATATGCAGACTCAACGAATGTAGGTCTTCGTGTCTTTTGATCTCCGGTGTGTCTCTGAGCCTCGCAGTATTCGGTCAATCGAGTCTTGAGTTTGTTAATGAAGTCTTGAGTTTATCCGAGTCTTCGAGTTCATCCGAGTCTTCAGGCTTATCTAAGTCTTCAGGTTCATCTGAGTCTTCAGGTTCATCTGAGTCTTCAGTGTCTTCTTGTCTTCACCTTATCTTCAGACTTCTTGTCTTCTGATTTGTGCTTAGTCTTCTGATCATCTGACCTTATCTGGGTCATCTGATGCTTCGACCTGACCTATACATATTGAGTTCCCCCTCAATATGTGACCTATCTTTACTTCACTATATCTATACATTAAATTTGGTCATCTTAATCGATTCTAAGTCATCGATACCAACAAAGTCCGACCGGGTCCTATTACAACGTGTTTTGGAACTTCCATCAAAACTAAGTTACAGATTTCCCAACAATGTCCAACCTCTTTGATGAAACCAAAAAGGGGGAAGGAAAAGAGAATGAAGAGAAGGAAGAAAAATAGACATAGTTGGTAACAATTTCATCTCTACCAAAACCATCAGATTCGACTTGCACAACCCACTCCATCATCGATCTCGTTCTTCGGGTTAAGGAAACTGTGGAGAAACATAGCAAAGAGATCACTGAGAAGAAAACTGCACTTTCAGAGAATACTGCCAGAGTCGACAAGATTGAAGACTTTTTTCTTCGCTCGCATGTAAAAGAATGGAAATCGATGATCGGGCCAAGAGCCTTGAACTCGCTAAGAAAGTTAGTGAAGAAGATTTAACAAGATGAACCGAGCGGACTCGAGGAGAAAGAAAGGCAAAGGCAAGATGGTGAAAGCAACTGCGGAAGATCAGAGACAAGGCCACCTATTCTCTACCAAAAGCCAGATGACTCCTGAACAAGTTCAAGAGCAAACACGACAGAGAATAATAGAGGTCGCCATCAAGAAGCAGAAGCTAGCAGAGACTAAGGGACTGAACATCGCTTACATCCGAATGAAGAGGAAGAACGAAGCTGCAGCAGAGGAGATTGCTTGGGAGAAGAATGCCCTTCCAGCACCTGTTAAAGACATCCTCTGTGCACGGCTAGATTTGCTTCCAGAATGGGATCAGATCAGAGGAGAATGGTTATGTGACGTCTACATCCTGGAAAAGATTCCAATTCATCAAGATCAGACTGAAAATGATGATGAATTCTTGAACTGGTTAGAAATAAAGTATCCAGACTTCTACCAGACAGTGATGAAGAAGGCAAGATCATGTCACTAATACCAGAAGCTCCACCCTTTCAACTACTCCTTCCACCTCAAGGCCCGCATAAAAAAAGCTATATCCTGTTAAGTTCAAAAATGCCTACTATGGATTTGCTGAAAAAGGAGGGATCCATAGAAGAGAAGAGCTGGACAAACTAATGCAAAGGATGTACAAGATGTTTGGCATCCCCAAAGAGCTATAAATGTTCAAGTATACCTAAGGAAGACAACTTGGAATCAGATGATAGATACGCTTTTCATGTATTCTATAATGCACACACCTATCTGAATGAAATATTCCATCTCACTGATTCTAAGACAACATCTCATTGTCTTTTGAGGTATGTACTGTTTACATTGTCTACATTTCCATTCATGGTATCTGTTTTTCTGATTAAGTGTTTTGGTTCCATCAAAAAAGGGGGAAATTGTTGGGAAATATGTATTTTAGTTTTGATGGAAGTTCCAAAACAGGTTGTAATAGGACGGTCGGACAGTAATCGATCGATGACTTAGAATCGATTAAGATGACCAAATTTAAATGTATAGATAGTCGATGTAAAGATAGGTCACATATTGAGGGGAAATCAATATGTATAGGTCGGTCGAAGTATCGGATGACCCAGATAAGGTCGATGATGAATGTAAGACTAAGAACAAATCAAGACAAGAAGTCGGAAGATCGTGAAGACAAAAGACATCAAGACTTCGGATGAACTCAAGACTCGGGATGAACTCAAGACTCGGATAGACATCAAGACTCAGATGAACTCAAGACTCGGATAAACCTCAAGACTCAAGAATAAATCAAGACTCAAGATGACCGAATACACCGAGGCTCGAGAGACACCAAGATCAAAAAGACCAAGACCTACATTCAACCGAGTCTGCGATTGAGCTAAGACAATATGCATCGAGAAGACTCAACAAGGTAGATCGATCAATTACCGATCAAGTCACCACACCGTGACAATAAAAAATATACACCGATAAGATTTAATCTTCTACAAAAGGAATATCAATCGTCTAATGGACAAATTACTGAAATGCAGCCTCGCGAATCCAAGGAGAAAGCGACAAGTGCACAAAAAGAGTTGACAATGCGGGATACGACGCTGCGGACAAAAATGGCACTAATCATGCCTACGGCCACGTCCATAATCGGAGCACGTCACAATCATATCCTACAACCTACCTAATATAACTCGAAATTCAAATTGCTCTCCAACGGCTCTTTGATTTCGAGGTCTATAAAATGGGATTACTCGAAAGGAAGAAATAGAGACCAACAACTATCACAAGAACAATTGAGCAAAGCGGAACAACATCATTAACGCAGATTCTCAAGAAGCAAAAAACCTTCAGAATTTCCGCTCGGAGAACACCATATTTGAAGATTATTCTTAGAGTGTTCATCCCATTGTTCTTAGCAAGAAATCCTATCCACTAGCATTTTGGCTACCTAAAACACCAGGATAGATTTCCAGTTGGAACCCTCAAACATTCTTTACCCAAACGCAAGTTAGGTTAAGTTTGTTCCTGGAAGATTTCAGACTAGGGATTCTAATTTTCCGATTTCTAGTTCGGTTGAGTGTGAACTCGATAAACATCTGTAGAGTGTGAACTCAATAAACATCTCGGCCATCCCGTGAGGGATATAAGTCCCGCAGTTAAGCTTAGGGTTGCTTGGTTAAGCTTCGGTTAAATACGGTTAAGGTTCCCCTGTTAAGGGAAGAGTGGACGTAAAGACGGGTTTAAATCGAACCACTATAAAAAGTCTTGTGTGCATTTACTTGCTTTCTTATTGCTTTTACACTATTCGCATAACCGAGTTTAAAAGCGCATACATGTTCTAAGTTAAGCTCGACCGCACCAAGCAATATTTTCTCGATCGAGTTGACACCTTAGTAAATTTGGTTGAAAAACCGACTTAAGAATCAATTGATAATACTGGTTTTTCACACGGGTTAAAACAAGCTTCTGCACTCTCAGTTAAACTGACAGATATCAAACTGATCTTCCCTTAGGCACTCAGTAAGATTGAACATCAGTCTAAACTGATACACTAAAGCACTGGACGGAAATCAGAATTCACACGATCGATCCGCAAGAAAAGTTTTAGAAGTCTATTCACCCCTCCCATCTAGACTTCCACCCTCACAAAACCCGTTCGGGACCTACAAATGGAGAGAGTTGAGAGATAGAAACAAGAAGGAGCTTTCCCCTCCTTTCTTGCTCTTGGCCGATCATCACCAACCCAAGGAGGAGTCCTTCCTCCACCATCTTGAAGCTAGAAAAGTGTTAGAAGTAGGTGTTTCCATCAAAAGTCCTCAATCCCCCTCCAAAAGAAAGAAACTACAAGGGTGAGCACCAATGAGACCTTTAATCTTGATGTTATGATCATAGTTTGTTTGAGCATGAAAACCCTTAGAAATGGTATGTTAATGTTGGGAGATGAATTTAATAAAAGATTATATGATTTTGATTAAGATCCCAAAACCCCTAAGTATGACATGTTCATAATGATCTTGATAGTTGAGTCAGGATTCAGTTTTAAGAGTATTCAGGATGTTATCTGCAAAATGTATAGTCAGCAGATATAGTTCAGGATAGGGTTCAAGACTCAAGAACTCAAGATGTTTCAAGATATCGAAGTTTGAAAAGATGAAACCTGAAGTCTTCAAGACTCAAGATGAAATCGAGATATCAAGACTCAAGATGAAATCGAGATATCAAGACTCAAAAGATGAAATCGAGTAATCAAGACTCAAGATGAAGACTCAAGATATCGGCCAAGATAAATCAAAGATTCGTAAGACTCAAGACGCAAGATCAAGATCGAGAAATCAAGATCAAGAATATCGAAGTACAAAAGAATTATCAAGACTCAAGAATGCATCAATGCTCAAGATGAACCCGAATGTTCCAAGGCAATCAATATATCTATCCAAGGATGCAATCGGAGAGAAACGCGATACCTTAGAAAGTTAGATATTGCCAAGACATTCAAATGCAGACAAAAGGAACTAAGTCAGAAGTGTTGTTAAGGTTATATCAAACTCAGAGTTTGTAACCAAAAGAGCCGTTGATGGTATCTACCTTTAACTGGAGACAAAAGTCAAAAAGAGGAAGACGACATCGCACTACCATACTAACATCGACAAAGGATGTGTCAATAAAAAAGATGTCGATAAACGAAAAAGTTCCAGATCGCAAAAAGTGAAGACCGGCTACATGAAAGGCTATTGCCTAAAACGTGTTAGGGAGTTTCAAACCCTAAATATAGCCGTTTCTCACACACCATAAGAGGGAACTCACGAAGTTATCTCTCCAACGGATAGTTTTCAAGAGTAACCTTGGTGTATGCCTATAAATACTGGTGACCCTCTACTTTGTAAGGCTACGGGAAATTTATACGCAACTCAAGAGCTCAAGCTTATTCTTACAAAAGTTAAAGCACTCGAAAACTTAGAATTTCCCAAGTGCTTTTATATTGAAGAGAGCTCACTTTACTAAGCCTAGCTTGATAAGATTTATCCAAAAGCTTAGTCGAGATATCCTAACCCTTTGCATTGTGCTTCATTGTAAAGGATATCTCATCCTAGTTGGAAACCAACCAAGAAACCCCAAACCCTTGAGAAGGTAGTTGGAGTGTGTTTGTTGGTGAGTAGAGTTGTAAAGAGTTAGTAAACTACGCGGAGTAGTCGAAAAAACTCTAGAGGAGAAGTTAGTAAGCCACTGGGGTAGTCCGAAAGCTTGTGTGTGATTGAGTAAGTAAACTACGAGGTAGTGTAAAAACTCAAGGTCGGGTTGAGTAAGTAAACCACGTGGAGTAGTCGAAAAACTCGGTACGAAGTTGAGTAAGTAAACTACGAGGTAGTCGTAAAGCTCGAAGTTGATAGTGAATTTCTCCCAAGAGTCGGAGAGAGTGGACGAGGAGCTTGAGTCTCCGAACCACTATAATTGTTGTGTTCTTTATTGCTTTCCTTATCAGGCTTATCTATTGCATTGACTTGATTTTTGAAAGCATACTTTTCATCGATATTCGATTTGGAATCAATCCATGAAGTTGCATAAGTGAATCACAGCCTCAATCACTATTTCATAAAGGGAAGGTTTTTCAAAGAAAGCTTAAAACGAGTATAATCTAAGGGCCAACCATTCAAGACGATCGAGTAGCTAGAACAGAGATAGTTACCAAACCGAACTCTCATCCGAGGATTCAAGAAGCTAGTTATCTCGATCCAAGCAACTCGGGATCTCTCGACACTCGGGACTTCGGTTGGGATTATCCGAGGTATTCGAAAGCAGCTCGTAATCATTGCCTCAATAGACTTTTGACTCAGAGCGATCGCGGCTTCTCGTAACCTAATCTTCGTGATTATCTCACCCAAGTCGACCTCAAGAAGAAAAAAGTTTTAAAAAATCACCGAACACGTATTCCCCCATACACGTAAGACTCGTTTTTCACGGGACCAACAAGTGGTATCAAAGCGGTGGTTCAACTTGACCACTCTTTGTGTTGACCAAAGTTTTATTTTAAAAAATACTTGTGGTCTATCTGAACTGATCTTATTTGCTGAATTTTTTTCTTTTCAAAAGATCAGAAAAATGTCTTCTAAAAAACTTCCCATGTTCTCAGTGGAGAACTATGATCTATGGAGACTGAGAATGCAGGCTCATCTGTATTCCAAACATGAGCGTATGTGGAGAGTGGTTTCTCAAGGACCATTCAAATTTTCATCGTGGTGAATCCTTAATTACGTAAGAAGAGAGAATTGATCCTAGAGCAGAATTTCCTAAGTCTGATGACCAACTAACTCCTGATGAGAGAAAGTTAGTCAATCTAGACTACATTCCAAAAGACACACTATACAGTACAATTGATGATGGTGTGATGGGAATGATCTCTCACTGTAATACTGCTAAAGAGATATGGGATACACTAGCTGTTATGTGCCAAGGCACAGATCATATAAAAGAAAACAAACTTTCAGTGGCAATTGGAAAGTTTGACAGTTTTGAAATGGATGATGGTGAATCAATAGACAAATTGGAAGTCGATTCACTAAAGATCATGAATGATCTAAATGCACTTGGAAAGAGATATCCACAAAGAGAAGTGGAATTGAAAATTCTTAGAGGTCTTTCTAAGAAATGGGATATTCATGCAGTGGTGATTGAAAACACCAAGAACATTAGTTCAATGCCATACCAACAAGTCTTCTTCGAAATGAAAAGCCTATGAATTTGTAATTGATAAGAAATCCAAAAAAAGGCCGACAAAGAAAGATGATTCTTCATCGAGTAAGAATGTGGCTTTAAATGCCAAAGGTAAAACCAATAAAACTAAAGAGTTCGAGAACCCCATGCCAAAACATCGATGAGCTTGAGGAAAAGCTAAAGACCGATGGCAAGGAGGTTTGATGACTTAATAGTAGATTTGGAAAATACAAAAGCTTTTTACAGAACCACAGTACCGGAAGAAACCCGAGGATGATCAACCGAGAAGAAGAAGGACCGAAAAGTCAAGGATCTTCAT
The DNA here is from genome assembly GCA_037126765.1 of Stenogyne calaminthoides. Taxonomy (NCBI): domain Eukaryota; kingdom Viridiplantae; phylum Streptophyta; class Magnoliopsida; order Lamiales; family Lamiaceae; genus Stenogyne; species Stenogyne calaminthoides. Next base: position 15,392,882 of record JBBCBC010000012.1, on the reverse strand, counting down.
CCGCAAAAAGAAGGACTCCAAGTCCCAAGAAGAAGAAAATGATCAGGATGATGATGCCAACAGATGCTATAATAGCCAGAAGAAAGGTCACTTCCAGTATGATTGTCCAGAATTGAGTGCTAAGGAAAGAAGAGAAAGACAAGCTATAAGAGACCAGAAGTTCTCAAGCAAAAAGGCCATGGTTGCAGAAGAAGAACACTCTGAGGAGGGATCTAGCTCTTCAGATGAGATATTCTCAGACAGTGAAAGTGATGACATCTTTCTGATGGCCATCGAGGAGGAGGAAAACAAGGGCACTGAACTGACTATAGATTACATGGCACTGATGAGCAGAGATGAAAAAGCTCCTGATATATGGTATCTTGACAGTGGATGTTCAAGACATATGACAGGATACAAGAAGATACTCAAAGGACTATGTTGAACAAAGAGGCCCACAGATCACTTTTTGGAGATAACTCGCGGACGGTGATCAAGGATATGGAACTTTGGAAATCGACTCGATTCATATCCATGGTGTTTCATATGTATCTGGATTGAAGCATAACTTGCTCTCAATTAGCCAATTCTGTGATAAAGGTTTTAATGTTGAGTTCTCCAAGAACTTATGTTTTGTGAAAGATGATACATCACAGAAAGTACTACTGACTAGTACAAGAAAAGGGAATGTGTATCTTGCTGATTGGAGTTCAACTCCTAAAGATACATGTTTAGTTGCTAAAAGTTCCACATATACCAGCTTGGTTATGGCATAAAAAGAATGAATCACCTAAATTTCAAAACCCCGAACAAGCTTGCAAGATTAGCTCTTATGAGAGGGTTGCTTAACGGTAAGTGTTCAAGAAGGAACATATTTGTGATGCGTGCGAAAAAGGCAAACATATAAGAGCATCATTTAAAAGTAAAGTTGAGGTTTTATTGAAAAGAATACTTCAGCCATTTTCATATGGATCTTTTTGGTCATATAACACCTGTGAGCACTAATGGCGGGAAATACACATTGGTAGTAGTTGATGACTACTCGAGATATACTTTGGGTCATATTCTTACTCAAGAAGAAAGAGACTCGAGATAAAGCCGCCAGAGTTCTTGAAAAGGCTCAAGATCGAGAAAAAATCTGAGTGTGGTCAAAATCGAGATCGACAAAGGAATCGAATTTATAAATCATATTATATCGATTATTGTGCAAAGAAATGGAATTTCTCATGAAACATCACCGCAAGGACCCCTCAACAAAATGGTGTTCTTGAAAGAAGGAACAGGACTACGAAAAAGAAGTTCGCAAGGACAATGATACCGGCCGATATTCCTAAAAAGATTTTTATTTGAAGTCGTCAACACCGCATGCTACTCACGTAATAGATCCATCTTGACCAAGAGTCAAGGCAAAACACCTTATGAGCTTTTGGAATGAAAGGAAGCCTCTTGTTTCTTTCTTTTTTCGTGTGTTTGGTTGCAAGTGTTTCATACACAATAATGGTAAAGATCGGGTTGAAAACTTTTGATAGTAAAGTCGATGAAGGAATATTCTTAGGATATTCTCAAGTCAAGAAAGCTTTCGAGTTTACAATCAGAGGACTCTTATAGTGGAAGAAACACCTCATGTTGTTTTTGATGAAACTATTTGTTTTCAGAAGAAACAGGAACATGATGCAGATGAACTAACTAAGAGGATCACCAGATTAAGCCTGAAACAACAAGATAAATCATCCACTGAACCAGAAAAGAAGAAGTCAGTCACTATCTATGATTGGAGTGACTCAGACTCAGATAAGGAAGTTCAGGATGGAAATCAGGATGGTGAGACTCAGGAAAACCAACACTCCAAAGTTGACCAATCTGAACAGACACCAGTTCAGACTCAGGTATGTGATGCCAATGAAGATGTGGTCACAGCTGAGGCAATTTCTGAATCTATCAACCAAAGGGGAACAAATGTCTCTGACAATGTTCTGAATAGAATTTCCCCTGAGGAAGATGATTCCCTTTCTCCTTTTTTGTTGTTCCCTGAGTTTGCTGATTTAACTGAACCTAACATCTCAAATGTTGAGGATATTATTGAAGGGGGAACATCAAGTAGGAAATGGTTAGATAGTCATCCTACAAGTCAGATTGTGGGTGATCTAACTGAAGGTGTTAAGACAAGAAGGTTCCATGGTGAGAGTGCACTATTCTGCTGCTTCCTATCAGAGAAAGAACCTACTGAGATTGATGAAGCTCTACAAGATTCTTATTGGATTACTGCTATGCAAGATGATCTGAATCAATTCTCAAGGAATGTAGTATGGGAGTTGGTAGATATACCTGAAAGGCACAATGTCATTGGATCCAAGTGGGTTTTCAAGAATAAAAGAGATGAAAACAATAACACTGTAAGAAACAAGGCAAGGCTAGTTGCACAAGGTTATTCCCAAGAAGAAGGCTTGGATTATGATGAAACCTTTGCACCTGTTGCAAGACTAGAAGCCATCAGATTGTTTCTTGCATATGCTGCCCACATGAAGTTCACAGTCTATCAAATGGATGTGAAAAGTGCATTTCTGAACGGTGTGCTTAAAGAAGAGGTTTATGTGGAAAAACCTCCTGGCTTCAAACAGAATGACCAAGTTTACAGGCTCAGAAAAGCCTTGTATGGTCTCAAGCAAACACCCATAGCATGGTATGATACTCTTTCTCGTTTTCTTCTTGACCATGGTTTTGTCAAAGGGATGTTGATAGAACTCGTTCGTGGGATAGAGGATGGGGAAGATATCTTCATCGGTTCGAGATATCGTTGATGACATCATTTTGGATCTCCAAACCATCACCGTGTGAAAAGTTTTCAACATCGATGAAAGGCAAGTTTGAGATGTCAATGATGGGAGAGATGAATTTCTTTCTAGGTCTTCAAGTGAAACAATCAAAGGAAGGAATATTCATCAACCGTGCAAAGTACACCGTAGAGATCCGATTGCAAATATGGTGTATAGATTGCAACGCAGATTAGGATTCCTATGAATACTAACTACAAGATGGATCCCGATTCGAAAGGCAAATCGAGTGAGTCATACCGATTATAGAGGAATCATTGGATCATTGCTCTATCTCACAAACAAGTAGGGCGAGATATAACATTTCTTTGTTGGGATATGTGCAAGATACCAAGCTAATCCTAAGACTAGTCACATGGAGGTCGCCAAAAAAAATCGAGATATCTTAAGGCACACAGTGAATATAGGATTATGGTATCCGGTGATGATAACCTTTCAATTAATCGGTTACTCGGATGTCGACTATGGAGGTTGCAGAATGTGTGAAGTCCACAACAGAACTTGTCAATTTCTAGGAAGCAAACCGATATCTTGGTTTTCAAAGAAATGCAGACCTCAAAGAGTGCAACCAAGATTACTAAAAAGTGAATACATGGTCTGCAGGGAAGTTTTGCCAGGCTTTCGATTCTTTGGCTCAGACAACAATTAAGGGATTATAAAGTTGTGGCCAATGAAGTACCAATATTTTGTGACAATAATAGTGTCATTGCTATTTCACAAAATCCGGTATTGCACACCAGATGCAAGCATGTAGATATCATACATCACTTCACCTAGAGATCATGTCGAGAAAAAGGACATAAGGATGGAGAAAATTCATACTGATAGGCAAAGAGCTGATATCTTGACTAAACCTTTGGCTGAATCAAGATTTCAGGAACTTTCAGTTGAATTAGGGATGTTAGAACCAGGTGTATAGAGTAAATCTAAAAAATTGAAGATTTTCAGATACAGGAAGTTCTCTCAGAATTCTACTGAGAAACTCAGGATAAAATGGAAATACCGAATCGAGTCTCGGGGAAACTCAGATTCTTCAAGGTCAAGATTAAAAGAAGTATCTTGAACCCATTCAAGATTTCTTTCGATTATAATCGACATTTTATCAAGGTCAAGATCAAGAAGACTGATAGAGGGAAATTAGTCTGAAGAAGTAATGACTCATGCGACCCATTTATTGCTTAAGTAAAACTCAGTAATCATTCGCAATAAATACAAAACACCTGAAGAATGTTTTTGGGCGGGATCGTTTTAAATTCCGAATAAGGTCAACAGTAATTTAATGCTCTGACCAATGAGGATATTTTGGCGGCTTATTTTTCGGAGATCGTCGATTCATATACCCGGTTAATCAGAGATTAATCTCAACCGTTGCTTTTTACCTAACCAACACGATTCTCCACGATCTCAAAGCTATTTATACCTCTTTAAGCCATTCAAGCCAAAATTTTATAAAACCCTTCGTTCCCAAATCCTCTGCAATTAAAATCCCCTTTGCCCAGAAATCGCAAACCCTAAAGCTTCAAATTCTTCAATCATATTCTAAAATGGCTCCAACCCTGTTCGAGAGATTAGCCAAAACCAACAAGCCATGGTACGAGTTCGTTGTCTCACTAGAAAGCACAACCAACTCAAAGCCGGAAGAGGGGCTCCAGATATGATTCGATCAAGCTAAACTCATTTCAACTAGTCGCAAAACCCACTGCACCGTGAGTTTGCGAAAGAGGTAATGAATTCATCTCAGAAACTTGAAGATAGATGAAGAAGGTTGTATGCATTCTAAGTTAATCAGATCACACTTAGAACAATCATCCAAATACGCCGATTTTGAGAGGATCAGATATAGCTCAAAAAAAAATCAATGATGTTTTTTGAGCTCGTGATAGAGGAGAGGATCCTACGACGATATGTCGTAGAGAGCAGAGTACTTAGATAGGATTGCCGAGAATCCTCGTTAAGTTTGAGGCGAATCGCATAAAGGCATCTCGAAGCCACAATATCGTGTGTTGATGGATATTGTGAGCAAGTGCATCATGAGTCTTGTGGGGAGTTTTGAGCAGATAAGTACCCAAGCTCGATTGATGGCGGCGAGAAGCTTCACCCACCACATATTTCAACCGGCTGAAATTTCGATCCAGACGGTGAGTGAGCGTAGACCAAAGTTTTGAGGAAGATTGACGGGCGATCTCAATCAAAGGCAAGATCCACCATGCCACCAAAATTGCTTACATTTTGGAGATGTGCGCAGAGAGGAGGAGGATATCTTCGCCAATTCGACCCCATTTCCTAAATCCTAAAATTCTCCTTAAACCCATCACGCAAAGAAGAAAGTCATCGTGGGGAAGAGAGAAAAGAAGGTAGAATCACCTTCGCAGATGTTGAAAAAGAGACCCAACAAACTAGGGGAAGATGTTGTTGGAGGCAAAAATGGAGCAGGAGCAAAAAATGATGAAAATGTAAGAATCTTGCTCCAAAACGCAGAAGATTGGTGGTTCTCACCGATGAAGATGGAAGTGATTCAACCCGAGGGCCAAACCGCCGTAGTTCACCATTACAAGTGTTGGCTCAAAGTTATCTCTAGGACACAGGATCGATCGAGGAGCGTGTCTTCTCTCGGGGTGCTCGAGACATCACAGCCCGTTTCGGATAAAATTTCTCAGAAATTTTTAAAGGAGTTCGTGACCTCAGAGATGCCTACCTCCGATATGCAGCTCAGACAGAAGAGCCACCAGAGTCGATCTCAAGATGTGCAGACTCAGACCGACGAGCCAACCTCGCACTCACATCGAGGAAATGCCACCAGCCTCGTAACCCACTCAGATGTAAACCGAGGACCCGAATGCACAAGCTTCAGATACTACCGAGGCTCAGAGGAAAATGTACTCGATGAGCTCCCCGAAAGGATCTATCGCTGATCCCTTAGCGAAGCTTTCTACCGAACCGTAGAGCCCGAGATGGAAGAAGGGCGAGGCCGAAGAAGGCGAAGTGGAGGAGCAAGGGGAACGGTTCATCCTTGATCGCTACCCCGAGCTCACCATACCCGACCGCAAGATGTTTTCTTCATTAAGGACGACATTTGTATATCCTCAATCGACTCTTCCCGAGATGCTTGATATTGTCAAGATTCAGAGGGGAAGACCGGTGGAATGAGGAGACAAATTTTCCCGACCGACTTCTCGTGGTTCAAGGACAAAGCTCGGGATGAAAAAATTCGATTTTGATGAGCCGGTTCAGAGGAAGTTTAGCCGAGAAGAAAACAATCGGGTTGAGGCCCCGAGCAAATGGAGACAAATCCAAAGATGGAGATGGGGACCAACAGGAGAAGCCGAGGATCGGCCTCATATAGAAAAAGACTTACATTCCGATCAATTTCGGACTAAAAGTTTTAAAGCACTCTTGATGAAACTCAATTGGAGACCGGAGCTCAGGATGAAGCTGGAGCTCAGGATGATCAAACCGCACAGAAGGTGCAGAAGCCTGCTGAGATTGATCTCACTCCCGTAATGGAGAAACTTGAGAAGATTGAGCCAATGTCGATCAAACTTGCTCAGATGGAAGCAACGTTGGCCAATCAAGCTCAGACAATGGAAGGTCTTAGCCATTCTTCAGAACTGGTGCAGATACAAAACACTCTGACCACTCAGATGACCTCCATGGAAGAAAAGCTGAATGAAAAGCTGGAGGGAGTCAACGCAGAGTTAAGTGCTGAAATGAAACAGAAGCACCAGGAGTCGACTGAATTTCTAGAGGTGAAACTGACAGAGAAAAATGAGGTGCTGATCAAATCTGCTGTTGAGGAAATAAGCTCAGTGCTCATGACCAAGATGACAGAGATGCTTAAAGATGCACTCTCTGGCCAGTTTGCCCACATATCTGAAGAACTGTCTGTGGCTAAGAACTACATCAGGAGAATGGAAGATGAGCAAGATCAGTTAGCATTAGAGATCCGCTGTGTGAGCAAAGAGCAGTATCACATGGACACAGCTCTCTCCAGACTTCTTCCAAATTATGGTGCCAAGAAGGGGGAAAAGGAAGGTGTAGACCTCAGGAAGTTCATGGCACGTACTTTGGAAAAGAAGGCTCAGAAAGATGCTGAAATGATCAATCTAGCCAAAGCCTTAAAAGAATTCGAAGCTACTGAGAAATTGAAATTCGCTCAGGTGGAGAAGCCCATCTACACTCGAGTTTCTGAGCAAACCAAGCTTGAGGTTGCAAGAGAGAAACTAAGTGCTAGAACTAAGGTTGGAACAAGCCAGGCTGGTGCTGAACTGCCTATGAAGAGGAAAGCCTTGGGCGTTGTTCAACCTGTAAGCAAGCGTGCGAAGGCTTCTAAGCCAATCCAGAGAAAGTTGATTCTGGATGATGAAGATGCAGAAGAATCTGAGTCTCAACCTCAGAAGAAAGTCTTCAACACCAGAGATGCTCTGAAGACACTCCAAGAAGAACAAGCTAAGAAAGCTGCTGCTTCGATCTCAGGAACCTCTGTTATCAGAAAGAAGATAGACGAAGAGCAGAAGCGAAGGAGTGACTTCAGGAGGTTTGCAAGCAAGAGGAAGGGAACATCGAAAGCGCTGAAGTGGCCCCACGTTGATAAATGGATGCCCATTAAACTCAACGACATGTGGGAAGAAGTGAAGAGAACCTTCTGGTTCAATTACGATGTTCTCAGGGAATGGCGAGGGGAAGACTCAGATCAGAACGAAGCTTTCATTGAATATCTTCTCACTTTTTATCCAAAGTATCTACAAAGCTGGATTAACCTTGCGGATGAAGGTGGAGTACAGATAGTAGCCCCCGGTCCATATTCCTATCCTCCTCCGAGACTTGGTAATGGCTTGGTAAATGAGAAGGCCATTACGCAAGCAATTGCTTTCAAGATACCGGGTCATTTGGGCCTAATCGAAACAAATTCGGACATCATCAAGGAAAGAAATGAGTCAAGAAGAGATTCTTGAATGTTTGATCTGGAAGTGCCGGTGATGAAGTGAGAGAATGAAGCAAACCAAGAGAGCCGAATCAAGATCAAGATCAAGAACTCGTAAGATTTTGTAATCTTTAAATTTTTGTGTTTTTGATTTTGTTTGATAAATTCATTGTAATCTGTAATGGTACACTTATCATCAATTAAGATTTATCATTATGCTCAAAAGATAATATCTCATTATCTTATTTTCATGTCTTTTATTTTGATATGCCTGAATGAATGTCTCTGAACTGTTTGTATGTTTATATGAGGGAAATTGTTTAAGTATTTGGTGATGAACTATTTAAGAAGATTCATTACTGAAGAAATTGTTGAATGATGTAAATTATTGAGGGACTCTCTAAAATTGTTGGGAGATTCTCTATTGTAGGAAATTGTTGGGAGACAACCAATCTTGTAATAGGATAAACTGAAACCTGAATATAGGTTATATGTTTGTAACAAGATAGATTTTGGCATCATCAAAAAGGGGGAAATTGTTGGGAGATGAATTTAATAAAAGATTATATGATTTTGATTAAGATCCCAAAACCCCTAAGTATGACATGTTCAGAATGATCTTGATAGTTGAGTCAGGATTCAGTTTTAAGAGTATTCAGGATGTTATCTGCAAAATGTATAGTCAGCAGATATAGTTCGTGATAGGTTTCAAGACTCAAGAACTCAAGATGTTTTCGAAGATACCAAGTTTCAAAGATGAAACCGAAGTCTCTCAAGACTCAAGATGAAATCGAGATATCAAGACTCAAAAGATGAAATCGAGATATTGAAGACTCAAGATGAAACCGAAAATCAAGACTCAACATGAAGACTCAAAGATATCACCAAGATAAATGAAAGATTCGAAGACTCAAGACGCAAGATCAAGATCGAGAAATCAAGATCAAGAATATCGAAAAGCACAAGAATTATCAAGACTCAAGAATGTAATCAATGCTCAGAGATGAACTCCGAATGTTCCAAGGCACTGAATATATCTATCTGAAGGATGCAATACTGAGAGAAACGCGATACCTTAGAAAGTTAGATATTGCCAAGACATTCAAATGCAGATAAAAGGAACTAAGTCAGAAGTGTTGTTAAGGTTATATCAAACTCAGAGTTTGTAACCAAAAAGAGCCGTTGAAGGTATCTACCTTTAACTGGAGACAAAAGTCAAAAAGAGGAAGACGACATCGCACTATACCGACATCGATAAAGGACAAAACAATTTGAAAAAAGATGTCAGATGTACGAAAGTTCCAGACTGCAAAAAGTGAAGACCGGCTACATGAAAGGCTATTGCCTAAAACGTGTTAGGGAGTTTCAAACCCTAAATATAGTCGTTTCTCACACACCATAAGAGGGAACTCACGAAGTTATCTCTCCAACGGATAGTTTTCAAGAGTAACCTTGGTGTATGCCTATAAATCTTGGTGACCCTCTACTTTGTAAGGCTACGGAAATTTATCTTTAACTCAAGAGCTCAAGCTTATTCTTACAAAAGTTAAAGCACTTTAAAAACTTAGAATTTCCCAAGTGCTTTTTATATTGAAGAGAGCTCACTTTACTAAGCCTAGCTTGATAAGATTTATCCAAAGCTTAGTCGAGATATCCTAACCCTTTGCATTGTGCTTCATTGTAAAGGATATCTCATCCTAGTTGGAAACCAACCAAGAAACCCCAAACCCTTGAGAAGGTAGTTGGAGTGTGTTTGTTGGTGAGTAGAGTTGTAAAGAGTTAGTAAACCACGGGAGTAGTCGAAAAACTCTAGAGGAGAAGTTAGTAAGCTGGGGGTAGTCCGAAAGCTTGTGTGTGATTGAGTAAGTAAACTACGGAGGTAGTCGTAAAACTCAAGGTCGGGTTGAGTAAGTAAACCACGTGGAGTAGTCGTAAAACTCAGGCGAAGTTGAGTAAGTAAAACCACGAGGTAGTCGTAAAGCTTCGAAGTTGATAGTGAATTTCTCCAAGAGTCGGGAGAGTGGACGAGGATCTTGAGTCTCCGAACCACTATAATTGTTGTGTTCTTTATTGCTTTCCTTTATCGTGGCTTATCTATTGCATTGACTTGATTTTTGAAAGCATACTTTTTCATCGATATTCAGTTGGAATCAATCCACTGAAGTTGCATAACTGAATCACAGCCTAATCACTATTTCATAAAGGGAAGGTTTTTCAGCAAAGCTTAAAACGAGTATAATCTAAGGGCCAACCATTCCGCACGACTGAGTAGCTAGAACAGATAGTTACCAAACTGAACTCTCATCTGAGGATTCAGTAAGCTAGTTATCTGATCCAAGCAACTCAGATCTCTCGACACTCAGACTCGGTTTGGGATTATCTCGAGGTATTCGAAAAGCAGCTCGTAATCACTGTCTCGATGAGACTTTGACTCAGAGCGATCTGTGCTTCTCAGAACCTAATCTTCAGGATTATTTGACCCAAGCTGACCTCAGTAAGAAAAAGTTTTAAAATCACTGAACACGTGTATTCCCCCCATACACGTGTAAGACTCGTTTTCACCGGGACCAACAGTTAAGAACCTCCCTAATCTTGTTTAATATGTAAAAATAATGTATGAAGTTTGTATTGGTGATATCTTGTGTATTTGAGCATGTTTAACCATATATGTGAAAGTTCGAAAATATGTATGAAACTTCAGAAATGCTACTGCCTCATTTTTGGAAAACCTATTTCTATGCTTTAATGTTATTTTAAAATTGTGATAAAATTCTTAAATGTACTATTCGAAATGTATAACAAACTATAAAAATTTGGTGATAATTTAATCTCTGTGGAAGGAGAATAAATTCGTAGATATTTGTATGTCTGAAATTACGTGAAACTGGGAGCAGTGACTCATTAAAAATTATATTCCATATCTTCAATGGTTATAAAATTCTAGAAATATTTTGTGATGTTCCTATTTCTTTATTTAACAACATTTCCAAAAATAATAACGTTTTCGTCAGTGGATATTGAGATATCCCTATTTGATTATGATGTGGTTAATGTCCGACAAAGATTGATTTGGTGTTTTAAACAATTTATTTAGCCCTTTTATTCTTGTGTTTAAATCTTGATAAAAAATTTTAATTTTCTCCACTGTGTTTATAATGGTTAATTAAAGTTTTGGTGATTTTATCATAACATTTTATTAAGTTATGAGTTTCTATGTGAAATATGCACTGTGTGATAAACTGTGTTACAAACCCGTTTTTAATCAATATTCTGGTAACAATCCGTAGCTCAAATGATTTAGATTTATAAATGAATGTTGTTTATTAATGAATTTTATATAACATATTTTAAATTCATGATGTTTAGATATTTTTACAAAAAGTTATGATTTTTAGATTAAAGAGTGCACTGTTTTGAAGAATCCGTGATATATTGTCTTTAGCTACCAATGTACATTATCCTCGTAACTCAAATGAATGGGAACCCTTAATAAAATTTGTTTTTTGTTAAAATAAATATGACATACTGTAATTTCATAATTTTTCTGTAAGTCTAAGTATGTTTTTATAATTATGCATGAATGTATCTTTTTATCGAATGGATAGTGCTAGAAGTAATGAATGATTAAACTCTTAGAAACAAGTATGCTTTAGATTGATTGAACGATTTAGGTTTTGTCTTGTGATTATGTGACTAAGTATTTTATTTGTATCCTTGAGTATAGAGCAGACCCAAAAGACCCAAAACCCCGTTTGAGGACCCATAATACACTAGGATAACTTGTCGACTAAAGAAATGAGTCTCGACACCCCCGTCCAACTTGAACTAAACTTCGTAAGGTTGTTTTAACAAATAAAGTACCCTCCTTTTATCGAAAAGCCCTAAGTATGATATGAAACTGATTAATGAACTAAGAGAATGAACGAAACTAAATGAACTGATTGTGCTAGGTAAACTGCGGCTCGATTTGGAGGCTCAGAGGTCACCTTGAAGTTCTAAACTATCAAGAAGTTAAACTTTATCTCAAAAGTTTCCAAGTGGGTGACACTATCTGCATAGCTAATTAATGTTATATGGACTGTTGTCAGTTTTTTTGAAATAAACATAATAAGTATTAACGAAAGATACAAATGATCTCATGAATACATTTTTGAATATGCAAAGGCACGAATATGAACATGTGATTTATTTTCATGAATGTGAGTTATGCACATGATTGTGTTTTATGAATGAGATGATATAAGGAAGCAAATGAGGGGATATAAGGAAGCAAATGAGGGGATATAAGGAAGCTAAATGGGGGTTGGACGTGGTATATGCTACCAGTGCCGCCCCACTTGTTTGAATCTGTTGGGGATCAGACGCGATAGGAGGTAATCCATCCCATCCTATATATGTGAAATGAGTTGTTTTATAGTTTGAATCTATATGAATGGTCTTACCCTAAAAATGGTGATCCTTCGGGACATCGACGAATGAAATGCTTAAATGAATTCAATATCTCAAAATTTAATGATAGACGAATGGTTTAACTGCTATTTATGAATAAGAACGAAATCAAACGAAGGCCAAAAGAGTAAAAGCTTTACTATTCAGATCTCCTGACAGTCTGTATAGCAGCGTACAGGTTGCCCACTGAGATTTTTATCTCAAGCCCCCTTATTAAACATTTTCAGGATATGATGCAGAGGCCCGGGAGCTGCAGTAGACAATCCGCTTTCCACTCCCGCCTTATATAAATAAAAAAAGAGAATCGCTTTCTAATTAAGACAATGTGTTAATTTGTATTTCCTGTTGAAACTCTATTACTATGATACCTCGAGAGTCCTGCCCAAGACTTGTCGAGAGGTTTTTGTCAGAAATGGGATAACGATATTTTTGTTCAGTAATAAACACGATTATCTTTCTATAAATGAACAATATGTAAGATCTTCCGCTACAACTTATTATATTTAAGTTCGTTGTCTTTATTTTTAAAAGAAATTTTCTGGCTCGGTTTCATGGTTCACTAAGTGATGACTCAGGTTTAGGATATCGAGACCTCGGAGGTCGACTATCTGAATACCGGGGCATTACAAGCAATGTATTCAGATTCTGTTGTAGATTGTGAAACACAATTTTATTTCTTACTATGCCAGGAAATCAAATTATTACCCATATAAAAACATCCACCACTTATGCTTTTCCTATCATCAATGTCTCCTGCCAAATCAGCATCACTATACCAGTCAGTATATTACTTATGTCCTTTGTATACCAAATACCAAGGTCTGTTGTCCCAACAACATATATGATAATCCTCTTCACAACATTCATGTGTGATTCCTTTGGATTAGCTTGGTACCTAGCACAAACATAAACACTATACTTAATGCCAGGTCTACTAGAGGTTATATAGAGAAGGCTACCTATCATGGATCTGTACAGTGCGTGATCAACATCTTGACCAGCACTGTCTTTGTTCAACTTCTGAGATGATCCCATAGGTGTTTTCATGTGCTTCGAATTCTCAAGACCAAATCTCTTAACCAGGTTCTTTCCATATTTGCTTTGGCAAATAAAGATTCCATCATCCTTTTGCTTGATCTGCAGACCTAAAAAGTAATTCAAGTCTCCAACCTTGCTCATCTCAAACGTAGATGACATTGCCTCAACAAATTCATTTAGCATTTTGTCTGATGTTGCACCAAATACTATGTCATCAACATAAAGTTTTGCAATCATCAATCCTTCATCAACCTGTTTAATGAATAAAGTCATGTCTGCTTCACCTCTAGCAAAACCAAACTGCAAAAGAAAGTCAGTCAATCTGTCATACCAAGCTCTAGGAGCTTTTTTCAAGCCATACAATGCTTTCTTACGCTTATAAACATGATCAGGATAGTGAGGATCTTCAAATCCTAAGGGTTGTTCAACATATGCTTCTTCAACAAGTATACCATTAAAAATGCAGCATTTACATCTATTTGATGCAATTTGATATTGATAAAACATGCAATAGCTAACAACAATCTAATAGATTAATTCCTAGCTACAGGTGCAAATGTTTCATCAAAATAAATACCCTCAACTTGAGTGTATCCTTGGGCAACCAATTTAGTCTTATTCCTTACAATGTTTCCAGACTCATCATGTTTTGTTCTTAAATATCCACTTGGTTCCAATGACATTAGCGTTACCAGGTCTTGAAACTAGTGTCCAAACATCATTCCTTTCAAACTAATTAAGTTCATCATGCATATCATTTATCAAATTTTCATCATTTAAGGCTTCTTTGACATCTTTAAGCTCAATTGTAGAATGATAACATTCAGAATTAACCATGTTGCATATGGAAGACATACAAACAGATCTTAGCACATCTTTTGAGCTTACTGTTCTTCTGGTGTGTACATCAACAGAAGAATCACCAACGATTTAGTTTGAAGGATGGTATTTCATGATCATGGGAGCAGTTCTGTCATGAGTATATTGAGTGTTACTTTCTGAACCTTCTGTTTTTGAAATTCCAGAGAATGTTTTTCTAGATGCCATGGCATTAGGTGTAACATCTTTTGAATTTTCAAAATTTCCAGTTCCAGCAGAAATCTCAATATGCTCAAACACATATTCTTCAGCACTTTTCCCTGCTAAGTTAGATGTATCATCAAAAATGGCATTCACAGATTCTTGAATAGTGTTTAATCTAAGGTTGAAAATTCTATAGGTTTTACTATTTTTAAAATAGCCTAAGAAAAAACCTTTGTCACTTTTAGAGTCAAACTTTCGAAGTTGGTCTCTATCATTAAGAATGTAACACACACAGCCAAACACATGAAAGTATTTCAGATTTGGTTTCTTATTGTTCAGAATCTCATAAGCAGTGTTTGAACTTTGTGGCCTCATAAAAACTCTGTTAATAATATGGCATGTTGTGTTTAATGCTTCAGCCAAAAACCTTTTAGAAAGATGTTTAGCTTGTAACATTACCCTAGTCATTTCTTGTAGTGTTCTATTCTTGCTTTCAGCTATTCCATTTTGTTGTGGAGTTTTAGGAGATGAAAATTCCTGCATTATACCCTTCTTTTCATAGAAATTAGAAAATAAGCAATTTTTAAATTCCATACCATGATTTGACCTAATCTTACTCACTTTCAAGTTCTATAAAATTTTAAACCTCTTATACAAATCATAAAAGCAGCAAAAGTTTTAGATTTTTCTCTCAAAAACTCTATCCAGGTATATCTAGAGAAATCATCTACCACAACTAATGAATACATTTTACCTCCAAGACTTCCAGTCTCCATAGGACCCATAAGACCCATATGTAGTAGCTCAAAACTCCGTGTTGTTGAACAATGTGATAACATCTTGCGTGACACTCGGCCCTGTTTACCTTTCTGGCATGAACCACAAATTAACATGTCCATGCTTTTGATGCCATAAAACTTCCTCAGAATTTTTGGCAAAATTGCCAACATTGTTAGTTTCAATAAGATAATAATTATAAATTGACCTATTACCAGTCATAAGACACTCATTTTCATTATTTAGAACATAACAAGAATTATTATCAAACTTGACATGCAAATTGTCATCACATAGTTGACTTATACTAATCAAATTAGCAAGCAATCCTTCAACATGCAAGACATTAGACAACTTAGGAAATCCTTCAACATTAAGAGTACCATTCCCAACAATCTTTCCTTTAGAACCACCACCATAAGTGACATTTCCACTATCAAATTTTTCATAATTAGATAGGAAATTCACTCGACCAGTCATGTGCCTTGAACAACCACTATCAAAATACCATAGACCATGCACACATGCTTTTAGATATGTATACACAACATTACAAGTCACATTTTGTTTACTAACCCATTCATATTTAACACATTGTAACTCAGAAACTTCAGTATGTAACACCTTCATGTCCTCTTTCAGCTTATTACAAAATGAACGAATATGACCATGACCAAAACAATAGTGACATACATACTTCATTTTCTTCTTCTTGGTATGAATTGTTTCCACTGGAGTTTCAACATTTGTTTTGTCTTCAGCTTTAACAAATTTCACAGGTTTAAAGCTTTTAGAAGTAGTATCAAAACCAAGACCAGTAGTGTTAGATTTACCAATCATCAAAGCATCTTTTAAAACTTCAGTTCCTTTGGCATATTTCTTAAAACACAAAGTTGAATTTTTCAATTCTTCCTTAAGTTTAGAAATTTTAAAATCCTTTCTTGTTAAGACAACTTCAAGTTTGGTTAGTGAATCTCTAAAGTCATCATTTTCCTTAGTCATAGACTTTAGAATCGGATTTTGAGATTCCCATTTATCAAACAAATCTTTACAAACTGATCCACATGATTCACCATTCATATTAGATGTTCATTTATCATCAATTAAACCATTAAAACAGTTAACAGTTTTATCAGAACAAACTTTGTCCAATGTTACTCCAGATGTGGTAAAATCTGTTTCAACATCAGAATCTAAAAATAGTCCAGATCATCATCTAAGGAATCATCATAGTCTATTCTAGCATAGAATGCACGTTCTTCATTTTTCTCATCTCCATGCTCTTCATCAGATTCATCACTTAAAGTAGCATTTGTTGGGGTTATATTCCCCAACAACATTGAAGTTCAATTTCAGTTTAAGCAAGGTATTAACACATTCATTCGCATAATGACCATATCCATGACATGCATTACATTGAACAGACTTTCTACACTCAGGGTCAATTTTGTCATACCTACCTTTGATTCCAGTACCAATTTGTCTTGGTTGGAATGCATTACCTTTCTTTTCAAAGGTTTATGGAGAGTTGTTGATCTAAATCTTTGGTTGAATGTTGCCTTTGAACTTGTTATTCCTCCTCTTCATAAGAGCTTTGAATTACCTTGTCATAAAAGCAATGTACTCCTCGGGGTTGGAACAAATATTAGCAACATCATCCTCTGAATCAACTTTAGTCACAATCAACTCTTGTTCAACTTTTGAAGATGTTTCACCTTTGAACACCACCACTTTCTTTGCATCAGCTTTGTCATCCTTCTCAGTTGTATTCAACTCATATGCATATAGGATGTTGATTAATTCATTTTTACTTAGTGTATCTATATCCCTTGCCTCTTCAATTGAACAAATTTTTGCATCGAAGCGCTTAGGTACAGTACGCAAAATCTTATGAACCAGTCTTACAATGGAGATGGGATCTCCAAGTGATTGAGCTTCATTTGCAATTTTAGTGACCAATTCATTGTAAGAAGAAATTGTTTCATCCTCCTTCATCTTCAAGTTCTTGAACTTTGTCCCAAGCATTTGAAGTCTGGACCTTCGAACACTATTCGAACTTTCATTGTGCTCTTGCAACCTATCCCAAGCTTCATTTGCAGACGCACGTGTTGATATGATCTTGAACATGGTCATATCAACTGATGTGAATATTGCATTCAAAGCTTTAGAATTGTAGCTAGCAGTTGTACTTTCATCATTAGTCCAACCATTTCCCGTTTGACTGTAACTTCTCCTACTTCATCTGCAACATTCTTAGGAGGTGTCCATCCTGAAAGTATACTTCTCCAAGTACGTTCATCAGTTGACTTGATGTACATCCTCATCTTAGGTTTCCAATAAGCTTGTACCATCAAGTATTGATGGTTTCAAACTTTGTGGAGTAAGTGGATATTCCATCGTCATAATAAAAACAACACACTTGACACAGGATCTAACTTAGTAAAATCAAGTTTTGGCTCTGGTGCCAACTGAGAGTGTGTGAAACGGGGGTTTGTTTAGTAAAACAAACTGATGTCACTGAATGTTGTAACACTCAAAGTAACAATAGTAAAACAGAGACAGTAACAGCGGAAGACTCAGAAACACAACACACAAATTGTTTAATATTGTTAGTGTTAGTGTCCTAGAGACAATCCATTGTAAGGACATAATACTCAGATAATATCTAGTGTTGGTTTAATATTATTATTTATTTAATATTAAATATATGGCGTTGCACTTATTAGAATATTATGTTTGATTGTTTGCATTTATTCTTATCTGTGTTCCCATGAGTCATTGCTGTCATTGAGGTTGTGAGAACTCAGATGACTTAAGCATGATTCTCAAATGGCCCCAATCAAGGATCATCAATAATGGGATATTGATGATGCAATTGAGATTGGTGTGCGATCTGCATCATACTCTTAGAGAGTGTAGTAAGATCTCACTTACTACGAGATACTAGGTATCTCATGATGGATACACAAATACCTTAGAGGGTATTGGTATACCCATCCGAGAAACCGTTTGATTTAGTTCCACTATATGTGTCCACGGGTGTCTCGGTTAGTGGGAGCGATGCAATACTCCTTTGACTTGAGGTCAATACGCACGACATGTGTGGAGTGATGAACTTTGACCATGACCAACGCTTTCACCCTTCCATGGGTAGATACGGCTTGGATTGGGTTCATCACGAAGTGCATGTGCGTGGTAGTTGAGCCAAGAAAAGGATTCATTCCTCAAAGTGGATTTAGAGAGAATACTCATCTTCTCATCATAATTGGATCAAAGTCATTGACCAATGCACGTCAACTTGGACTTTGTGGCCAAGTGTGACATGAGTGATCAATTAGTGATTAGAGATAAATTGATTAAGTTATTTGGATAGACACTTCATCATGTTCAAGACTAATCGAGTATTCGTGAATGAAATGAGGAAATGGCAATAGCCCATGTTTCAGTTACAGGTAGTTGCACGTTTCTCGCAATGTACCTCATATATTGAGAATATCTGATTTATTATTTAGGTTTCAATTTAGACCGTTAGTTTGACTAATCGCTCGATATATGAGGGCCTATGGGTCATACAACAAGTATTTCCCTTTTACGGATTATAGTTGGTTGATTAAATGTTAAATTGGATTTAATATTTAATTTATGGAGAATTAATCAATAATAGATTAATTTGAAATTAATTATTATTAAATTTTAATTAAATTGGATTTAATTAAATAGGAATTTCTAATAATAATATATGAAATATTATTATAGGATTTAATATATATGGAATCAAATCGTAGAGATTTGACATATATGGAATTTAAATCCGTAGAGATTTTATATGTGGGAAATAAATCTAAGAGATTTATTTAAATAAAGATTAGGGATTTTTATTTCCCAATCAGGTTAGCTTAAGATTTAAGCTAAGTCTCTCCTATATATATGAGCTCTTGGGAATTCATAATACGTGAGTTCATATTTTCTCCATAAAATCTAGAGTTAGAATTTCCCTAACAAATTCATCTCGGGATTCAATGCTGGCATATTTGTGCAAGTCCGTGAACGGGGATTACGTGGATACCATAGTTGAGAAATCTGTCTACGAATTACTGTAACGATTCTCTTTACGTTTAACGTAATTAGATTATGCAATTAACTGTTCGTTGTTGGTGAACTGTTTATTTCCGCTGCGCATGTATTACGTGTTTAGGTGTCTCTATATTCCAACAGTGGTATCAGAGCTTCAGCTCTTGATTAATTGCTAATTGATTTGGTTTTATAATTAATTTTTTTTTTATAAAACGTTGGTGCGGTTGATCGTGTGTGACCAAACCGCACCATGCATGCTTGTTTTATTGTGGGCGTGTGTTTTATTGTTTAAAACCACCCTTTAGTGTTAACCATCGGTTTCATCCCTTCCACTTGCCCAGATTAGGGTTTTCTGAAACCCTATTCTCCCTCTCCACTGCGCCTCCGTCCGACGCCCTTTCGCCTTCACCGTGTGCATCCGTGGAGTCGCTCGAGTCGGCGGTGTAATGTCGCAACTCGCGATGCCTGTTTGGCGTCGCATCGAAGCGATACCCAACGAGTTTGAACCGCAGCGGCGCAACCTCAATCGCGGCGATTCAAGCGGTGTTTGTCGCATTTCCCTTTTCTTCATCCAGAGCAGTGACGTCCCTGATTCGATTTTCAATTCATCAGACAAACCCGGGGGCGATGGGTTTCATGGCGAAACACCACCGCTTCACCCTTTCGTTCTCGCGCTCACCGATCTGTTTTGACGGGATGCATGCCATTTTCGTTTCGAGTGAAACGTGCGACGAACCGCCATGCTTGTCTCAATGTGCGTTCTGACTTGGCAGCAGTGACGAGTCGCCCGCGCGTGCTTAACGGTGGCGGTGACTCAATCACACGCGTCGCTTGTCTTCTCCAATTGAAACACAATTTCTGTAAAGATTTGTGCGTTTTGATTTTGGGTCAGTTTGTTCGGTTCTGGTTGGACTATTTCGAATACTTGATAAGAACTGGATTCCAATTTTACTATTGCTATGATTAATTGGATTAATTGTGATGGATGGTTGAAATTGTGGGTTTTTCGGTTGTCTCGATTATAAGGCGATGTCTGGGCAGTGATAAGGGAGGGGTTGTTTTGCAAATTGGATTTCAAACAGGCACCTCCGTACAATTTTGGAAATTGCACCTGAGCCCCTATATTTATTAATTAAAATTAAATTGGATTTAATTTGTTAGAATTAATAAATTTTGGGTTTTAATAAAATGTATTAGTTGGACTAATGACAGATTTAATTAATTGGATTAATTAAAAGGCTAATATTAATAATGAATTTAATTATTAAACTTATTTTTAAATTGGATTTTAAAATAATGGTTTAAAGAATTAAACGAGATATTAATTCCCACTTGGTTAACGTATTTTTTATTCTGTTAATGCATTTTACGTCCGCATTATGATTGTTTGGGTAGGCGGTGCCCAATACTTATCGGACCGTATTATTGTTTGGGTAGACGACGCCCATATAAATGTTAGTCCGTGTAAATCGTGTTTCGGTAGGCGGCACCCAATAATTGCTCAAATGTGAAGTAGATTAACATGTTGGATCTCGATTAAGCAATTAATAACCCACCTTTAAAATATTCCTCACTAAAATATGGTTTTTCATTAAATTGAAACGATGTCTTCCATCGAAATTAAAAGTAAACCGGGGATTTCGTTCCAATGGGTATTTAAGACCAAAGTCTTTTGCTCGGATCTACATTCAACGGGACTTTTATAGGGACATGTAGTGTCGCCGCTTGATGGTTGTAAAAAACTTAACTTTGTTTCACCAGCCAAAGCAGGGAAACGAAAGTTAGGGGACATCCGGTTCAATCAACTAGGAGTTGCAATTTTGCAATTGGTTTGGAGACCTACCAATTTTATTATTGCAGTAATCAGTCAAAGCAGATATTGTAATAATAAGAATGTGGATCCTAGTCCATTACAATTTATATTTGATATAAATTTGTACTCTTCCGATGAGGTCGTTGAGTATGTGAAAATAATGGAGATAAAATAAACACAAAAGAAAGGCCACGTTTATTTTGATTGCTGAATATTGATCATAGGAATTATGTGTTTAATTCCCGTTTTATTTTATTTCTCTAGGATTGTGTGGTACCCGGTTTTTGACTCACGGCCAACAAGTATTAATTATTTAAATAAGAAGGAATAATAGCGATAACTAACAAACAACACCGGAATTTGATTACCCAGTTCGTCTTTTGAATAAGACTACGTCTGGGGGCTCCCAAGCCAAGAATATTTTACTGCTCTTTATTTGCCTAATAATCTAAGATTGCTCTCCTTTTTACAATGAACAGCACATGATCATGAAATATATATAGACAAAGAATTAGGTTAAAAATCTTGTGGACTTCTTCTGGGCTTGCTAGGCTTCCAGCCGCCAAGGTTAGGGTTTTCCGGTTTAGCCCACGATTCTCGCTTTCGGATACACATACCATGTTTACATTCCGTAGTATCCGCACCACTAACTAACCGTATCTCTTCCATATTTATCCCATAGCCAACTTCGGGACCAAGTCGCCCCCGACCTGTGTGATCTTCCAAGTCGCCATACGATCTTCACACTCCTCCAAGTCGCCTCGCTACTTGCATAATCTATTAAGTCGCCTCGCGACCTACGTGGCCCAAGTTAAATCATCCCTAAGGACAAGTGTACGATGAAGAGTCTCCTCATCCAGTAGGTCGGATTATTTCATGTTACAACAGATTGTTGAAATGAATAACTTGTCATTGAGAAGCATTATGGAAACGAAAAAATTAGCTGGGCCAAACTTTCGCGACTGGCACCGAAATGTTCGTTTGGTTATTAGGTAAGAAAAGATTGAGTACGTGTTGGACACGCCAATCCCTGCTACCCCGGAGGCGGGTACTGAAGAAGCTAATGTGTTTGACGCCGCAGCTCAAAAGAAGCATCAAGATGATGCTTCCCAGGCTCAGTGTGTTATCCTACTCGGGATGACTCCTGAATTGCAAAGGCAGCATGAGAAGATGTTTCCCTTCGAGATGATCAAGCATCTGAAGGATCTCTTTGATTCTAAATCTCGTTCCGAGATTTATGAGGTGATGAGAGATCTGTTCAGATGTCGACTATTTGATGGAGGGAAGGTTCACTACTACAAATTCGTAGATAGATAACAGAGACTAGATAACGAATATTTTAATTTTTGTCACCTAATAATTTAAAATCTGTCTTCTAATCTATATCTGTCATCTATTTACGAGATTACTCCCTAATAGATGACGGGTTCTGGCCTTCCGTTGTCTAAGTTTGGTTTTTTTTAACACACAAAAAAATTCCTTTAAAAAAATCTATCGTCTAAGTGTAGTGCTGGTTTTGACACCCAATACACCAAATTAATGAAAATTATTACCCTAATTTTCTCCCGCTCTCACTCACACTTGGACTGTTTCTGCCCTAATTTCTTCTCTCGCTCTCAACGCTCTCAACACCACTGCTCTCACCACCACTGATCTCAACAGACGCCACCCTAGCTCTTGGAGTGTCGTTGTCATCGCCGTCCATCCTTGGAGTACCGTCGCCGTCTGCCACCGCCTTCCCTGTAATTCCCTTTCCCTCTTTTTATCTCTCTCTATATCTATCTATGTGTATCTATATATATATCTATGAGTGTGTGTGTGAGAATCCTAAATCAATTTATTCTTCCTTCCCAAAATCCACACGGAAAGCGACCCCTTTTCCCTTTCCGCTTTGGTGTTTCAGGTGTTTTTCTGATGTGGATTTACTTTTTCTATCGGTTATTTCTTTGGGTTTTGGTGTTGTTTTGTGGCTTCGTTTCCTGGTTTCTTTGGTTCGTTATGGCCTGTTCTTGTATTTGGGTTGTTTTTTGTTTTGTAGGAGGTCTCAATTTTTGAGCCCCTATTTTTGTTTGTGTTGGGGGTTTGGTGCTTTGTTGTGTTCTTGCCAGGATAGTTAACCTTGTTTCTGGTTTCACCGGGTTTTGTGCCCTATTTTGGGTTGGCTCGCCTAGCTTTCTGGGAGTTTCTCTATGTCATCTATTTTTGGTGTTTGATTTTGGGTTTGTTCTTGTGGGTTTGCTGGTGTACTTGGTGAACGAAAGACAAACCTTTATGATTCATTCTAATAACTATGTGCTGGTGTACTGAAAATGGTAACAAGACGTGGCTAATAGCTCGTTTATGAGAATTGGCAGATAGAGCCTCTTTCAAAACCAAGCTTCCCTTCTTTTGAAATGCTAATTTTCCACAAACCAACTTGCTCATGTTTCCAATAGTGTATTACATAGAAAGCTTACTAATGATTTCCACAACAACTTATAGCAGTTATTACCTTAGATTTGCAGATATTGTAATTTCAGTTTCTGTTTTGAGTTGCCGAGTTCAACAATCGCACTGAGTTCAAGTGTCAGTTCTGCTGCCTCAGAGTAAAGAGACGCCAAAAGAACAAAATAGCGTAAACAGATAACTATCTTTATAATACTTATTTTACCTTATTAATATTTTTGCTGCTGTAACTTGCTGATGTAAGTTGAATTAGAGAAGTTAGATAAGAACATAGGAAGAATTATGGTGGAATTAGTATTTTGTTTGGTGACTTTGAGGAACTAAAGGTTAAGTAAGTGTGCTGGTACATAGTTAGATGCACATTTTTTGGGGCTTGATTTTGATAGTTTTTTCCCTGTTTTGTCATATTTTATAAGCCTCTGTAATATGATAATTAGGTTGAACCAGTTTATTTTTTTCTTTTCAATAGATTAGAGTCTTTAGACATCTAGATTAGGTAACAATGATCTGGAATCATGTGTGCACTATTACTATTTATATTTTCTTGAATTCAGCTTTTCAAAAATTACTTGTCAAGATAGTGCATGGTGGACTGATTTAACTTGTTTTCTCCTTATATTCTACTTTTAATTGGTTTCTTGAACATTGTGGTGCTGGTTTATGAGTTGTTGGTAGTATTATACATTCATGCCATGTTTTGTGAATGATAATGTTGTCAAAATTGTTTCTTTTCTAAATTTTGCGTCTCTTTTGCTACATAGGCTACGGTTGATCTGTACATTTATGAAAATTTACTCAAAGCTACTTCTAATTTTTATTTTCTTGTCAGTGATTAGCGCTCGTAGTTTGAAACCAAATGATGGACAACCAATGGATTTTTATAGACCGGTTGTCACGTGAGTACGCATTAGGAGTAGATTATTTTTTTAATTTTTCTTTGCAAAATGCTGAAGATATAAATTATATTTCATGCCCTTGCGTATCATGTGGAAATCTGAAACATGACACGATATACCGAATTAGGGCACATTTGTTTCGATATGGGATGGACAAAACCTATCTAAAATGGGTATGGCATGGAGAGACCCCTTGTGGCAGTTCTTCAATGCACGAGAGTCATCAAACAAGGGAAGTTGAAGATTTTTCAAAAGAACCCTTAGATGATATGGTAAATGCTGCGTATGAAAAGACTAGAGATCCGAATAAGTTCATAGTTGTTGGGAGATGAATTTAATAAAGAAGTTTTGATTAGATCCTAAAAAACTCTGAGCATGACATGTTCAGGATAATCTTGATAGACTGAGTCAGGTTTCAGTATAGAGTGTTCAGGAAGTTATCTGCACCATGTATAGTCAGCAGATATAGATCGGGTTAGATTTTGAAGAAACTGAAGACTCAGTAAGTTGTTGAAGGAATCAAGACTCAAAAGAAGTTATCAAGAAATCAAGACTCAAGAAGTAATCAAGAAATTGAAGACTCAAGAAGTTATGAAAAAATCAAGACTCAAGAAAATCAAGAAATCAAGACTCAAGAAGTAATCAAGAAATCAAGACTCAAGAAGTAATCAAGAAATCAAGACTCAAAAGAAGTTGTCAAGAAATCAAGACTAAGTAAGTAATCAAGACAAGATGTCATCGAAAAAAAGTGAAGACTCAAGAAGTAATCAAGACAAAAAAGACTCAGTAAGTAACTGGAGACTTAGTACGCCATCAAGACATCAAGACTCAAGAAGAAAATCAAGACATCAAGACTTAGTAAGTTTTCAAGACATCAAGACTCAAGATGTCACGAAGACATCAAGACTCAAGATGTCATCAAGACATCAAGACTCAAAGATGTCATCAAGACATCAAGACACATAAGATATCAAGACCCAAAGAGTTCTTGAAAACTCAAGAAGATATCAATACTCAAAGATAGCCTGAATGTTCGAGAGTATTTGAATATATCTATCTGAAGACTACAAAACTGAGAAAAACACAAATATTCAGAAAAATAGATATTGCCCAAAACATTCATATGCACACAAAAGGAACTAAGTCTAAGTGTTGTTTAAGGTTATCTCATTCAGAGAGATTAACCAAAAGGAGCCATTTTGTTTGGTTCATATGCAAGGGAGTATTCAAACCCTAAATATAGCCGTTCATCAAACACCATAAGAGGAAACTCATGAAGCTATCTTCTCCAACTGATAGTTTTTCAAGAGTGACCTTGGTGAAGTTGCCTATAAATACTAGTGACCCTTTACATTGAGAGGTTATGGAAAATTTCAAAGCAACTCAAGAGCTCATTCGTATTATTGAAAATTGAAGCACTCGAAAAACCTAGAATTTCCCAAGTGTTTCACATTGGAGAGAGCTCATTCACTAAGCCTAGATTGATAAGAAATATCTAAAGCTTAGTATAGATATCCTAGCCTTTACATTGTTCTTATTGTAAAGGATATCTCATCCTAGTTGGAAACCAACCCAAAACCCAAACCCTTTGTAAGGTAGTTTGTGTGTGTTTTGTTGGTGAGTTGGAGTTGTAAAGAGTTAGTAAGCTACAGTGAGTTAGCCAGAAAACTCTAGAGAAGAAGTTAGTAAGCTACTTGTGGTAGTCTGAACACTTGTGTGTGTTTGAGTTAGTAAGTCGCAGTGAGTCACCGTAAAACTCAAGGTAGAAAAGTGAGTAAGCTACAAATGAGTTAGCCGTAAAGCTTTAGGAAGTAGTTAAGGAATTTCTCTCAAGGTCGAGAGAGTGGGACGAGGAGCTTGAGTCTCGAACCACTATAATTCTTTGTGTTGTTTTTTGCAGACATTGCATTATTATTTATTGCATGTTTTTTCAATGAAAGCATAATTCATCGATATTCAGGTTGGAACCAATCCAATCGAACTTGCATCAAATTGATCTGACCTTTAATCCTTTTTTTTATTAAAGGGAAGATTTTCAAAGAAAGCTAAAACGAGTATAAACATAGGGCCAACCATTCCGACACTTGAGTAGCTAGAAACAGATAGTTCTTTGT
This sequence comes from Stenogyne calaminthoides, assembly GCA_037126765.1. NCBI lineage: Eukaryota > Viridiplantae > Streptophyta > Magnoliopsida > Lamiales > Lamiaceae > Stenogyne > Stenogyne calaminthoides. Next base: position 15,366,522 of record JBBCBC010000012.1, on the reverse strand, counting down.
TGGGAGATGAATTTTTAAAAAAGAAGATTTTGATTAGATCCCAAAAACCCCGAGTATGACATGTTCGGGATAATCTTGATAGTTGAGTCGATTCAGGTTTTAGAGTATTAGGGATGTTATCGCAGTGTATATAGTCGCCAGATATAGATCGGGTTAGATTCTCAAGACTCAAGAAGTTTTCAAGAAAACCGAAGTTTGATATGAAATGAAGTTTCAATTTTCAAGATGAAATCGAGAAAATCAAGACTCAGTGAGGAATCGAGATATCAAGATTCAAGTGAGGAACCGAGATATCAAGACTCAAGCAGAAATCGAGAAATCAAGACTCAAAGATAATCAATCAAGATATCCGCGGAAGACTCTAAAGACTCTAAAGACTCAAGACATCAAGACTCGTAAAGACTCAAGACTCAAGACTCGTAAGACTCAAGACACGTACACGTAAGACCAAGATCAAGATCGAAGACAGAGGATATCAAGGCACAAAGAATTATCAAGACTCAAGAATGTATCAATGCTCAAGATAAACCCGAATGTTCCGAGGCAATCGAAAAATATCTATCCAAGGATACAATATACAGAAAAAACGCCATTGCTTAGAAAAATAGATATTGCCCAAGACATTCTCATGCAGACAAAAGGAACTAATACAAAGTGTTGTTAAGGTTATATCACTCAGAGATATTGACCAAAAAGAGCCGTTCTATTTGTCTACATTTAACTGGAGACAAAAGTCAAAAAGAAGAAGACAGGACCGTACTTTACTGACACTGACAGCGACAGGTCACTGAAACATGTCAGTAGTACTATGTTCCAGACTGCAAAAAGTGATGACCAGCTACATGAAAAGCTATTTGCCTAAAACGTGTTAGGGAGTTTCAAACCCTAAATATAGCAGTTCATCACACACCATAAGAGGAAACTCACTAAGCTATCTCTTCCAACGGATAGTTTTTCAAAAGTGACCTTGGTGCCTGCCTATAAATACTTGTGACCATCTACATTGAAGGTTACAGGAAATTTGTAAGCAACTCAAGAGCTCAAACTTATTATTGCAAGTTGAAGCACTCGAAAACCCAAAAATTTCCCAAGTGCTTTATATCGAAGAGAGCTCATCCACTAAGCCTAGTTTTGATAAGATATATCCAAAGCTTAGTCGATATATCCTAGCCTTTACATTGTTCTTAATTGTAAAGGATATCTCATCCTAGTTGGAAACCAACCAAGAAACCCCAAACCTTTTATAAGGTAGTTTGAGTGTGATTGTTGGTGAGTTGGAGTTGTAAAGAGTTAGTAAACTACAAGGAGGTAGTCAGAAAGCTCTAGAGAAGAAGTGAGTAAACTATATTGGATAGTCAGAAAGCTTGTGTGTGTTTTGAGTTAGTAAACTACAGAGGTAGTCAGAAAGCTCAAAATAGAAAGGTTAGTAAACTACAGAGGTAGTCAGAAAACCTTAGGAAGTGATTAGTGAATTTCTCTGAAGAGTCAGAGAGAGTGGACGTAGGAGCTTGAGTCTCTGAACCACTATAACTTGCTTTGTTATTTGCTTTATGTTTTACAATTGATTAACTGCTGCATATCTTTAAACTGAAAGCATATTTTCACTGATATTCAGTTGGAATCAATCCAATGATATTGCATATAACTGAATCACAGCCTAATCACTATTCCATTAAAAAGGAAGGTTTTAGCAAAGCATAAAACGAGTATAAACTTAGGGCCAACCATTCCGCACATCTGAGTAGCTATTTAAGCAACTCAGTAACTCTGAAAAACTCAGGATCAGTTGGGATTATCTGAGGTTTCTGAAAGCAGCTCAGGATCACTGTCTCAGGTAGACTTTGACTCAGGGAGATCTGTGCTTCTCAGGACCAAATCTTCAGGACAACCTGACCCAATCTGACCTCAGTGAAGAAAAAGTTTTAAAATCACTGAACACGTGTATTCCCCCCCATACACGTGTAAGACTCATTTGCACATGGACCAACAAGTGTTATCAGAGCAGTGGTTAAACTTGACCACCTGCTTTGTTGACCATAGTCTTATTTGCTAAAGATTCTTGTGGTCTATCTGAACAGATCTTATTTGCTGAAATCTTAAAAGACTCAGACATAATGTCTTCTAAGAAACATCCCATGTTCTCAGTAGAGAACTATGATTTGTGGAGATTGAGAATGCAGGCTCACCTGTATTCTAAACATGAACGTATGTTGAGAGTGGTCTCCAAAGGACCATTCCAATTCACTGTGGTGAATCCCAGAGTTACAGAAAATGAGAGAAATGATCCCAGGACAGAATTTCCTAAGTCTGATGACCAACTGACTCCTGAGGAGAGGAAGTTAGTCAATCTAAACTATATTGCCAAAGACACACTATACAGTACAATTGATGAGGGTGTGATGGGAATGATTTCTCATTGTAATACTGCTAAAGAAATTTGGGATACACTAGCTGTAATGCGCCAAGGCACAGATCATATCAAGGAGAACAAACTTTCAGTTGCCATTGGAAAGTTTGACAGTTTTGAAATGGAAGAAGGTGAATCTATTGACAAATTGGAAGTCAGATTCACTAGTATAATGAATGATCTGAATGCACTTGGAAAGAGATATCCACAAAGAAAGGTAGCATTGAAAATTCTTAGAGGTCTTTCTAAGAAATGGGATATTCATGCAGTTGTGATTGAAAACACCAAAAACATTGATTCAATGCCGTACCAACAAGTCTTCTCTGAGCTGAAAGCTTATGAGTTTGTTATTGATAAGAAATCAAAGAAAGCTGACAGCAAAGATGATTCATCATCTAGTAAAAATATGGCTTTCAAAGCCAAGGATAAAACCTGTAAAACTAGAGAGTCTGAGAACTCCCTTGCTAAAAATCAGGATGAGCTTGAGGATAAGCTAGCACTGATGGCAAGGAGGTTTGAAAGACTTAATAGTAGATATGGAAAATATAAAAACTGTTACAGGAATCATAGGTACTAGAAGAAAGCTGAGGATAGATCGACTGAGAAGAGAAAAGACCTGAAAGCTGAAGGATCTTAATCCAAAAAGAAGGACTCAAAGTCTAAAGAAGAAAGTGATCAGGATGATGATGCCAACAGATGCTATAACTGCCAAAAGAAAGGTCACTTCCAGTATGATTGTCCAGACCTAAGTGCTAAAGAGAGAAGAGAAAGGCAAGCTAAAAGAGACAAGAAGTTCTCCAGCAAGAAAGCCATGGTTGTAGAAGAAGAACATTCTGAGGAAGGTTCCAGCTCTTCAGAAGAAATGTTCTCAGACAGTGAAAGTGATGATCTCTGTCTAATGGCTATGGAGGAGGTAAATTCTTCTTTCTCTGTTGTTGCTCCTACACTAGCACAAGAGTTATCAAGTTCAACTGTAAACAGTCAATTTGACCTGATGGATTCTTTTGAGAGTCTGATGAAGGACTATGCTGTTTTACAAGAACTGCTGAATGAAACTCAAGAGCAGAACAAAGAACTGAAGGCTAAAAATCTTAAGTGGAAAGACTATATTAATGTTGAGATCACTTCTCAATTAATGGGAACTACTGATGAACTAGATGTTCTGAAAGTACAACTCTCAGAGAAAGAGAAGTTGATAGTGACCCTAAATGGAAAACTAGAGAAATCCATTGAGGAAATTCAGCTGATCAGAACTAAGTTCAATGACCTCTCTGAGAAGCATGAAACTCTACAAAAATGTGAGGATAGTGCACAGAAGAAGCTAACTCTATTGAATACTACATCTAAAGTAATAGATGAAATTCAGAGTTATCAGAGACCTGCCACTATAAAATCTGGATTGGGATACATTCCAGGGGGAACCTCACAAGGTCATCTGAATGCTGCATCAAGTAGCAAGAAGACAATCTTTGTTAAACTAGTGGCACCTACTCTTCGAACTGAAGAAATGCCCAAAGTTTTAGACAAGGGAAAAGGACCAATGGTTCCAGAAAAACTGAATGTTCAGGTAAGAAAGCCCAAACCTCAGGTGAAGGCTAGAAAAGCTGACCACTCGGTAGAAAAATTTTAGGCAAGTACTTCGAAGCCTCAGGCTAAGAATGCAAACCTGAAAGGATCTGCACTGAACCAGCAGAGGAATTTTCAGAAGAGAAACACTCAGCAGAGACATTCTCAACTGAAAAGACCAAGTCCTCAGATTACTGAAAGACCCCAATTTCAGTACAGGCAACCCAAAGTCCTCAGATTACTTGCCTAAGGGTAAAGGTTACCTGAACCCGAGTCAACAAAGATTCAGACCAGCTGCACAGAAGCCAAAGCAATGGAACAAAAGGCCTGTACCCAAGAAAAATTCTAAGGCTCATGTTCATGCCAAGGCTAGCACTCATACACAAGACACTGCTAAGGCACCCAGAGTGGTAAATGTGTATATAGATGTTTATGGAAGACAGATCAGCCACTCTAAAGTGATAATTGTCAGGCAGATTTGTATTCCGAAAGGTACAGCTAACCTGGTAGAACCCTACACCAATTGGGTACCTAAGAATTGATTTGTTTTTCAGGAGAAAAACAAGGGCACTGAGCTGATTGAAGATCACATAGCACTGATGAGTGGAGATGAAATGGCCCTTGCTTTATGGTATCTTGACAGTGGATGTTCAAGACATATGACAAGATTCAAGCAAATACTCAGTGACTATGTAGAGCAAAGAGGCCCTCAGATCACATTTGGAGACAACTCCAAGGGACAGACTGAAGGATATGGAACTTTGAAAATCGATTCAGTTCATATCCATGGTGTTTCATATGTATCTAGATTGAAGCATAATTTGCTATCAATAAGCCAATTCTGTGATAAGGGATTTAATGTTGAGTTCTCTAAGAACTTATGTTATGTGAAAGATGATACCTCACAGAAAATACTACTAAATGGTACAAGAAAAGGAAATGTGTATCTTGCTGATTGGAGTTCAACTCCTAAAGATACATGTTTGGTTGCAAAAAGTTCCACAGATACCAGTTGGTTATGACATTAAAGGATGAATCACCTGAATTTCAAAACCCTGAATAAACTTGCAAGATTAGCTCTTGTGAGAGGGTTACCAAATGAAGTGTTCAGTAAGGAACATGTTTGTGATGCGTGCCAAAAGGGAGAACAAAATAGAGCATCATTTAAAAGAAAAGTAGATGTTTCTACTGAAAGAATACATCAATTGTTGCATATGGATCTTTTTGGTCCAGTAACACCAGTGAGCACTAATGGCAGAAAATATACACTCGTAGTAGTTGATGACTACTCAAGATATACATGGGTCATATTCTTACTCAGTAAGAAAGAGACACAGATAAAACTGCCTGAACTACTGAAAAGGCTCAGTATTGAAAAGAACCTGAGTGTGGTCAAAATCAGATCTGACAAAGGAACTGAATTTATAAACCATATTATATATGATTATTGTGCAGCAAATGGAACTACTCATGAAACATCAGCTGCAAGGACCCCTCAACAAAATGGTGTTGCAGAAAGAAGGAACAAGACTGTAAAAGAAGCTGCAAGGACCATGATAGCTGAAGCTGATATTCCTAAAAGATTTTGGGCTGAAGCTGTCAACACTGCATGCTATTCATAAAACAGATCAATGCTGACCAAGAGTCAAGGCAAAACACTATACGAGCTTTGGAACGAAAGGAAGCCTCTTGTTTCTTTCTTTCGTGTGTTTGGTTGCAAGTGTTTCATACACAATAATGGTAAAGATCAGTTGAAAACATTTGATAGCAAAGCTGATGAAGGAATATTCTTAGGATATTCTGAAGTCAGTAAAGCTTTCAGAGTTTACAACTGTAGGACTCTTATTGTGGAAGAAACACCTCATGTTGTTTTTGATGAATCTACTTGTGTTCAGAAGAAACAGGAACATGATGCAGAAGAACTGACCAAGAGAATCACTAGATTAAGCCTGAAAAAGAATGACAAATCATCCACTGAACCTGAAAAGAAGAAGTCAGTCATTTTCTATGAATGGAGTGACTCAGACTCAGACAGAGAAGTTCAGGATAGAACTCAGGATGGTGAGACTCAGGAAAGCCAACACACCAAAGGTGATCAATCTGAACAGACACCAGTTCAGACTCAGGTATGTGATGCCAATGAAGATGTGGTCACAGCTGAGGCAACTTCTGAATCTATCAACCAAAGGGGAACAAATGTCTCTAACAATGTTCTGAATGGAATTTCCCCTAAGGAAGATGATTCCCTTTCTCCTTTTCTGTTGTTCCCTGAGTTTAATGAACTGCCTGAACCTAACATTTCAAATGTTGAGGATATTATTGAAGGGGGGACATCTAGAAGAAGTTGGTTAGATAGTCATCCTACAAGTCAGATTGTGGGTGATCTAATTGATGGTGTTAAGACAATAAGGTTCCATGGTGAAAGTGCACTATTCTGCTGCTTCCTATCAGAGAAAGAGCCAACTGAGATTGAAGAAGCTCTACAAGATTCTTTTTGGATTACTGCTATGCAAGAAGAGCTGAATCAATTCTCAAGGAATGAAGTATGAGAGCTGGTGGATAGGCCTGAAAGGCACAATGTTATTGGAACCAAGTGGGTATTCAAGAATAAAAGAGATGAAAACAACAATATTGTAAGAAACAAGGCAAGGCTAGTTGCACAAGTTTATTCCCAAGAAGAAGGCTTGTATTATGATGAAACCTTTGCACCTGTTGCTAGACTAGAAGCCATCAGATTGTTTCTTGCATATGCTGCCCACATGAAGTTCACAGTCTATCAAATGGATGTGAAAAGTGCATTTCTAAACGGTGTGCTTAAGGAAGAGGTTTATGTGGAACAACCTCCTGGTTTCAGACAGAATGACCAAGTTTACAGGCTCAGAAAAGCCTTGTATGGTCTTAAGCAAGCACCCAGAGCATGGTATGATACCCTTTCTCAGTTTCTTACTGACCATGGTTTTATCAAAGGAACTGTTGATAGAACTTTGTTCAGGATAGAAGATGGGGAAAATATCTTACTAGTTCAGATATATGTTGATGATATCATTTTTGGATCTCCAAATCATCAGTTGTGTGAAAAGTTTTCTACACTGATGAAAGGCAAATTTGAGATGTCTATGATGGGGGAGATGAATTTCTTTCTAGGTCTTCAAGTGAAACAATCAAAGGAAGGAATCTTCATCAACCAAGCAAAGTACACCAGAGATCTGATTGCTAAGTATGGTGTACAAAATTGCAATGCAGTTAGAATTCCTATGAATACTAACTACAAGATGGATCCTGATCCTGAAGGCAAATCAGTAAGTCACACTGATTATAGAGGGATCATTGGATCATTGCTCTATCTCACAACAAGTAGGCTAGATATAATATTTGCTGTTGGGATATTTGCAAGATACCAAGCTAATCCTAAGGCTAGTCACATGGAGGCTGCCAAGAAGATACTGAAGTATCTTAAGGGCACAGTGAATAGAGGATTGTGGTATCCAGCTGATGATAACCTTGAGTTAACTGGTTATTCAGATGCTGACTATGGAGGCTGTAGAATTGACAGGAAGTCCACTACAGGAACTTGTCAATTTCTTGGAAGTAAGATGATATCTTGGTTTTCAAAGAAACAGACCTCAGTAGCAACCAGTACTACTGAAGCTGAATACATGGCTGCAGGAAGCTGTTGTGCACAAATTCTTTGGCTCAGACAACAATTAAGGGATTATAAGATTGTAGCCAATGAAGTACCAATATTTTGTGACAATAATAGTGCTATTGCTATTTCACAAAATCTGGTATTGCACACCAGATACAAGCATGTGGATATCAGACATCACTTCATCAGAGATCAGGTAGAGAAAAAGGACATCAGGATGGAGAAAATTCATACTGAAAAGAAGAGAGCTGATATCTTGACTAAACCTTTGGCTGAATCAAGATTTCAGGAACTATCAGTTGAATTAGGGATGTTGGATCCAGGTGTATAGAGTAAAATCTGAAAAATTGAAGGTTTTAGATGCATGAAGTTTTCTCAGGATTCTACTGAGAAACTCAGGATAAAATAGGAAATACTGAACTGAGTCTTGAGAAACTCAGGTGTACTGAATGTCAGTACTCAGTATCATACTCAACCCGTTCAGTACTCAGTATCATACTGACATTTTATCAAGGTCAATACTCAGTAAGACTGATAGAGGGAAATTAGTCTAACGAAGTAATGACTCATGCAACTCATTTATTGCTTAAGTGAAACTCAGTAATCGTTAGCAATAAATAGCATAACACCTGAAGAGAATGTTTTGGGCGGGATCTTTGAAATGCCGAAGAAGGTCAACAATCATTAATTGCTCTATTGCAATTAATCACCAATGAGGTTAAAATGGCGGCATATCTTTTGTGAAATCATCCTTTCGCATACCCGATTAATCTGTGATTAATCTCAACCGTTGATTTTTCATCAATCGATTCGATTTCCCACGAATCGATCTATATATGCATTTGAAAAGCCATTCAAGCCTATTTCATCAAACCCTCATTCCCAAAATACTCTGCAAATAAAAAAAAACCCTTTTTGCCCAGAAACCTTTGTCATTTTCAAAACCCTAAACCTTCAAAATCTTCAAAATGACATACACAATATTCGACAAACTGGCTGAATCCAACAAGCCATGGTATGAATACGTGGTTTCTCTAGAGAGTACATCCAACGTGACTCATGAAGAAGAGGTGCTACACTTGATCCGATTAACAAAACTGACAAATCTAGTCGTAAGCCAACCGGAGGCTGAATACTCGAAAGAGGTGTTGGGAAATGAATTTAATAAAGAGGATTTTGATTAGATCCCAAAACCCCTGAGTATGACATGTTCAGGATAATCTTGATAGATGAATCAGGATTCAGTTTTAGAGTGTTCAGGATATTATCTGCACCGTGTATAGTCGCAGATATAGAACAAAGTTAGTTTTCAAGACTCAAGAAGAAACCGAGATATCAAGACTCAAGAGGATACCGAGAACTCAAGACTCAGAGAAACTCAAGGCTCAGAGAAAACCGAAGGTTCAGAGAACCTGAAGACTCAAAGAAATATCAAGGCACAAGTAATTATCGAAGACTTCAAGAATATACCGAATGCTCAAGATATCCCTGAATGTTCCGAGGCACTGAAGCTGAGGAATATAGCCGTTGGAATCCAACTGACGTGGACCAACGAGAGGAAGACAACCAGCCTGGAAAAGCTGCAGAACTTACAAAGAAGAGTATGGATTTGAATGTAACTCTCTCCAACGGTAACATTCAAATCCACACTATAAATACAAGTTCTTCCTTCATTATCGTGTGTGGAAGTGCGAAAAAGATAGCAACAATGCTACAGAGCCAAAAAGCGTTATAGACAAAGCATTCCCACCCTAGAACACAAGTCTATAGATATACAAATATATTCAAAGAGTGTTCTAGAACCCAATCTAAGCAACCCACGATGTATCATAGTTTAGAGAGATTTTCCCAACCTTAGCATTGAGGCTAAACCATTGTAAGGGAAAATCTCACCATAGTTGGAGACAACACCAAAACCCAAACCCAGTGGTGAAGTGAGGTAGTTGTTAGGCAAACCCGAGTGAGGGTGATAAGTCCCGTTGGAGTGTGAACTCGTTAAACATCTGTAGGCGATCCCGTGGAGGGTGATAAGTCCCGAGGCGAACCCGAGAGAGGGTTATAAGTCCAGTTCGAGTGTGAGCTCGGTAAATATCTATTGGCAATCCCGTGGAGGGTGATAAGTCCCGTTTGAAGGAATTTCCCTAGAGAGGAAGAGTGGATGTAGGACTGGTTGTCCGAACCACTATATATTGCTGTGTTGTTTACTGCTTTATGTTTATACTTGTCATACGCATTTGTTTATAAGCAAAGCACACACACGAGCTAAAAAGTTTAAAAATTGGAGCACTCTGCCCTCATCCCTGTTTTATATGCACCGAAATTAAAACGTCTTGCTTCCGCACGCGCAAAATAGGTTTTCCCACCGGGACCAACAAGTGGTATCAGAGCAGGTGCTCAAAAGATTATTATTTTCAATGTTTTCGCCTGAGCAGATCTTTCTTTTTAAAACCTATCTCTGATCTGATATCAACAAGCGGTATCAAGGAAACAGAAAGTTTTACACAACAATGGAATAATAGAACTTTTCATTGATAAAGACCCGAAGGTCAGGTTACATTACAAGTTACAAATGCAAGAAAATCTGGAGGTCAATACATAACTCTAAACCCTAAACCCTTAAGCCATATCCCTAAACCTTCATCCAAACCCAAACTCGATCTACAGGGGGGTGATTAAGAGGAGGAAAGAGAGAGATTTTAAATCTGATGCTCTCATTTTCCCCACTTAACAGGATGAGGGAGGCTTGAAAGGTAATCCTATGCCGTAAACTGATGGACTCTCCAGGGGAGTGAGAGCGGCATTAATAGGATTTTTAAGCCAGGAGCCCCAAGGAGGAGTAAAAGGGCGCTCCAGCTGTTAAAGGGTGAGTTTGATATAGGAAGATCAGTCGTTGTCTGATCAAGATCGTATATCAAACTCACGTTCATTTTCAGACTAAGTCTGTTGATGGTAGTCACGTCATAACGATAGACACACAAGGTGCATACTGGCTAGGAGAAGTGTCTTCTCGATTTTGCAACAAAGAAAGCCGGGCCCTTGCGTGGTGGTAGAGAAGCTTTGCAACAATCGATGTGAAATCGTTGACGATGATGAAAAACAACAAAAAGGGATGAACAAAGTTGATTTGAGAAGATGAAATCATGGAAAAAGGGGGTAAAAGTGTTTGCGGAAGTCTCAACCGAAACAAGGGTTCACCAGATACATGATTCTACTGAAGAAGATATGTATGGTGAATGAGTTATGTTGTGTAAAAACATTGGTCCAATTTATAGAGGCCAAGCAAGGGCGCAGATGCAAATTTGAGTTCTCAAAGCCTATTTTTAGAAAAAAATTTGCATCACAAGGACACGATGTAGAAATCACGCGACCGATAATTGATAAAGTTACGGCGGATTGACATATCGAGTGTATCGGGACGATATCTACGCATGTCAAATCGCACCAACTTAGGAAGAGAGTCTACTACTCTAGACTAAGCTCGGGCAAAGAACATTTTCCAAGAATTGTCTTATCTCGAGAAGAATCGATTAGGTCAACAAAAAAACTGATTACACATACAAAGTCGATCAAATGAAGAAAAACAACCGAGCTTGAAAACTTCACCAAATCGAGATATATCGGTCTATATCGGGTTGAAAAGGGAACTTCAACTTGAGGGGAACTCACGGAATCAAAAGTAAATGATTGAGATCGACGAGGTCGCAGACAAGACCGATCAAGATCGATGATGAGTTAGATGAGTTCCTGAGTGAACCGATGAGCCGCGGGCGTAATCGTAAATGAAGAAAAGCTAAAGCCAAAGAAATCGAAGAAAAGGTTGCAAATCGGAGATGAGCAAAAGAGATCGATCAAGATCGACGTGATCGAGATCGATATGATGATAAACCCGATATGCTAACCTGATATGATGACCTGATGCTATTCTGATATGTTGATCTAATCAGTCGAACTGATCAGATCAAGCAAAAAGGAAATCAGATAGCATGAGTGAAAAGGAATACTGAAGGCTCAGTAAATAAAGTGGACTGAGACTCAGTATAGGTCAAGTGACCTGAGGGTCAGTAAGCAAAAGAGACCTGAGGGTCGATGTTCAAATCGAAGAAACCGAACTCGGCCAAGATGAGTATCAAGATGCCCGACGCATAAGGTCCAGAGAAGAAGAGGAATGAGGAGTCGAGCGTAACATTTAAGACCAAGACCAAGACCAAGACTTGTAATTCTTTATGTTTGTGTCTTTATTTCTTTGATAAGATCATTGTAATCTGTAACTGATAACATACAATCAATGAAACTCTTATCTTTATGCTCAAAGATAATACCTCATTATCTTTCTTACATGTCTTTTATTTTGATATGCCTGATTGAATGTCTCTGATCTGATTATATGCTCATATATAAGGGAAACTATATGATGCTATAAGAAATTACTTAAGTATTTAGTAATGATCTATTTAGAAAAGATTCATTACTAAAGAAATTTGTTGAATGTTTTTAAATTGATTGGAGATTTACCCTTCTTGTAATAGGAAAAACTGAAACCTGAGTATAGGTTATATGTTTGTAACAAGATAGGTTTTGGCATCATCAAAAAGGGGGAAATTGTTGGGAAATGAATTTAATAAAGAGGATTTTGATTAGATCCCAAAACCCCTGAGTATGACATGTTCAGGATAATCTTGATAGATGAATCAGGATTCAGTTTTAGAGTGTTCAGGATATTATCTGCACCGTGTATAGTCGGCAGATATAGAACAGGTTAGTTTAGTTTTCAAGACTCAAGAAGAAATCGAGATATCAAGACTCGAGAAAAAATCAAGGTTCAGAGAACCTGAAGACTCAGAGAAATACTGAAGGCACAAGAATTATCAAGACTCAAGAATATATCAATGCTCAAAGATATCCCTTAATGTTCCGAGGCAACCAAGCCGAGGAATATAACCGTTTGGAATCCGGTGACGTGGACCAACGAGAGGAAGACAACCCACTGGAAAAGTCTGCGCAGAACTTACAAAAGAAGAGTATGGATTTGAATGTAACTCTCTCCAATCGGTAACATTCAAATCCACACTATAAATACAAGTTCTTCCTTCATTATCGAGAAGTGGAAGTGCTAAAAAAGATAGCAACAATGCTCACAGAGCCAAAGAAAGCGTTATAGACAAAGCATTCCCACCCTAGAACACAAGTCTATAGATATACAAATATATTCAAAGAGTGTTCTAGAACCCAATATAAGCAACCCACGATGTATCATAAGCTTAGAGAGATTTTCCCAACCTTAGCATTGAGGCTAAACCATTGTAAGGGAAAATCTCACCATACTTGGAGACAACACCAAAACCCAAACCCAGTGGTGAAGTGAGGTAGTTGTTAGGCAAACCCGAGTGAGGGTGATAAGTCCCGTTGGAGTGTGAACTCGTTAAACATCTGTAGGCGATCCCGTGGAGGGTGATAAGTCCCGAGGCGAACCCGAGAGAGGGTTATAAGTCCAGTTCGAGTGTGAGCTCGGTAAATATCTATTGGCAATCCCGTGGAGGGTGATAAGTCCCGTTTGAAGGAATTTCCCTAGAGAGGGAGAGTGGATGTAGGACTGGTTGTCCGAACCACTATATATTGCTGTGTTGTTTACTGCTTTATGTTTATACTTGTCATACGCCATTCGTTTATAAGCAAAGCACACACATGAGCTCAAAAGTTTAAAAATTGGAGCACTCTGCCCTCATCCCTGTTTTATATGCACCGAAATTAAAACGTCTTGCTTCCGCACGCGCAAAATAGGTTTTCCCACCGGGACCAACAAGAGGTAATCGAGTTTATTTCAAATCTGGAGATAGATGAGGAAGATCGTATTGAGTCCAAAATTTATGTTTCCCATCTAGAGCATACCTCAAAATATGTAGATTTTGTACGGGATCTGTATATAGTCCTTAGAAATTTAAATGATGTTTTTGAGTTATGTGATAGAGGAGAGGATCCCACAACTTATATGTTAGGACGGGAGCAGGAATATTTTGATAGGATAACTGAGCATCCTATTAAGTTTGAGGCGACTCTGCATAAACGACATTTGAAGCTGAAGTACAGAGTTTTGATGGATATTGTTAGTAAGTGTATTATGAATCGATCAGGGAGTTTTGAGCAGATTAGTACTCCCAAGCTTCGATTGATGGCGGCAATAGAAGATTCACCCACCAAAGATTTCAACTGGCTGAGATATCTGATTAAAGTGGTGAGTGACCAGGCCAAACTCATAAAGAAGGAGGATGGATCTATCTCAATAAAAGGCAAGATACTCCATGCAACCAAAATAGCTTTTATTTTGGAGATGTGTCTAGAAGAGGAGGATATCTTTGCCGATTCCACTCCGTTCCCAAAGTCTAAGGTGATGTTCAAGCCTGTTGCCACCAAGAAGACTATAAAAGGGAAGAAAGAGAAGAAAGTGGAATCACCAGCTGCTACTGAAGAAGCCCATAAAGCCAGGGGGAAGGCTTTGTTGGAGATCAAGAGGGAGAAGGGTGAAACTTTGAAGAAGAAGACCCTTGCTCCAAAGCGCAAAAGAATGGTGATTCTCACTGATGAGGAGGAGAGTGAGCTTGAGGAGATACAACCTGAGGGCCAAAAAGCTCAAAAATTGCCTTTACATGTATTGGCTCAGGTTATATCCACAACACATGAGCAAACTGAGGAGCAAGTCTTCTCTGAGGTTCTTGAGACGTCACTAAGCTCTGACAAGTTCTCTCAAGAAATCTTCCAAGGACCTCAGACCTCAGAGACAGTTCAGATTCCTGCTGAGGAAGCACCTGCTCAGACCTCAGAAACTGCTCAGATTCCTGCTAAGGAAGTGCCTGCTCAGACCTCTGAGCAAGCTCAGATTCCTGCTAAGGAAGCACCAGCTCAGACCTCACAACCAATTCAGATTCAGACTGAGGAGTTACCTGTCCAATCCTCAGATTTTGCTGAGACTCGGGAGATGCTGAACTTCGATGAACTCCTGAGTGATCCATTCCTAGATCCTTCAGCAGATTTTCCCACTGGACCTGAGAGCCCGAAGCTCAAGAAGGGTGAAGCTGAAGAGACTGAGTGGCAAAGCAATGGGGAACGGTTCATTCTAGACCGCTACCCTGAGCTTAGCTCATTCCCTGACCTCCAAGACATCTTCTTCAGATAGAGGTCAACAGTCTATATCCTCAACCAGACTCTTCCTGAAATGCTCAACATCGCTTCATTCAGAGGTGAAGACTGGTGGAATGAAGAAACAACTGTTCTTACTGAATTCTCAGGATTCAGGAAAACCAAGCTCAGGATGAAAACTTCTGACTTTGATGAGCTAGTTAAGAAGAAAGTTGCTGAGAGGAAGGATGCTGAAGTTGGTGCCCCGAGCTCCAAAGATAAATCTCAAGATGGGGACCAACAAGGGGATGATGAGAGTCAATCTCATAAGGAGAAAGAGGGTACTGATGCTAAAGAGCCTGCTGTCAAACATCCTCAGACTGAAGTTAGCCTTCAGGTAACTTTTGGCACTACTAAAAATTATGCCAAGATTACTGAAGTACCTATCTTTAATTCTGTAATGTCTGATATGCAGACTGAAGCTTAGGTGGACACCCAAGATCAGGTGGAAACCCAGACTGAGTTTGAAGCCCAGGTTAAGACTGAAACTCAGGTTCAGACTGAGACTCAGGCTGAACAATCGGCTCAGGAGAAACAGCAGATCTTATATGCTCCTGAGATTGATCTCACTCCAGTAATGGAGAAGCTAGAGAAGGTTGAGCCAATCTTGAACAAAGTTGCTCAGATTGAGGAGGTATTGGCCAACCAAGATCAGAAAATGGAAAGTATGAGTTCTTCTTCAGAACTGTTGCAACTTCAGAACACTCTGACTGAGAAGCTGACCTCCATGGAAGGAAAGATGGAAGAGAAGATGGATGGGGTCAAAGCTGAAATAAGTGCAGAGCTGAAGCAGAAGCATCAGGAAAGGACTACATATCTTGAAGCCAAATTGGTGGAGAAGAATGAGATGCTAGTAAAGAATGCTGTTGAGGAGATGAGCTCAATGCTCATGGCCAAAATGACAGACATGTTCAAAGAAGCTCTCTCCAGCCAATTTGCCCAGATGTCTGAAGAGTTCTCCATGGCAAAGAAAAACCTAAGAAGGCTCGAAGAAGAGCAAGATCAGTTGGCATGGGAAGTGTGTAGTGTCAGCAAGGAGCAGTATCATATGGACACAGCACTCTCCAGACTTCTCCCCAAGTATGGTTCCAAGAAGGGGGAAAGACCTGGAGCTGATCTGAGAAAGTTATTGGAACATACTTTGGAAAGAAAGGCTACAAAGAAGCAGAGAAGAAAAAGATTGCTGAAGCCATGCAAGAAGTCGAAGCCACTGAGAAGTTGAAATTCAAGATGGTGGAGAAGCCAGGCTACACTCAAGTTTCTGAAGAAACAATGCAAGAAGTAGCTGTAGAGAAACTGAGTGATAGAAGAAGAGTTGGGACAAGCCAAGATGGAGCTGAATTGCCTATTAAAAGGAAGGCTGTGGCTTTTGTTGAGCCTGAAGGCAAAAGAGCTAAGGCTTCTAAGCCAACCCAAAGGAAGTTGATTCTGGATATTGAAGAGTTTGAGGTTGAGCCTCAAAAGAAAGTCTTCAGTACAAGAAGTGCTCTGAGATCACTCCAAGTTGAGCAAGCCAAGAAAACTGCTGCTTCTGTTTCTGGAGTTCCCGTGATCAGAAAGAAGATGGAAGAAGAGCAGAAGAGAAGGAGTGGTTTCAAGAAGTTCGCAAGCAAGAGGAGAGGGACTGCTAAAGCACAGAAATGGCCGCATGTTGACAAGTGGATGCCAATCCAGTTCAACGATGCGTGGGAAGAAATCAAGAGAACATTTTGGTTCTACTATGATGTGCTAAGAGAATGGAGAGGGGAGAGCTCAGATTCTAATGAGGCTTTCATAGACTATCTCCTGACCTTTTATCCGAAGTATCTTCAAGGCTGGATCAATCTTGCGGATGAAGGAAAGGTTCAGATAACAGCCCCTGGTCCATACTCGTACCCTCCTCCTAGGCTGGAGAATGGCTTAGTGAATGAATCAGCCATTTCTCAGGAGATTGCTCAGTACGCCATTCAGTTGGGCCTGACAGGGAACAATCCTGATATCATCAAAGAGAGAGATGCACTGAAGAAAAGATATTATGGAATGATCAACCTTGAAGTGCCTGTTGATGAGGTGGAAGAAGAGAACTGAAGAGCCAGAGCAGAAGAGTAAAGAAGACTGAAGATCAAGACTCAGAAGACTCTTGTAATTTTATTATCTTTTTGTCTTTTAATTTCTGATAAGTTCATTGTAAGTTGTAACTGTCTACCATTCATCATTGAAACTTTATCATTTATGCTCAAAAGATAATATCTCATTATCTTACTTTACATTTCTTTACATTCGATATGCTTGAATGTTGATTGTTTCTGAGGAAATTGTTGGGAGAGTTTTTATGAAATTGTTGGGAAATTGTTTGTTAAGATATACCAATCTTGTAATAGGTAAAACTGAAACCTGAGTATAGGTTAAGTGTTTTGTAACAAGATGGTTTTGGCATCATAAAAAAGGGGGAAATTGTTGGGAGATGAATTTAATAAAAGAAGATTTTGATTAGATCCCAAAACCCCTGAGTATGACATGTTCAGGATAATCTTGATAGTTGAGTCAGGATTCAGTTTTAGAGTGTTCATGATGTTATCTCGCACTGCGGTAAAAAGCAGATATAGATCAAAGTTAGATTATGAAGATTCTCAAGACTCAAAGAAAGTTTCAAGAAACAAGTTTCAAAGATGAAAATGAAGTTTCAATTTTCAAAGATGAAATCGAGAAATCAAGACTCAAATGAGGAACCGAGATATCAAGACTCACTGAGGAACTGAGATACTGAAGACTTAGTGTGAAATCGCGGAAATCAAGACTCAAGATAACTGGCCAAGATATCCGTGGAAGACTCGTAAGACTCGTAAGACATCAAGACTCAAGACATCAAGACTCGTAAGACTCAAGACTCAAGACACGTAAGATCAAGATCGAAGACAGAGGATATCAAGGCACAAGAATTATCAAGACTCAAGTGATGTAATCAATGCTCAAGATAAACCCAATGTTCCGAGGCACTGAAAATATCTATCTGAAGGATACAATACTGAGTAAAACGCGATTGCTTAGAAAAATAGTTATCGCCCAAGACATTCTCATACAGACAAAAGGAACTAAGACAAAGAGTTGTTAAGGTTATATCACTCAGAGATAATGACCAAAAAGAGCCGTTGTATTTGTCTACATTTAACTGGAGACAAAAGTCAAAAAGAAGAAGACAAAGATCGCATTTCATCGACATCGACAATGACATGTCAATCAAAACATGTCAGTAGTACTATGTTCCAGACTGCAAAAAGTGATGACCAGCTACATGAAAAGTTGTTTGCCTAAAACGTGCTAGGGAGTTTCAAACCCTAAATATAGTCGTTCATCACACACCATAAGAGGAAACTCACGAAGCTATCTCTTCCAACGGATAATTTTTCAAGAGTGACCTTGGTGCCTGCCTATAAATACTTGTGACCATCTACATTGAAGGTTACAAGAAATTTGTAAGCAACTCAAGAGCTCAAACTTATTATTGCAAGTTGAAGCACTCGAAAACCCAAGAATTTCCCAAGTGCTTTATATCGAAGAGAGCTCATTCACTAAGCCTAGTTTTGATAAGATATATCCAAAACTTAGTCGAGATATCCTTGCCTTTGCATTGTTCTTAATTGTAAAGGATATCTCATCCTAGTTGGAAACCAACCAAGAAACCCTAAACCCTTTGTAAGGTAGTTTGAGTGTGATTGTTGGTGAGTTGGAGTTGTAAAGAGTTAGTAAACTACAAGGAGGTAGTCAGAAAGCTCTAGAGAAGAAGTGAGTAAACTATCTTGGATAGTCAGAAAGCTTGTGTGTGTTTTGAGTTAGTAAACTACAGAGGTAGTCAGAAAGCTCAAAATAGAAAGGTTAGTAAACTACAGAGGTAGTCAGAAAACCTTAGGAAGTGATTAGTGAATTTCTCTGAAGAGTCAGAGAGAGTGGACGTAGGAGCTTGAGTCTCTGAACCACTATAACTTGCTGTGTTATTTGCTTTCTGTTTTACAATTGATTAACTGCTGCATATCTTTAAACTGAAAGCATATTTTCACTGATATTCAGTTGGAATCAATCCACTGATATTGCATATAACTTAATCGCAACCTAATCACTATTCCATTAAAAAGGAAGGTTTTAGCAAAGCATAAAATGAGTATAAACTTAGGGCCAACCATTCCGCACATCTGAGTAGCTATTCAAGCAACTCAGTAACTCTTAAAAACTCAGGATCAGTTGGGATTATCTGAGGTTTCGAAAGCGACTTCGGGATCACCGTCTCTCGTAGACTTTGACTCGTAGGCGATCGTGCTTCTCAGGACCAAATCTTCAGGATAACCTGACCCAATCTGACCTCAGTGAATAAAAAGTTTTAAAATCACTTAACACGTGTATTCCCCCCTGTTGGGAGATGAATTTAATAAAAGATATATGATTTTGATTAAGATCCCAAAACCCCTGGGTATGACATGTTCAGAATGATCTTGATAGTTGAGTCAGGATTCAGTTTTAGAGTATTCAGGATGTTTTTCGCAAAATGTATAGTCGCCAGATATAGATTAGATAGGTTCAAGACTCAAGAATTCAAGATGTTTCAAGAAATCGGTTTTAGTATGAAACCGAAAGTTTTTCAAGACTCAAAGGAGAAATCGAGAATCAAGACTCAAGAAGAAATCGAGAATCAAGACTCAAGAATAAACTGAGAATCTGAAGACTCATTGAGAAACTGAGATATCAAGACTCAAGATGAAACCGAGGAATCAAGACTCAAAGATGAAGACTCAAAGATATCAATCAGATATCGCCGAAGACTCAAACTCGTAAGACGCCAAGACTCAAAAGACGCCAAGACTCGAAGAGACTCAAGACGAAGATCAAGATCAAGATTGAAGATCAAGAATATCAAGGCACAAGAATTATCAAGACTTCAAGAATATATCAATGCTCAAGATAAACCCAATGTTCCGAGGCACTGAAAATATCTATCTGAAGGATGCAATACTGAGAATATCGTGATTCCTTAGAAAATAGATATTGCCCATGACATTCCCATGCAGACAAAAGGAACTAAGACAAAGTGTTGTTAAGGTTATATCAACACAGAGTTTGTAACCAAAAGAGCCGTTGAAGGTGTCTACCTTTAACTGGAGACAAAAGTCAAAAAGAGGAAGACAACATCGTACCATACCGACATCGCTAGTTAGTGATGTGTCATTTGAAAAAGATGTCGATGTACAAAAGTTCCAGATCGCAAAAAAAGTGAAGACCGGCTACATGAAAGGCTATTGCCTAAAACGTGTTAGGGAGTTTCAAACCCTAAATATAAATTGCTCTCACACACCATAAGAGGAAAACTCACGAAGCTATCTCTCCAACGGATAGTTTTCAAGAGTGACCTTGGTGTATGCCTATAAATACTTGGTGACCCTCTACATTGTAAGGTTACGGAAATTTATAAGCAAGTCAAGAAGCTCAAACTTATTATTAAAGTTAAAGCACTCGAAAAACTTAGAATTTCCCAAGTTCTTTTATATTGAAGAGAGCTCACTAAACTAAGCCTAGCTTGATAAGACGTATCCGAAGCTTAGTCGAGATATCCTAACCCTTTGCATTGTACTTCATTGTAAAGGATATCTCATCCTAGTTGAAACCAATCGGAAACCCCAAACCCTTGAGAAGGTAGTTGGAGTGTGTTTGTTGGTGAGAAGAGTTGTAAAGAGTTAGTAAACTACGCGGAGTAGTCAGAAAACTCTAGAGGAGAAGTTAGTAAGCTACACAGGTAGTCTGAAAGCTTGTTTGTGTTTGAGTAAGTAAACTACGGAGGTAGTCAGAAAGCTCAAGGTTGGGTTGAGTAAGTAAACTACGTGGAGTAGTCAGAAAGCTCATGGCCGAGTTGAGTAAGTATACTACGCGAGGTAGTCAAAAAACTCAGAAGTGATTAGTGAATTTCTCTGAGGATCAGAGAGAGTGGACGTAGGAGCTTGAGTCTCTGAACCACTATAATTGCTGTGTTGTTTATTGCTTTCTCTATCTGTGCTTAACTATTGCATCACTGAGTTTGAAAGCATATTTTCACTGACATTTCAGTTAAAATCAATCCACTGGAAGTTGCATGTAATTGAATCACAGTCTAATCACTATTCCATTAAAGGAAGGTTTTCAGCAAAGCTTAAAATGAGTATAATCTAAACGGCCAACCATTCCGCACATCTGAGTAGCTAGAACAGATAGTTACCAAACTGAACTTACTCTTCTGAGGGTTCAGTAAGTTAGTTATCTGATCCAAGCAACTCAGGACTCAGTTGGGATTATCTGAGGTATCTGAAAGCAGCTCAGGATCACTATCTCAGTAGACTTTGACTCGGAGCGATCTGTGCTTCTCAGGACCTAATCTTCAGGATTATCTGACCCAAGCTGACCTCAGTAAGAAAATGTTTTAAAAACACTGAACACGTGTATCCCCCCCAGACACGTGTAAGACTCGTTTGCACCGGGACCAACAAGTGGTATCAGAGCAGTGGTTCAACTTGACCACCTGCTTTGTTGACCAAAGTTTTATTTGCTAAAAATACTCGTGGTCTATCTGAACTGATCTTATTTGCTGAATTTTTCAAAAGCTCAGATAAAAATGTCTTCTAAAAAACATCCCATGTTCTCAGTGGAGAACTATGATTTGTGGAGACTGAGAATGCAGGCTCACCTGTATTCCAAACATGAGCGTATGTGGAGAGTGGTCTCTCAAGGACCATTCCAATTTACTGTGGTGAATCCCAGAGGAACAGAAGATGAGAGAATTGATCCTAGAGCAGAATTTCCTAAGTCTGATGACCAACTGACTCCTGAGGAGAGAAAGTTAGTCAATCTAGACTACATTGCTAAAGACACACTATACAGTACAATTGATGATGGTGTGATGGGAATGATCTCTCACTGTAATACTGCTAAAGAGATTTGGGATACACTAGCTGTAATGTGCCAAGGCACAGATCATATAAAGGAAAACAAACTTTCAGTGGCAATTGGAAAGTTTGATAGTTTTGAAATGGATGATGGTGAATCAATAGACAAATTGGAAGTCAGATTCACTAGCATCATGAATGATCTAAATGCACTTGGAAAGAAATATCCACAAAGAGAAGTTGCATTGAAAATTCTTAGAGGTCTTTCTAAGAAATGGGATATTCATGCAGAGGTGATTGAAAACACCAAGAACATTAATTCAATGCCATACCAACAAGTCTTCTCTGAGATGAAGGCCTATGAATTTGTAATTGATAAGAAATCCAAAAAGGCTGACAGCAAAGATGATTCATCATCTAGTAAGAATGTGGCTTTAAAAGCCAAAGATAAAACCTGTAAAACTAGAGAGTCTGAGAACCCCCATGCCAAAAATCAGGATGAGCTTGAGGAAAAGCTAGCACTGATGGCAAGGAGGTTTGAAAGACTTAATAGTAGATTTGGAAAATACAAAAGTTATTACAGGAACCACAGGTACCAGAAGAAACCCGAGGACAGATCAACTGAGAAGAAGAAGGATCTGAAAGCTGAAGGATCTTCATCCAGAAAGAAGGACTCCAAGTCCAAAGAAGAATGTGATCAGGATGATGATACCAACAGATGCTATAATTGCCAAAAGAAAGGTCACTTCCAGTATGATTGTCTAGATTTGAGTGCTAAGGAGAGAAGAGAAAGGCAAGCTAAAAGAGACAAGAAGTTCTTTAGCAAAAAGGCCATGGTTGCAGAAGAAGAACACTCTGAGGAGGGATCTAGCTCTTCAGATGAGATATTCTCAGACAGTGAAAGTGATGACATCTGTCTCATAGCTGTAGGAGAGGTAAGTTCTTCTATCTCTGTTGTTGCTCCTACACTAGCACAAGAGTTGTCAAGTTCAACTGTAAACAGTCAATTTGACCTGATGGATTCCTTTGAGAATCTGATGAAGGACTATGCTGTTTTACAAGAACTGCTAAATGAAACTCAAGAGCAGAATAAGGAACTGAAGGCTGAAAATCTAAAATGGAAAGACTCTAGCAAAACTGAGATCACTTCTCAATTAATGGGAGCTACTGATGAACTGAAAAGCTAGAGAAATCCACTGAAGAGATTCAGCTGATCAGAACTAAGTTCAATGACCTCTCTGAGAAGCATGAAACTCTATAGAACTGTGGGGATAGTGCACAGAAGAAGTTAACTCCATTGAATAATACATCTAATGTAATAGATGAAATTCAGAGTTACCAGAGATCTGTCACTATAAAATCTGGATTGGGATACATTCCAGGGGTAACCTCACAAGGTCATCTGAATGCTGCATCAAGTAGCAAGAAGACAATCCTTGTAAAACCAGTGGCACCTACACTTCAAACTGAAGAAATGCCCAAGGTTGTAGACAAGGGAAAAGGACATATGGTCTCAGTAAAACTGAATGATCAGGTAGGAAAGCCCAAACCTCAGGTGAAGGCTAGAAAACCTGAGCACTCAGTTGGAAAGTTTCAGGCAAGTACTTCAAAGCCTCAGGCTAAGAATGCAAACCTGAAAGGCTCCACACTGAACCATCAGAGGAATCCTCAGATGAGAAACACTCAGCAGAGACATTCTCAACTGAAGAGACCAAGTCCTCAGTACACTGAAAGACCCAGATTTCAGTACAGGAAACCTGAACCCCACTTGCCTAAGGGTAAAGTTTACCTAAACCCGAGTCATCAAAGATTTAGACCGGCTGCACAAAAGCCTAAGCATCTGAACAAAAGGCCTGAAACAAAGAAGAATTCAAAAGCCCATATTCATGCTAAGGCTAGCACTCATACACAGGAAACTGCTAAGGCACCCAGAGTAGTAAATGTGTATGTAGATGTTTATGGAAGATAGATCAGCCACTCTAAAGTGATTAGAGTTGTTAGGCAGATTTGGATTCCTAAAGGTACAGCTAACCAGATAGGACCCTATACCAAATGGGTACCACAGATCTAATCTGTTTTTCAGGAAAACAGAAAAGGGCACTGAATTGAATGAAGATATCATTAGCCCTGTTGAAAGAAGATCTGAGATGTCATTGTTGGAAGATGAATTTCCTTTATGGACTTCAAGAGAAATCAAGCTGAAGAAGGAACTTCATTAGAGATCATATTGAAGAAGGACATAAGGATGGAGAAAATTCATACTGATAAGCAGATAGCTGATATCTTGACTAAACCTTTGGCTGAATCAAGATTTCAGGAACTTTCAGTTGAATTAGGGATGTTAGATCCAGGTGTATAGAGTAAATCTGAAAAATTGAAGGTTTTCAGATGCATGAAGTTTTCTCAGAATTTTACTGAGAAGCTCAGGATAAAATGGAAATACTGAACTGAGTCTCAGGAAACTCAGATTTACTGAAGGTCAGTACTCAGTATTATACTGACATTTTATCAAGATCAGTACTCAGTAAGACTGATAGAGATAAATTAGTCTGAAGAAGTAATGACTCATGTGACTTATTTATTGCTTAAAGTAAAGCTCAGTAATCATTTGCAATAAATACAAAACACCTAAGGAATGTTTTTGGGCGGGATCGTTTGAAATTCCGAAGAAGGTCAACAGTCATTTAATGCTCTGTTATATTAATGACCAATGAGGATATTTTGGCGGCTTACTTTTCGGAGATAGTCTGTTCGTATACCCGATTAATCGGAAATTAATCTCAACCGTTGCTTTTCACCTAACCAACGCGATTTCCCACGATCTCAAAATTATTTATACCCCAATAAGCCATTCAAGCTAAATTTTATCAAACCCTTCGTTCCCAAAATCCTCTGCAAATTAATCCCCTTTGCCCAGAAAACCTAAACCCTAAATCTTCAAATCTTCAATCTCTCAAATGGATCCTACCATTTTCGATAAATTAGCCAAAACCAACAAACCCTGGTACGAGTTTGTTGTCTCGCTCGATAGCACGACCAATTCCAAACCAGAAGAGGAGGCTCTCCATATGATCCGTCTGGCCAGACTCACTCATCTCGTCGCAAGCCGACCGGATCAAGAGTATGCAAAAGAGGTAATCGAGTTCATCTGTAATTTGAGGATAGATGAAGATGATGGTATGCATTCTGAGATTACTGTATCACACTTAGAGCATTCGTCCTAATACATCGATTGTGAGAGGGAATTGTATATTATTCCAAAGAATTTAAATGATGTTTTTGAGCTCTGTGATAAAGGAGAGGATCCTGCTATGTATATGTTGGGTAGAGAGCAAGAGTATTTAGATAGGATTGCTGAGAATCCTGTGAAATTTGAGGCTACACTGCATAAGAGGCATTTGAAGCCACAATATCGAGTTTTGATGGATATTGTGAGCAAAAGCATCATGAGCCTTGCGGGGAGTTTTGAGCAGATCAGTACCCCGAAGCTCCGATTGATGGCGGCGATCGAGGCCTCACCCACCACTGACTTCAACTGGCTCGAATTCTTGATTCAGATGGTGAGTGAGCAAGCCAAAGTCTTCAAGAAGGTTGACGGGGCTATCACGATTAAAGGCAAGATCCACCATGCAACCAAAATAGCTTATATTTTGGAGATGTGCAGAGAGGAGGAGGATATCTTCGCCAATTCGACCCCATTCCCTAAGTCCAAGGTGCTCTTCAAGCCCATTGCTGTGAAGAAACAGGCCATCAGAGGGAAGAAAGAAAAGAAAGCAGAATCACCAAAAGCTGCTGCTGCTGAAGAGACCCAACAAACCAGGGGGAAGGTTTTGTTGGAAGCAAAGAAGGAGGAGGGTGAGAAGTTGAAGATGCAGAAAACCCTCGTTCCCAAGCGCAGAAGATTGGTGGTTCTCACCGATGAAGATGACAGTGATTCCGAAGAGATTCAACCTGAGAGCCAAACTGCTCAGAATTCGCCACTACAAGTTTTGGCTCAGGTTATCTCTAAGGCACAAGAACAGACAGAGGAGCAGGTCTTCTCTGAGGTGCTTGAGACTTCGCTCAGTTCAGACAAATTTTCTCAGGAAATTTTAAAGGACTTCAGGCCTCAGAGATTCCTACCAAAGATGTGCCGGCTCAGACAACAGAAGAGCCAACTCAGAGTCAATCTGAGGAAGTGCAAGCTCAGGCCCCAGAACCCACTCAGATGCAAACTGAGGACCTGACTGCACAACAATCAGAAGTTGTTGAGACTCAGGAGCAGCTTATTCTTGATGAGCTCCTGAGTGATCTAATTCTTGATCCCTCAGCTGATGCTTCAACTGAACCAGAAAGCCCGAGATGGAAGAAGGGAGAAGCTGAAGAAGGCGAGTGGAGGAGCAAGGGGGAACGGTTCATTCTTGACCGCTACCCTGAGCTCAGCTCATACCCTGATCTGCAAGATGTCTTCTTCAGATTAAGGTCGACTGTGTTCATTCTCAATCAAACTCTTCCGGAGATGCTTGATATTGCTGCATTCAGAGGGGAAGACTGGTGGAATGAGGAGACAGCCTTCCTGACCGACTTCGCAGGGTTCAGGAGGACAAAGCTCAGGATGAAAAACTCCGATTTTGATGAGCTGGTTCACAAGAAGATAGCTGAGAGGAGAGCTACTGAAGTTGGTGCCCCTAGCAGCAGAGATAAATTTCAAGACGGGGACCAACAGGGAGATGCTGAGGATCTGTCTCAGATGGAGAAGGAAACTTCTCGTGCTGATCAATCTGAAATCGGTCAACCTCAGACTGAAGTTAGCACTCTTCAGACTGAGGCTCAGTTGGAGACTGGAGCTCAGGATGAAGCTGAAGCTCAGGATGATCAATCAGCACAGAAGGTGCAGAAGGTTCCTGAGATCGACCTCACTCCCTTGATGGAAAAACTTGAGAAGGTTGAGCCAATGATGAACAAGATTGCTCAGATGGAAGAAACATTGGCCAGCCAAGCTCAGAAGATGGAGAATCTTAGTCACTCTTCAGAACTGGTGCAAATCCAAAACACTCGACCTCCTGAGATGACCTCCATGGAAGATATTTGAATGAAAAGTTGGAGGAGTCAAAGGTCGAGCTTGAAAGGCCGAATCAAATCGAAGCACCAGGAGAGTACTACATTTCTAGAGGTGAAATTGGCTGAGAGGAATGAGGTGCTGATCAAATCTGTTGTTGAGGAAATGAGCTCAATGCTCATGACCAAGATGACAGAGATGTTTAAAGAAGCTCTCTCTGGCCAGTTTGCCCATCTCTCTGAAGAATTTTCTGTGGCTAAGAACCATCTCAGGAGGCTGGAAGACGAACAAGATCAGATAGCAGGAGAGGTGTGCTATGTGAGGAAAGAGCAATATCACATGGACACAGCACTCTCCAGACTTCTTCCAAATTACGGTGCCAAGAAGGGGGAAAAGGAAGGTGAAGACTTCAGGAAGTTATTGGCACGTACTTTGAAGAAAAAGGCGCAGAAAGATGCTGAAATGTATAACCTATCCAAAGCCTTAAATGAAGTCGAAGCTACTGACAAACTGAAGTTCGCTCAGGTGGAGAAGCCTATCTACCCTCGAGTTTCTGAGGAAACCATGCTTGATGTTGCAAGAGAGAAACTGAGTGCTAGAACTAAGGTTGGAACAAGCCAGGCTGCTGCTGAATTGCCTATGAAGAGGAAAGCCTTGGGCATTGTTCAACCTGAGAGCAAGCGTGCGAAGGCTTCTAAGCCAATCCAGAGAAAGCTGATTCTGAGGAAACGATGCTTGATGTTGCAAGAGAGAAACTGAGTGCTAGAACTAAGGTTGGAACAAGCGTGTTGTTCTTGAACCGCCTATGAAGAGGAAAGCCTTGGGCATTGTTCAACCCGAGAGCAAGCGCGCGGTTAAGTTTTAAGCCAATCCAGAGAGAGCTGATTCTGGATGATGAAGGAATTGAAGAGTCTGCAGGTCAGCAGAAGAAGAAAGTCTTCAACACGAGGAATGCTCAAGACACCTGTAGAACAAAGCAAGAAAGCCGTCTTTCCGGTCTCAGCGCGCCGCGGATCGAAGAAGATCAAGAAGAGCTGAAGTGAAGGAGTGGATTCAAAAAGTTTGCGAGCAAAAGGAGAGAGACATCAAAAGCACTGAAGTGGCCACACGTTGATAAATGGATGCCTATCAAGCTCAACGATATGTGGGAAGAGGTCAAGAGAACCTTCTAGTTCTATTATGATATGCTCAGGGAGTGGAGAGGGGAAAGCTCAGATCAGAATGAAGCGTTCATTTAATATCTCCTAACCTTCTATCCAAAATATCTCCAAAGTTGGATGAACTTAGCAGATGAAGGAAAGGTACAGATAGTTGCCCCTGGTCCATATTCCTACCCTCCTCCAAGACTTGGTAATGGCTTGGTAAATGAGAAGGCCATTACTCAAGAAATTGCTCAAGATATCTTTGGTCGGGTTGGGTTTGACAGAAGCTTGATCCGGATATCATTAAGGAAAGAAATGAACTGAAGAAGAGGTATTTCGGAATGTTCAACCTGGAGGTGCCCGCTGATGAAGTTGAAGAAGAAGCAAACTGAAGAGCAGAAGACTGAAGAGCCAAATCTGAAGACTGAAGACTATGAAGATTCCTGTAATCTTTAAATTTTTGTCTTTTTGATTTTGTTGATAAGACTCATTGTAATCTGTAATGGTATACCAATCATCAATGAAAACTTATCATTTATGCTCAAAAGATATTATCTCATTATCTTATTTACATGTCTTTTATATTTGATATGCTGAATGAATGTCTCTGAATTAATTGTTTAAGTATTTGGTGATGAACTATTTAAGAAGATTCATTACTGAAGAAATTGTTAATTGTTAGGAGACTCTCTGAAATTGTTGGAAGATACTCTATTTCAGGAAATTGTTGGGAGACATAATCAATCTTGTAATAGAATAAACTGAAACCTGAGTATAGGTTATATGTTTATAACAAGATAGGTTTTGGCATCATCAAAAAGGGGAAAATTGTTGGGAGATGAATTTAATAAAAGATATATGATTTTGATTAAGATCCCGAAACCCCGAAAGTATGACATGTTCGTAATGATCTTGATAGTTGAGTCGATTCAATTTTAGAGTATTCGTGATGTTATTCGCAAAAATGTATAGTCACAGATATAGATCGTGATAGATTCTCAAGACTCGAGAATTCAAGATGTTTCAAGAAACGGAAGTTTTAGTATGAAACCAAGTTTCAAGACTCAGCGAGAAATCGAGAATCAAGACTCAAGAAGAAACCGAGAATCAAGACTCATTGAGAAATCGAGATATCAAGACTCAAGATGAAACCGAGGAATCAAGACTCAAAGATGAAGACTCAAAGATATCAGTCAGATTGAAGACTCGTAAGACTCAAGACTCGTAAGACGCCAAGACTCGTAAGACGCCAAGACTCGAAGACTCAAGACTCGTAAGACTCAAGACGCAAGATCAAGATCAAGATTGAAGATCAAGAATATCAAGGCACAAGAATTATCAAGACTCAAGAATATATCGAATGCTCAAGATAAACCGAATGTTCCGAGGTAATCGAAAAATATCTATCCGACGGATGCAATACTGAGAAGATCGCGATTTCTTAGAAAATAGATATTTCCCAAGACATTCCCATGCAGACAAAAGGAACTAAGACAAAGTGTTGTTAAGGTTATATCAACTCAGAGTTTGTAACCAAAAGAGCCGTTGAAGGTTTCTACCCTTAACTGGAGACAAAAGTCAAAAAGAGGAAGACAACAACGTACCATCTTGACCGACAATCGATGGTGGATGTGTTGAAAAAAGATGTCAAATGTACAAAAGTTCCAGACTGCAAAAAGTGAAGACCGGCTACATGAAAGGTTGTTGCCTAAAACGTGTTAGGGAGTTTCAAACCCTAAATATAGCCGTTCCTCACACACCATAAGAGGAAACTCACGAAGCTATCTCTCCAAAGGATAGTTTTCAAGAGTGACCTTGGTGTATGCCTATAAATACTGGTGACCCTCTACATTATAAGGTTACGGGAAATTTATAAGCAACTCAAGAAGCTCAAACTTATTATCGCAAATTTAAAGCACTCGAAAAACTTAGAATTTCCAAAGTGCTTTTATATTGAAGAGAGCTCACTAAACTAAGCCTAGCTTGATAAGACATATCCGAAGCTTAGTCGAGATATCCTAACCCTTTGCATTGTACTTCATTGTAAAGGATATCTCATCCTAGTTGGAAACCAACCGAGAAACCCCAAACCCTTGAGAAGGTAGTTGGAGTGTGTTTGTTGGTGAGAAGAGTTGTAAAGAGTTAGTAAACTACGCGGAGTAGTCAGAAAACTCTAGAGGAGAAGTTAGTAAGCTACAGAGGTAGTCTGAAAGCTTGTTTGTGTTTGAGTAAGTAAACTACGGAGGTAGTCAGAAAGCTCAAGGTCGGGTTGAGTAAGTAAACTATGTGGAGTAGTCAGAAAGCTCAGGGCCGAGTTGAGTAAGTAAACTACGCGAGATAGTCAGAAAACTCAGATGTGATTAGTGAATTTCTCTGAGGATCAGAGAGAGTGGACGTAGGAGCTTGAGTCTCTGAACCGCTATAATTGCTGTGTTGTTTATTGCTTTCTCTATCTGTGCTTAACTGTTGCATCACTGAGTTTGAAAGCATATTTTCACTGACATTTCAGTTGGAATCAATCCACTAGAAGTTGCATGTAATTGAATCACAGCCTAATCACTATTCCATTAAAGGAAGGTTTTCAGCAAAGCTTAAAACGAGTATAAACTAAAGGGCCAACCATTCCGCACATCTGAGTAGCTAGAACAGATAGTTACCAAACTGAACTTACTCTTCTGAGGGTTCAGTAAGTTAGTTATCTGATCCAAGCAACTCAGGATCTCTGAAACTCAGGACTATGTTGGGATTATCTAAGGAATCTGAAAGCAGCTCAGGATCACTGTCTCAGTAGACTTTGACTCAGAGCGATCTGTGTTTCTCAGGACCTAATCTTTAGGATTATCTGACCCAAGCTGACCTCTGTAAGAAAAAGTTTTAAAAAACACTGAACACGTGTATCCCCCCCATACACGTGTAAGACTTGTTTGCACCGGGACCAACAGTTACCAAACTGAACTAACTCTAGATAATTAT
The DNA here is from genome assembly GCA_037126765.1 of Stenogyne calaminthoides. Classification (NCBI taxonomy): domain Eukaryota; kingdom Viridiplantae; phylum Streptophyta; class Magnoliopsida; order Lamiales; family Lamiaceae; genus Stenogyne; species Stenogyne calaminthoides. The sequence continues at coordinate 15,335,702 of JBBCBC010000012.1, read as the reverse complement.
CTGATCCAAGCGCCTCAGGATCTCTGATAAACTCAGGCTCAGTTGGGCTAATATGAAGCTTCTGAAAGCAGCTCAGGATCATTGTCTCAAAAGACTTTGACTCAGGGCAATCTGTGCTTCTCAGGGCCAAATCATCAAGATAACCTGACCCATCTGACCTCAGTGAAAGAAAAGTTTTAAAAATCACTGAACACGTGTATTCCCCCCCATACACGTGTGAGACTCGTTAGCACCGGGACCAACAATAGTGTTACTTGAGGATGCTGAGAGGCCTTTGTATCCTGGAACACCTACGTGTTAGACATGTTCTTGATGTGATGCACATTGAGAAGAATGTGTGTGAGTCTCATAGGTACATTACTCGATATTTTTGGCAAAACAAAAGATGGAGTAGCAGCAAGCCGAGACCTTGTGGAGATGAATATTAGAACTGATTTAGCACCGAAAGTGGGGACAAAAAGAACATATTTACCGCCAGCTCCACATACACTAAGTAAAGAAGAGAGAAAAAAGGTGTGCATATCTTTGTCGGGAATGAAGGTGCCTTTAGGTTTCTCTTCCAATGTGCATAACTTGGTATCAATTAAGGATTTGAAACTTTTAGGACTTAAGTCATATGATTGCCACACTTTAATGCAACATTTGCTCCCTATAGCTATTCGTGGTGTCCTGCCCAAAAATGTTAGGTACACCATCACCAAATTGTGTTTCTTCTTCAATGTGATTTGCAAGAAGATGATTGATGTTTCAATGCTAGATAATATGCAAAGAGATATCACAACGACTTCTTGTTTACTCAAGAAGTATTTTCCTCCTTCATTCTATGATATCATGGTTCACTTAACTATTCATCTTGTGTGAACCAGTTTGGTATAGATGGATGTACCCGATCGAAAGATACATGAAAGTTTTGAAGGGCTACGTTCGAAATCGCAATCACCTTGAAGGGTGCATAGCTGAATGTTATATTGCATAAGAAGCTATGGAATTTTGCTCGGACTACCTATCAACTATGCAAACAATTGGAATCCCACAGAGTCATCACCACGTACAACTTACAAAACCTTTGTCAATTGCTCAAGCGAATGTCCTTAGAATGGAGGAGTTGAGCCAAGGGCATCTTCACATACTAACAAATGATGCTGACATAGATCCTTATATTTGGTAATTTAATTTATAATATCCATAATTTAAATATTTAGCATATAGTTACTAATTTGTTTCATTGCTATTAGTGAACACAAGGAGCATCTGAAGTCAAAGTATGGCACTAAATCTAGGACACAGAAATGGTTGCAAGATCAACACAATAAATACTTTATAGGATGGTTGCGCAATCGAGTAAGTTTTATAATTATTAATTGCATACTAAAAAAGTACTATAACTAGGTGAAAAGGTAAAATTTTAACACATATTGTAAACTATAGGTTGTAATTGAATGTGCACAATCAAATCATCAAGTATCAGAAAAGATAAGGAGGCTTGCTGAAGGACCTAACCACATAGTCTTCAAGTATCTTAGTTACCGCATTAATGGAGTAACTTATTGTACAAAAAAACGTGACAATGTTAGAGCTACTCAGAATTCTGGAGTAAGCCTAGTTACAAAGATTATGCAACTTTCTAGTGCAAAGGATAAAAATCTCGTTTTGTCTGACATGACGTTCTATGGATATATTGAAGAAATATGGGAGGTGGAGTACCATGATTTGAGAATTCCATTGTTTAAATGTTTGTGGGTGGACAATATTGGTGGTATTAAAGTAGATAATCTTGGTTTCACGTTAGTAAACCTTGAAAAAAAAGGATTTAAAGATGATTCTTTTATATTGGGCAGTCTAGCCAAACAAGTATTTTACATTGAGGACCCTAAAGATCGAGCATGGTCCGTTGTGCTTGCTACTCCTACTAGGGAATATTTTGAATACTCAAACACTGGCGAGTTAGAAGAAACTGCTATCCACCATGAATGCTTTACCAAAGGGCTGAATTCTATAGATCTTAGCACAACCGATGAAAATGAACCATCGTGCTTACGTATAGATTGTGATGGAATTTGGGTTGATAACCCAAATGCTTAATCCTTTGATGTTAGTAATATACATTTTTTTCTTTGTTAATTTGTTTAATAATACTTATGCTCTTTTTTTAATATTGATAACTCAATTATGTTTGTGTTTTCAACAGGTTTTTTCTGTTTTGCTGATTCCTTTTTATATATTAGTATTGAAAAATTATTATATATATTCATGTAAATTATAATTTTTTTTTGCAGTTACAGTAGAGGTTGATTTTACCACAGAGATCAATGACCATGATTCACTTTTATAGAGCCTGCTAAGTTGAAATATGCTAGCACTTTCCATGTTTGTTTCTTTGTGTATAACTAATTTTACTTTTGAATTGATGATTGAGTGGGATGGATATTGGAACTTTTGGTACTTGAACTTGAAATGATTTGAGGAACTTGACCTTGAAATGGATATTCGACTATTAGTGCATTTTGGTACTTTGATATTGTATTTTGGTATATTTTGTTCATTATTTTATTTTATTTTAATTCAGTATTAATTATTTTTTGGTCAGGGATAACGAATACTATTTTTCCCCCCAAAGACAACGTATACTTTCAGTTGTCTATATATAATAAGACAACGGATATTATTTGTAGAAAGACTACGGTTAAATTATGTTGTCTATCTAGGAATAGTTAACGGATATATTTATAAAAGATAATGGATAATGTTCGTGATCTGATTTAGAATAGATGACAGATATAATTTTAAAAAGACTACGGTTATATTCAGTTGTCTATCTATGAACAGATAACAGATATATTTAAAAAGGACAACGTATAATGTTCGTGGTCTGACAGAATAGGTGACTGATATAGTTTTAAAAAGACTACGGTTAAATTCAGTTGTCTATCTATGCACAGATAACAGATATATTAAAAAACTGATAATGTTCGTGGTCTAGTTGGGAATAGATGACTGATATATATCCGTCATTTATTACCGGGGGTCTACCACAACCCCCAGCGAGACAACATATATTTTAGTACATAGATGACGGATAATATCCGTCATCTATTAGCTTTTTTGTAGTAGTGAATTTCTCCTCATGTATTGAAAATGATTGGGCTAATCGAGAAACTTGGTCGTTTGGGCATTGAGCTCAAGACCAATGTTGCGGTTTACACCATTCTTTAATCGCTTCCCGATTTATATTCGAGTTTCGTGGTAAGCCTTAATATGAATAAGACGGAATCGACTATGCCCGAGCTGCATAACATGCTAAAGACTTTTGAGTCTTCCATTGCTAAGGAAAACCTTGTGCTCATGGTGAGTGCCTCTACCTCTTCTGCTCCGAAAGGAAAGAAGAAGCCAAGGGTCGAGGCAAAGAAAGGCTCCAAGTCAAGCTTCCTTAAGCCCAAAGGTGGAATTCAAAAGAAGGAGAGGGTGGACAAGGATGTATGTCTCCACTGCAAGCAGAAGGTGCATTGGAAGGACTGCAAGGTTCTAACAGCTGAAAAGAAGACACAAGGTGTCTTAGCCACTGGAACAGGTATGTTTGTTATTGCGATAAACATGTCCACAAATGATACTAACTGTTGGGTATTAGATACCAGTTGTGGCTCACACATTTTTACAAATGTGCAGGTCTCAAAGATAGCAGGGCAGCTATGCTGGGTGAAGTCGCCCTACACGTTGGAAATGGAGCAAGAGTTGCTGCTGAACGTGCTGGCGTTACGTTTTAGATTTACCCTCTGGTTTTAGACTTGAACTAAATAATTGTTATTTTGTTCCTTCTATTACCCGCAACATTATTTCTATTCCGATGTTGGATATTGAAGGTTTTTTCTTCCATTTTGCAAAGAATAATTGTTATTTTTCGCTTAATGGTGATGTGTATGGAAATGCTCCTTTATCTAATGGTTTATACTTGTTGCATTATGGATGTAATTTTCTTAATATGCAAAACAAATGACTCAAACTTAGTAATCATGAAAACCCGACTTACTTGTGTCATTGTAGGTTTGGTCATGTAAATGAAAATGCAAATGAGAGGTTAAGAAAGTTAGACTACTTAACCCCATTCGACTTTGAGTCTTATGAAAATTGTGAATCTTGTCTCAAGGGAAAAATGACCAACAAACCCTTCTCTGGGAAAGGGGTTCGTGCCAAAGAAGTTCTAGAGTTGATCCACAGTGATGTTTGTGGACCATTTCCCACTCTAGCTAGGGGTTTCTTCGGATACTTCATCACTTTCACTGATGATTTCTCAAGGTACGGATATGTGTATCTTATGAAACACAAATCCAAATCGTTTGAGAAATTCAAAGAGTTTTAGGCTGAAGTAGAGAAGCAACTTGGTAAGAGTATCAAGACTCTTCTATTGGATCGAGGAGGTGAATACCTTAGCCATGAATTCACTGATTACTTAAAGTTACATGGAATTCAGTAACAATGGACTCCTCCCGGAATGCTTCAGATGAACCGTGTGTCCGAAAGGAGAAACCGAACCCTGTTAGACATGGTGAGGTCCATGATGAGCTTCTCCTCCCTTCCGACATTCTTTTGGGGATACGCGTTACAAACCTCAATATACATTCTGAATAGGATTCCATCCAAATCAGTTGAGCATACACCATATGATCTATGGTGTGGCAAGAAGCCAACTTTTACACATATCAGAACATGGGGTTGCCCCGTGATTGTGAAAAAGATGCTTACCGACAAGTTGGAATCCAAATGTGAAAAAGGTTATTTTGTGGGATATCCAATGGAAACTAAAGGTGAAAATCTTTAATTCTTGTGCAAGAAGTAATCTTGAATATATCTAATATATTTTCTTTCCCATAAATAAAGTTTCCACAAAAATCTCCTCGCTTATAAATAGTAATTTAAAAAAAAATAAGGAATAAAGAATCAAGATTTGATTTTCTTGAATTTATGAGATGATCTTGTATTCCAAGAATACTTATCTTTTTCCATAAAATCTTTTCAAGAAAAATCAAGAAAATCTTTCATTTTCTTTTATCCCTATTTTTCGAAAAAATTGGAAAAATAACAACAATAATTTCTTTTATTTTAATCACCCTTTTCAGTTATTGGACTTTATATTGGGCTACTTGAGGGGCCTTTAGGAGAATTAAGATTGGATCTTCCAATGGGCTCTGAATTATCAATATTGAGCCACAATATTATTCAACCCATGAATATTAAATTATTCCACTATAAAATTAATATTGCACTATCCATCTTAACCCATATTACTGTAATATGCCTCCCGGTTATTATTTCTCATGTTTAAAATTATCCAGTCCATTAATTAATTTAAGCCACTAAAGAAGCTTTATATTAATTAATATTTTTTTCCTTGGAGTAAGAACAACTCAACATTATTATCCATACAGGAAACAAATTTCACTTGCAAAATTTAGTATGATAAAACTTATGAGCCCACCAAGGGGACAAATCAAGCAAGACATACTTGCACACGATTCTCTGTATTAAAGCTTAGCAATCGTCATGTAACTAATAATATTGCCCAAGATACAAAGTAATGAATCACATTGATTCTCTACCCAACATAAGTCAAAGCAATAATTATCAATTTTAAAAAAATCGACCAAAAATGTTTTATAAAAAAACTTGTTGGTCCCGGTGCTAACGAGTCTCACACGTGTATGGGGGGGGAATACACGTGTTCAGTGATTTTTAAAACATTTCTTTCACTGAGGTCACATGGGTCAGGTTATCCTGATGATTTTCCCCTGAGAAGCTGTTGGGAAATCTGTAATTTAGTTTTAATGAAAGTTCCAAAACAGGTTGTAATAGGACCAGTCAGACCTGTTAGTTGACTGATGACTAAGAATCAGATTAAGATGACCAGCTGAAATGTATAGATAGCTGATGTAAAAGATAGGTCACATATTGAGGGGGAACTCAATATGTATAGGTCAGGTCGAAGTATCAGATGACCCAGATAAGGTCAGATGATCAGAAGACTACGCACAAATCAGAAGACAAGAAGTCAGAAGATCCGGTGAAGACAAGAAGACACTGGAGACTCAGATGAACCTGAAGACTCAGATAGACACTAAAGACTCAGATGAACCTGAAGACTCAGATAAACCTGAAGACTCAGTAACAAACCTGAAGACTCAGTATGACTGAATACACCGAGGCTCAGAGACACCTGAAGATCAAAAGACCTGAAGACCTATATCATCAGAGTCTACTTATTGAGCTAAGATAATGTGCATCTGAAGACTCAACAAGGTAGACTGATCAGTTACCTGATCTAGTCAGCTCACACCTGATAACAATCTAAAAGATACACCAGACAAGACGAATCTTCTACAAAAGGAATATCAATCGTCTAACGGACAAATTTCTGAAGTGCCGCCTCGCGAAGCCAAGGAGAAAGCGACACATGCACAAAAAGAGCTGACAATGCAGGATACAATGCTGCGGACAAAAACAGCGCTAATGATGCCTACGGCCACGCCGATAATCAGAGCACGTCACAATCATATCCTACAACCTACCTAATATAGCCCGAAATTCAAATTGCTCTCCAACGGCTCTTTGATTTCGAGGTCTATAAAATGGGATTGCTTGTCAATTTAAGACAAGAGAGACAACTAGCAAAGAACGAACACGGAGACACCGCAAAAGAAGCAAAAGCTACAGCAAAATCTCCGCTCAAAGAACACTATATTTGAAGATTATTCTTAGAGTGTTCATCCCATTAGTTCTTAGCAAGAAATCCTATCCACTAGCATTTTGGCTACCTAAAACACTTAGATAGATTTCCAGTTGGAACCCTCAAACATTCTTTATCCAAACGCAAGTTAGGTTAAGTTTGTAGAGTGTGAACTCAATAAACTTCTCGGCCATCCTTTGAAGGATATAAGTCCCGCAGGTTAAGTTTGTAGAGTGTGAACTCAATAAACATCTCGGTCATCCTTTGAAGGATATAAGTCCCGCAGGTTAAGTTTGTAGAGTGAGAACTCGGTAAACATCTCGGCCATCCCATGAGGGGTATAAGTCCCACAGGTTAAGCTCTGTTAAGTTCAGTTAAGGTTCCCCTGTGTTAAGGGAAGAGTGGACGTAAGACGGGTTTCGTCTGAACCACTATAAAAAGTCTTGTGTGCATTTACTTGCTTTCTTATTGCTTTACACTATTCACACAACTGAGTTTAAAACAACATACATATTCTAAGTTAAGCTCAGTCTGCACCAAGCAACTGATCTGATCAGATTGACACCTTAGTCAACTGGTTGAAAACTGACTTAAGAATCTGAATTGATAAAACTGGTTTTTCACACGGGTTAAAACAAGCTTCCGCACCATTCAGTTAAACTGACAAATATCATGCTGATCTGCCCTTAGGCACTCAGTAAGATTGAACATCGATCTAACTCGATACACTAGAACTGATCGGTATGTCTGCGGTTCACACCGATCCAAGACAAAGAGTTTTGGAAGTCTATTCACCCCTCCCCTCTAGACTTCGACCCTCACAAAACCTGTTCGGGACCTACAAGTGGTATCAGAGTTGTGGTTCTACAGACCACTGGCTTTGAGTATCATCGATTCTTGAGGAAGAATCTTTGTGGTCATTTGAACAGATCTTGAAAAACCGTTTTTCAAAACTCATTCGTTTTCAAAATCACTCAGCATGGATAATACCTCTGGCATGTACCATGATTTGCCTAAGTTTTCAATTGATGAGTATGCAGATTGGGCTATATATAATTGCAACCATCTAGGATCGATAAGAGGCAGAATGACGGAAGTCATTGAACGAGGACCCATCATTATATATCACGACAACCCAGTAGATGGAGGAGATCCAGACTTTGCACCGGGAAGTCTTGTATGAAAAAGCCCAGCCCTGATGGATGCAGAAGAAAGAAAGTTGTATACTCTAGATACAATCGTCAGACATATAATCTTGAAGACGATGGATAAAGTCACAAAGGAGAAGATAAAGTATCTCAAAACCGCGAAAGCAATTTGGGATACTCTTGCTGAGATATGCAAAGGAAATGATCAGATCAAAGACAACCGACTACAAGCTGAACTGGTGAAGTTCGAAAAGCTAAAGATGTTGCCCAACGAGACCATCAACGAGCTCGATGGGAGGATCACCATGTCAGTGAATAAACTACGAGAACTTGGAAGAGAGATGTCAAATAAAGATATCAACTACAAGATCTTAAGATCTCTCACCAAGAAATGGGACATGAAAGTCACGGTAATCAAGGATTGCCAAGACATTTCAAAGATGAAGCCGAGTAGCTTGTTCCTAAGACTCAAAGCTCACGAGTTCGATTTAATCGAAAGAGGACAAGCAGATGAAGATGAGACGCCTGCTGAAGCCTCAACGTCTAAATCAGTTGCATTTTAAGCAACCAGCAGCAGATCGAAGGCCACTGAACCTGTTGGAAACATAATGAGTCAAGCAGAACAGATCGCTCTGCTTACCAGGAAACTTCAAAGAACAAATACTCAGCTTGGTAAGTATCGGAGATTCTACAGTGACTATCAAGACAATAGAAGAAACAGGAGGCCAACTTACAGATAACTAGAAAGAACCAGATCTGATGATCGAAGAGATCACAGAGAAGAAAAGAAAAGAGATGATCTGACGGAGAGATAACAGATTTGTCAGAAGGAGTTCAGATTACCATCTGAAAGGGAAGTCACCTGACAGATCCTACAGACGGAGTGACTCACCTGGCAGAGGAAGTTCCGCAGATCGAGGATCGTGCTTCAACTGCGAGAAACCAGGTCACTACAGCACCGACTGCCCTGACTTAACTCCCAGAGAAAGAGAAGAGAAACGGAACAGAAGAGAACAACGCCTCAGAGATAGGAAAGCCCTGGTTGCTGACACATCTGGAATTGATGATTCCTATCTGCCTTCTGAGGACTCTGGCTACTCATCTGTAGAAGACTTCTGTCTGATAAGCAGTGCTGTTGACTTCCACGAGCATGAAGATCTGATATTCTCTTCAGATGACGATGAAGTCTGCCTGATGGCCAAGGAGGACCAATCTGAGGTAACCTCCAAACCTTCTGCTTTTTCAATTTCCACACCTGCTATCATTAGCACACCTGCTGGAGAGATTGACTTACAGCTCTACTCTGAGCAACTGCTTTATGATCTCTCTAATGCAGTAGACACTTATACAATTGTGGAAGCTGAAAATGACAAGCTAAGGATCAGAAATAATCAGCTTGCTAAAGAGAACGCTGTCAGTAAAGCTACTGAACTGAAATCCGCTGAAACTGCTCAGAAGGTAACTGAGGAACTTAACGTTCTGAAAGATAAATCTTCTGATCAGGAGAAGCAGATCAAAGATCAGCTAGCAATCAACAAAAAGCAAGCTGATGATTTCAAAATCCTTCAAGCTAAATTTGATGAGCTATTCTGACTACATGAGAGTCTAAAATCTACTGAGGATAGTTTGCGCAAGAAAATTGAGGTTTTCACGAAGTCATCAAAAACCGTTCAAAATATGAACACCTATTTTTGAACGCCGACTAACAAGAAGGGAATTGGGTATGAGAACCCTTCTACATCCTCAAAAGCCCCGTTTGATTCACTTCAGAAGGGTGTAATCATAATCAAACGAGTCTTTGACAAAGATACACTAAAAGCTAAACTTGTATCTGATAAGGGAAAAAGACCTGCTGAGCAAGTAAGGTAGGTTCCTAATCAGAAATGGAACAGAAATGGACCCCAACTGATAAAGTATCAGCCGAGGAATTAACAGAAGAACACAGTTCTTCTGAAGAAACCTCAACCTGATCAGTACATTAGGTATCAGAAGAGACAACCTGTAAGAGGAAATCTAATCTGAGACTCAATCAAGGTCAGCTGCCTAATAAGCAAGCTATAGGTAAACTGCAAAGACCACCTATGCCAAAAAGATATGAATCTTTTTGTGGTAGCAGTCGTACCTACCCTTATAACCAGAGATCTAAATCTACTGCACCTGAGCCACACTGGATTAAAAGAAGACAAAATATAAAGAAAAATCCCAAGTCTTCTAAGTCATCCAAGGCTCACACGATTAATCATACTAATCAGAAAGCATATAAAGAGGCGTATGATTATGTTGATATGTATGGGAGACAAATCAGACCTTCTAATCTATCTGATTTTCATAGAAGTGCTCTGTTTGTGAGGATCCCTAAATCCACCACTAACCCCCCAGGACCCAATTCCAAAGGGGTACCTAAAGCCCGATTTGATTGCAGGTTCGCGTGGGACTTGCCAACAAAGGAGGTGTACAAGCAACTATCTGGTACATCAATAGTGGATGCTCAAGGCACATGACTGGAAGCAAACATCTCCTTAGCTCTTACAAAGAACAAGAAGGCCCACGTGTACTCTTCGGTGATGATAACTTTGGTTTTACCAAAGGATTCGGAACCTTAGAGAATGATGATGTACAAGTAACTGGAGTCTCGTATGTCGAAGGATTAATGCACAATCTACTATCAGTATCACAATTCTGCGACAACGGATTCAGCGTTAAGTTCTCGAACGACAAGTGTACGATTAGGAATCGAGCCACTCAACAAACTTTGCTAACTGGTTCAAGGAAAGGGACGATCTACACAGCAGATTGGAACAGTTGCCCAAAGAATACATGCTTAATTGTTAAGAGCTCCAAAAGTAGCAGTTGGCTCTGGCACAAAAGATTGAGTCATCTGAACTTCAAGACTCTTAACAAGATAGCTAGGATGTCTTTGGTTGAGGGACTTCCGAATGAGATATTCTCCAAAGATCAGACATGTGCCGCATGTTAGAAGGGAAAACAAGTTCTTCTTCTTGAAATATCTGATCTACGTGGACGACGTCATCTTCGGATCTCCCAGCAAGAAGCTATGTGAAAAGTTCAGCAAATTGATGCAAGGGAAGTTCGAGATGTCCATGATGGGTCAGATGAATTACTTTCTGGGTTTACAAGTCAAGCAGAATACAGAAGGGATATTCCTCTGCCAGGGGAAGTACACAAGGAATCTACTGGCAAAGTTTGTTGTTCAACATTGCAAGGAAGCCAGAATTCCCATGATGACCGGGTTCAAGATGGATCCAGATGAAGATGGTCAGAAAGTTAATCAGAAATAATATAGAGCTCTGATTGGATCACTACTATACCTGACTGCCAGCAGACCAGACATTACTTTTGTAGTAGGTGTATGCACCAGATTTCAAGCAAATCCAATGCAAAGCCACCTAGAAGCAGCTAAGCGGATTCTCAAGTATCTGAAGGGGACTGTAAACCTTAGTTTATTTTATCCATCAGATGACAATCTAGAGCTTAGAGGGTATTCTGATTCAGAATCGACAGGAAGTCAACCTCAAGTTCATGTCAATTTCTGGGAAATAAACTGATCTCTTGGTTTTCGAAGAAGCAGACATCAGTTGCGACATCTACTACTGAAGCAGGATATATGGCTGCAGGAAGCTGTTGTTCCCAACTGCTCTGGCTAAGTCAGCAGCTGAGGGATTACAACATCGTAGCTAAGAACGTACCTATATTCTGTGACAGTAATAGTGCTATTGCAATCACTCAGAATCCTGTTCTACATACAAGATGCAAGCATGTGGATGTCAGACACCATTTTATCAGAGATCACATTGAAAAGAAGAATATCAGGATGGAAAAGATCCATACTGACAAGCAGAAAGCTGATATCTTAACTAAGCCGCTAGCTGAGATCAGATTCAGAGAGTTATGCAACGAGCTAGGGCTTCTGGATCTTGGAGAAAATGCACCAGATATGGTTGAAGGACTGATCTCCAGAACCAGTTGGTTAAAAGACTAACCAAGTTAAGTGGAATCAGTTGAGTTAGGAATCTCAACTGATCAGTCGATCAGACGAGGAGCCGATCTGAAGTTCAGATAAGGAGCAGATCAGAAAGTCAGATAAGTAGCCGATCTGAAGTTCTGACAAGGAGCAGATCGGTTCAAGACACATCAGATTAAGGGGGAACTGATCAGATTGGAAGATTACTTTATAAGTCGATTAAAGCTGCAGTCAACAAGCAAGTCAAGAGTAAAGTTACAGATCGCATAAGTCAGAAGAAACAACACAGCAATGGAATAACAGAGTTTTTCATTGATAAGGACCCGGAGGTCAGATTTACAAGTTACAAGTGATATCACAAGCTACAAATGCTACAAGCTATCGTCAAGTGGTATTACAAGTATAAGAAGACCCGGAGGTCGACACATAAACCATAAGCCCTAAGACAACCCTAGGCAGGGAAGGTGAGGGAGAGATTTTAAAGAGCTGATGCTCTTAGACTCTCTGATCCAGGGGGCGCAGAGAAGCTTCTAGAATCCTGAAAGCCACTCTTAGAGCTTCGGAGTGAGGAGCGAGAGCGAGCCTTGAAGGATCTTTAAGCTTGGAGCCCTTAGACCTAAAATAAATGGGCTTTCCAGCTGTTAAATGGGACACAGTGCCACAGGTTTGGTCACAAAGACCATATGGCCATGAGTGTGTCATGCAAATATTGAGTTTGATACACTATTTTGTATATCAAACCCATGTTTTGTCTCAGACTGAGTCTGTTGATTCTAATTACGTCATCTCGATAGGTGCACAAGGTGCATATTCTAGGAGAAGTGCCTTCTCATTTGCCTTAGCAGATCCGCCTCCATGGTGGTAAAGATGCTTAGCATTGATCGTATGTGAAATCTTAGATGACGACGAAAGCAGTGTGAAGGAACACACAGGGTTGATTTGAGAAGCTGAATTCATTGGAAAAGGGCTAAAGGTTCCCACCGGAAGTTTCACCGAAAATAAGGAACTCATCGGAAAAGCATGAAGGATATGCTAAAGAAGATGAAATGGTTTATGTTGTGTTGTTTGCCTAACACCCCAGGCTAATTTATAGAAGGAAATTAGGGGTATAAATTCAAATTTTATCTTCTCAAAAGATCTTAAGAGAAATTTGCATCAACAACGGGTCAGGAACACGCGGCTAATGGTTGGATGAGTTAACGGTGTGATTAAATCACAGCGTATCTATGTCATTATTACGGAATGTCAAATCGTGCCAATTTGGGAATCGTGGTGACTTTTGGACTCCCCGAAGTAAAAGTTTTGGCGGGAGTTGACTTCAGTAAATACGGGCTGATTAGAAGAAGACTGAAGGATGAAGTGTATCAGATAAGTGGATCAAATAAGTAGCGAAGTGTTTCAAGCAAGAATCTGATCAGATAAGTGAGATATTGTTGGGAAATGCATGAGGCAACCATCAGATAAGTCAACAAAGTACCAGATCAGATCACCGTGGTAACTGATTGATTACAATATCAATCAGTCAGATACGTTCTCTTATTTATCTCTTTCTGAATACCTTACATGCGTTATTTAAATAATTGATTTATTTTACTCTGTTCATGACGCATGCTCTGCAAAGCTTTTAATGCGGACTTCGGAAAATGTTTTCAAAACGTTTTATTGCGATTTTTTGAGTCCGGAAAATGAGAAGACTACTTTTCTCAACCGTGCGATCAAAATACTTTTTGGCCGACTAATCTCAGCCAGTGATTTCAAAACACGAATACTTGAGTACTTTGGAAAGTTGTGCAAAAAGGTTTTCCCTCGTATTCTATAAAATCCAAATCCCTCTCAGAAAACCGCTTTCCACTACTTCGTCTTCTCAAAGTTCTTAAAAGATCAAATTTTTCAAAATCTTCAGAGAATTACTTTCGAGATCAATTGATTCTACTCTTCCGATTTCTAAAATCTTTCGAATCAATTTCTGGTAATTTCTTGTTTTAATTAATTACATGATCTCATTTTCTCTCTGTTACCTAGGTTTACAATTCATGATGATATATTTCTGTAATCTTTATTAGATCTAAACGCTTATTTGCTAAATTGATGCTAAAATTACTAGTTTGACTGAATTTATTGAAATATCTCTTACTCAAACTAAACATCAATTTGCATATCGTACAGAAATGACATATCTTATTCCACGACCGGGCCAAGGGAAAAAGTTCTGCAATTTTTCATCGATGAAGAAAGACATTATTGATGAAAAGTACGTAGTCTTCCCCATCACCTCAAACCCTGAATCGCTGGAAATTCTGGAGTGCTTGCAAGCGTGTGGACTTGAATGCTATTGCTCTACACATCAGAACATCGTCCACGCACATGAAGCTCTGGAGTTTCTCTACAATCTACAGAGGGATGAAGACATTGATGCTGACCTGATTTCTTTTGTTGGAGGACTGGAAGTGCGAGTGTCGAATGACGATCTCCAGAGGATATTCGGCCTAACACGAGGAAGCATCAATCCAGAGACCTACATGACTGATGTAGGAGAAAAGGAATTTCTTGAAGCCGAGCTGTTGAGACTAGCAAATAAGGAGAACACGAAGAACGTCAAAGCCTCCTATCTGAAGAGAAAATATCGCCTTCTTCTTGAAATTGTTCAGAAGGTGATCATGTGCTCAACCTACAGTCTTGATGCAGTCACTTCGTACAAGATAAGTGTCATGGCTGCACTAATCAAGAAGGCTTCAGATATCGATTGGTTGGGTATGGTCAAAGCAAGACTGAGAAAAGACTCCGGGAAGTTCGAACTGACCCAGAGCAATGAAGTGTGCTTATCTTCCAAGTGCTCATTCATACACAAAATCTCTATCATTCTGTCAGATAAGCTGCCACAGAACTATAAATGGATCGAGAATGGAGCAAAGATATACCAAGCAAAGCACAAGGCCATATTGGGCAAAGATGAGTCCCTACCTGGACAATCTGATGAGGATCCAACTCCTTATGTGCCCAAACCCAAGGGAGAAAAGAATGGAAAAGATAAGGCAACCGTGATCATCGAAGTGCGTGAAAAAAGGCCGCAAGCAGAGAAGAGGATGAAGAGGAAGGATCGGAAGGAGTCTCATCCCTCCGAAAAATCGCTTCCAAGTTTCGCCCAAAGAAGTCACAGAACGAAGGATCTGATGCAAGTAAGATCAGAAGAAGAGATAGCAGTCCGCTCTGAGCCAACTATCAGAGAAGTAAGGGAAGAGCAGATGATCGCAGCAGAAGGAGAGAAATCTGTCAGAGGGACAGAAGTGGAGCAATCTGAGGAAGAATCACCATCTGATTCTCTGCCTCTCACCAAGATCTTCCAAAGAGAAAGATCGCCAACGCCCACTTCCAAATCACCATCACCCTCTCCTCAAAAGTCATCACCACCATCCTCTCCCCACAAAACCTTCTCACCCCTCACCCCACCGTCGGATCACCAACATCTCCCACACAACCAATCAATGAACCCGTTCAGGAAACTAAACACCCTCAGCACGCTGAAAATGAACCTGAACTACAAACATCCCAATCCCCAATCAAGTCTCAAGAACCTGAGAGATCCGACAAGCGAGTGTCCGTCTCTCATAATCCCTTCATTACCAGAACCGTGCTTACTTCACCTGCTCCAGAAAGCCCCATCATAAGGATAATGAAGCAACAGATCAAGGAGTATCTGCTGGATCTATGCCCTGAAATGGATCAACATCCCGCATCCAAAGAATGGATAGAAGAGATAGTGTTCTGGAGGGATATCAGACTGAAGAGCATTGAAGAATTTCTGATTCTAATGACAACTCTGGGATCAGATTTCTTTGTAGACTTGGAGTTGAAATGTCTAAACAATGCTGGGATTGAAAGTGCTGTTGAATTGGCATCTGACGATGATATCAGATGGTTAATTCACGAAAGGTTCGGTATTGCTGATAACAGGGAGGAAACCATTCAACCTCCTACAGATCATGAGGGAACTGCCGATGAACCAAGAATGGGTGCTGCAGATGAGACCAGACTTGGCAAGGCTTCAACATCTGAACAGACTGCTACGATGAGCTCTGATACCCTAGATCATCATACTCAGAAGATTCAGGATGGGATCAAGGCTGCATTTGAAGACAAATTCGTAGCGCTCACAGCAGATCTGATGAAGCAATTTGAAGATGAGCAAGCAAAACTAGTTGACAATGAACGAAGTCACACAGTTGGGATGCACAATGCCATCCTTGCTGAAGTAATGCAACTAGTATATCCTCTTGCTGAGAAGCTCAAACTCGGCCCGACAAACTCTCAGTTCAGACAGAGATGCTCAATCAGACACAGGTACTTTTGGAAAGTGTCTGGGCATCCTTGGACAAAACCAACAACCACTTGGATATGGGTTGGAAACATTTTCTAGCTTCTACAGAACGAGCAAGACAGGAAATCGAAACTGCTCTCAGACGCTTCTACACTCCTGCACCTTCTGCCACCGTTCAGATCACTCCTCTTGTTGTCGAGGAACTCGAGAGAGGAGATCTCACGACAATTAATCGCTCCGAATCAAGAAGATGTCCAACCTCTTTGATGAAACCAAAAAGGGGAAGGAAAAGAGAATAAAAGAGAAGAAAGAAAAATAGACTCGCATACGCTTGGTAACTTTTTAATCTCTACCAAAAACCATCAGATATCGACTTGCTACTCACTCCATCTACCGATCTCGTTGTGGAAATGAAAGAAACTGTGGAGCAACATAGCAAAGAGATCGCTGAGCAGAAAAGTGCTCTTTCAGAGGTTACTGCCAGAGTTGACAAGATTGAAGATTTTTCTTCGTTCGTTCAAAAAAATAATGGAAACTGATTATCAGGCCAAGAGCCTTGAACTCGCTAAGAAATTAGCTGAAGAAGACGAACAAGATGAACTCCGAAAGCGGACTCGAGGAGAAAGAAAGTCAAAGGCAAGATGATGAAAGCAATCTGCGGAAGATCGAGAGACAAAGGCCAGCTATTCTCCACCAAAAGCGGATGACTCTGAACAAGTTCAAGAGCGCATAAGATAGAGAATAAGAGAGGCCGCAATCAAGAAGTTCGGTTAGCAGAGGCTAAAGGGATGAACATCGCTACATCGAAGGGAAGAGGAAGAACGAAGGCGCAGCAGCAGAGGAGATTGCTTGGGAGAAGAATGCCCTTCCCAAGACTGTTAAAGGCATCCTCTGTGCACGGCAAGATCTACTTCCAGAATGGGATCAGATCAGAGGAGAATGGTTATGTGACGTCTACATGCTGGAGAAGATTCCAATTCATCAAGATCAAACTGAAAATGATGATGAATTGCGGAACTGGTTAGAAACAAAGTATCCAGACTTCTACCAGACAGTGATGAAAGAAGGCAAGATCATGTCACTAATACCAGAAGCTCCACCCTTTGAAATACTCCTTCCACCTTTCAAGGCCCGGACAACAAGCTAGATCCTGTTAAATTCAAGAATATCTACTATGGACTTGCTGAAAAAGGAGGGATCCATAGAAGAGAAGAGCTGGACAAACTAATGCAAAGGATGTACAGAATGTTTGGCATCCCCAAAGAACTACAAATGTTCAAGTACACCTGAAGAAGACAACTTGGAATAAGATGATAGGTATGCTTTTCATGTATTCTACAATGCACACACCTATCTGAATGAAACTTTCCATCTCACTGATTCCAAGACAACATCTCATTGTCTTCTGAGGTATGTACTGTTTACATTATCTACATTTCCATTCATGGTATCTGTTTTTCTGATTAAGTGTGATTAAATTTCCAAAACCGGTTGTAATAAGACCAGTCAGACCTGTTAGCTGACTGATGACTTAGAATCAGATTAAGATGACCAGCTGAAATGTATAGATAGCTGATGTAAAAGATAAGCCACATATTGAGGGGGAACTCAATATGTATAGGTCAGGTCGAAGTATCAGATGACCCAGATAAGGTCAGATGATCAGAAGACTAAGCACAAATCAGAAGACAAGAAGTCAGAAGATCAGGTGAAGACAAGAAGACACTGAAGACTCAGATGAACTCGAAGACTCGGATAGACATCGAAGACTCGGATGAACTCAAGACTCGGATAAACTCAAGACTTCAGAAGAATAAACCTTAAGACTCAAAAGATGACTGAATACACTGAGGCTCAGAGAAACCTGAAGATCAAAAGACCTGAAGACCTATATCAGCAGAGTCTGCATATTGAGTTAAGACAATGTGCATCTGAACACTCAACAAGGTAGACTGACCAGTTACCTGATCAAGTCAGCTCACACCTGGTAACAATCTAAAAGATACACCAGACAAGACGAATCTTCTACAAAAGGAATATCAATCGTCTAACGGACAAATTTCTAAAGTGCCGCCTCGCGAAGCTAAGGAGAAAGCGACACATGCACAAAAAGAGCTGACAATGCGGGATACGACGCTGCGGACAAAAATGACGCTAATGATGCCTACGGCCACGCCGATAATCGGAGCACGTCACAATCATATCCTACAACCTACCTAATATAACCCAAAATTCAAATTGCTCTCCAACGGCTCTTTGATTTTGAGGTCTATAAAATGGGATTGCTTGTCAATTGAAGACAAGAGAGACAACTAGCAAAGAACGAACACGGAGACACCGCAAAAAGAAGCAAAAGCTACAGCAAAATCTCCGCTCAAAGAACACTATATTTGAAGATTATTCTTAGAGTGTTCATCCCATTAGTTCTTAGCAAGAAATCCTATCCACTAGCATTTTGGCTACCTAAAACACCAGGATAGATTTCCTGTTCGAACCCTCAAACATTCTTTACCCAAACGCAAGTTAGGTTAAGTTTGTAGAGTGTGAACTCAATAAACATCTCGGCCATCCTTTGAAGGATATAAGTCCCGCAGGTTAAGTTTGTAGAGTGTGAACTAAATAAACATCTCGGCCATCCTTTGAAGGATATAAGTCCCGCAGGTTAAGTTTGTAGAGTGAGAACTCGGTAAACATCTCGGCCATACCGTGAGGGGTATAAGTCCCACAGGTTAAGCTCGGTTAAGTTTGGTTAAGGTTCCCCTGTGTTAAGGGAAGAGTGGACGTAAGACAGGGTTTCGTCTGAACCACTATAAAAAGTCTTGTGTGCATTTACTTGCTTTCTTATTGCTTTACACTATTCACACAACTGAGTTTAAAACAGCATACATATTCTAAGTTAAGCTCAGTCAGCACCAAGCAACTGATCTGATCAGATTGACACCTTAGTCAACTGATTGAAAACTGACTTAAGAGTATGAATTGATAAAACTGGTTTTTCACACAGGTTAAAACAAGCTTCCGCACCATTCAGTTAAAGTGACAGATATCAAGCTGATCTGCCCTTAGGCACTCAGTAAGATTGAACATCAGTCTAAACTGATACACTAGCACTGACGGGTGTCTGCAGTTCACACCGATCCAAGACAAAAAGTTTTGAAAGTCTATTCACCCTCCCCTCTAGACTTCCACCCTCACAAAACCCGTTCGGGACCCTCTGTATATACGATTGCCTCGAGTCAAAGTCTATCGAGACAATGATCCCGAAGCCGCTTTCGAAGCTTCCGATTAGCCCAACCGAGCCTCGAAGTTTATCGAGATCCCGGCGCGCTTGGATCAAATAATTATCTTTATGAACCCTCAATCTGATTAGTTCGATTTGGTAACTATCATTCGTTTCTACTACTCAAGTGTGCGGAATGGTTGGCCCTATGTTTATACTCGTTTTAGCTTTGCTGAAAATCTTCCCTTCAATAAAACAGTGATTAAGGCTGTGATCAATTTGATGCAAGTTCAGTGGATTGGTTCCAACTGAATATCAGTGAATTATGCTTTCAGTGAAAAACATGCAACAAATAATAATGCAGTACAGAAAGCAAAACAACACAACAATTATAGTGGTTCAGAGACTCAAGCTCCTACGTCCACTCTCTCTGATCTTCAGAGAATTTTCTTAACCACTTCCTAAAGCTTTCTGGCTAACTCACTGTAGCTTACTCACATTTCTACCTTGAGTTTTCTGGCTGACTCACTGCAGCTTACTAACTCAAACACACACAAGTGTTCAGACTACCACAAGTAGCTTACTAACTTCTTCTCTAGAGTTTTCTGGCTAACTCACTGTAGCTTACTAACACTTTAAAACTCCAACTCACCAACAAAACACACACAAACTACCTTACAAATGGTTTGGGTTTTGGGTTGGTTTCCAACTAGGGTGAGATATCCTTTACAATAAGAACAAATACAAAGGCTAGGATATCTCTACTAATCTTTGAATATTTCTTATCAATCTAGGCTTAGTGAATGAGCTCTCTCCAATGTGAAACACTTGGGAAATTCTAGGTTTTTCGAGTGCTTCAATTGGCAATAATACGAATGAGCTCTTGAGTTCCTTTGAAATTTCCCGTAACCTCTCAATGTAAAGGGTCACTAGTATTTATAGGCAACTTCACCAAGGTCACTCTTGAAAAACTATCTGTTGGAGGAGATATTCTTCATGAGTTTCCTCTTATGGTGTTTGATAAACGGCTATATTTAGGTTTTGAATACTCCCTTGCATGTTTTAGGAAATATGCAGTCATGTAGCCGATCACCAATTTTTGCAGTCTGGAACATATTACTACTGACATAATTCAGTGTCCTGTCGCTTTCAGTGTCAGTAAAGTACAATGTTGTCTTCCTCTGATTGGTTCTTGTCTTTAGTAAATGTAGACAAACATAACGGCTCTTTTCGGTCAATCTCTCTGAATGAGATAACCTTAAACAACACTTAGACTTAGTTCCTTTTGTCTGCATATGAATGTTTTGGGCAATATCTATTTTTCTAAATGTTTACATTTTTCTCAGTTTTATAGTCTTCAGATAGATATATTCAGTGCCTCTGAACATTCAGGTTATACTGAGTATTCAGTATCTTACTGAATCTTTAGTGATTCTTGGGTCTTGATATCTTACGAGTCTTGAGTGTCTTGATGACATCTTGAGTCTTGATGTCTGACATGACATCTTTTGAGTCTTGATGTGACATGACATCTTGAATCTTGATGTCTTCAATGAAATACTGAGTTTTCAGTGTCTTCAACGACATACTGAGTCTTCAGTGTCTTCAGCGACATACTGAGTCTTCAGTGTCTTCAGTATCTAACCTGATCTATATCTGCTGACTATACATGGTGCAGATAACTTCCTGAATAATCTATATGAATCGATTTCGATCTATCAAGATTATCCTGAACATGTCATACTCAGGGTTGTTGGGATCTAATCAAAACTTCTTTATTAAATTCATCTCCCAACAAAAACACACACACACACATATTGGATACACTTACACTGATCATCTCCATTGAATTTTCATATTTCATGACAATAATAATTGCAATAAAATATTGAATAAAAAAGTTTAAAAAGTTTATGGGCGTGAATTTCGAGAAATAAATATTCATATGGTTTATGATTTATGGATCAATGAGTTATTTGAAAGCATTAAGATCATCTTGTGTATGTTTATTTTTATTTTAAAAATTATGGGGTGTGAATAGGAGATTATGTGGTATCTTTAGTGGCTCCCTTATTTTTATTCATAATAATTGATTTATTAAAGAAAACTTTTTGCAAAGAAATATAATATTCTCAACTTTATAATTTTTTTGGGTTAACTGCTAAAAATATCACGACCTTTAAATTTTTTATCAATTACAACATATTTTTTTTCTTTGCAATTCGAGACATCTTTGCAATTCGAGACATCACCTTTTAAAGTTATTTTATTCGATGCATTTGCCAATTTTTCGACAATAATTAAGTGACGTGGTTGCCAGAGTTGATATAAATATCCACGCAGGATGTCAAGACTGATAAATAAAATATATTTTTTTTAAACTAAAAGTTTTTTTTAATGAAAAGCAATATCTAAAAAAATACTTTTCACATTAAAAAATTTGGAGCTGCAATTTGGTGAGCGATTTAGCGTTCTTCTTTTAAAATGTTGGGAGAAATAATAAGAGCTTTGTTCGGATGAGTTTGGGGTTCTATTCATAAACTTAAAAAATATTTTTATGATATTGTTTTCTTTTAAAAAAATCAAATGAAAAAAAAACATGAAAAAAAATTTTATTCATCAGTCATGACATTCTACATAGACATCTATTTAGCAGATTCAGCAACAGAAAATTAGCAACTGCTTCAAATTGCAGAATTTTAAAAGGTGATATCTTGAATTGCAAAAAAATAAAATAAAAATGATATGTTGCAATTGATAAAAACTCTGAGAGTGGTGATTTTTTATTTTTTTTAAATGATTATGCTACGATTGATAAAAAAAATGATTATGTTGCAATTAAATTAACCCTATTTTCTTACATTTATCGTATTAATATTATGATGTATAATATTTATATTCATGATAAAAATATCTATTATTTTTAAAAATATATATAATTTTGACACGTATGTTATTAAATTAAATTTATAAAATTAACAAAAAATAATTTATATCAATATTTTGTTATAATATAAAAATTCACAAAAATATATATATTTACGTATATAAGAATATAAGATATCTAATATTTTCATGTTAAATATTAATTTGACAATGAGTAGGCTCATTATAAAGAGTTTGAGAAAATATAATAAATCATTTAGGAACAATAATACAAATAATAAATATTGTAATAATCCTATATGAAAAGAACTTAAAAAAAAACATCATGAAAAAGTGTGACATTTGAATATTTATTATTACAAAATTATATATTCTTAAAACTTCATGAAAATTACATTTTTTGTGATACTACAATCATAATTATCATCAATGCACAATAGGATCTTCAAACCCTAGAGGCTTGTTATTCGGAAAACAATTACATACAATTGTCCATGACTAAAAATTGACTTTTGCAAAAATTCCCCTACATGAGAAAATGATTGTCCTTGACTTTAATTTGTACACATAACATATGAAACAATCAACGAAAATTGGTTCTGATGAAATTTGAACAACAATCTATGACCAGAAGCAGTCAACGTAAGCCTAGATAACAAAGCTAACTACCCGACATTACTTCCCGTTAGAACCTTAACTTCAAGAATTCTATCACTCATCTTTACAATATGTTGGTCCCAAAAAATAATTTAATTTTATGAAAAATGGGAAGGGGAGAAATGGTGATTAAATTTTTTTTCTTTCTAAACAATGTGTTTTGCTTATAACCAAATGCATATGACAAGTAAGAACATAAAGCAATAAATGTTAGGCCCCGGTGGGAAAACCCATTTTGCGCGTGCGGAAGCAAATCATTTCGTTGCGGTGCATATAAAAACAGGGGTGAAGGAATGGTGATTCCAGATTTTTCTCTTTTGAAGCTCATGTGTTGTGTTTTGCTTATGATCGAATGCATATGACAAGATAAGAATGTAAAGCAGTAAACAACACAATAATGTATAGTAGTTCGGAGACTCAAGCTCCTACATCCACTCTCCCTGTTCCTAGGGAAATTCCTTCAAACACTTCCTAAGGCTTTCTGACTACCTCTGTAGTTTACTAACCTTTCTACTTTGAGCTTTCTGACTACCTCTTGTAGTTTACTAACTCAAACTGGACTTATCACCCTCTCGGGCTCGCCTCTTAGATGTTTAACGAGTTCACACTCCTTCGGGACTTATCACCCTCTCGGGCTTGCCTAACAACTACCTCACTTCACCACTAGTTATCTCTTACGAGAATGGGGTTTGGGTTTGGTGTTGTCTCCAACTATGGTGAGATTTTCCCTTACATTTGTTTAGCCTCAATGCTAAGGTTGTGAAAATCTCTCTAAGCTTATGATACATCGTGGGTTGCTTAGGTTGTGTTCTAGAACACTCTTTGAATATATTTGTATATCTACAGACTTGTGTTCTAGGGTGGGAATGCTTTGACTATAACGCTCTTGGCTCTGTAGCATTTTGTGCATAATCTCCACACCTAATTTGATGGAAGATCTTGTATTTATAGTGTGGATTTGAATGTTACCGTTGGAGAGAATCACATTCAAATCCATACTATTCTCTGTAAGTTCTGCAGCTTTTCCAGGTTGGTTGTCTTCCTCTCATTGGTCCACGTCAGCTGGATTCCAACTGCTATATTCCTCAGCTTCAGTGCCTCGGAACATTGAGGATATACTGAGCTTTCAGTACATTACTGAGTCTTCAGTATTCTCTGAGCCTTCAGGTTTCTCTGTGCCTTTCAGATTTCTCTGAGTCTTTCAGATTTCTCAGTTTCATACTGAGTCTTCAGATTCTCAGTTTCATACTAAGTACTTCAGAAACTTCAGTTTCTTCAGAAACTTACTGAGTCTTCAGAATCTAACTTGTTCTATATCTGCCGACTATACACGGTGCAGATAACATCCTGAACACTCTAAAACTGAACCTTGACTCATCTATCAAGATTATCCTGAACATGTCATACTCAGGGGTTTTGGGATCTAATCAAAATCCTCTTTATTTAAATTCATTTCCCAACAATAAAGAACACAACAAAGTATAGTGGTTCGGAGACTCAAGCTCCTGCACCCACTCTCCCTTATCTTAGGGAAATTCCTTCAAACGGGACTTATCTCCCTCCACGGGATTGCCTACAGATATTTAACGAGCTCTCACTCAAACGGGACTTATCACCCTCCACGGGATTGCCATACAAACTTTCTGACTGTCTAAAACAGTTTACTCACTTCTTCTCTAGAGCTTTTTGGCTGACTCAACTGCAGCTTACTAACTCTTTACAACTCCAACAATCACACACAAACTACCTAACAATAGGGTTTGGGTTTGGTTGGTGTCTCCAACTAGGTTGAGATTTTCCCTTACAATGGTTTAACCTTTATGCTAAGGTCTCTCTAAGCTTAGGATATATCATATGTTGCTTAGATTGAGTTTTAGAACACTCATGGATGTATTTGTATATCTACAGATTTTTGTTCTGTGGTGGGAATGCTTGAAGATATGACTTTTAGCTTGATAGCATTTTTCCACAGTTAATTTGATGGAAGAACTTGTATTTATAGTGTGGATTTGAATGTTACCATTGGAGAAAGTCACATTCAAATCCATACTATTCTGTAATTTTTGAAGCTTTTTGTCAGGCTTTTTGACCACCTCTGATTGGTCCACATCAGCATTCAGGCCTTCTGAAATCAGCATTCAGCGTTCAGGATTTCAGCATTCAGCACTCAGCACTCACCATTTCAGCATAACTGAATTCAACATTCAACATTCCTGAATTCAGCATTTCAGCATTCCTGAATTCAGCATTCAGCACTCCTGAATTCAGCATTTCAGCACTCCTGAATTCAGCATTCAGCACTCCTGAATTCAGCATTCAGCACTCAGCACTCAGCACTCAATATTCCTGAATTTAGCATTTCAGCATTCCTGAATTCAGCATTCAGCATTCAGGATTTCAGCGTTTCAGCATCAGGATTTCAGCGTTCAGGATTCCTCATTCAGGCCATTCTTACATTCAGTGGTATTGGACTTCAGCCTTCTTCCATTCAGGCCACTTTTCCTCAGGCCTATTTTCCATTCAGACCACTTTTCTTCAAGCCTATTTTCTCAATAAACTTCAGATCAGTTCCCCCTCAACTTGTTCACTTCCCCCTCAACTTGTTACCTATAAAAATGAACTTAAACAATACAAGTTGACAAATACATAATGTTTTGGCATAAATAATCAAAACTAAAATATCCCAACACAATAACCAACCTACATATTGAAAAAATATTTCATTACATATTTAATGAACTAATACATTTTCAACCTTTAAAAGATGTGGAAAAAATTAATAAATATAATATTAAAAGACCAAAATTTGGTTCCATTGCACAAACCCCTTGAGTGGTCAATATTTCTAAATAACATTACCAATGTTCCAATTTTTAAATTTAGTTCATGATCAAGAACTCCCGAACACTTTAGACTATTCAAGAATTGATCAGGAGTATGAACATTAGAAAGATGATCAACATTTGAATCAACATGGAAAGGACTATTAGAGCTCAAATAAGTATGTTTCATTCAACCGAATCATGTGACCACTTAGGGACCTAACAACATCCGACATAGGAGCACAATTTTCTCTATTCTGCAAATAACAATGACCGTCCTTCATATTCTTTAAATTAGGATAAATATAATCAACAATATGACCGATCAGATCACCACCTGTAGGTCCCGAATGGGTTTTTGTGAGGGATGAAGTCTAGAGGGGAGGGGTGAATAGACTTCTGAAAACTTTTGCGTGAGATCAGGTGTGAATAGAAAGTATGCCTGATCAGAGTGCGTGTGAATCAGTTTGGACTGATATCCAACTTATTGATCGCCTGAGGGCAGATCAGTTCGGTGTCTATCAGTTTAACTAATGTGCGGAAGCTAAGTTAACCCGTGTGAAAAACCAGCTTGTTGAAATCAGATTCTGAGTGATCTGCTTTAGATCAGATGACAAAATGTCAAACTGATCAGATCAGTTGCTTGGTGCAAATCTGATCCAGACTCAGAATATGCATGTAAAGTTAAAACCAAGTAGTGTGCACAATGTAAAGCAGATAAGAACAGATAAGGCACACCAGAATTTTATAGTGGTTCGGACAACTTGTCCTACGTCCACTCTTCCCTATCATCAGGGGCACCAACTTAACCAATTTGGACGTAGTTTAGTCTGTTAGTCCAACACAGTACAATCAGATGTTTCAAGAGTTCTCACTTAACCAATCCCAGAAATCAGAAACTAGAAACCCTAATCTGAAATCTTGCTAAACAAACTTAACCTAACTTTGTGGGTTTGGGTATAAGATTTGTTGTGTTCCAACTGGAATTCTATCCTAGTATTTGAGTAGCCTAAAGCTAAAGGATAAGAATTCTATGCTAAGAACTATGGGATGAACACTTAGAAAATATTCTTGATCTTGTGTTCTTCGTGCGGAAATTGCGGATAGCTTGAGCTTGATGATAATTCCATTTTTTTACTATGAAGGTTTGATCCCATATTTATAGACCTTGAAACCAAAGAGCCGTTGGAGAGCAATTTGAATTTCAGGCTATTTTTGGTAGATTTGCAGGCTTGATTTGACGTGCTTCAGGGACGGCATGGCCGAAAGCATGTATGTTTGTCCTTTTTAGCTGTTTAACTGTGCAGCGCCGAATCCCGCATTGTCAGCTCCGTACATACGTGTCTCATTCTCATTGGTTAATAAGTACACTTGTTCAGTGTTTGCTTTACCAACTAAGGTTGACATTCTTCTTGTCTGATTGACATCGTATGTTGGTGAATCTTCAGTTGTCACCTGGTGTGAGCTGACCTGATCAGATAAGACTGATCAGTCTACCCGATTGAGTCATCTGGTGCTAGTTGTCTCAAATAACAGACTCTTTTTCATTCTCCTGATTTAGGTCTTCTGGTCTTCAGCTTTATGTCTTTACCTGATCTTCTGATCTTCTGACTTGTCTGATCTTCTGATCTTCTGCAAGACTAGACCTATTCTTATCCAATACATCAGCTGTCTATACATCTCAACTGGTCATCCTATCTGATATTTAAATCATCAGTCAGCTAACAGGTCTGACTGGTCCTATTACAAATTGTTTGGAACTTCCATCAAAACTACAAATTATCCCAACATCACCACCTCTAAAAAAAGTATCATTCAAAATTTGTACATCAAAACCATGCTCAGTCTGTGATCGTACACTTCCATCTTCAATAGATGTTATTCATTCAGAAAAACTTTCAATTTTGTGTAAACCATCATCCGGTTCCAAATTCTGCAACTCATGTTTTTTATAAGTGTCACTATAGTACAATCATTCCAAAAAAGAGATGAACTTATTGTAGCACGTATAATATCATGCCTTGTTCCTATCATCTGATCTAAGATAATGATAATACAAGAAATGATAAACAAAGATTACCTATCATCTGATCTAAGATAAGGTCTTCTGACTCCTTCAAAATGAGAATCTCTGGAGATTGGCTGGAATGGCGAAAATCTTGTACATCCTCTGTAGCAAAGCTTCCAGTCTCTCTCTCTCAATTATATCTCATATTCTGGAAAAATCATAGAAGAGCTTCTTGAATTCGACTGGGGTTAAGAGATTTATCAGCTCGGAGCGGAAGGAATTAAAGACATGATCTTTCCTTCATGCATTACCACCTTGCAGAATCTTTCGTACTTGATCTCCAACCAGTTCAGAAACTCCGCGTCGAATGCTCCTTGGTTTGAGTGTTCTGGTATCTTTTGCAGGATGTAGACATCGTTAAGCCAGTCGACCTTGATTCTTGTCCATTCTAGAATCAAGTCTAGTCGAGCTACCAGAATTCCTTCAACCCCTTCAGGAAATGCTCGCTCTTACCAGTCCATCTCCTTTACTGTTACTACCTTCTTATTTTTTCGCCTGACATAAGTTCGGCTTAGTCCGGTAGCTTTAGCAAGCTTCTTCTTCTTAATAGCCGCTTCGATGACCCCCGACCCTGTCTCATCTGTTGTTCTTCTTTTTCTACAGCTGTCATCTGCAATTGAGAATGGGTCACAATTGGCTTCTTGATTTGCCTCTTCACCTGCTTGGCTTTCTGCAGCTTTCTCTCCTCAGCTTCTGTCTCGGCAGTATCCTCTTCCTGCAGTTTCTTTGCCATTTCAAGACTTTTTGTTTGATCCTCTTAATCAAATCTTTTTTGAACAGTCCACGAGAAGTCTTCAATCTTGTCAACCCTTGTTATCAGCTCACCAAGAGAGGTCTTCTGTTCAGTAATGGCCTTATCTTGACTACCTAACAACCTGCTGTGTTCTTCAATCGATTGGAACATTTCAGCAAGCTCCGTATCAGGAGCCTCAACAGTTGTCTTCTCTGGCACATCAAGTGTCAGAGCATGACCAGATGACTCAGCGTGTTTTTCTGGTTCCTCTTGCTATTTTTCTGATCTTCCCTCTTCCCCCCTTTTGGTTGCATCAAAAAGGTTTGTTATTCTGATGTTCAAGGTATTGAATTCCTTTAACATCTCATCTTTCAGCTCTTCGACGGCAAGAAGGGTGATCTGAACTGTTGAAGCTGTGGGCTGCGGTCCCATTACCCGATTTAGAACGGACTTTAGAGCCTTCTGGGCCTTGCTGATGGAGCCTTCCAGTCTTCTCCAAACAGCATCAAGGCTTGTGTCTGTCTTCTCCAATGAGTAAATGCTTTCCAGAAGGGTTCCGATGTCGGATAGAATGGAGACTTCTGCTATAAGCTTATCTGATAGTGGGTTAATGTGATTCATCGCTTTCTTAGATATCTGATCATGCATATGCAGTAGCTTCTCAATTGTCAGTTTCCTTTCGGCCTCGACCAAGGCTCGTTACTCCTCTCTAAATTTGTCCATCAGGGTCTGAGTCAGCGTGTTGAGTTTCTGATCGACAGATGCCTTGACCCCATCTTGAATAGTCTTCGATATTAGCTCTAGGGTTTCGGCAGAAAGGGTAACAACCAGACCAGATGTTGAAGCCTCTCCAGTTAGGGTCTCATCTGCAGCACCCTTGGCTGGTTCATCGGCAGCTTGCTCATACTCAATGTAATCATGAGCAAGGTCTTCCTCTTCTTCAGCTATGCCCAACTTCTGGTGTACCAGCCATCTAATGTCTTTGTCTGAGGCTAATTCTGCTGCACTGGATACACCGGTATTCTGCTTCGCCCTCTTTTTTCCAAGTCAACGAAGTAATCAGATTCCAAGGCTTCCATCAATATCAGAAAGTCTTCAATGTCCTTGAGTCTGATGTCCCTCCAGAAGACAATCTCTTCCATTTTCTCTCTGATACCAGGATGATTGATTAGCTCTGGGAAGTTCTGGTCGAGAAAAGCACTCACCTGTCTTCGCAGAAAATATACGGTAGAGTGTTCTTGTTCAGGCGATTCGAGGAGGGTCTTCTTGTTGAATGGATTGTGAGAGACGGAGACAAACATGTTCTCGCTTTCATCTGCTGCTTGCTCCTCTTGAGCGGGTTTCTGAGTAGGAGAGGGTGTGGGAGTTTGTGGTTTACTGGCTGTGGGTTGTGGGGGTTGTGGTTCGGGTGAGGGTGTTTTCTGGGCTGTTGGTGAAGGTGATTTGGATATGGGGGTAGGTGATCTGGGTAAATGGGTGGCCTCTCTACCTTTGAACAGAGAACTCAGGTGAGCAAAATCTGATGGTTCTGACTCATCCTGTGCTTCCTGCATCTGCTCCTCCTCCTCATCTCCACCTTCTACTTCTACAGTAATCAGCTCCATGCCTGTACTTACTGTGTGTTCAGAGCTCACAACAGCCTCTCCACCAGTAATCTCCAACAACCGTTCAGTAGACTGATCCTCACCAGACTCTAGGATCTCCACATCACTGTCTTCATCCTGAAGACCTCCAGAAGGCATTCCAATCTTCTTCTGAAGTATGGAGGTCAGCTTCCTTTGCCTTTTTTCTCTGTTGCCTCCTCAACTTGCCTAGCTGGCTTTGTGGTAGGCTACTTTCTCTTGACAACCCTTTTCTGTGCTTCAGACTGCACAGATGAGGCTTGAGCTTTGGCCTTCTTTGTTTTGGGCACATAGGGAGTAGGATCATCATCTGGTTGGCCGGGCAGCTATTCATTCTTACACAGAATGACTTTGAACTTAGGCAGGTATGACTTCCTTCCTTGCTCTGACCATCTGTAATCTGGAATTTTGTCAGCAAGGATCAGGGACACCTTGTGTATGTTGCAGACCTTATTTGATAGCACCACCTGATTGTGCTCATCAATCACGAACTTGTTTGTCTCTTGCAGCAATCGGTGTTTGAACAGACCAAGCCAGTTCATGTCCTGTGCCTTCTCGATGATGGCAGCTATAACATTGATCATTTGCTGTGTTACGACGTCAGGACTGAAGGCGATCCCCAGGATTACCTTTGAGACAATCTCAAAGAGAAATATGTATTTCCTCTTCACGAATGGGGCTTTGACATTGGTGATGTGGTGCTTGTTTGCTGGTCTCAGAAGGACTTGTTAAAGATATTCTTTATCAGTCATCCCAGCTATGAACTCGTCTGGAGAGTTCCTGCCTGCTGGGAGTGCAAATATCCTTTGTAGATCAGCATTAGATAAATCGATCCTTGTTCCTCCAAAAAATGAATACAACTCCTTGTTGTCTGTCTCTTTTAATTTCCTTAGAAATTCCAAGGATTCGATTATAGCGACGGAATCCAGATGCCTATAACAGAACTGCTCCAATCCACTCTGACGAAGACAGTCCAATATCTCCCTTGATTCAGGATCTGTTGTTGTGGTAAAATCTACATACTTTTCATCAACAATCTCCTTTACCATGGAGGCATAGTTGCACACTTCAGGGGTTGCTCGTGAAGTTGCCATTTCTGCAAATACACACATAATAAGTGAAGTTTGTCCAAACCCTATTAAACATTAAACTCTTGCTATGTGTATTTAGACAATATAATGACCATTTGCATAAGTAAAGACCCCAAATACAAATATTGTTCATAGAATTACATAAGCATGATTTTAACCGATGAACAATAAATTATCATATGCATTATAAATTCTGTAACCCTAATGCATAATATGTATGAAGCAGTAAATACAAACTACGCAAATTACCAGAGAAGCGACTTGAAGATTTTGAAAAGAAAGATTAATTGCTTTGAATATTGAGTGTTAGAAGATTTTTGGAAACGATTGTGGTTTATGAGTTATAGAAATGCGAAAGGTTTTAGAAATAGGATATTATGGTTTTAAATAGGTGGGAGGGAAAAAATTTGCACGAAAATTTTTAAAAACACTTGAGTGTCTTTGGACGGTCAAGATTTAGCGGTTGAAAAGTAGTAAGATCGTGCGGTCAAGGATTTAAACCAGTAGACTTTTGGACTTAAAAGCTCGCAATAAATGTATTTAATACAAAATCCCCACGTCCGCATTAAATGCTTGCAGTCATAACGTCATAAAGTAATGGGAATAGTAATCGCTAGCATAGATTAGAATAGGCATATGTAAAGAGAAACCAGAAAACGTATCTGACTGACTGATATTGTAATCAGTCAGTTACCACTTTGTTCTAATCTAGTTTGCCTGATTACTGTTGACCTTACTGATGGTAGGCTAATCCTTAGAATTTTCCCACCAATGTCCCACTTTTCTGGTCAGTTTCCTTTTTATCCAATCTGATCAGTTGAAGTTCCCCCTTCAACTGATATCCCTTTTCTGATTAGTCCTTTACTGATCCTACCTGATCAATTGAGGTTCCACTGCCCTACTGATCCTTTCTTATTCTGGTCAGTTTCTTAACCAGCTGGTCTTGGATACCAGTCCACCAAATATTTCTAGTGCACTTTCTCCTAAATCCAGAAGTCCTAGCTCATTACATAGTTCTCTGAATCTGACTTCAGCTAATAGCTTGGTTAAGATATCAACTCTCTGCTTATCAGTATGGATATTTTCCATTCTGATATTCTTCTTTTCAACATGATCTCTTATAAAGTGATGTCTGACATCCACATGCTTGCATCTTGTATATAGAACTGGGTTATGAGTAATTGCAATAGCACTATTACTGTTACAGAATATGGGCACATTCGTAGCTACAATGTTATAATCCTTCAGCTGCTGACTAAGCCAGAGCAGTTGGGAACAACAACTTCCTGCGGCCATATATTCTGCTTCAGTAGTAGATGTGGTAACATATGTCTGCTTCTTTGAAAACCAAGAGATCAGTTTGCTTCCTAAGAACTGACATGTTCCTGAGGTTGATTTTCTGTCTATTCTGCAACCTCCATAATCAGAATAAGAATACCCACTAAGATCTAGATTATCATCTGATGGGTAGAATAACCTGAGGTTTACTGTCCCCTTTAGATACTTAATAATCCGGTTAGCTACTTCCAGGTGGCTTTGCATCGGATTTGCCTGAAATCTGGCACATACACCTACTACAAATGTTATATCTGGTCTGCTGACAGTGAGGTATAGTAAAGATCCAATGAGAACCCTATATTCTTTCTGATTAGTTTTCTGACCATTCTCGTCTGGATCCATCTTGAATCCAGTCATCATAGGAATTTTGGCTTCCTTACTGTTTTGAATTCCAAACTTAGCCAACAAATTCCTAGTGTACTTTGCCTGACAGATGAATACCCCTTCTGTACTTTGCTTAACTTGAAGACCCAGAAAGTAATTCATCTGACCCATCATGGACATTTTGAACTTCCCTTGCATCAGTTTGCTGAATCTATCACATAAGCTTTTGTTGGGAGATCCGAAGATAATATCGTCCACATAGATCTGAACCATCAGAATATCTTCACCATCTCCTATTCTGAATAAAGTTCTGTCTACTATTCCTTTAGTGAATCCGCTGTCTATCAAGAACTGAGATAGTGTATCATACCAAGCTCTAGGAGCCTATTTCAATTCGTAAAGAGCTTTTCTTAAACGGTACACCTGGTTGCCTTTTTCAAAGCCTGGAGGTTGTTCAACATAAACTTTCTCCTCTAGTACCCCATTTAAAAATGCACTCTTTACATCCATCTGATACACAATAAACCCTCTGTGGGCAGCATATGCCAGAAACAGCCGAATAGCTTCCAGACGAGCGACTGGTGTAAAGGTCTCATCATAATCAATTCCTTATGACTGTGAATACCCCTTAGCAACAAGTCTTGCCTTATTCCTGGTTATGACATTGTTCTCATCCCTCTTGTTTTTGAATACCCACTTAGTGCCTATCACATCTTGATGAGTTGGTCTATCTACCAGTTTCCAAACATGATTCCTCTCGAACTGCTCTAATTCTTCTTGCATGGCTAGAATCCAGCTGGCATCTTGTAGAGCTTCTTCTATTGTGGTTGGTTCCTTCAAAGACAGATAGCAACAATACATGGCACTTTCACCAATCTAATGTCTAGTTTTAACTCTATCAGATGGGTCTCCGATGATCAAATCAGTTGGATGACTGGTTATCCAGGTCCTTCTTTTCTGATTTTCATCTGATTGGAGATCATCATCTATTTCTGATAGTGATTCATCACTAGAGATTGGGAGAGGTACAATAATAGGATCCACTTGGCATGGACAAGACTCAGCTGATGTTGGAATCATCATATGTTGATGTCTATCCACCGAAACATCAGGTGTTCCCCCTGAACCAGATGGTTCAGTTGTTACTGCCTCAGCTGTACCAGCTTCTTCATTGACAGTTGTTCGTACCTTAGGGTCTGATTGACCTGGTGAATCATTTAGATCAAGCTTAGGGACATACACTGTTACATGATCTGATCCCTTTTCTTTGATACTTAACTGATCCATTTTTTGAGCATGAGGTACTGGTTGATCTGGTACTGCTTGTTCTGAGGCAGATTTCTCTTCTTCAGAAGATGTTTCATCATAGACCACATGAGGTGTTTCTTCCACAACTATGGTTCACCTGTTGAACACCCAGAAAGCTTTGATGGTTGAGGAATATCCAAAGAATATACCCTCATCTGACTTGGTTTCAAAGGTTTTCAACTGACTCTTCCCATTGTTGTGAATGAAACACTTGCACCCAAAAACATGGAAGTAAGAAACAAAAGGTTTTCTGCCCTTCCACAGTTCATAGGGTGTTTTGAAGTGAATCTTAGTCAGATAACATTTGTTCTGAGTATGACATGCCGTGTTGATAGCTTCTGCCCAAAAACGGTTTGGAGTTGCATGTTCAACCAACATTGTGCGAACAGCTTCTTTGAGTGTTTTGTTTCTCCTTTCTGCTACACCATTATGTTGTGGTGTTCTGGCTGCTGAT
The DNA here is from genome assembly GCA_037126765.1 of Stenogyne calaminthoides. Taxonomy (NCBI): domain Eukaryota; kingdom Viridiplantae; phylum Streptophyta; class Magnoliopsida; order Lamiales; family Lamiaceae; genus Stenogyne; species Stenogyne calaminthoides. The sequence continues at coordinate 15,301,019 of JBBCBC010000012.1, read as the reverse complement.
GTTTCATGTTGTATATCAACCTTAGTGTAAAAGTCAGTAATAAAGGAGTTCAGAAATTCTGTACCTTTATCTGATCTGATTTTCACAATACTGACACCCTTCTCATTCTGTAATCTCTTGAGCATCTCAGGTATCTTAGTTGTAGTCTCATTCTTCTTAAACAAGATTACAACCCAAGTAAACTTTGAATAATCATCCACAATTACCAGAGTGTATTTGCGTCGGCTGAGACTTAGTGGTGTAACTGGTCCAAATAAATCCATGTGGAACAGTTGCAATACTCTGCTGGATGCTGGTCCTGGGATCCCCTTGAATGAGGCTTTAACCTGTTTTCCCTTCTAACATGTGACACATGTCTGATCCTTAGAGAATACCTCATTCGGGTGACCCTCAACCAGGGACATCCTTGCTATCTTGTTAAGAGTTTTAAAGTGCAAATGGCTCATTCCCTTTTGCCAGAGCCAATTGCTGTTTTTGGAACTCTTAACAATCAGGCACACATTTCTTGGACAATTGTTCCAGTTTGCAGCGTGGATCGTTCCTTTCCTGGAACCAGTTAGCAAAATATGTTGAGTAGCTCGATTCTTGATACTGCATTGATCAGTTGAAAACTCAACGTTGAATCCGTTGTCACAGAGTTGTGAAACCGATAACAGGTTATGCTTCAAACTATCGACATACGAAACTCCAGTAACATGTACATCATCATTCTCTGAGGTTCCGATTCCTTTGGTATAACCAAAGTTATCATCACCAAAGTGTACACGTGGGCCTTCTTGTTCTGTGAATAAGCTGAGGAGATATTTGTCTCCAGTCAAATTCTTTGAGCATCCACTATCGATGTACCAGATAGTTGCTTGTACACCTCCCTTATTAGCCAAACCCACGCGAACCTGCAATCAAATCAGGCTTTAGGTACCCCTGTAGGATTGGGTCCTGAGGGGTCAGTGTTTTGTCTTCTTTTAATCCAGTGTGGTTCTGGTGCAGATGTCCTGGATTTCTGGTTGAAGGGATAGGTACGACTGCTACCATCAAAAGATACATATCTCTTTTTCACAAATGGTTTCTGCAGTTTACCCTTGGCATGCTGGTTAGGTAGCTTGACCTGATTAGGTATCAGATTGAACTCTCCCTTGTGAGATTATTTTTTCTGATTCCTAATCTGCTGACCAGGTGAGGTCTCTTTAGAAGAACATGGTTCTTCTATTGATTCCTCGACTGATGCTTGATCAGTTGAGGTCCATTTCTGTTCCCTTTCTGATCAGGCACTCGCCTTACCTATTCAGTAGGTTTGTTTCCCTTCTTTGATACAGATTTGGCATTTCAGAAGAGTTCATCGAACTTAGCTTGGAGGATTATGAGATCATCAGCTTGTTGTTTGTTGATAGTTTGATGTTCCTTGACCAGTTTACCCTGATCAGAAGAGCTGACTTTCAGACACTCCAGTTCTGCAGTCATCTTCTGAACAATCTCAATTGATTTCAGTTCAGCAGCTTTACTTGCAGCATTATCTTTAACAAGCTGAATGTTCTCTGTCCTCAGCTTATCGTTCTCAGCTTCCACTATTGTAAAGTGTCTACTCCATTAGAGAGATCATCAAGCAATTGCTCATTGTGGAGCTGCAGGTCAATCTCTCCAGCAGGTGTGCTCAGCACAACAGGTGTGGAAACAGAAAACACAGAAGGTTTAGATGTTACCTCAGATTGATCAGTATCCTTAGCCATGAGGTAGATGTCGTCATCAGGTGAGAACATCAGATTGTTGAAGTTGTTGAAATCATCAGCAGTGGTCATCAGGCTGAAGTCTTCTATAGATGAGTAACCAGAATCATCTGAAGGCAGATAAGAGTCATCTATCCCAGATGTATCAGCAACCATGGCTTTCCTGTCTCTGTATCGTTGCCTTCTTCTGTTCCGCTTTTCTTTCTTTCTTTTGGAGTTAGGTGCGGACGGTCAGACCAGTAGTGACTGGTTTCGACGATTGAAACATGCTCTAGGTTCCACGAAATTTCTTCTGCCAGGTGAACCATTTCTTCTATAGGATCTGTCAGGTGACTTCCCAGTTTGCCTGTGATCAGAATTCCTTCTTTCTGATATGTTGTCTCTTCTATCATCAGAACGATCATCTGTTTTCTTATCTTCTTTGCGGTCATCACTATAATCATCTCTTCTGTCATCAGAACGATTCCTTTCTCGTGATCTGTCAGTAGATCTCCTATCTATTCCTCTGCTGTTCTGATAATCTCTGTAAAATTTCCGATATTTTCCTAGTTGAATATTTGATCTTTCAAGCTTTCTGGTCAACAAAGCAATCTGCTCAGTCTGACTCATAATATTTCCAATAGGTTCAGTAGACTTCGAACTGCTGCTAGCTGCCTTGAATGCAACTGCTTTTTGTTGGGAGATAAATTTAATAAAGAAGTTTTGATTAGATCCCAAAACCCCTGAGTATGACATGTTCAGGATAATCTTGATAGACTGAGTCAGGTTTCAGTATTGATTGTTCAGGAAGATATCTGCACCATGTATAGTCAGCAGATATAGATCAGGTTAGATTTTGAAGATACTGAAGAACTGAAGACTCAGGAAATACTGAGTAATTAAAGAATCAGTAGATTTGAAGAATCAATAGAACTGAAGACTTAGAATATACTGAAGACTCAGTAAGTTACTGAAGACACTGAAGACTCAGAATATACTGAAGACTCAGTATGTTACTGAAGACACTAAAGACTTAGTAGTTACTGAATACTCGGTATAACCTGAATGTTCAGAGGTACTGAATAATATCTATCTGAATACTACAAAATTGAGAAAAATGCACATTTTCAGAAAAGTAGATATTGCCCAAAACATTCTAGTGCAGACAAAAGGAACGAAGTCTAAGTGTTGTTTAAGGTTGTCTCATTCAGAGAGATTGACCAAAAAAAGCCATTTTGTTTGTCTACATTCACTGAAGATAAGAACCAATCAGAGGAAGACAACACTGCATTTTTCATCGACACTAAAAGCGATGGGGACCTCAATTATATCAAGAGTACTAAGTTCCGCATCGCAAAAAATTGGTGATTGGCTACATGGCTGCATATTTCCTGAAACATGCATGGGAGTGTTCAAACCCTAAATATAGTCATTCATCAAACACCAGAAGAGAAAACCCTTGATACTATCTCCTCCAACGGATAGTTTTTCAAGAGTAACCTTGGTGAAGGTTGCCTATAAATACCAGTGACCTTCTACATTGAGAGGTGATGGGAAATTTCAAGCAACTCAAGAGCTCATTCGTATTATTGCAAATTGAAGCACTCGAAAAACCTAGAATTTTCCAAGTGTTTCACATTGGAGAGAGCTCATTTACTAAGCCTAGATTGATAAGAAATATCAAAAGCTTAGTAGAGATATCCTAGCCTTTGCATCTGTTCTTATTGTAAAGGATATCCCACCTTAGTTGGAAAGCAACCCAAAACCCAAACCCTTTGTTAAGGTAGTTTGTGTGTGATTTGTTGGTGAGTTAGAGTTGTAAAGAGTTAATAAGCTATATTGAGATAACCAAAAAACTCTAGAGAAGAAGTTAGTAAGCTACATGTGGTAGTTTGAACACTTGTGTGTGTTTGAGTTAGTAAGCTGCAGTGAGTCAGCCAGAAAACTCAAGGTAGAAAAGTGTGTAAGCTACAGTGAGTTAGCCTGAAAGCTTTAGGAAGTGGTTAAGGAATTTCTCTGAAGATCAGAGAGAGTGGACGTAGGAGCTTGAGTCTTTGAACCACTATAATTGCTGTGTTGTTTGCTTTCTGTACTGCATTATTATCTGTTGCATGTTTTTCACTAAAAGCATATTTCACTGATATTCAGTTGGAACCAATCCACTGATGTTGGGAGATGAATTTAATAAAGAAGTTTTGATTAGATCCCAAAAACCCTGAGTATGACATGTTCAGGATAATCTTGATAGATCGAAGTCAAAGTTTCAAAGATAGATTGTTCAGGAAGTTTATTCGCACTATGTATAGTCAAGAATATAGATCATGTTAGATTTTGAAGACACTGAAGACTCAGTATGTCACTAAAAACACTGAAGATTCAGTAAGTAACTGAAGACACTGAAGACTCAGTATGTCACTAAAGACACTGAAGACTCAGTAAGTAACTAAAGACTCAGTATGTCACTGAAGACACTGAAGACTCAGTATGTCACTAAAGACACTGAAGACTCAGTACGTCACTAAAGACATCAAGACTCGATGAAGTTGTCAAGACATCAAGACTCAAGAAGTTGTCAAGACATCAAGACTCAAAGATGTCATTAAAGACATCAAGACTCGAAGAAGTAATCAAGACCTCAAGACTCAAAGATGTCATCAAGACATTGAAGACTCGGAAGATAATTTAAAAACCAAAGAGTTATTGAAGACTCGATGAAGTTATTGAATACTCAAAGATAACCTGAATGTTCAGAGGTACTGAATAATATCTATCTGAAGACTACAAAACTGAGAAAAACGCAAATATTCAGAAAAATAGATATTGCCCAAAACATTCATATGCAGACAAAAGGAACTAAGTCTAAGTGTTGTTTAAGGTTGTCTCATTCAGAGAGATTGACCAAAAAGAGCTGTTTTGTTTGTCTACATTCACTGAAGACAAGAACCAATCACAGGAAGACAACATTGTACTTTACGGACACTGAAAGCGACAGGACCCTGAATCATGTCAGTAGTACTAAGTTTCAGACTGCAAAAATTGGTGATTGGCTACATGACTGCATATTTCCTAAAACATGCAAGGGAGTGTTCAAACCCTAAATATAGACGTTCATCAAACACCAAAAGAGAAAACCCTTGATACTATCTCCTCCAACGGATAGTTTTTCAAGACTGACCTTGGTGAAGTTGCCTATAAATACCAGTGACCCTTTACATTGAGAGGTGACGGGAAATTTTCAAAGCAACTCAAGAGCTTATTCGTATTACTGCAAATTGAAGCACTCGAAAAACCCTAGAATTTCCCAAGTGTTTCACATTGGAGAGAGCTCACTATTCTAAGCCTAGAGTGATAGATATATCCAAAGCTTAGACGAGATATCCTAACCTTTGCATTAGTTGTTATTGTAAAGGATATCTCACCCTAGTTGGAAACCAACCCAAAACCCAAACCCTTTGTAAGGTAGTTTGTGTGTGTTTTGTTGGTGAGTTAGAGTTGTAAAGAGTTAGTAAGATAAAGTGAGTTAGCCAGAAAACTCTAGAGAAGAAGTTAGTAAGCTACTTGTGGTAGTCTGAACACTTGTGTGTGTTTGAGTTAGTAAGCGGCAGTGAGTCAACCAGAAAACTCAAGGTATAAAAGTGAGTAAGCTACAGTGAGTTAGCCAAAAAGCTTTAGGAAGTGGTTATGGAATTTCTCTGAAGATCAGAGAGTGTGGACGTAGGAGCTTGAGTCTCCGAACCACTATAATTGCTATGTTGTTTTGCTTTCTGTACTGCATTATTATCTGTTGCATGTTTTTCACTGAAAGCATAGTTCACTGATATTCAGTTGGAACCAATCCACTGAACTTGCATCAAATTGATCACAACCTTAATCACTGTTTTATTGAATGGAAGATTTTCAACAAAGCTAAAACGAGTATAAACTTAGGGCCAACCATTCCGCACACTTGAGTAGCTAGAACAGATAGTTACCAAAATGAACTAACTCTACTGAGGGTTCAGTAAGATAATTATCTGATCCAAGCTCCTCAGGATCTCTGATAAACTCAGGCTCAGTTGGGCTAATCTGAAGCTTCTGAAAGCAGCTCAGGATCATTGTCTCAGTAGACTTTGACTCAGGGCAATCCGTGCTTCCCAGGGCAAAATCATCAGGATAACCTGACCCATCTGACATCAGTGAAAGAAAAGTTTTAAAAATCACTTAACACATGTATTCACCCCCCCATACACGTGTGAGACTCGTTAGCACTGGGACCAACAAGTGGTATCAGAGCAGTGGTTCATTTTGACCACTTGCTTTGGTAGCCATAGTCTATTTTGCTGAAAGACTTTGGTGGTCTACTGAATAGATTTGTTTGCTGATATCTTACAAGGCTCAGTCATCATGTCTTCTAAGAAACTTCCTATGTTCTCTGTTGAGAGCTACGACCTATGGAGATTGAGAATGCAGGCTCATCTGTATTCAAAACATGAAAGAATGTGGGGAGTGGTTTCTGAAGGACCATTCAAATTCTTGTTGTGAATCCCGAATCAATCGATCTTCGGAGAGGAATGATCCCAGAGATGAATTTCCAAAGCCTGATGACCAACTTACTCCTGATGAGATAAAGTTAGTCAATCTGGACTACATTGCTAAATATACTTTGTATAACACTATTGATGATGGTGTTATGGGGATGATTTCTCACTGTGAAACTGCAAAAGAAATATGGGACACACTTGTTGTTTTGTGTCAAGGCACAAATCATATTAAGGAAAATAAACTTTCTGTTGCTATTGGAAAGTTTGATAGCTTTGAAATGGAAGATAGTGAATCCATTGACAAACTTGAGGTCAGATTCACTAGCATCATGAATGATCCGAGTGCTCTTGGGAAAAGATACACACAGAGAGAAGTGGCACTGAAAATTCTTAGAGGATTATCTAAGAAATGGGATATACATGATGTGGTGATTGAAAACACCAAAAATATTGATTCCATGCCATATCAACAAGTTTTCTCTAAACTGAAAGATTATGAGTTTGTGATTGACAGGAAAACTAAGAAATCTGACAGCAAAGATGATTCTTCATCTAGCAAGAATATGGCTTTCAAAGCCAAAGAGAAATCCTGTAAGTCTAGAGAGTCTGAGAACTCACTTGCCAAAAATCAGGATGAGTAGGAGGATAAGCTAGTACTGATGGCAAGGAGGTTTGAAAGACTCAATAGCAGATATGGGAAATATAAGAAATATTACAGAATCACAGGTACAAGAGAGACTCGTGTTCGAGGATGTATACACTGAGAAAAGGAAGGACCAGAAAGCTGAAGGATCCTCATCCAAGAAGAAGGACTCCAAGACCAAGGAGGATAATGATCAGGATGATGTTACCAACAGATGCTACAACTGTCAGAAGAAAGGTCACTTTCAATATATTTGCGTCTCGAAAGCCGAAAAGCTAAAGAAAGAAAGGAGAGACAAGCCAAGAGAGACAGGAAGATCTCCAGCAAGAAAGCTATGATTGAAGAAGAGGAAGAACATTCTGAAGAAGGTTTCAGTTCCTCAGATGAAATTTTCTCAAACAGTGACAGTGATGATTTCTATCTTATGGCTATGGAGGAGGTAAATTCTTCTATCTCTGTTGTTGCTCCTACACAAGCACATGAGTTCTCAAGTTCAACTGTAAACAGTAACTTTGACCTGATTGATTCGTTTGAGAATCTTATGAAGGACTATACTGTGTTACAAGAACTAGTCACTGAAACTCAAGAGCAGAACAAGGAACCGATCACGAGAATCAAGTGGAAAGACTCTAAAAATCTTTGAGATCACTTCTCAATTGATGGGAACTACTGATGAACTGGATGTTCTGAAAGTACAACTCTCAGAAAAACAGAAGGTGATAGATATCCTGAATGGAAAATTAGAGAAACACACTAAAGAGATTCAGTTTATCAGAACTAAGTTCAATGACCTCTTTGAGAAGCATGAAACTCTAAAGAAATGTGAGGATAGTGCGCAGAGAAAGTTAGCTCTATTGAATTCTGCATCTAAAGTGATAGATGAAATTCAGAGTTATCAAAGACCTGCAACTATAAAAGGTGGATTAGGATACATTCCAGGGGGAACCTCACAAGGTCTTCTTAATGCTGCTTCTAGTAGCACCAAGACTGTCTTTATTAAACCAGTGGCATTTAATCTTCTTACTGAAGAACTGCCCAGAGTTTTAGACTAGGGTAAAGGACCTATGGTTCCAGAAAAACTGAAGGTTCGGGGAAGAAAGCCCAAACCTCGAGGAAAAGGCTAGAAAACCTGAACACTCAGTAGGAAATTTTCAGGCCAGTACTTCAAAGCCTCAGGCTAAGAATACGAACCTAAAGAGATCTGCACTGAACCATCAGAGGAATTTTCAGAAGAGAAACACTCAGCAGAGATATTATCAACTTAAAAGACCAAGTCCTCGACTTGAAAGACCCCTAATTTCAAGACAGCAACCTAAACCCCACTTGCCTAAGGGTAAAGGTTTCCTGAACCCAAGTCAGCAGAGACAGAGACCAGCTGCACAAAAGCTAAGGCACTTGAACAAAAGGCCTGAACCCAATAAGAACTATAAGGTTCATGTTCATGCTAAGGCTGGCACTCATGCACAGGATACTGCCAAGGCTCCTAGGGTGGTGAATGTGTATGTAGATGTTTATGGGAGACAAATCAGCCACTCTAAATTAATTAGAGTTGTTAGGCAGATTTGGGTTCCAAAAGGTACAACTAATCTGGTAGGACCCTACACGAAATGGGTACCTAAGAACTGATCTGTTTTTCAGGTGAAGGAAAAGGGCACTGAGCTGAATGAAAACAACATAGCACTGATGAGTGGAAATGAATTGGCTCTGCCAGATGGTATCCGGACGGTGGATGTTCAAGACATATATGAGGATATAAGCAACTAATCACTGACTATGTTGATCAAAAAGGCCCTCAGATCACATTTGGAGACAATTCCAAAGGACAAACTGAAGGATATGGAACTCTTGAAGTTGACTCTGTTCATATCTGTTGGGAGATGAATTTAATAAAGATATGATTTTGATTAGATCCCAAAACCCCTGAGTATGACATGTTCAGGATAATCTTGATAGTTGAGTCAGGATTCAGTTTTAGAGTATTCAGGATGTTATCTGCAAAATGTATAGTCACAGATATAGATCAGGTTAGAATCAAGATTCAAGAACTCAAGAAGTTTTCAAGAAACCGGTTTCAAAGATGAAATCAAGTTTTCAAGACTCAAGCAGAAATCGAGATATCAAGACTCAAAGATGAAATCGAGATATCAAGACTCAAGATGAAATCAAGAATCAAGACTCAAAGATGAAGACTCAAGATATAAGTCAAGATATCCGTGAAGACTCGTGATTTATGTCAAGACTCGTGAAGACCTCAAGACTCGTAAGACTCAAGACACAAGATGTAAGACGTAAGATCAAGAATCAAGATCAAGAATATCAAGAATACAAAGAATTATCAAGACTCAAGAATAATCAATGCTCAAGATAAACTCAATGTTCCGAGGCAATCAAAATATCTATCCAAGGATTCAACATCGAGAAGATCGCGATTCCTTAGAAAAATAGATATTGCCCAAGACATTCAAATGCGCAAAAAGGAACTAAGACAAAGTGTTGTTAAGGTTATATCAACTCGTAGATTGTAACCAAAAGAGCCGTTGAGTTGTCTACCTTTAAACCGAGACAAAAGTCAAAAAAAGAGGAAGACAAAGACTGCACTATACCGAAACCGACAAGCGATAAGTCACCAAAAGATGCCGAAGTACTAAGTTCCAGATCGCAAAAAAGGTGAAGACCGGCTACATGAAAGGCTATTACCTAAAAACGTGTTAGGGGAGTGTCAAACCCTAAATATAGCCGTTTCTCACACACCATAAGAACAAACTCATTAAGCTATCTCTCCAACGGATAGTTTTTCAAGAGTGACCTTGGTGTATACCTATAAATACTTGTGACCTTCTACATTGAAAGGTTACGGAAATTTGTAAGCAACTCAAGAGCTCAAACTTATTATTGCAAGTTGAAGCACTCAAAAACCGAGAATTTCCCAAGTGCTTTAAATCAAGAGAGCTCATTCCACTAAACCTAGCTTGATAAGATATATCCAAAGCTTAGTCGAGATATCCTAGCCTTTGCATTGTTCTTTATTGTAAAGAATATCTCATCCTAGTTGGAAACCAACCAAGAAACCCCAAACCCTTTGTAAGGTAGTTTGAGTGTGATTGTTGGTGAGATTGGAGTTGTAAAGAGTAAGTAAACTACATTGAGGTAGTCAGAAAGCTCTAGAGAAGAAGTGAGCAATCTATCTTGGATGTATTGAGAAAGCTTGTGTGAGTTTTGAGTTAGTAAACTTTAAGTAGTAAAGCTCAAAATTAGAAAGGTTAGTGTCTCCGCAGAGGTAGTCAGAAAGCCTTAGGAAGTGATTAGTGAATTTCTCTGAAAAGATCAGGGAGAGTGGACGTAGGAGCTTGAGTCTCTGAACCACTATAATTTGTTGTGTTCTTTGCTTTCTGTTTTGCTTGATTTATCAGTTGCATTGCTTTGTCTTGAAAGCATATTTTCACTGATATTTCAGTTGGAATCAATCCACTGAAAGTTGCATATAAATTGAATCACAGCCTAATCACTATTCCATTAAAGGAAGTTTTTCAGCAAAAGCTTAAAACGAGTACAAACTAAGGGCCAACCATTCTCGCACATCTAAGTAGTTAGAACAGATAGTTACCAAACTAAACTTACTCTTCTGAGGGTTATCTGATCCAAGCAACTCAGGATCTCTGAAAACTCAGGACTCAGTTGGGATTATCTGAGGTATCTGAAAGCAGCTCAGGATCACTGTCTCAGATAGACTTTGACTCAGAGCGATTTGTGCTTCTCAGGACAAAATCATCAGGACAACCTGACCCAACCTGACCTCAGTAAGAAAAGTTTTAAAAACACTGAACACGTGTATTCCCCCCCATACACGTGTAAGACTCGTTTTCACCGGGACCAACAATATCCATGGTGTTTCATATGTGTCTGGTCTAAAGCATAACTTGCTTTCTATCAATCAATTCTATGACAAAGGATTCAGTGTTGAGTTCTCAAAGAATTTATGTTATGTAAAAGACAATACTTCACAGAAAATTTTACTGACTGGTACTAGAAAAGGAAATGTGTATCTTGCAGATTGGAGTTCAACTCCTGAAGATACATGTTTGGTTGAAAAAAGTTCCACTGATACCAGTTGGTTGTGGCACAAAAGAATGAATCACTTAAACTTCAAAACCCTGAACAAACTTGCAAGATTAGCACTTGTAAGGGGGTTACCCAATGAAGTGTTCAGTAAAGATCATGTATGTGATGCTTGTCAGAAAGGAAAACAAATCAGAGCATCTTTCAAAAGCAAAGTAGATGTTTCTACTGATAGAATACTACAACTGTTACATATTGATCTCTTTGGTCCAGTAACACCTGTGAGCACTAATGGCAGAAAATACACACTTGTGGTAGTTGATGACTACTCTAGATACACATGGGTCATATTCTTACTCAGTAAGAAAGAGACTCGCATAAAAAACTACTACGAACTATTGAAAAGGCTCAAGATCTTGAAAAGAAGAATCGAGTGTGGTCAAAATCGATCGATAAAGGAACCGAGTTTATCAATCATATCATATCCGATTATTGCGCAAAGAAATGGAATAGTTCATGAAACATCACTGCAAGGACCCCACAACAGAATGGTGTTGCTGAAAGAAGAAATAGGACTCTGAAAGATACTGCAAGGACAATGATTGTTGAAGCTGATATTCCTAAGAGTTGGGCTGAAGCTATCAACACTGCATGCTACTCTCAGAACAAATCCATGTTGACCAAGAACCAAGGAAAAACTCCATATATGCTGTGGAATGAAAGGAAGCCTCTTGTTTCTTTCTTTCATGTGTTTGGTTGCAAGTGTTTCATACACAATAATGGTAAAGATCAGTTGAAAACTTTTGATAGCAAAGCTGATGAAGGGATATTCTTAGGATATTCTGAAGTCAGTAAAGCCTTCAGAGTTTACAACTGTAGGACTTTTATTGTGGAAGAAACACCTCATGTTGTTTTTGATGAATCTACTTGTGTTCAGAAGAAACAAGAACATGCCTTAGAAGAACTGATCAAGAGAATCACCAGACTTAGCCTGAAAAAGAATGATAAAACATCCTCTGAACCTGAAAAGAAGAAGTCAATCACTTTCTATGAATGGAGTGAATGGAATTTCCCCTGAGGAAGATGATTCTCTTTCTCCTTTTCTATTGTTCCCTGAATTTAATGAACTACCTGAACCTAACATTTCTGATGTTGAGTATACTACTGAAGGGGGAACATCCAGGAGAAAATTGTTGGATAGTCATCCTACAAGTCAGATTGTGGGTGATCTATCAGGTGGTGTCAAAACAAGAACATTCCATGGAGAAAGTGCTTTGTTCTGCCGCTTCTTATCTGAAAAAGAACCTACTGAGATTGAAGAAGTGTTGGTCCCGGTGCTAACGAGTCTCACACGTGTATGGGGGGAGAATACACGTGTTCAGTGATTTTTAAAACTTTTCTTTCACTAAGGTCAGATGGGTCAGGTTATCCTGATGATTTTGCCCTGAGAAGCACATATTGCCCTAAGTCAAAGTCTACTGAGACAATGATCCTGAGCTGCTTTCAGAAGCTTCAGATTAGCCCAACTGAGCCTGAGTTTATCAGAGATCCTGAGGCGCATGGATAAAATAATTATCTTACTGAACCCTCAGTAGAGTTAGTTCAGTTTGGTAACTATCTGTTCTAGCTACACAAGTGTGCGGAATGGTTGGCCCTATGTTTATACTCGTTTTAGCTTTGCAAAAAATCTTCCCTTCAATAAAACAGTGATTAAGGTTGTGATCAACTGATGCAAGTTCAGTGGATTGGTTCCAACTGAATATCAGTGAATTATGCTTTCAGTGAAAAACATGCAACAGATAATAATGCAGTACCGAAAGCAAAACAACAAAGCAATTGTAGTGGTTCAGAGACTCAAGCTCCTACGTCCACTCTCTCTGACCTTCAGAGAAATTCCTTAACCAATTCCTAAAGCTTTCTGGGTAACTCACTGTAGCTTACTCACTTTTCTACCTTTGAGTTTTTGGTCGACTCACCGCAGCCTTACTAACTCAAACACACACAAGTGTTCAGACTACCACAAGTAGCTTACTAACTTCTTCTCTAGAGTTTTCTGGCTAACTCACTGTAGCTTAGTAACTCTTTACAACTACAACTCACCAACAAAACACACACAAACTACCTTACAAAGGGTTTGGGTTTTGGGTTGGTTTCCAACTAGGATGAGATATCCTTTACAATAAAAACAATGTAAAGGTTAGGATATCTCTACTAAGCTTTGGATATTTCTTATCAATCTAGGCTTAGTGAATGAGCTCTCTTCAACGTGAAACGCTTGGGAAATTCTAGGGTTTTCGAGTGCTTCAATTTGCAATAATACGAATGAGATCTTGAGTTGCTTTGAAATTTCCCATAACCTCTCAATGTAAAGGGTCACTAGTATTTATAGGCAACTTCACCAAGGTCACTCTTGAAAAACTATCCGTTGGAGGAGATAGCTTCATGAGTTTCCTCTTATGGTGTTTGATGAACGACTATTTTCAGGGTTTGAATACTTCCTTGCATGTTTTAGGAAATATGCAGTCATGTAGCCAATCACCAATTTTTGCAGTCTAGAACATAGTACTACTGACATGATTCAGTGAGCTGTCGCTTTCAGTGTTAGTAAAGTACAGTGTTGTCTTTCTCTAATTGGTTCTTGTCTTTAGTAAATGTAGACAAACATAATGGCTCTTTTTGGTCAATCTCTCTGAATGAGATAACCTTAAACAACACTTAGACTTGGTTCCTTTTGTCTGCATATGAATGTTTTGGGCAATATCTATTTTTCTGAATGTTTGCGTTTTTCTCAGTTTTTTAGTCTTCAGATAGATATTATTCAAAGGCCTACGAACATTCAGTTATAATCGAGTATTCAATATCTTCTTGAGTCTGCGGTAACTCTTTGGGTCTTGATATCTTACGAGTCTTGATGACATCTTGAGTCTTGATGTCTTGATTACTTCTTGAGTCTTGATTTCTTGACAACTTCTTGAGTCTTGATTTCTTGATTACTACTTGAGTCTTGATTACTTCTTGAGTCTTGATTTCTTGACCTTCTTGAGTCTTGATTTCTTGATTACTACTTGAGTCTTGATTTCTTGACAACTTCTTTGAGCCTTGGTTTCTTGATTACTTCTTGAGTCTTGATTTCTTGATTACTTATTGAATCTTGATTTCTTGATAACTTCTTGAGTCTTCGATTTCTTGACAACTTCTTGAGTCTTGATTTCTTCAAAAATCTAACTTTGATCTATATCTCGCGACTATACATGGTGCGAGATAACTTCCTGAACACTCTATCTTTGAATCATTTCGATCTATCAAGATTATCTTGAACATGACATACTCAGGGGTTTTGGGATCTAATCAAAACTTCTTTATTAAATTCATCTCCCAACAATTTCCCCCTTTTTGATGATGCCAAAACCATCTTGTTACAAAAACCTAACCTATACTCAGGTTTCAGTTTGTCTATTACAATCCAAAATGACAATTTTCCCAACAATTTCAAAACATAAGGCATATCAAACATAAAAGACATGTAAAAAGATAATGAGATATTATCTTTGAGCATAAATATAAATTTTTATTGATGTAAGATAAGAGTTACAAACTACAATGAAAATCAAAAACAAAAACAAAAGTACAGAATCTTCAGTCTTCTTCAACTTCATCCTCTGGCACTTCCAGGTTGAACATCCCATAGTATCTCTTCTTTAATTCATTCCTTGCTTTGATGATATCAGGGTTGTTTCCTGTTAGGCCTAGCTGGATGGCATATTGAGCTATCTCCTGAGAAATGGCTGTTTCATTCACATAGACATTCTCAATTCTAGGAGCTGGGTAAGTGTATGGACCAGGGGCTACTATCTGAGTATTTCCTTCATCTGCCAAGTTGATCCAACTTTGCAGGTACTTAGGATAGAATGTCAGTAAGTACTCAATGAAGGCTTCATTCATATTCGAGTTGCTCCCCCTCCATTCTCTCAGAATCTCATAATAGAACCACAAGGTTCTCTTGATCTCCTCCCACAAATCATTGAACTTAATAGGCATCCATTTGTTAATGTGCGGCCATTTCTGAGTTTTCTCTATACCCCTCCTTTTGCTCAAAAACTTCTTAAAACCACTTCTTCTTTTCTGTTATTCTTCTTTCTTTTTTTCCCGATCACAGGGAACACGACACGTATAAATAAGTCTTCTCTTCTTTTTCGATTTGAAGGGTTTTCAGAGTTTTCTTAGTATTGAAGACTTCTTTCTGACTTTCAGCTTCTTCTTTTTCAGCCTCTTCCTCAGATTCTTCAAAATTTATTATCAATTTCCTCTGAGTAGACTTAGAAGCTTTAACTCTTTTCTTCTTTTCTTGTTCTACAAATGAAACAGCCTTTCTCTTTCCAGGTCTGACTTGTTCTTCACCGACTTGGCTTGTCTCAATCATCCTTCTATCACTCAGTGTCTCAGAAATTACTTCCTGAATAGTTTGCTCAGATGTTTGAGTGTAGATAGGTTTCTCAGCTTCTTTGAATTTGAGCTTCTCAGTGGCTTCAACTTCTTTTAAGGCATCATCAATTTTCTTTTCTTCGGGTTCTTTCTGAGCCTTTTTCTTCAAGGTTTGTGCCAACAACTCACTTAGTTTGCCACCAGGACTTTCCCCCTTTTTGGCACCATACCTTGGAAGAAGTTGAGTCAGTGCAGTATCAATATGGTATTGCTCTTTGCTTATACTTCGCACTTCCCCTGCCAACTGATCGTGCTCATCCTCTAGCCTTCTCATGTAATTTTTAGCCATTGAGAGCTCATCTGAAAGAGGTGCAAACTGATTTGAGAAGACATTATGCATCATCTCTGTCATCTTGGTCATGAGCATAGAGCCCTTTTCCTCAACAGCTGTCTTGATCATTAGATCAGTCTTCTGAACCAGCTTGGCTTCTAGATAGGCAGTTCTTTCCTGATACATCTGCTTCATCTCTGAATTGAGCTCAGTTTTGACTACATCAATCTGTCCTTCCAAGGTAGTCATTTTATCTGCAAGAGATGTTTGTAGTTGCAGCATGTCTGAAGATGAACTCAGATTTTCCAGCTTTTCAGATTGGCTTGCCAAGGTTTCTTCTATTTTAGTCATTTTCTCCACCATTTGCACCACCTTCTTCAATTTATCCAGGATAGGACTGAAGTCAATCACAGGAGTTTGTACAACTTTTTCCACCTGAGTTGGGTGCTCCATCTGAGCCTCAGTCTGCATATCATACATAACAGATTTAAAGATAGGAACTTCAGTAGCTTTGGCATAATGTTTAATAGTGCCAAAAGATACCTGAAGAGTGTAACTTCAGTCAGAGGATGTGTGATATCGGTCTGTCCAGCATCAGTGTCCTTCTCCAACTGAGATTGTTTTTCAGCATCATCTGGTTTGTCACCCTTTTTATCTTGATCCTCCTCTCCTTCTGGATTCATAGAACTGGAGGCATCAATATCAGCTTTCCTTCTCTCAGCCACCTTTCTCTTGGCTAGCTCATCAAAATCAGCAATTTTTATTCTGAGCTTGGTCTTCCTGAATCCAGAGAACTCTGTCAAAACAACAGTTTCAGCATTCCACCAATCTTCTACTCTGAAGGAGGCTATATTCAGCATCTCCGGAAGAGTCTGATTCAGGATATAGACCGTGGTTCTGAGTCGAAAGAAAAGATCCTGAAGGTCAGGATATGTGCTCTGCTCAGGGTACCTATCAAGAATGAATCGTTCCCCTTTGCTGCGCCACTCAGTTTCTTCTGCCTCTCCCTTCTTCATATTTGGGCTCTCAGGGTCAGTAGGATCGGATTGTAAGAGTTCTGGTGCTGATGGATCGAGAAATGGTTCACTTAGGAGCGCATCCAAATTCAGCAGCTCCTGAGGTTCAGACTGATCTGAAGTCTGAACAGGTCTCTCTTCAGTAGGAATCTGAGGTCCCTTAAAGATTTCCTGAGAAATTTTATCTGAGCTCAGAGAAGTTCCGATTACCTCAGAGAAAACATGTTCCTCAGTTTCTTGATCCTGCGCAATTGTCACAACCTGAGCCAGAACCTGCAGTGGAGATTTCAGCCCTTGCTGGCGTTCAGGTTGAGTTTCCTCAGTGTCACTGACCTCCTCCTCAGTAATAGATTGAAGCTTTCTGCGTTTCTGAGGAGCCAGTGTTTTCTTCTTCAGATTCTCTCCTTTCCCTTTCTTCTCTTTTCACTTGCATCAGGGCTTTCCCCCTAGCTTGTTTGGCTTCAACAACTTCTTCTTCAGCGGTCTCCTCTTGAGACTCTGAGCTTTTCCCTTTCTTTCCTTTCAAAGTCTTCTTTGTTGTTGGTTTGAACATTATTTTTTACTTTTGAAAGGATGGGGAATTGGCAAAGATGTCCTCCTCTTCTCTGCACATTTCCAAGATAAATGCAATCTTGGTTGCATGTAGGATCTTTCCTTTAAAAACAACAGACCCATTCACCTTCTGAACTTGTTTGGCTTGATCACTCACCACTTTGATTAAATAGTGTAACCAGATGAATGCAGTGGTAGGTGAATCTTCAATCGCCGCCATTAGCCTCAACTTAGGCGTGCTTATCTGTTCAAAGCTGCCAGATCTACTCATGATGCATTTACTTACAATGTCCAGCAATACTCGATATTTAGGCTTCAAATGCCTTTTATTCAGAGTAGCTTCAAACTTTACTGGATGCTCTGCAATTTTATCCAGATATTCTTGCTCCCTACCCATCATATACACCCTAGGGTCTTCACCTCTATCGCTTAATTCATATATGGCATTAAGATTCTTAGGAATAATATACAATTCCCTAACAAAATCCACATATTTTGAACTATGCTCTAAATGCGAGACTTTAATCTGCGATTCTATACAATCTTCATCATCTAACTTCAAATTAGAGATAGACTCAATTACCTTTTTTGCATATTTGGTCTTTGGTTGATTCGCAACCAGGCAAGTAAGATTTTCCAAACGAATCATATGCAACACCTCCTCTTCGTGAGTTGCATTGGACGAGCTTTGCCATCATATTCGTACCAAGGTTTATTAAAAATGGCGAGCTTGTCGTATACCAAAAATATCATTTTTGGAGAATTTCTTGGTGAAGGGTTTTGAGATAGGTGAGAAATTTCTGGGCAATCGAGAGTTTTTGAAGCTGAGTGTTTGAAGATGAAGGCTTTTTTTAATCGGGCTTTGAAGGAAATTCTTCAATAGATATAGGATTTTGATTTATTGAAAAATGCATAGATGAAAGGACTAAATCGGGTATAAGAAAGGACAATTTCACAAATACAAAGCCGCCAATTTATCACTATTGGTGATTAATGACCAGTGCATTTAATTACTGTTCCTGCAGACCATTGACTTTCTTCATGTATTTCAAAGGTCTCGTCCAAATATTCCTTCAGGTGTTTTGTTATTTATTGCCAATGATTACTGAGATTCAGTTGGACAATAAATTTATTGCATGAGTCAATACTTCTTCAAACTAATTTTCTCCATCAATCTTACTGAGTTTTGACCTTGATAAAATGTCAGTATAATACTGAGTACTGATCTTGATAACAGATCAAGATAATATCGAAAATTGAAAAAAGGTCAAGATAGTAATCGAGTCTTGATCTTCGTGATAACCGAAGTTTCCCAAGACTCGTAGTTCAAGATTTCAATTTTATCCCGAAGTTTTTCAAGAAAACCGAGAAAACTTCATGCATCTGAAAACCTTCAATTTTTCAGATTTGCTTTATTCACCTGGATCCATCATACCTAATTCAACTGATAGTTCCTGAAATCTTAATTCAGCCAAAGGTTTAGTCAATATATCAGCTCTCTGTTTATCAGTGAGAATTTTCTCCATTCTGATGTCTTTCTTCTCAACATGATCTACGGCGAAGTGATGTCCGATATCAACATGCTTACATCCGGTGTGTAATAACGGATTTTGTGTAATAGCAATTGCACTATTATTATCACAAAATGTAGGTACTTCATTGACTATAATCTTATAATCCCTCAATTGTTGTCTGGAACAAAGAATCTGTGCACAACAGCTTCCTGCAACCATGTATTCAAATTTTTCAAGAAGTCTTGGTTGCTATCGAGGTTTGTTTCTTTTGAAAACCATGATATCGGGTTTATTTCTAAGAAATTGACAAGTTCTGCGGTAGACTTCCCGTCAATTCTACATCCTCCATAATCAAAGATCTCAATTACAGTTAATTCAAGGTTATCATCACCGGGTACCATAATCCTCTATTCACAATGGCTTTTTAAGATATTTCGAATCTTTTTTGGCAGCCTCCATGTGGCTAATTTTTAGGATTAGCTTGGTATCTTGCACATATCCCAACAAAGAAATGTTATATCGTGCCTACTTGTCGGGAGATATAGCAGTTGATCCAATGATCCTCTATAATCGGTGTGATTTATCGATTTGCCTTCGTGATCGATCCATCTTGTAGTTAGTATTCATTCGAATTCTAATCGCATTGCAATTTTTGCACACCATACTTTGTAATCGATCTCGGTGTATTTTGCTTGATTGATGAAAATTCCTTCCTTAGTTTGTTTCACCTGAAGTCCAAGAAAGAAATTCATCTCCCCCATCATTGACATCTCAAACTTTCTTTTCATCAGGGTAGAAAACTTTTCACACAACTGATGATTTGGAGATCCAAATATGATGTCATCTACATAAATCTGAACAAGTAAGATGTCTTTCCCATCTTCTATCCTGAACAGAGTCCTATCAACAGTTCCTTTGATAAAACCATGGTCAGTAAGAAACTGAGAAAGGGTATCATACCATGCTCGGGGTGCTTGCTTAAGACCATACAAGGCTTTCCCGAGCTCAGAACTTGGTCTTTTTCGTTCAAACCAGAGGTTGTTCCACATAAACCTCTTCCTTAAGCACACCATTCAAAAATGCACTTTTCACATCCATCTGATAGACTGTGAATTTCATGTGGGCAGCATATGCAAGAAACAATCTAATGGCTTCTAGTCTTGCAACAGGTACAAAGGTTTCATCATAATCAAAGCCTTGTTCTTGGGAATAACCTTGTGCAACTAGCCTTGCCTTGTTTCTCACAATGTTGTTGTTTTCATCTCTCTTATTCTTGAACACCCACTTAGTTCCAATCACATTGTGCCTCTTATGTCTATCCACTAGCTCCCAAACTTCATTCCCTGAGAACTGATTCAACTCTTCTTGCATAGCAGTAATCCAAAATGAATCTTGTAGATCTTCTTCAATCTCAGTAGGTTCTTTTTCAGATAGGAAGCAGCAGAACAAAACACTTTCTCCATGGAACCTTCTTGTTTTGACACCATCTGATAGATCACCCACAATCTGACTTTTAGGATGACTATCCAACCATTTTTTCCTGGATGTTCCCCCTTCAGTAGTATCCTCAACATCAGAAATGTTAGGTTCAGGTAGTTCATTAAATTCAAGGAACAACAGAGAAGGAGAAAGAAAATCATCTTCCTCAGGGGAAATTCCATTCAGAACATTGTCAGAGACATTTGTTCCCCATTGGTTGATAGATTCAGAGTTTGCCTCAGCTGTGACCACATCTTCATCGGCATTACATACCTGAGTCTGAACTGTTGTATGTTCAGATTGGTCAACTTCAGTGTGTTGGCTTTCCTTCAGTGGAGAATTATCATCCTGAGTCTCACCATCCTGAGTTTTGCCATCCTGAACTTCTTTGTCTGAGTCTGATTCACTCAATTCATATAAAGTGACTGACTTCTTCTTTTCAGGTTCAGAGGATGTTTTATCATTCTTTTTCAGGCTAAGTCTGGTGATTCTCTTGATCAGTTCTCCTGAGTCATGTTCCTGTTTCTTCTGAACACAAGTACATTCATCAAAAACAAAATGAGGTGTTTCTTCCACAATAAGAGTCCTACAGTTGTAACTTTGAAGGCTTTACTGACTTCAGAATATCCTAAGAATATCCCTTCATCAGCTTTGCTATCAAAAGTTTTCAACTGATCTTTACCATTACTGTGTATGAAACACTTGCAACCAAACACACGAAAGAAAGAAACAAGAGGCTTCCTTTCATTCGACAGCTCATATGGAGTTTTTCCTTGGTTCTTGGTCAAGATGGATCTGTTCTGAGAGTAGCATGCAGTGTTGATGGCTTCAGCCCAAAATCTCTTAGGAATATCAGCTTCAGCAATCATTGTCCTTGCAGCTTCTTTCAGAGTCCTATTTCTTCTTTCAGCAACACCATTCTGTTGTGGAGTCCTTCCAGCTGATGTTTCATGAGCTATTCCATTTGTTGCACAATAGTCAGATATAATATGATTGATAAACTCAGTTCCTTTATCTTATCTGATTTTGACCACACTCAGATTCTTTTCAGTACTGAGCCTTTTCAGTAGTTAAGGGATTTTTGTCTGAGTCTCTTTCTTACTGAGTAAGAATATGTCCCATGTGTATCTAGAGTAGTCATTAACTACCACAAGTGTGTATTTTCTGCCACTAGTGCTCACAGGTGTTACTGGACCAAAGAGATCCATATGTAACAGTTGTAGTATTCTATCAGTAAAAATATCCACTTTGCTTTTGAAAGATGCTCTGACTTGTTTTCCTTTCTGACAAGCATCACATACATGATCTTCACTGAACACTTCATTGGGTAACCCCCTCACAAGTGTTAATCTTGCAAGTTTGTTCAGGGTTTTGAAGTTTAAGTGATTCATTCTTTTGTGCCACAACCAACTGGTATCAGTGGAACTTTTTGCAACCAAACATGTATCTTTAGGAGTTGAACTCCAATCAGCAAGATACACATTTCCTTTTCTAGTACCAATCAGTAAAATTTTCTGTGAAGTATTATCTTTTACATAACATAAGTTCTTTGAGAACTCAACGCTGAATCCTTTGTCACAGAATTGACTGATAGAAAGCAAGTTATGCTTTAGACCAGACACATATGAAACACCATGGATATGAACAGAGTCAACTTTAAGAGTTCCATATCCTTCAGTTTGTCCTTTGGAATTGTCTCCAAATGTGATCTGAGGGTCTTGAACATCCACTATCTAGATACCATACAACAGGAGCCAATTCATTTCCACTCATCAGTGCTATGTTGTTTTCATTCAGCTCAGTGCCCTTTTCCTTTACCTAAAAAACATATCAGTTCTTAGGTACCCATTTGGTGTAAGGTCCTACCCGGTTAGCTCTACCTTTTGGAACCCAAATCTGCCTAACAACTCTAATTACTTTAGAGTGGCTCATTTGTCTCCCACAAATATCTACATACACATTCACCACCCTAGGTGCCTTGGCAGTATCCTGTGTATGAGTGCCAGCCTTAGCATGAACATGAGCCTTAGAGTTCTTCTTGGGTTCAGGCATTTTGTTCAAGTGCCTTAGCTTTTGTGCAGCTG
Organism: Stenogyne calaminthoides; assembly: GCA_037126765.1. NCBI lineage: Eukaryota > Viridiplantae > Streptophyta > Magnoliopsida > Lamiales > Lamiaceae > Stenogyne > Stenogyne calaminthoides. The sequence continues at coordinate 15,278,702 of JBBCBC010000012.1, read as the reverse complement.
GTCTCTGTCTCTGCTGACTTGGGTTTAGGAAACCTTTACCCTTAGGCAAGTGGGGTTTGGGTTGCCTGTACTAAAATTGGGGTCTTTCAGTAATCTGAGGACTTGGTCTTTTCAGTTGAGAATATCTCTGCGCACTATTCTCACATTTCTTTAGAGTTTCATGCTTCTCAAAGAGGTCATTGAACTCAGTTCTGATAAGCTGAATCTCTTTAGTGGATTTCTCTAATTTTCCATTCAGGATCTCTATCACCTTCTCTTTTTCTGTGAGTTGTACTTTCAGAACATCCAGTTCATCAGTAGTTCCCATCAATTGAGAAGTGATCTCAACATTTTTAGAGTCTTTCCACTTCAGATTCTCAGCAGTCAGTTCCTTGTTCTGCTCTTGAGTTTCAGTGAACAGTTCTTGTAACACAAAATAGTCCTTCATAAGATTCTCAAATGAATCCATCAGGTCAAAGTTACTGTTTACAGTTGAACTTGAGAACTCATGTGCTTGTGTAGGAGCAACAACAGAGATAGAAGAATTTACCTCCTCCACAGCCATAAGACAGATATCATCACTGTCACTATCTGAGAAAATCTCATCTGAGGAACTAGAACCTTCTTCAGAATGTTCTTCTTCCTCAGCAATCATAGCTTTCTTGCTGGAGATCTTCTTGTCTCTCTTGGCTTGTCTTTCCTTTCTTTCTTTAGCACTCAGCTCAAGACAGTCATATTGAAAGTGACCTTTCTTCTGAAAGTTGTAACATCTGTTGGTATCATCATCCTAATTTCCTCCTTGGTCTTGGAATTCTTCTTCTTGGATGAGGATCCTTCAGCTTTCTGGTCCTTTCTTTTCTCAGTGTATCTGTCCTCAGCTTCTGAGTCTCTCTTGTACCAGTGATTCCTGTAATATTTCTTATATTTCCCATATCTGCTATTGAGTCTTTCAAACCTCCTTGGCATCAGTACTAGATTATCCTCCTGCTCATCCTGATTTTTGGCAAGTGAATTCTCAGACTCTCTAGACTTACAGGATTTCTCTTTGGCTTTGAAAGCCAGCTTCTTGCTAGATGAAGAATCATCTTTGCTGTCAGATTTCTTAGTTTTCTTGTCAATCACAAACTCATAAGCTTTCAGTTCAGAGAAAACGTGTTGATATGGCATGGAATCAATATTTTTGGTGTTTTCAATCACCACAGCATGTATATCCCATTTCTGAGATAATCCTCTAAGAATTTTTAGTGCCACTTTCCTCTATGGGTATCTTTTCCCAAGAGCACTCAGATCATTCATGATGCTAGTGAATCTGACCTCAAGTTTGTCAATGGATTCACTATCTTCCATTTCAAAGCTATCAAACTTTCCAATAGCAACAGAAAGTTTGTTTTCCTTAATATGATTTGTGCCTTGACACATAACAGCAAGTGTGTCCCATATTTCTTTTGCCGTTTCATAGTGAGAAATCATCCTCATAACACCATCATCAATACTGCTATACAAAGTATCTTTAGCAATGTAGTCCAGATTGACTAACTTTCTCTCATCAGGAGTAAGTTGATCATCAGATTTTGGAAATTCATCTCTGGGATCATTCCTCTCAGTATCAGTGATTCTGGGATTCACAACAGTAAATTTGAATGGTCCTTCAAAAACCACTCTCCACATTCTTTCATGTTTTGAATACAGATGAGCCTGCATTCTCAATCTCCATAGATCATAGCTCTCAAACAGAGAACATAGGAAGTTTTTTAGAAGGCGTGATGACTGAGCATTGTAAGATATCAGCAAACAGATCTATTCAGTAGACCACCAAAGTCTTTCAGCAAAATAGACTATGACTACCAAAGCAAGTGGTCAAAATGAACCACTTCTCTGATACCACTTGTTGGTCCCGGTGCTAACGAGTCTCACACGTGTTTGGGGGGGAGGGGAATACACGTGTTCAGTGATTTTTAAAACTTTTCTTTCACTGAGGTCAGATGGGTCAGGTTATCCTGATGATTTTGCCCTGAGAAGCACAGATTGCCCTGAGTCAAAGTCTACTGAGACAATGATCCTGAGCTGCTTTCAGAAGCTTCAGATTAGCCCAACTGAGCCTGAGTTTATCAGAGATCCTGAGGCACTTGGATCAGATAATTATCTTACTGAACCCTCAATAGAGTTAGTTCAGTTTGGTAACTATCTTTTCTAGCTACTCAAGTGTGCGGAATGGTTGGCTCTATGTTTATACTCGTTTTAGCTTTGCTGAAAATCTTCCCTTCAATAAAACAGTGATTAAGGCTGTGATCAATTGATGCAAGTTCAGTGGATTGGTTCCAACTGAATATCAGTGAATTATGCTTTCAATGAAAAACATGCAACAGATAATAAGGCAGTACAGAAAGTAAAACAACACAGCAATTATAGTGGTTCAGAGACTCAAGCTCCTACGTCCACTCTCTCTGACCTTCAGAGAAATTCCTTAACCACTTCCTAAAGCTTTCTGGCTAACTCACTGTAGCTTACTCACTTTTCTACCTTGAGTTTTCTGGCTGACTCACTGCAGCTTACTAACTCAAACACACACAAGTGTTCAGACTACCACAAGTAGCTTACTAACTTCTTCTCTATAGTTTTCTGGCTAACTCACTGTAGCTTACTAACTCTTTACAACTCCAACTCACCAACAAAACACACACAAACTACCTTACAAAGGGTTTGGGTTTTGGGTTGGTTTCCAACTAGGATGAGATATCCTTTACAATAAGAACAATGTAAAGGTTAGGATATCTCTACTAAGCTTTGGATATTTCTTATCAATCTAGGCTTAGTAAATGAGCTCTCTTCAATGTGAAACACTTGGGAAATTCTAGGGTTTTCGAGTGCTTCAATTTGCAATAATACGAATGAGCTCATGAGTTGCTTTGAAATTTCCCGTAACCTGTCAATGTAAAGGGTTACTAGTATTTATAGGCAACTTCACCAAGGTCACTCTTGAAAAACTATCCGTTGGAGGAGATAGCTTCATGAGTTTCCTCTTATGGTGTTTGATGAATGGCTATTTTTAGGGTTTGAATACTCCCTTGCATGTTTTAGGAAATATGCAGTCATGTAGCCAATCACCAATTTTTGCAGTTTGGAACATAGTACTACTAACATGATTCAGTGACCTGTCGCTTTCAGTGTTAGTAAAGTACAGTGTTGTCTTCCTCTGATTGGTTCTTGTCTTTAGTAAATGTAGACAAACATAACGGCTCTTTTTGGTCAATCTCTCTAAACGAGATAACTTTAAACAACACTTAGACTTGGTTCCATTTGTCTGCATATGAATGTTTTGGGCAATATCTATTTTTTTGAATGTTTGCATTTTTCTTAGTTTTGTAGTTTTCAGATAGATATTATTCAGTGCCTCTGAACATTCAGGTTTTACTGAGTAATTTAGTATCTTACTGAGTCTTCAGTAACTACTGGGTCTTGATATCTTGAGTCTTGATGTCTTCGGTGACATATCTTGAGTCTTGATGTCTTGATGACATCTTGAGTCTTGATGTCTTGATTATCTTGAGTCTTGTTTTTCTTGACAACTTCATCGAGTCTTGGTTTCTTGATTTTATTGAGTCTTGATTTCTTGATAAATTCTTGAGTCTTGATTTCTCAAAGAACTTCTTGAGTGTTCAGTTTCTTCAAAATCTAACCTGATCTATATCTGCTGACTATACATGGTGCAGATAACTTCCTGAACACTCTATACTGAATCCTGACTCAGCTTATCAAGATTATCCTGAACATGTCATACTCAGGGGTTTTGGGATCTAATCAAAACTTCTTTATTAAATCCATCTCCCAACAAGAAGCTCTACAAGATTCGTTTTGGATTACTGTTATGCAAGAAGAGCTGAATCAGTTCTCAAGGAATGAAGTTTGGGAGCTAGTGGATAGACCTAAGAGGCACAATGTGATTGGAACTAAGTGGGCGTTCAAGAATAAGAGAGATGAAAACAACAACATTGTGAGAAACAAGGCAAGGCTAGTTGCACAAGGTTATTCCCAAGAAGAAGGCTTTGATTATGATGAAACCTTTGCACCTGTTGCAAGACTAGAAGACATCAGATTGTTTCTTGCATATGCTGCCCACATGAAATTCACAGTCTATCAGATGGATGTGAAAAGTACATTTCTGAATGGTGTGCTTAAGGAAGAGGTTTATGTGGAACAACCTCCAGATTTCAGACAGAATGACCAAGTTTACAGGCTCAGAAAAGCCTTGTATGGTCTTAAGCAAGCACCCCCGAGCATGGTATGATACCCTTTCTCAGTTTCTTACTGATCATGGTTTTATCAAAGGAACTGTTGATAGGACTCTGTTCAGGATAGAAGATGGGAAATACATCTTACTTGTTCAGATTTATGTAGATGACATCATATTTGGATCTCCAAATCATCAGCTGTGTGAAAAGTTTTCTACCCTGATGAAAGGAAAGTTTGAGATGTCAATGATGGGGGAGATGAATTTCTTTCTTGGACTTCAGGTGAAACAAACTAAGGAAGGAATTTTCATCAATCAAGCAAAATACACCAGAGATCTGATTGCAAAGTATGGTGTACAGAATTGCAATGCAGTTAGAATTCCTATGAATACTAACTACAAGATGGATCCTGATCCTGAAGGCAAATCAGTAAATCACACTGATTATAGAGGAATCATTGGATCACTGCTATATCTCACAGCAAGTAGGCCTGATATTATATTTGATGTTGGGATATGTGCAGGATACCAAGATAATCCTAAGGCTAGTCACATGGAGGCTGCCAAAAATATTCTGAAATATCTTAAAGGCACTGTGAATAGAGGATTATGGTATCCAGCTGATGATAACCTTGAATTAACTGGTTATTCAGATGTTGATTATGGAGGATGTAGAATTGACAGGAAGTCTACCACAGGAACTTGTCAATTTCTTGGAAGTAAACTGATATCATGGTTTTCAAAGAAACAAACCTCAGTAGCAACCAGTACTACTGAAGCTGAATACATGGCTGCAGGAAGCTGTTGTGCACAGATTCTTTGGCTCAGACAACAATTGAGGGATTATAAGATTATAGCCAATGAAGTACCTATATTTTGTGATAATAATAGTGCAATTGCTATTACACAAAATCCTGTATTGCACACCAGATGTAAGCATGTTGATATCAGACATCACTTCATCAGAGATCATGTTGAGAAGAAAGACATCAGAATGGAGAAAATTCATACTGATAAACAGAGAGCTGATATCTTGACTAAACCTTTGGCTGAATCAAGATTTCAGGAACTATCAGTTGAATTAGGTATGTTGGATCCAGGTGAATAAAGCAAATCTGAAAAAATTGAAGGTTTTCAGATGCATGAAGTTTTCTCAGGTTTTTACTGAAAAACTCAGGATAAAATTGAGAGTACTGAACACTGAGTCTTGGGAAACTCAGTTATCCTGAAGATCAGTACTCAGTATTATACTGACATTTTATCAAGGTCAAAACTTACTAAGACTGATGGAGAAAATTAGTCTAAAGAAGTATTGACTCATGCAACAAATTTATTGTCTAACTGAATCTCAGTAATCATTGGCAATAAATGACAAAACACCTGAAGAAATAATTGGTCGGGACCTTTGAAATCCATGAGGAAAGTTTATGGTCTGCAGGAACAGTAATTAAATGCACTATTCATTAATCACCAATAGGGATAAATTGGTGGCTTAGTATTTGCGAAATCGTCCTTTCATATACCCGTTTTAGTCGGTTTTTAATCTGAATAGTCGATTTCTTCATCTATGCGATTTTTCAATAAATCAAAATCCCATATCCATTGGAAAAATTTCTTTCAAATCCCTATTTCAAAAAGTCATCTTCACAAATACTCTGCTTCGAAACACTCGATTGCCCAGAAATTTTCACCTATCTCAAAACCCTTCACCAAAAATTCTCCAAAAATGACACTTTCTGTATACGATAAACTTGCCATTTCTAATAAACCTTGGTACAAATATGTCGTTTCTCTAGAAAGCTCGTCCAATGCAACTCACGAGGAGGAGGCATTGCATATGATTCGTTTGGCAAAGCTTACATGCCTGGTCGCAAATCAACCAGAGGTCAAATATGCGAAAGAGGTAATTGAGTTTATCTCTAATATGCAGTTAGATGATGAGAATTGCATAGAATCTCAGATTACAGTCTCGCATTTGGAGCATGGTTCGAAATATGTGGATTTTGTTAGGGAATTATATATTATTCCTAAGAATCTAAATGCCATATATGAGTTAAGTGATAGAGGTGAAGACCCTACGGTATACATGATAGGTAGGGAACAAGAATATTTGGATAAAATTACTGAGCATCCAGTAAAGTTTGAAGCTACTCTGAATAAGAGGCATTTGAAGCCTAAATATCGAGTATTGTTTGATATTGTAAGCAAATGCATCATGAGTAGATCTGGTAGTTTCGAACAGATAAGCACGCCTAAGTTAAGGCTAATGGCAGCGATTGAAGATTCACCTTCCACGGCATTCAATTGGTTGCACTATTTGATCAAGGTGGTGAGTAATCAAGCCAAACAAATTCAGAAGGTGAATGGCTCTGTAGTTATCAAAGGAAAGATTCTACATGCAACCAAGATTGCATTTATCTTGGAAATGTGCAGAAAAGAGGAGGACATCTTTGCCGATTCCACTTCCTTTCCAAAGTTAAAAATCATGTTCAAACCAACAAAGAAGACTTTGAGAGGAAAGAAAGAGAAAAAATCCGAGTCTCAGGAGGAGACTGCTGAAGAAGAAATTGATGAAGAAGCCAGGCAAGCTAGGGGGAAAGCCCTAATGCAAGTTAAAAGAGAGAAAGGAGAGAAACTAAAAAAGAAAGCACTGGCTCCTCAGAAGCGCAGAAGGCTTCAATCTATTGCTGAGAAGGAGGCCAGTGACACTGAAGAAACTCAACCTGAAGGCCTGCAAGGGTTGAAATCTCCACTTCAGGTTCTTGCTTAGGTTGTGACAAATGTGCAGGAGCAAGAAACTGAGGAACAGGTTTTTTCTGAGGTACTCGAAACCTCTCTGAGCTCAGATAAAATCTCTCTGGAAATCTTCAAGGGACCTCAGATCCCTACTGAAGAAAGACCTGTTCAGACTTCAGATCAGTCTAAACCTCAGGAATTGATGAACTTGGATTCGCTTCTGAATGAACCATTTCTAGATCCATCAGCTCTAGAACTCATACACTCTGAATCTACTGCTTCTGAAAGCCCAAGATTGAAGAAGGGAGAAGCCGAAGAAACTGAATGGCGAAGCAAGGGGGGACAGTTCATCTTAGATAGATACCCTGAGCTGAATGCCTATCCTGACCTTCAGGATATGTTCTTCAGGCTCAGAACCACAGTGTATATTCTGAATCAAACACTCTCGGAGATGCTGAACATTGCTTCATACAGAGGAGAAGAGTGGTGGAATGCTGAGACAGCTGCCCTGACGGAATTCTCAAGTTTCAGAAAAACCAAGCTGAGAATGAAAGCTGCTGATTTTGATGAATTAGTAAAAAAAGAAGCTAGCTGAAAAGAAAGCTACTGAAGGAGTTGATGCTTCTAGCTCCCATGATCAAAATAAAGATAAGGATAAGGGAGATGATGCAGAATAGAAATCTGAGAAGGAGAAGGAACCTCAGATAGATACTGAGAAAGAGAAGGAAACTGAGAGTCAGATGGGGACAGCTACTGATACTGAACCAACTGATATCAGACAACCTCAGACTGAAGTTAGCATTCTTGAGGTATCTTTTGGCACTGTTATACATTATACCGAAGTTACTGAAGTACCTAGCTTTAAATCTGATGTTTATGATATGCAGATTGAGGCTCAGTTGGAGCACCCAGCTCGGTTGGAAAATGTTGTACAAACTCCAGTGGTTGATTTCACACCAATCCTGGATGAGTTAAAGAAGATAGAGCCAAGGATGGAAGAGATACTGGCAGGTCAATCTCAAAAGCTTGAGAATCTAAGCTCTTCATCAAGCATGCTGCAAACAATTCTCACAGACAAGATGACTCAGATGGAGTTAGTTCTGGCTGCTCAAAATCAGAAAATGGAGAACCTGAGTTCATCATCTGATACGCTTCAAACAACTCTATCAAGTAAATTAGCTACATTAGATGGAAAGATTGATGGAGTACATACAGAGCTTAATGCCAACATGAAGCAGATGTATCAAGAAAGAGCTGCCTATCTTGAAGCCAAGCTGATTGAGAAGAATGATCTGATGATCAAAACAACTGTTGAGGAAATGGGCTCTCTGCTCATGACCAAGATGACAGAGATGATGCATGATGTCTTCTCAAAACAGTTTGCTCCTCTTTCGGATGAATTCTCAATGGCCAAGAACTACATGATGAGGCTAGAAGATGAGCATGATCAGTTGGCAGGAGAAGTGCGCAGTATGAGCAAGGAGCAATACTATATGGATACTGCACTGACTCAACTACTCCCAAGGTATGGTGCCAAAAAGGGGGAAAGGCCTGGTGGCAAATTAAGTGAGTTGTTGGCACAAATCTTGGAGAGAAAGGCTCAAAAAAGAAGCTGAAGGAAAGAAAATTGTTGATGCCTTAAAAGAAATTGAAGCCACTGAGAAACTAAAGTTCAAAGAAGCTGAGAAACCTATCTTCACTCAATCATCTGAGCAAACCGTTCAGGAAGTAATTTCTGAGAAACTGAGTGATAGAAGGATGATTGAGACAAGCAAAGCCGGTGAAGATCAAGTCAGACCTGAAAAGAGAAAGGCTGTGGCATTTGTGGAACAACAAAGGAAGAAAAGAGCAAAAAGCTCAAAACCTACTCACAGGAAGCTGATAATGGAATTCGAAGAATCTGAGGAAGAAACTAAAACCCAGAAAGAAGCCTTCGATACCAAGAAAACTCTGAAAGCTCTTTAAATTGAAAAAGAAAAGAAAACTGCAGCTTCAGTATCAGGTGTTCCACTGATCAGGAAGAAGAAAGAAGAAGAGCAGAAAAGAAGAGGTGGTTTTAAAAAGTTCCTAAGCAAAAGGAGAGGTACAGAAAAGACTCAGAAGTGGCCGCACATTGACAAGTGGATGCTGTTGGGAGATGAATTTAATAAAGATATATGATTTTGATTAAGATCCCAAAACCCCTAAGTATGACATGTTCAGAATGATCTTGATAGTTGAGTCAGGATTCAGTTTTAAGTACTCAGGATGTTATCTGCAAAATGTATAGTCAGCAGATATAGTTCAGGATAGGTTCTGAGGACTCTGAAGAACTCAATATGTTTCTGAAGTATCCGAAGTTTCAGGATGAAACTGAGATACTGAAGACTCGGTATGATACTGAGTAACTGAAGACTCAGCACGAAGACTCAGTACATCAGTCAGTATAAACTACAAAGATTCAAAAGACCCTGAAGACTCAGAAGACCCTGAAGACTCTTAAGACTCTGAAGACGCAAGACTGAAGACTGAGGACTGAAGATCAAGAATACTGAAGGCACAGTAATTAACTAAAGACTCAGTAAAGTACTGAATGCTCAGTATGAACCTGAATGTTCCGAGGCACTGAAAAAATCTATCTGAAGGATGCAATACTGAGAAGATCGCAATTCCTTAGAAAGTTAGATATTGTCAAGACATTCAAATGCAGACAAAAGGAACTAAGTCAGAAGTGTTGTTAAGGTTATATCAAACTCAGAGTTTGTAACCAAAAAGGAGTCGTTGAAGGTGTCTACCTTTAACTGGAGACAAAAGTCAAAAAGAGAAAGACGACACTGTACCATACTGACACTGACAGTGACAGGTCGCTGAAAAAGATGTCAGATGTACAAAAGTTCCAGACTGCAAAAAGTGAAGACCGGCTACATGAAAGGCTATTGCCTAAAACGTGTTAGGGAGGTTCAAACCCTAAATATAACCGTTTCTCACACACCTTAAGAGGAAAACTCACGAAGCTATCTCTCCAACGGATAGTTTTCAAGAGTGACCTTGGTGTATGCCTATAAATTCTGGTGACCCTCTACATTGAAAGGTTACGGGGAAATTTATACGCAACTCAAGAGCTCAAGCTTATTCTTGCAAAAGTTAAAGCACTCGAAAAACTTAGAATTTCCCAAGTGCTTCTATATTGAAGAGAGCTCACTATACTAAGCCTAGCTTGATAAGAAATATCCAAAGCTTAGTCGAGATATCCTAACCCTTTGTATTGTGCTTCATTGTAAAGGATATCTCATCCTAGTTGGAAACCAACCAAGAAACCCCAAACCCTTGAGAAGGTAGTTGGAGTGTGTTTGTTGGTGAGAAGAGTTGTAAAGAGTTAGTAAACTACGCGGAGTAGTCAGAAAACTCTAGAGGAGAAGTTAGTAAGCTACAGGGGTAGTCTGAAAACTTGTGTGTGATTGAGTAAGTAAACTACGGAGGTAGTTAGAAAGCTCAAGGTCGGGTTGAGTAAGTAAACTACGTGGAGTAGTCAGAAAACTCAGGGCCGAGTTGAGTAAGTAAACTACAAGGTAGTCAGAAAGCTCAGAAGTTGATAGTGAATTTCTCTGAAGAGTTAGGGAGAGTGGACGTAGGAGCTTGAGTCTCTGAACCACTATAATTGTTGTGCTCTTTATTGCCTTCCTTATCTGTGCTTAACTGTTGCATTGACTTGATTTTTGAAAGCATACTTTTCACTGATATTCAGTTGGAATCAATCCACTGAAGTTGCATAAGTGAATCACAACATAATCACTATTTCATAAAGGGAAGGTTTTTCAGCAAAGCTTAAAACGAGTATAAACTAAAGGGCCAACCATTCCGCACGACTGAGTAGCTAGAACAGATAGTTACCAAACTGAACTCTCTTCTGAGGATTCAATAAGTTAGTTATCTGATCCAAGCAACTCAGGATCTCTGACACTCAGGACTCAGTTGGGATTATCTGAGGTATTTGAAAGCAACTCAGGATCACTGTCTCAGTAGACTTTGACTAAGAGCGATCTGTGCTTCTCAGAACCTAATCTTCAGGATTATCTGACCCAAGCTGACCTCAGTAAGAAAAAGTTTTAAAATCACTGAACACGTGTATTCCTCCCCCCATACACGTGTAAAACTCGTTTGCACCGGGACCAACAGATGCCTATACAGTTCAATGATGCATGGGAAGAGATCAAGAGAACCTTCTGGTTCTATTATGAAATTCTGAGAGAATGGAGGGGGAGCAGCTCGGATAAGAATGAAGCCTTTATTGAGTACTTACTGACATTTTATCCTAAGTACCTGCAAATTTGGATCAACTTGGCAGATGAAGAAAACACTCAGATAGTAGCTCCTGGTCCATACATGTACCCAGCTCCTAAGTTTGAGAATGCCTATGTAAATGAGGCAGCCATTTCTCAGGAAATAGCCCAGTATGCCATCCAGCTAGGCCTAACAGGAAACAACCCTGAAATCATCAAGGCAAGAGATGAACTGAAGAAGAGATACTACGGGATGTTCAACCTGGATGTGCCAGAGGATGAAGTGGAAGAAGACTGAATACTTTGTACTTCTGTATTTTTTTTATTTTCATTGTAATCTGTAACTCTTATCCTACATCAATGAAAATTTTATCTTTATGCTCAAAGATAATAACTCATTATCTTTTTACATGTCTTGATATGCCAGATTGTTAAAGAATTTGATTGGAGAAATACCATTTTGGTTGTAATAGATAAACTGAAATCTGAGGATAGGTTTGGTTTTCTGAAATGTAACAAGATGGTTTTGGCATCATCAAAAAGGGGGAAATTGTTGGGAGATGAATTTAATAAAGAAGTTTTGATTAGATCCCAAAAACCCTGAGTATGACATGTTCAGGATAATCTTGATAGACTGAGTCAGGTTTCAGTATAGATTGTTCAGGAAGTTATCTGCACCATGTATAGTCAGCAGATATAGATAAGGTTAGATTTTGAAGACACTGAACACTCGGTATGTCACTGAAAACACTGAAGACTCAGTAAGTAACTGAAGACACTGAAGACTCAGTATGTCACTTAAGACACTGAAGACTCAGTAAGTAACTGAAGACACTGAAGACTTAGTATGTCACTGAAGACACTGAAGACTCAATGTGTCACTAAAGACACTGAAGACTCAGTATGTCACTAAAGACACTGAACACTCAGTAAGTTGCTGAAGACACTGAAGACTCAGTAAGTTGCTGAAGACACTGAAGACCCAGTATGTCACTAAAGACACTGAAGACTCAGTAAGTAACTAAAGACACTGAAGACTCAGTATGTCACTGAAGAAACTGAAAACTCAGAAGATACTGAAAACCCAGTAGGTACTGATGACTCGGTAAGATACTGAATACTCAGTATAACCTGAATGTTCAGAGGCACTGAATAATATCTATCTGACAAAAGGAACTAAGTCTAAGTGTTGTTTAAGGTTGTCTCATTCAAAGAGATTGACCAAAAGAGCCGTTTTGTTTGTCTACATTAACTGAAGACAAGAACCAATCAGAGGAAGACAACACTGTACTTTACTAACACTGAAAGCGACAGGACCCTGAATCATGTCAGTAGTACTAAGTTCCAGACTGTAAAAATTTGTGATGGGCTACATGATTGCATATTTCCTAAAACATGCAAAGGAGTGTTCAAACCCTAAATATAGTCGTTCATCAAACACCAGAAGAGGAAACCCTTGATACTATCTCCTCCAACGGATAGTTTTTCAAGAGTGACCTTGGTTAAGTTGCCTATAAATACCAGTGACCCTTTACATTGAGAGGTAACGGGAAATTTTCAAAGCAACTCAAGAGCTCATTCGTATTATTGCAAATTGAAGCACTCGAAAAACCCTAGAATTTCCCAAGTGTTTCACATTGGAGAGAGCTCACTATTCTAATCCTAGAGTTATAGATATATCCAAAGCTTAGAAGAGATATCCTAGCCTTGGCATTAGTTCTTATTGTAAAGGATATCTCACCCTAGTTGGAAACCAACCCAAAACCCAAACCCTTTGTTAAGGTAGTTTGTGTGTGTTTTGTTGGTGAGTTAGAGTTGTAAAGAGTTAGTAAGCTATAGTGAGTTAGCCAGAAAATCTAGAGAAGAAGTTAGTAAGCTACTTGTGGTAGTCTGAACACTTGTGTGTGTTTGAGTTAGTAAGCTGCAGTGAGTCAGCCAAAAAACTCAAGGTAGAAAAGTGAGTAAGCTACAGTGAGTTAGCCAGAAAGCTTTAGGAAGTGGTTAAGTATTTCTCTGAAGATCAGAGAGAGTGGACGTAGGAGCTTGAGTCTCTGAACTACTATAATTGCTGTGTTGTTTTGCTTTCTGCATTATTATCTGTTGCATGTTTTTCACTGAAAGCATAGTTCACTAATATTCAGTTGGAACCAATCCACTGAACTTGCATCAAATTGATCACAACCTTAATCACTGTTTTATTGAATGGAAGATTTTCAGCAAAGCTAAAACGAGTATAAACTTAGGGCCAACCATTCCGCACACTTGAGTAGCTAGAACAGATAGTTACCAAACTGAACTAACTCTACTGAGGGTTCGGTAAGATAATTATCTGATCCAAGCTCCTCAGGATCTCTGATAAACCCAAGCTCAGTTGGGCTAATCTGAAGCTTCTGAAAGCAGCTCAGGATCATTGTCTCAGGAAGAAGGCTTGGATTATGATGAAACCTTTGCACTTGTTGCAAGACTAGAAGCCATCAGATTGTTTCTTGCATATGCTGCCTACATGAAATTCACAGTCTATCAGATGGATGTGAAAAGTGTATTTCTGAATGGTGTGCTTAAGGAGGAAGTATATGTAGAACAACCTCCAGGATTTTGTCAGAGTGACCAAGTTTACAGGCTCAGGAAAGCATTGTATATTTTTAAGCAAGCACCCAGAGCATGGTATGATACTCTTTCTCAGTTTCTTACTGACCATGGTTTTATCAAAGGAACTGTTGATAGAACTCTGTTCAGGATAGAAGATGGGAAAGGCATCTTACTTGTTCATATTTATGTTGATGACATCATATTTGGTTCTCCAAATCATCAGTTGTGTGAAAAGTTTTCTACCCTAATGAAAGGAAAGTTTGAGATGTCAATGATGGGGGAGATGAATTTCTTTCTTGGACTTCAGGTGAAACAAACTAAGGAAGGAATATTCATCAATCAAGCAAAATACACCAGAGATCTAATTGCAAAGTATGGTGTACAGAATTGCAATACAGTTAGAATTCCTATGAATGCTAACTACAAGATGGATCCTGATCCTGAAGGCAAATCAGTAAATCACACTGATTATAAAGGGATCATTGGTTCATTGCTATATCTCACTGCAAGCAGACCTAATATAACATTTGCTGTTGGGATATGTGCAAGATACCAAGCTAATCCTAAGGCTAGTCACATGGAGGCTGCCAAAAAGATTCTGAAATATCTTAAAGGCACTGTGAATAGAGGATTATGGTATCCAGCTGATGATAACCTTGGATTAACTGGTTATTCAGATGCAGACTATGGAGGATCTAGAATTGACAGGAAGTCTACCACAGGAACTTGTCAATTTCTTGGAAGTAAACTGATATCATGCTTTTCAAAGAAAGCAGACCAAAAGAGCAACCAAGATTATCGGGTGAATACATGGGTCAGTAGGAAGTCATTTCGCATGCATTCTTTAGCTCAGACAACAATTAAGGGATTATAAGATTATAGCCAATGAAGTACCTATATTTTGTGATAATAGTAGTGCAATTGCTATTACACAAAATCCAGTATTGCACACCAGATGTAAGCATGTTGATATCAGACATCACTTCATCAGAGATCATGTTGAAAAGAAAGACATCAGAATGGAGAAAATTCATACTGATAAACAAAGAGCTGACATCTTGACTAAACCTTTGGCTGAGTCAAGATTTCAGGAACTATCAGTTGAATTAGGAATGTTGGATCCAGGTGAATAAGGCAAATCTGAAAAATTGAATGTTTTCAGGTGCATGAAGTTTTTCAGATTTACTGAAAAACTCAGTATAAAATTGAGAGTCCTGAACACTGAGTCTTGGGAAACTCAGTAATTCTGAAGTTCAAGATTTTCAAGATATATCGAGATTTTACCAAGGTCAAGACTCAGTAAGACTGATGGAGAAAATTAGTCCGGAGAAGTTGTTGACTCATGCACTTCATTTATTGTCCAAAACTGAATCTCAGTAATCATTAGCAATAAATGACAAAATACCTGAAGTAATAATTGGGCGGGACTTTTGAAATTCTCGAGGAAAGTCAATGATCTGAAGGAATAGTAATTAAATGCACTGTTCATTAATCACCAAAAAGGATAAATTGGCGGCTAGATACTTGCGAAACCGTCCTTTCAAATACCCATTTTAGCCGGTATTTAATCTCAACCGTCGATTTCTTCATCTACGCAATTTTCCATAAATCAAAATCATATATCCATTAAAAAGATTTCATTCAAGCCCTATTCCAAAAATCCTTCATCTTCACAAACACTCTTCTTCGAAACCCTCGATTGCCCATAAATTTTTACCTATCTCAAAACCCTTCACCAGAAATTCTCCAAAAATGACACTCTCTATATACGACAAACTCGCCATTTCCAATAAACCTTGGTACGAATATGTCGTTTCTCTAGAAAGCACGTCCAATGAAACTCACGAGGAGGAGGCGTTGCATATGATTTGTTTGGCAAAGCTTACATAACTGGTCGCGAATCAACCAGAGACTAAATATGCGAAATAGGTAATTGAGTTTGTTTCTAATATGCAGTTAGATGATGAGAATTGCATAGAGTCTCAGATTACAGTCTCGCATTTGGAGCATGGTTCGAAATATGTGGATTTTATTAGGGAATTTTATATTATTCCTAAGAATCTTAATGTCATATATGAGTTAAGTGATAGAGGTTGAGACCCTACGGTATACATGATGGGTAGGGAACAAGAGTATTTGGATAAAATTACTGAGCATCCGGTAAAGTTTGAAGCTACGTTGAATAAGAAGCATTTGAAGCCTAAATATCGAGTATTGTTGGATATTGTAAGCAAATGCATCATGAGTAGATCTGATAGTTTCGAACAGATAAGCACGCCTAAGTTAAGGCTAATGGCGGCGATTGAAGATTCACCTACTACGACATTCAATTGGTTGCACTATTTGATCAAAGTTGGTGAGTGATCAAGCCAAACACATTCAGAAGGTGAATGGCTCTGTAGTTGTCAAAGGAAAAATTCTACATGCAACCAAGATGGCATTTATCTTGGAAACGTGCAGAGAAGAGGAGGACATGTTTGTCGATTCCACTTCCTTTCCAAAGTCAAAAATCATGTTCAAACCAACGAAGAAGTCTTTGAGAGGAAAGAAAGAGAAAAACACTGAGTCTCAGGAGGAGACTGTCGAAGAGGAAACTGAGGAAGATACAACAGTGGTGGAGCAGGTCAGGAAAACAAGACAATCCGCTCAGAAATCCACTGAGGAAACTGATGAAGAAGCCAAACAAGCTAGGGGGAAAGCCCTAGTGCAAATTAAAAGGGAGAAAGGTTAAAAACTGAAGAAGAAAGCACTGGCTCCTCAGAAGCGCAGAAAGCTTCAAACGATTGCAGAAAAGGAGGCCAGTGAAACTGAAGAAACTCAACCTGAAGGCCAACAAGGTTGAAATCTCCACTACAGGTTCTTGCTCAGGTGGTGACAAATGTGCAGGAGCAAGAAACTGAGGAACAGGTTTTTTCTGAGGTACTTGAAACCTCTCTGAGCTCAGATAAAATCTCTCAGGAAATCTTCAAGGGACCTCAGATACCTACTGAAGAAAGACCTGTTTAGACGTCAGATCAGTCTGAACCTCAGGAATTGCTAAACTTGGATGCGTTTCTGAATGAACCATTTCTTGATCCATCAGCTCTGGAACTCATACAATCTGAGGCTACTGCTCCTGAAAGCCCAAGATTGAAGAAGGGAGAAGTCGAATAGACTGAATGGCGAAGCAAGGGGGAACGGTTCATCTTGGACAGATACCCTGATTGAATGCCTATCCTGACCTTCAGGATATGTTCTTCAGGCTCAGAACGATAGTGTATATTCTGAATCAAAAACTCCCGGAGATTCTGAACATTACTTCATACAGAGGAGAAGAGTGGTGGAATGCTGAGACAGCTGCTCTAACTAAATTCTCAGGTTTCAAGAAAACCAAGCTGAGAATGAAAGTAGGGGATTTTGATGAATTGGTGAAAAAGAAGCTAGCTGAAAAGAAAGCTACTGAAGGAGTAGATGCTTCCATCTCTCATGATCAAAACAAAGATAAGGATAAGGGAGATGATGTAGAAAAGAAATCTGAGAAGGAGAAGGAACCTCAGACAGATACTAAGAAAGAGAAGGAAACTGAGAGTCGGATGGGGACAGATACTGATGCTGAACCAACTGATATCAGACAACCTCAGACTGAAGTTAGCATTCTTCAGGTACCTTTTGGCACTGTTATACATTATGCCGAAGTTACTGAAGTACCTAGCTTTAAATCTGATGTTTATGATATGCAGACTGAGGCTCAGTTGGAGCACCTAGTTCAGTTGGAAAATGTTGTACAAACTCCAGTGGTTGATTTCACACCAATCCTGGATGAGTTAAAGAAGATAGAGCCAAGGATGGAAGAGATACTGGCAAGTCAATCTCAAATGCTTGAGAATCTAAGCTCTTCATCAGGCATGCTGCAAACAATTCTCACAGACAAGATGACTCAGATGGAGTTAGTCCTGGCTGCTCACAATCAGAAAATGGAGAACCTGAGTTCATCATCTGATACGCTTCAAACAACTCTATCAGGTAAATTAGCTACATTAGATGGAAAGATTGATGGAGTACATACAGAGCTTAATGCCAACATGAAGCAGATGTATCAAGAAAGAACTGCCTATCTTGAAGCCAAGTTGATTGAGAAGAATGATCTGATGATCAAAACAGCTGTTGAGGAAATGAGCTCTCTACTCATGACCAAGATGACAGAGATGATGCATGATGTCTTCTCAAAGCAGTTGCTCCTCTTTAGGATGAGTTCCCAATGGCCAAAAACTACATGATGAGCATGATCAGTTAGCAGGGGCAGTGCGCAGTATGAGCAAGGAGCAATACTATATGGATACTGCACTGACTCAACTACTCCCAAGGTATGGTGCAAAAAAGGGGGAAAGTCCTGGTGGCAAATTAAGTGAGTTGTTGGCACAAACCTTGGAGAGAAAGGTTCAAAAAGAAGTTGAAGGAAAGAAAATTTTGGATGCCTTGAGTGAGATTGAAGCCACTGAGAAACTAAAGTTTGTAGAAGCTGAAAAACCTACCTTCACTCAGACAAATGATCAGATCACTGAGGAAGTAATTACTGAGAAAATGAGTGATAGAAGGATGGTTGAAACAAGCAAGGCAGAAGAAGAACGAGCCAGACCAGAAAAGAGAAAAGCAGTTGCCTTTGTTGAAACTGAAAAGAAGAAAAGAGCAAAGGTAGCTAAACCTACTCAGAGGAAGCTGATTATGGAATTTGAAGAATCAGATGAAGAACCAGAAAAGGAAACTGAAACTCAACCAGACTTTTGATACCAAGAAGACTCTGAAGGGCCTGCAGGTTGAAAAGGAGAAAAGAACTGCTGCTTCAGTATCTGGTGCTCCTCTGATCAGAAAAAAGAAAGAAGAAGAACATAAGAGAAGAGGTGGATTCAAAAAGTTTCTAAGCAAAAGGAGAGGTACATAAAAGACTTAGAAATGGCCTCATATTGACAAGTGGATGCCTCTACAGTTCAATGATGCATGGGAAGAGATCAAGAGAACCTTCTGGTTCTATTATGAGATTCTGAGAGAATGGAGGGGGAGCAACTCAGATAAGAATGAAGCCTTAATTAAGTACTTACTGACATTCTATCCTAAGTACCTGTAAAGTTGGATCAACATGGCAGATGAAGGAAACACTCAGATAGTAGCCCCTGGTCCATACATGTACCCAGCTCCTAGGTTTGAGAATGGCTATGTAAATGAGGCAGCCATTTCTCAGGAAATAGCGCAGTATGCCATCCAGCTAGGCTTAACAGGAAATAACCCTGAAATCATCAAGGCAAGAGATGATCTGAAGAAGAGATACTACGGGATGTTCGACCTGGAAGTGCCAAAGGATGAAGTGGAAGAAGACTGAAGACTATGTACTTCTGTTTTAAATTCAGTTGTTTTTTACTTTTCATTGTAATCTGTAAACTCTTATCCTACATCAATGAAAATTTATCTTTATGCTCAAAGATAATATCTCATTATCTTTTTACATGTCTTGATATGCCAGATTGTTAAGGAAATTGTTGGGAAAAATTGCCATTTTGTTTTGTAATAGATAAACTGAAACCTGAGTATAGGTTAGGTTTTCTTAAATGTAACAAGATGGTTTTGGCATCATCAAAAAGGGGGAAATTGTTGGGAGATGAATTTAATAAAGAAGTTTTGATTAGATCTCAAAACCCCTGAGTATGACATGTTCAGGATAATCTTGTTAGACTGAGTCAGGTTTCAATATAGATTGTTCAGGAAGTTATCTGCACCATGTATAGTCCGCAGATATAGATCAGGTTAGATTTTGAAGATACTGAAGAACTGAAGACTCGGGAAATACTGAGTAATTAAAGAATCAGTAGAACTGAAGCCTAGATTTCCCAAGTGTTTCACATTGGAGAGAGCTCATTTACTAAGCCTAGATTGATAAGAAATATCCAAAGCTTAGTAGAGATATCCTAGCCTTTGCATCTATTCTTATTGTAAAGGATATCTCACCCTAGTTGGAAACCAACCCAAAACCCAAACCCTTTGTTAAGGTAGTTTGTGTGTGATTTGTTGGTGAGTTAGATTTGTAAAGAGTTAGTAAGCTACAGTGAGTTAGTAAGCAACTTGTGATAGCCTGAACACTTGTGTGTGTTTGAGTTAGTAAGCTGCAGTGAGTCAGCCAGAAAACTCAAGGTAGAAAAGTGAGTAAGCTACAGTGAGTTAGCCTGAAAGCTTTAGGAAGTGGTTAAGGAATTTCTCTGAAGATTAGAGAGAGTGGACGTAGGAGCTTGAGTCTCTGAACCACTATAATTGTTGTGTTGTTTGCTTTCTGTACTGCATTATTATCTGTTGCATGTTTTTCACTGAAAGCATATTTCGCTGATATCCAGTTGGAACCAATCCACTGAACTTGCATCAAATTGATCACAGCCTTAATCACTGTTTTATTAAAGGGAAGATTTTCAGCAAATCTAAAACGAGTATAAACTTAGGGCCAACCATTCCGCACACTTGAGTAGCTAGAACAGATAGTTACCAAACTGAACTAACTCTACTGAGTGTTCAGTAAGATAATTATCTGATCCAAGCTCCTTAGGATCTCTGATAAATTCAAGATCAGTTGGGTTTATCTGAAGCTTCTGAAAGCAGCTCAGGATCATTGTCTAAGTAGACTTTGACTCAGGGCAATCCGTGCTTCTCAGAGCAAAATTATCAGGATAACCTGACCCATCTGACCTTAGTGAAAGAAAAGTTTTAAAAATCACTGAACACGTGTATTCCCCCCCATACACGTGTGAGACTCGTTAGCACCGGGACCAACACTTTTGATGTGGCAGGTGTGGCTTCAGCAGGTCATTCGTCTTCTTCTTCTTAGCCTCTTTCAATCAGATCAAATTCATGAGCCTTCAGACTGAGAAACAGGTTGATTGGCTTCATCTTCGCAATATCTTGACAATCTTTTATAACTGTTACTTTCATATCCCATTTCTTAGTCAGAGATCTCAGGACCTTGTAATTGATATCTTTGTCTGACATTTCTCGTCCCAGTTTATGAAGCTTGTTGACTGACATGGTGATTCGTCTATCGAGTTGATTTATCGTTTCATTTGGTAGCATCTTTAGTTTCTCAAACTTCACCAGTTCAGCTTGCAATCTGCTATCCTTTATCAAATCGTTTCCTTCGCACATTTCAGCAAGAGTATCCCACATCTGTTTGGCAGTCTTGAGATACTTGATCTTCTCGCGTGTTATCTGGTCCATCGTCTTCATGATGATATGTCTGGCTACAGTATCCAGATTGGACAATTTTCTTTCCTCAGCATCCATCTGTGAAGGACTCTTTCTGATTCTGGCTCCAGTAGGAAATTTTTGATCACCTCCTTCAGCTGTGTTGTTGTAGTAAATGATGATGGGTCCTTGTTCAAGAACTTCCATCATTCTGATGCTTATCGCACCCAGATGGTTGCTCATGAGTATGGTCTAGTCAGCATACTCATCAATAGAGAACTTAGGCAGATCATGATACATACCCGAGGTATTATCCATGTTGAATGTGAGTTTTGGAAACAAATGAGTTTTAAAAACAGGTTTTTCAAGATCTGTTCAAGCGATCACAATGGTTATTCCTCAAGAACCGATGATGCTCAAAGTCAGTGGTCCATAGAACCACTGCTCTGATACCACTTGTAGGTCCCGAACGGGTTTTCATGAGGGCAGAAGTCTAGAGGGGAGGGGTGAATAGACTTCTGAAAACTTTTGCGTGAGATCAGGTGTGAATAGCAAGTATGCCTGATCAGAGTGCGTGTGAATCAGTTTGGACTGATATCCAACTTACTGATCGCCTGAGGGCAGATCAATTCGGTGTCTATCAGTTTAACTAATGTGCGGAAGCTAAGTTAACCCGTGTGAAAAACCAGTTTGTTGAAATCAGATTCTGAGTGATCTGCTTTAGATCAGATGACAAAATGTCAAACTGATCAGATCAGTTGCTTGGTGCAAATCTGATCCAGACTTAGAATATGCATGTAAAGTTAAAACCAGGTAGTGTGCACAATGTAAAGCAGATAAGAACAGATAAGGCACACTAGATTTTTATAGTGGTTCAGACAACTTGTTCTACGTCCACTCTTCCCTATCAGCAGGGGCACCAACTTAACCAACTTGGACTTAGTTTAATGTTTTAGTCCAACACAGTACAATCAGATGTTTCAAGAGTTCTCACTCAACCAATCCCAGAAATCAAAAACTAGAAACCCTAGTCTGAAATCTTGCTAAACAAATTTAACCTAACTTTGTGGGCTTGGGTATAAGATTTGTTGTGTTCCAACTGGAATTGTATCCTAGTATTTGAGTAGCCTAAAGCTAAAGGACTATGGGATGAACACATAGAAAATATTCTTGATTTTGTGTTCTTCGTGCGGAAATTGCGGATGGCTTGAGCTTGATGATTATTTCTATTTTTTTACTATGAAGGTTTGATCCCATATTTATTGACCTTGAAATCAAAGAGCCGTTGGAGAGCAATTTGAATTTCAGGTTATTTTTGGTAGATTTGCAGGCTTTATTTGACGTGCTTCAGGGACGGCATGGCCAAAAGCATGTATGTTTGTCCTTTCTAGCCGTTTGACTGTGCAGCGCCGAATCCCGCATTGTCAGCTCCGTACATACGTGTCTCGTTCTCATTGGTTAACAAGTACCCTTGTTCAGTGTTTGCTTTACCAACTAAGGTTGACATTCTTCTTGTCTGATTGATATCGTATGTTGGTGAATCTTCAGTTGTCACCTGGTGTGAGCTGACCTGATCAGATAAGACTGATCAGTCTACCCGATTGAGTCATCTGGTGCTAGTTGTCTTAGCTCAAATATCAGAATTTTTTTCATTCTCCAGATGTAGGTCTTCTGGTCTTCAGCTTTATGGCTTTACCTGATCTTCTGACCTTCTGACTTGTCTGATCTTCTGACTTGTCTGATCTTCTGATCTTCTGCAAGACTAGACCTATTCTTATCCAATACATCAGTTGTATATACATCTCAGCTGGTCATCCTATCTGATATTTAAATCATCAGTCAGCTAACAGGTCTGACTGGTCCTATTACAAACTGTTTTGGAACTTCCATCAAAACTACAAATTATCCCAACATCACCACCTCTAAAAAAAGTATCATTCAAAATTTGTACATCAAAACCATGCTCAGTCTGTGATCGTACACTTCCATCTTCAATAGATGTTATTCATTCAGAAAAACTTTCAATTTTATGTAAACCATCATCCGGTTCCAAATTCTGCAACTCATGTTTTTTGTAAGTGTCACTAGAGTACAATCATTCCAAAAAAGAGATGAACTTATTGTAGCGCGTATAATATCATGCCTTGTTCCTTTTGTAATAACCGACAGTATCTGTCACAAATCGCCTCCAAACATACCAGTCTTACCACACAAGAGCTTCAATACAATATCTATTTACCATTGGAGTTTCATCCTGTATATGAGATCTGTCTTAATCAAAAGCTTGGTAAGATGACTATCCAAATTAATATAGCAAGTAGAATCTTCGGTAGCATTAATAAGAATGACAAACCTAGAATGAACAGATAAATGAAGTTATACCATGAATGCTACATTAATGACAATATTGTCATTAGACCTCAAACCTATAGACAACGTTATCCATATACATATTTTTTCAGTTCCACTATAATAGTACCGCACCTCAACCAGAATGAATGAACTTGTGTATTTATTCATAAACATCGTGTTATTCATCACTAAATCTACTCATCAAATACTCATCATTAAAAATATATTCCGAAAAGAAAAATTAGGATCGAAGTCAGCTATTGTCATATCCTCAAAGTCCTACAGGGTATGTTCGTTTCGTAACTATTCAGGTGGATTTTGGACTTTACAATCTTAAACATCCATTTATTTTTAGACTTAAACTAAAGATTTTTAAATTCTATTAATCCTATTCAACCTCATCACCTACTGCTACTCTATCTTTTATTTTCTCAATACACTCACATCATCTGCTTTATTATTCTCCCAATACACTTAAAATAATATAATAATATCATATCAATCATCTTTTCCACCATCCTACCCTACAAAATCTCACAACAAACATACATTTTAACTATTTATTATGATTTTAAAATCTTAGGGACTTCAAAGTCTGGGATTTTCCGAGCCCATTATAAGCCCGAAATGAACATACCCACAGAGACTTGCAAATAGTCCGCAACATATTATCAATCTCTATAAGACAGTCATTCTTGATTATTCATCAATAATCCTTAATTCTACATAAATTCAAGATTAAATGCATATTGGTTAATCTAACTATATTAGGATTACTAAAAAGGACACATGTTATTGGTAAAATAAAATATAATGTATTGTTTAAATAAAAAAAATTTATTGTTTAAAAATTAATTTTTATAGATATATATCATTTCGAAAATATATTATGGATATATTTCTAATTGAAATAAATATAATTGAAACTTATGTAATGAGAATATTGACTTGGTCTACAACATTTTTCGATGATCCACCAACATATTATCAGTTAAATTTCTTAACTAAATTGCAAATTTTAATAATAATTAATTTAATTTAATCATTAATCATTTTGACAATCTGCAAAATTTTAAAAATCTAGAAATCCACTATATAAATTTTATATTTGAATAACATCAATTAATGATTTATTTTAACGGGTGATTATTTTTTATACTACAACTTTTCAGATTGATTGTATAAATCTATTATAATAATACATATAATGATCATATATATATATATATATATATATATATATCACATTATATATTAGATTTGAATAATTCAACATTTAATAATGTTGATAATGTATGTAGAATATAATATAAATTGATATGCATAAATAAATTTAAAATTAATATTTTTTTTTGTGATATTAACACTCTAGGTATCCCCTGATAAAAAAAAACATATGGTATTCGTCACAATAATATATTAAATTATACATAATATTTATTATTTAAATAACAGGATCATATTATTTAGTAAATTAAATAAATTATGATAAATAAAATAATACATAATAATATTTTTAAAAAAAATCTCCAATATTTTAACATATATATGGTGTAATGTTTTTGCATTGAGCAATAAAGAAATATATATATATATATATATATACACACACATTTATTAATCAACTTTATAGAGTTGTTTAAGAGTTATAAGAGACAAACGTAATTTATTATATTATATGATCCATGATGTTATGCAATTCAGTCTAATCACATTTTATATAGAAACATGATTCAAATGTCAAAGTGAAGCTATGAATCGTGCATGTGTAAAACCCACACAAAACTTCTTGATTGATTTGTATATTGTTGGGAGATGAATTTAATAAAGAGTTTTGATTAGATCCCAAAACCCCTGAGTATGACATGTTCAGGATAATCTTGATAGTCTGAGTCAGGTTTCAGTATAGAATAGTTAAGGAAGATATCTGCACAATGTATAGTCAGCAGATATTAATCAGGTTTTTATACTGAAGACTAAGGTATACCTGAATGTTCAGAAGATATTGAAGATACTGAAGACTCAGAAGTTACTGAATGTTCAGAAGATACTGAAGACTCAGTAGATTACTGATATCTCAGGAAGACCTGAATGTTCAGAGGCACTGAAGAAATATCTATCTAAATGCATACAAAACTGAGGAAAATGCACATTTATAGATATTGCCCAAAACATTCAAGTGCAGACAAAAGGAACTAAAACTAAGTGTTGTTTAAAGTTGTCTCATTCAGAGAGATTGACCTAAAAGAGGCTTTTTGGTTGTTTACATTCACTGAAGACTAGAACCAATCAGAGGAAGATAACACTGTACTTTACTGAAACTGAAAGCGACAGGACACTCAATTTTGTCAGTAGTACTATGTTCTAGACTGGAAAAATTGGTGATTGGCTACATGGTTGTATATAACCTAAAACATGCAATGGAGTGTTCAAACTCTAAAATAGTCGTTCATCAATAACCAGAAGAGGAAACTCTTGATGCTATCTCTTCCAACGGAGAGTTTTTCAAAGAGTGACCTTGGTAAAGTTGCCTATAAAGACCAGTGATCTCCAACATTGAGAGGTCATTCGTATTCTATAAAGTTACCTTGGGAAATTACAGCAACTCAAGAGCTCATTCGTATTCTTGCAAATTGAAGCACTCGAAAACCCTAGAATTTCCCAAGTGTTTCACATTGGAGAGAGCTCATTCACTAAGCCTAGATTTGATAGATAAATCCAAAGCTTAGTAGAGATATCATAGCCTTTGCACTTGCTTACTGTAAAGGATATCTCACCCTAGTTGGAAACCAACCCCAACCCAAACCCTTTGACAAGGTAGTTTGAGTGTGTGTGATTTGTTGGTGAGTTAGAGTTGTAAAGAGTGAGTAAGCTGCAGGTTAGTCAGCCAGAAAACTCTAGAGAAGAAGCGAGTAAATTGTTTTAGACAGTTAGAAAGCTTGTGTGTGTTGGGTTAGTAAGCTGTAGTGAGTCAGCCAGAAAACTCAAGGTAGAAAAGTTAGTAAGCTGCAGTGAGTCAGCCTGAAAGCTTTAGGAGAATTGAGTTAAGGAATTTCTCTGAAGATCAGAGAGAGTGGACGTAGGAGCTTGAGCCTCTGAACCACTATAATTGTTGTGTTGTTTGCTTTCTGTACTGCATTATATCTGTTGCATGTTTTTCACTTAAAGCATATTTTACTGATATTCAGTTGGAACCAATCCACTGAACTTGCATCAAATTGGTCACAACCTTAACCACTGATTTGTTAAAAGAGGAAGATTTTTAGCAAAGCTAAAACGAGTATAAACTTAGGGCCAACCATTCCGCACTCTTGATAAGCTAGAACAGATAGTTACCAAACTGAACTAACTCTATTGAGTATTCAGTAAGATAATTATCTGATCCAAGCTTCTCAGGATCTCTGATAAAACTCAGGATCAGTTGGGCTAATCTGAAGCTTCTGAAAGCTGCTCAGGATCACTGCCTCAGTACTTATCATCCTGGACTTATCACCCTCTCGGGCTCGCCTCAGAACTTATCACCCTTCACGGGATCGCCTACAAGCTTTCAGGCTAACTCACTGTAGCTTACTCACTTCTTCTACTTTGAGTTTTCTGGCTGACTCACTGCAGCTTACTAACTCTTTACAACTCCACACAAACTACCTAACATTAGGGTTTGGGTTTGGTTGGTGTCTCCAACTAGGATGAGAATTTCCCTTACATTTGTTTAGCCTCAATACTAAGGTTGGAAAAATCTCTCTAAGCTTAGGATATATCTTGGGTTGCTTAGATTGGGTTTAAGAACACTCTTGAATATATTTGTATATCTACAGACTTGTGTTCTATGGTGGGAATACTTGAGTATGTGTCTTCTTGGCTCTGTAACATCTTTTGCCACATTCTCCACACTCTCCACACTCTCAACACTTTAGAATGATAAAAGACCTTGTATTTATAGTGTGGATTTGAATGTTATCGTTGGAGAGAATCACATTCAAATCCATACTATTCTGTAAGTTTTGCAGCTTTTTTAGGCTGGTTGTCTTCCTCTCATTGGTCCACGTCAGCTGAATCTAACGGCTATATTATTCAAGATCTTATGAGTCTTCAGGTTTCTCCGAATCTTCCGGATTCTCTGAGTCTTCAGTGTCTTCAGTGACATACTGAGTCTTCAGGATTCTATCTGAGTATTCAGGTTTCTTCTGAGTCTTCAGGATTCTTCTAAGTCTTCAGGATTCTTCTGAGTCTCAGGATTCTTCCGAGTCTCAGGATTCTTCTGAGTCTTCAGGAACTTCTGAGTCTTCAGGAACTTCTGAGTCTCAGGTTTTCTGAGTCTCTGGTTTCTCTGAGTCTCAGGTTACTGAGTCTTAGGTTACTTCTACTAAGGATTCTTGATTCAGTAGACTTCTCTTCAGCGGATCTTGTCTGATCAGGCATACTGACACCCAGGCTTACTGAGTTCAGCTCTTATGACATCAGACATCCTGACCCTCAGGTCACTTTTACTTACTGACCCTCAGGTCACTTGACTCAGGCTATCTGATTTCTTCTTGCCTGATCTGATCAGATCAACATATCTTCAGGTAAACATATCAAGATAGCATCAGGTCAGTACATCAGGTTAGCATATCATGTTATCTTATCTGATCTCGATCACGTCTGATCTTGATCAGTCTCATCTGCTCCTCTTTTGATCTGCAACCTTCTCTTCTGATCTTCTGGTCAGTTTCTTTCTGATCAGCTGGCTTAGTTTTTCTTCTCTTCTTATTATGCACAGCGCATAAGTTAACTCCGGAACTCATTTTACTCATATGATCTCAATCGGTCTCATCTGCAGCCTCATCTGAACTCGACCATCTAATTCTGATTTTGTGAGTTCCCCCTCAACTTGTTCTCTCGTTCCCCCTCAACTTGTTATCTGTAAATTAGCTTCAATAACACAAATTGATAATGTTTTGGCATAATTCATCAAAACTAAAATATCCCATCAATTTCCCCATTTTTGATAATGACGCCAAAACATTAAAATATATGCATCTTTAAAGAAACGGGTTTTCGTTTAAAAAGATATGTTTAGGTGATCACATTAAAAGTGATCTTTTGAACTCCTGCTCTGATACCAATTGTTTGTCCCGGTGAAAAACCCATGAAATGCGGAAAAAATCATGAAATGCATATAAAACAGGGGTGAAGGAATAGTGATTCCAATTATTTGCGTTTTAAGTCCATGTGTTGTGTTTTGCTTATAATCGAATGCATATGACAAGATAAGAACATAAAACAATAAAGAACACAACAACGTATAGTGGTTCGGAGACTCAAGATCCTACATCCACTCTCCCTGTTCCTAGGGAAATTCCTTCAAACTGGACTTATCACCCTCTCGGGCTCGCCTCCGTACTTATCACCCTTCACGGGATTCGCCTACAAGCTTTCAGGCTAACTCACTGTAGCTTACTCACTTCTTCCACTTTAAGTTTTCTAGCTGACTCACTGCAGCTTACTAACTCTTTACAATCCACACAAACTACCTAACAATAAGGTTTGGGTTTGGTTTGTGTCTCCAACTAGGTTGAGATTTTCCCTTACATTTGTTTAGTCTCAATGCTAAGGTTGGGAAAATCTCTCTAAGCTTAGGATATATCTTGGGTTGCTTAGATTGGGTTTAAGAACACTCTTGAATATATTTGTATATCTACAGACTTGTGTTCTATGGTGGGAATACTTGAGTATGTGTCTTCTTGGCTCTGTAGCATCTTTTGCCACATTCTCCACACTCTCCACACTCTCAACACTTTAGAATGATAAAAGACCTTGTATTTATAGTGTGGATTTGAATGTTATCGTTGGAGAGAATCACATTCAAATCCATACTATTCTGTAAGTTTTGCAGCTTTTTTAGGCTGATTGTCTTCCTCTCATGGGTCCACGTCAGATGAATCTTACGGCTATATTCTTCAGGATCATCTGAGTCTTCAGGTTTCTCCGAATCTTCAGGATTCTCTGAGTCTTCAGTGTCTTCAGTGACATACTGAGTCTTTAGGATTCTATCTGAATATTCAAGTTTCTTCTGAGTCTTCAGGATTCTTCTAAGTCTTCAGGATTCTTCTGAGTCTCAGGATTCTTCCGAGTCTCAGGATTCTTCTGAGTCTTCGGGAACTTCTGAGTCTTCAGGAACTTCTGAGTCTCAGGTTTTTGAGTCTCTGGTTTCTCTGAGTCTCAGGTTACTGAGTCTTAGGTTACTTCTACTAAGGATTCTTGATTCAGTAGACTTCTCTTCAGCGGATCTTGTCACGTCGGGCATACCGACACCCGGGAACTGCGAGTTCAGCTCTTATGACATCAGACATCCTGACCCTCAGGTCACTTTTACTTACTGACCCTCAGGTCACTTGACTCAGGCTATCTGATTTCTTCTTGCCTGATCTGATCAGATCAACATATCTTCAGGTAAACATATCAAGATAGCATCAGGTCAGTACATCAGGTTAGCATATCATGTTATCTTATCTGATCTCGATCACGTATGATCTTGATCAGTCTCATCTGCTCCTCTTTTGATCTGCAACCTTCTCTTCTGATCTTCTGGTCAGTTTCTTTCTGATCAGCTGGCTTAGCTTTTCTTCTCTTCTTATTATGCACAGCGCATAAGTTAACTCCGGAACTCATTTTACTCATATGATCTCAATCGGTCTCATCTGCAGCCTCATCTGAACTCGACCATCTAATTCTGATTTTGTGAGTTCCCCCTCAACTTGTTCTCTCGTTCCCCCTCAACTTGTTATCTGTAAATTAGCTTCAATAACACAAATTGATAATGTTTTGGCATAATTCATCAAAACTAAAATATCCCATCAATTTCCCCCTTTTTGATAATGACGCCAAAACATTAAAATATATGCATCTTTAAAGAAACGGGTTTTCGTTTAAAAAGATATGTTTAGGTGATCACATTAAAAGTGATCTTTTGAACTCCTGCTCTGATACCAATTGTTTGTCCCGGTAAAAACCCATGAAATGCGGAAAAAATCATGAAATGCATATAAAACAGGGGTGAAGGAATAGTGATTCCAAATTTTTACGTTTTAAGTCCATGTGTTGTGTTTTTTTTTAATCGAATGCATATGACAAGATAAGAACATAAAGCAATAAAGAACATAACAAAGTATAGTGGTTCGGAGACTCAAGCTCCTACATCCACTCTCCCTGTTCCTAGGAAAATTCCTTCAAACTGGACTTATCACCCTCTCGGGCTCGCCTCGGGACTTATCACCCTTCACGGGATCGCCTACAAGCTTTCAGGCTAACTCACTGTAGCTTACTCACTTCTTCTACTTTGAGTTTTCTGGCTGACTCACTGCAACTTACTAACTCTTTACAACTCCACACAAACTACCTAACAATAGGGTTTGAGTTTGGTTGGTGTCTCCAACTAGGTTGAGATTTTCCCTTACATTTGTTTAGCCTCAATGTTAAGGTTGGGAAAATCTCTCTAAGCTTAGGATATATCTTGGGTTGCTTAGATTGGGTTTAAGAACACTCTTGAATATATTTGTATATCTACAAACTTGTGTTCTATGGTGGGAATACTTGAGTATGTGTCTTCTTGGCTCTGTAGCATCTTTTGCCACATTCTCCACACTCTCCACACTTTAGAATGATGAAAGACCTTGTATTTATAGTGTGGATTTGAATGTTATCGTTGGAGAGAATCACATTCAAATCCATACTATTCTGTAAGTTTTGCAGCTTTTTTAGGCTGATTGTCTTCCTCTCATTGGTCCATGTCAGCTGAATCTAACGACTATATTCTTCAGGATCTTCTGAGTCTTCAGGTTTCTCTGAATCTTCAGGATTCTCTGAGTCTTCAGTGTCTTCTGTGACATACTGAGTCTTTAGGATTCTATCTGAGTATTCAAGTTTCTTCTGAGTCTTCAGGATTCTTCTAAGTCTTCAGGATTCTTCTGAGTCTCAGGATTCTTCCGAGTCTCAGGATTCTTCTGAGTCTTCAGGAACTTCTGAGTCTTCAGGAACTTCTGAGTCTCAGGTTTTCTGAGTCTCAGGTTTCTCTGAGTCTCAGGTTACTGAGTCTTAGGTTACTTCTACTAAGGATTCTTGATTCAGTAGACTTCTCTTCAGCGGATCTTGTCTGATCAGGCATACTGACACTCAGGCTTACTGAGTTCAGCTCTTATGACATCAGACATCCTGACCCTCAGGTCACTTTTACTTACTGACCCTCAGGTCACTTGACTCAGGCTATCTGATTTCTTCTTGCCTGATCTGATCAGATCAACATATCTTCAGGTCAACATATCAGGATAGTATCAGGTCAGTACATCAGGTTCGCATATCAGGTTATCTTATCTGATCTCGATCACGTCTGATCTTGATTAGTCTCATATGCTCCTCTTCTGATCTGCAACCTTCTCTTCTGATCTTCTGGTCAGTTTCTTTCTGATCAGCTGGCTTAGCTTATCTTCTCTTCTGATTTTGCACAGCTCATCAGTTAACTCCGGAACTCATTTTACTTATATGATCTCGATCAGTCTACTTCTGATTTCGTGAGTTCCCCCTCAACTTGTTCTCTCGTTCCCCCTCATCTTGTTATCTGTAAATTAGCTTCAATAACACAAGTTGATAATGTTTTGGCATAATTCATCAAAACTAAAATATCCCAACAAGTCCTATAACATTTATGTGCAATTATCTCGATTAAAACATTTCACAATTACAAATATAAAATATTGTATTCATCTCATATACTAAAATAAAAATAAAATAGGCTGAGAAAACTTTTTCAAATTTGAGAATTCTTAAAGACTTGATAACAAAATATATGGGATGAAATAAGTGGCTCCATTAATAAGTCATGTACATATTCTTCTCCTCATAGTCAATGCGTGTCAAATTCTCAATATCAATAGCGCAAATAAATATATGTATATGTTATCTTCATGTCTGCTCCACTTTCCTCTAGCACCAACGTAATTAATAGGTTCTTGAATATTGCATGCACAAATTCAATGAGAAATGCAAGTAAAAAAGAATTGAAAAATTAAAAATTGAATAATATTTCATGCTAAAGTTAATGTTCAAAACATCTTTAATCAACCATAAATAAATTGTTACAGTGAGAGTTAAACTATGACAGTAAGAAGGTTCACTCATCTTAAAAACACATAAGTTTGGAAGAAGAAATGAGAGACTGCAATCTTAAAAATATTCACATGCTAAATTATATAACTGAAATTCTTCATAACAACACATTTAATATTTTAAAAAATTCAACACGTCACACGTACAGTGAAATATTGGTGAAGAACCCATCATTAGATAAATGCATTACAAATTACACATATTAAGCTTCAAAACAAATTTAACACCTCGAGAATTCTCGAAAACAGTATGAATTGAAATAATATTTTACCTGCTTGTTGACTTGAAACACAGATCTGCAAAAGAACTAATATAAAAATTTATTGGTAGGCGAAAGATGAAAAGTCTTTGACAAAGAAAGAAACGAAAGAGATCGAAAAGAAGAATATATGAGTCATAGCTTAGAAAAAAAGCAGAGAGAAGACATTTTAAGGGAAAATTAAATGATAACTTTTTAGTCGTAGCCTCACAATCAAACATTTTTTTGAATTAGAAAAAAAAACAGATTGAGCAGATTTAAGTGGATATCACCTTTTAGAATGAATGTAACAACAATGGATATAAATGCACAAGAAAATTGATATTAGAATTGAAAAAAAATTGTCCATTTAGTACACTGATCTAACCTATAAACAAAATAAAAGATACACGATTCATAAATAGAAAAGAAGATAATTGAAATCATTCACAAAGAACATAAAAAAACGTGAAACTAAAATCTATAGTAGATCTGCAATTGAAAGAGCTGATGGATAATCCAAATTCTTAGTTTGGTTCATACTCACAAATTATTCATTCCATCTTTCTCATAATTTAATGCTTAAAATTGGTGACATTTTATTTGGGAAAGCAAGGACTTCTAAACTAATTCTTATGTTAACAACAAAGACAACTTCACTAGCAATGTTGTCTTTTTTTAGGGAAATGTTCACAGGTTCATTGTTCAAGCTCACTTTGCGGAATTTCTATTTTAATTCTAAATTTTCCAAAATATGTGATTGCATTTGGCGTTTGATTTGAGAAAAACTAAATTCACAACCAAATAATGCACCGTTTAAAGATATAATTATTAATAATATAGAATTTAAACTCTTTTCCATAAAATTTATGAAAATATAACGTTGCATCATACATCTTGAATTTGAAGATGTATGGTATCTTGATTATCTTGTGTTATTATTTATTTTATAGCTACTTAAATGAAAAGGATCATGATACTATCAAACAATACCATTTTGAGAAAGACTAAATTAATTATAAACATTAAAATTTATTCATCGACTAATTTCCACTTTAATTAATGATTTTAGAAAATATTAAGCAGACACAATTACTAAAAGAGGACATCACAGAGAGTTTGCGAGATACATGTGTTATAAATCAAAGCCATTTAGTATATTATTTTTCGCAAGAACAGTGATTTATGAACATTGAAATTTGTTCATACACATATTCCCCAAGTTTATAGTTATTGTAATAATTGGAACAGTTTACTACAAAACTTACTAATAACCAAGTTATGAAAGTGAGTAACTATATAAAAAAAAAATGCATCTACAGATAAGCTTAATTGTACAAAAAAACAACGTCAATTCTGAATGATCGAAATGATACATCAACATAATTTCAAAATAAAATTAGTAAGGCTTCTCTTGCAGACACACTAACACCAACCAATACCCATTTTGGAGATCAAATAATGCACTTGCCAATTCTTTTCAAGGGCACAACTAACCAAATGATAATTGCATATTTTTTTAGTGTCTAAATAACTAAAATCTCCCTATCCACGTGACAAATAAACCACAAAAAAAAAATCAATCTTGTTGGGAAATTTAGAGTTTTGAAGAAAGTTCCAAAACACATGTAATAGGACCAGTCAGACCTGTTAACTGACTGATGTTTTAAATACCAGTTTTAAGATGACCAGTCGATAATTATAGTATAGAACAACTGATGTATAAGATAGGTCACATATTGAGGGGGAACTCAATATGTATAGGTCAGGTCAGAAGATCAGAAGACAAGACAAAGTCAGAAGACCAGTCGAGTCAGAAGATTAGTTAGTCAGATGATCAGGTGAAGACATGAAGCTAAAATTTCAGAAGACCTGAAGATCAGAAGACTACCAGAAGGTCAAGACCAGAAGATCAGAAGACCTACATCAACCGAGTCTGCTAGTTGAACTAAGACAACTTGCACCAGAAGATTATCAGGTAGACTGATCAGTTTTATCTGATCAGGTCAGCTCACACCACGTGTCAACTGATGT
Source organism: Stenogyne calaminthoides (assembly GCA_037126765.1). Lineage (NCBI taxonomy): Eukaryota > Viridiplantae > Streptophyta > Magnoliopsida > Lamiales > Lamiaceae > Stenogyne > Stenogyne calaminthoides. The sequence continues at coordinate 15,243,952 of JBBCBC010000012.1, read as the reverse complement.
TACACCAGTCATACGTTGTTGATCTGAACAAGATGAATGTCAACTTTAGTTGGTAGAACAAACACTGAAAAGTGTACTTGTTAACCAATGAGAACAAGACACGTATGTACGGAGCTGACAATGCGGGATTCGGCGCTGCTATGTCAAATGGCTATAAAGGACACTATTCACGCTTTCAACCATGCCATTCCTGAAGCACGTCACATCAATCCTGCAACCTACCAAAAATAGCCTGAAATTCAAATTACTCTCCAACGGCTCTTTGATTTCGACTAGGGTTTCTAGTTCTGATTTGTGGGATCGGATTGAGTGAGAACTCTATAAACATCTATTGGTTGTACTGTGTTGGACTAACACAATAAACTAAGTCCAGTTGGTTAAGTTGGTGCCCCTTGTGATAGGGAAGAGTGGACGTAGGACTAGTTGTCCGAACCACTATAAAATCTTGTGTGTATTTACTTGCTCTTAACTGCTTTACTCTACTGCAAACAACTGGGTTTAAATTGCATACATATTCTGAGTTAGGATCACTCTGCAACAAGCAACTGATCTGATCAGTTTGACACTTCAGTCATCTGATTGAAAACAGACTACAGAATCTGATTTGTTAAAACTGGTTTTTCACACGGGTTAAAACTAGCTTCCGCACATCAGTTAAACTGATAGACAACGAACTGATCTGCCATCAGGCGATCAGTAAGTTGGATATCAGTCCAAACTGATTCACTCGCACTCTAATCAGGCAACCTGCCATTACACCTGATCTTGCACGAAAAAGTTTTCAAAAGTCTATTCACCCCTCCCCTCTAGAATTCTACCCTCACCATACCCGTTCGGGACCTACAAATCTTTATGTTGGAATTTGAAACAAAATTTATGAATAAATGGTTACAAAAACCAGAAAAAAATGTATAAAGATGAAATTAAGTGTATTCATTCTCAAATTTGGCACATTTTCTACATTAAATATATATTAAATCATAATTAAGAACTCCTTGAACATTTTCTACATAATTTTATAACAATTAAAAAAAACTTAATTGTTATATGAATAAAACATCTTAATTGAAAATGATGCGCTATTAAATATATCTAATATAAAAGATATCAATTGAGAGGTCAACTCGCTTATTTAGCTTGAAAAATTACAATCCACTTAGTAACATATTGCCTCATGTTGGTCCCAAAAAATAATTTAATTTTATGAAAAAGGGGAGGGGGAGAAATGGTGATTTAAAAATTTCCTTTCTAAATGATGTGTTTTGCTTATAACCAAATGCATATGACAAGTAAGAACATAAAGCAATAAAAAACACAACAAATTATAGTGGTTCGGAGACTCAAGCACCTACATCCACTCTCCCTAGTCCGCAGGAAAATTCCTTCAACTCACTCGACTAGTTTATTGTGTTAGTCAACACAGTACAATATGATATTTAAAGAGCTCTCACACATACGGGACTTATCACCCTCCACGGGATCGCCTACCAACTGGACTTATCACCCTCACGGGTTAGCCTCTGGCCTTATCACCCTCATGGGTTCGCCTCTACACTGGACTTATCACCCTCCATGGGATTGCCTGTTGGTCCCTGTGCAAACGAGTCTTACACGTGTATGGGGGGGAAATACACATGTACAATGATTTTTTTGAAAATTTTCTTCACTGAGATCAGATGGGTCAGGTTGTCCTGATAGTTTTGCTCTGAGAAGCACAAATTGCCCTGAGTCAAAGTCTACTGAGACAATGATCCTGAGCTGCTTTCAGAAGCTTCAGATTAGCCCACTGATCTTGAGTTTTATCAGAGATCCTGAGAAGCTTGGATCAGATAATTATCTTACTGAATACTCAGTAGAGTTAGTTCAGTTTGGTAACTATCTGTTCTAGCTAATCAAGAGTGCAGAATGGTTGGCCCTAAGTTTATACTCGTTTTAGCTTTGCTGAAAATCTTCCTCTTTTAACAAATCAGTGGTTAAGGTTATGATCAATTTGATGCAAGTTCAGTGGATTGGTTCCAACTTAATATCAGTAAAGTATGCTTTCAATGAAAAACATGCAACAAATATAATGCAGTACAGAAAGCAAACAACACAGCAATTAGAGTGGTTCAGAGACTCAAGCTCCTACATCCACTCTCACTGATCTTCAGAGAATTTGCATAACACACTTTCTAAAGCTTTCAGGCTGACTCACTGCAGCTTACTCACTTTTCTACCTTGAGTTTTATGGCTGACTCACTGCAGCTTACTAACTCAACACACACAAGCTTTCTGACTATCTAAAACAGTTTACTCTCTTCTTCTCTAGAGTTTTCTGGCTTACTAACCTGCAGCTTACTCACTCTTTACAACTCTAACTCACCAACAAATCACACACACTCAAACTACCTTATCAAAGGGTTTGGGTTTGGGTTGGTTTCCCAACTAGGGTGAGATATCCTTTACAATAAGAACAAACGCAAAGGCTAGGATATCTCTACTAAGCTTTGGATATATCTATCAAATCTAGGCTTAGTGAATGAGCTCTCTCCAATGTGATACACTTGGGAAATTCTAGGGTTTTCGAGTGCTTCAATTTGCAAGAATACGAATGAGCTCTTGAGTTGTTGTAATTTCCCGTAACCTCTCAATGTTGGAGATCACTGGTATTTATAGGCAACTTTACCAAGGTCACTCTTTGAAAAACTATCAGTTGGAAGAGATAGCATCAAGAGTTTCCTCTTCTGGTTATTGATGAACGACTATTTTTAGGGTTTTAACACTCCCTTGCATGTTTTAGGTAATATATAACCATGTAGACAATCACCAATTTTTGCAGTCTAGAACATAGTACTACTGACAAAATTCAGTGTCCTGTCGCTTTCAGTGTCAGTGAAGTACAGTGTTGTCTTCCTCTGATTGGTCTTTGTCTTCAGTGAATGTAGACAAACAAAACGGCTCTTTTTTAGGTCAATCTCTCTGAATGAGACAACCTTAAACAACACTTAGTTTTAGTTCCTTTTGTCTGCACTTGAATGTTTTGGGAAATATCTATAAATGTGTATTTTCTCAGTTTTTTATGTATTCAGATAGATATTTCTTCAGTGCCTCTGAACATTCAGGTCTTCCTGAGTCTTCAGTAACTTACTGAGTCTTCAGTTCTTCAGTATCTTCTATACATTCAGTTACTTCTGAGTCTTCAGTCTCTTCAGTGTCTTCTGAGTCTTCAGTATCTAAACATTATCTGAATCTATATCTGCTGACTATACATGATGCAGATATCTTCTTTAACTATTCTATACTTAAACCTGACTCAGACTATCAAGATTATCCTGAACATGTCATACTCAGGGGTTTTGGGATCTAATCAAAACTCTTTATTAAATTCATCTCCCAACATTGCCTCTGGACTTATCACCCTCCACGGGATTGCCTCTCAACTACCTCACTTCACCACTAATCCTCTCTCAAGAATGGAGTTTGGGTTTGATGTTGTCTCCAACTAGTTTAGCCTTAATGATAAGGTTGGGAAAATCTCTCTAAGCGTAGGATATATCATTGGTTGCTTAGATTGGGTTTAGAACACACTTGAATATATTTTGAATATCTACAGATTTGTGTCTATGGTGGGAATGCTTGAGTATATGGCTCTTAGCTTTATAGAATTTTTCTACACTTAAAATGATGGAAGAGCTTGTATTTATAGTGTGTATTTGAATGTTACCGTTGGAGAAAGTCACATTCAAATCCATACTATTCTGTAATTTCTGCAGCTTTTTGTCAGGCTTGTTGACCGTCTCTGATTGGTCCACGTCAGCATTCAGACCTTCTGAAATCAGCACTCAGGACAGGATTCCAGCCCTCAGGACAAGATTCCAGCACTCAGGACAGGATTCCAGTACTCAGGACAGGATTCCAGCACTCAGGACATTCTGACATTCAGCGGTTTTGGACTCAGCCTTCTTCCATTCAGACCACTTTTCCTCACGCCTATTTTCCATTCAGGCCACTTATCTTCAGGCCTATTTTCTCAGGAACTTCAGATCAGTTCCCCCTCAACTTGTTCACTTCTCCCTCAACTTGTTACCTGTAGAAATGAACTTAAACAATACAAGTTGACAAATACATAATATTTTGGCATAAATAATCAAAACTAAAATATCCCAATAATTTCTCCCTTTTTGATAATGATGCCAAAACCATTAAAACTGCTTCCAAAAAAAATTCTCTTCCCCCTTAAAAAAAAAAAGAATGTTCAGGTGACCACAAATAATTTTTTTTCTTTAAAAGAAAACAATAATTATCAAAATCAGTGGTCTTTAGAACACCTGCTCTGATACCAGTTGTTGGTACCAAAAAATAATTTAATTTTACGAAAAAGGGGAGAAATGGTGATTTAAAATTTTTCTTTCTAAACGATGTGTTTTGCTTATAACCAAATGCATATGACAAGTAAGAACATAAAGCAATAAAGAACACAACAAAGTATAGTGGTTCGAAGACTCAAGCTCCTACATCCACTCTCCCTAGTCCGCAGGAAAATTCCTTCAACTCACTCGACTAGTTTATTGTGTTAGTCAACACAGTACAATATGATATTTAAAGAGCTCTCACACATACGGGACTTATCACCCTCCACGGGATCGCCTACCAACTGGACTTATCACCCTCACGGGTTAGCCTCTGGCCTTATCACCCTCATGGGTTCGCCTCTACACTGGACTTATCACCCTCCATGGGATTGCCTGTTGGTCCCTGTGCAAACGAGTCTTACACGTGTATGGGGGGGAAATACACATGTACAATGATTTTTTTGAAAATTTTCTTCACTGAGATCAGATGGGTCAGGTTGTCCTGATAGTTTTGCTCTGAGAAGCACAAATTGCCCTGAGTCAAAGTCTACTGAGACAATGATCCTGAGCTGCTTTCAGAAGCTTCAGATTAGCCCACTGATCTTGAGTTTTATCAGAGATCCTGAGAAGCTTGGATCAGATAATTATCTTACTGAATACTCAGTAGAGTTAGTTCAGTTTGGTAACTATCTGTTCTAGCTAATCAAGAGTGCAGAATGGTTGGCCCTAAGTTTATACTCGTTTTAGCTTTGCTGAAAATCTTCCTCTTTTAACAAATCAGTGGTTAAGGTTGTGATCAATTTGATGCAAGTTCAGTGGATTGGTTCCAACTTAATATCAGTAAAGTATGCTTTCAATGAAAAACATGCAACAAATATAATGCAGTACAGAAAGCAAACAACACAGCAATTAGAGTGGTTCAGAGACTCAAGCTCCTACATCCACTCTCACTGATCTTCAGAGAATTTGCATAACACACTTTCTAAAGCTTTCAGGCTGACTCACTGCAGCTTACTCACTTTTCTACCTTGAGTTTTATGGCTGACTCACTGCAGCTTACTAACTCAACACACACAAGCTTTCTGACTATCTAAAACAGTTTACTCTCTTCTTCTCTAGAGTTTTCTGGCTTACTAACCTGCAGCTTACTCACTCTTTACAACTCTAACTCACCAACAAATCACACACACTCAAACTACCTTATCAAAGGGTTTGGGTTTGGGTTGGTTTCCAACTAGGGTGAGATATCCTTTACAATAAGAACAAACGCAAAGGCTAGGATATCTCTACTAAGCTTTGGATATATCTATCAAATCTAGGCTTAGTGAATGAGCTCTCTCCAATGTGATACACTTGGGAAATTCTAGGGTTTTCGAGTGCTTCAATTTGCAAGAATACGAATGAGCTCTTGAGTTGTTGTAATTTCCCGTAACCTCTCAATGTTGGAGATCACTGGTATTTATAGGCAACTTTACCAAGGTCACTCTTTGAAAAACTATCAGTTGGAAGAGATAGCATCAAGAGTTTCCTCTTCTGGTTATTGATGAACGACTATTTTTAGGGTTTTAACACTCCCTTGCATGTTTTAGGTAATATATAACCATGTAGACAATCACCAATTTTTGCAGTCTAGAACATAGTACTACTGACAAAATTCAGTGTCCTGTCGCTTTCAGTGTCAGTGAAGTACAGTGTTGTCTTCCTCTGATTGGTCTTTGTCTTCAGTGAATGTAGACAAACAAAACGGCTCTTTTTTAGGTCAATCTCTCTGAATGAGACAACCTTAAACAACACTTAGTTTTAGTTCCTTTTGTCTGCACTTGAATGTTTTGGGAAATATCTATAAATGTGTATTTTCTCAGTTTTTTATGTATTCAGATAGATATTTCTTCAGTGCCTCTGAACATTCAGGTCTTCCTGAGTCTTCAGTAACTTACTGAGTCTTCAGTTCTTCAGTATCTTCTATACATTCAGTTACTTCTGAGTCTTCAGTCTCTTCAGTGTCTTCTGAGTCTTCAGTATCTAAACATTATCTGAATCTATATCTGCTGACTATACATGATGCAGATATCTTCTTTAACTATTCTATACTTAAACCTGACTCAGACTATCAAGATTATCCTGAACATGTCATACTCAGGGGTTTTGGGATCTAATCAAAACTCTTTATTAAATTCATCTCCCAACATTGCCTCTGGACTTATCACCCTCCACGGGATTGCCTCTCAACTACCTCACTTCACCACTAATCCTCTCTCAAGAATGGAGTTTGGGTTTGATGTTGTCTCCAACTAGTTTAGCCTTAATGATAAGGTTGGGAAAATCTCTCTAAGCGTAGGATATATCATTGGTTGCTTAGATTGGGTTTAGAACACACTTGAATATATTTTGAATATCTAACAGATTTGTGTCTATGGTGGGAATGCTTGAGTATATGGCTCTTAGCTTTATAGAATTTTTCTACACTTAAAATGATGGAAGAGCTTGTATTTATAGTGTGTATTTGAATGTTACCGTTGGAGAAAGTCACATTCAAATCCATACTATTCTGTAATTTCTGCAGCTTTTTGTTAGGCTTGTTGACCGTCTCTGATTGGTCCACGTCAAGATTGAGACTTACGAAATCGGCTTTTCAGACGAGATTCGGCCCTCGGGACAAGATTCCAAAGCACTCGGGGGCGGGATTCCATTACTCGGGGCGGATTCGGCTTTTCAGGACATTCTGACATTCAGCGGTTTTGGACTCAGCCTTCTTCCATTCAGACCACTTTTCCTCACGCCTATTTTCCATTCAGGCCACTTATCTTCAGGCCTATTTTCTCAGGAACTTCAGATCAGTTCCCCCTCAACTTGTTCACTTCTCCCTCAACTTGTTACCTGTAGAAATGAACTTAAACAATACAAGTTGACAAATACATAATGTTTTGGCATAAATAATCAAAACTAAAATATCCCAATAATTTCTCCCTTTTTGATAATGATGCCAAAACCATTAAAACTGCTTCCAAAAAAAATTCTCTTCCCCCTTAAAAAAAAAAAGAATGTTCAGGTGACCACAAATAATTTTTTTTCTTTAAAAGAAAACAATAATTATCAAAATCAGTGGTCTTTAGAACACCTGCTCTGATACCAGTTGTTGGTACCAAAAAATAATTTAATTTTACGAAAAAGGGGAGAAATGGTGATTTAAAATTTTTCTTTCTAAACGATGTGTTTTGCTTATAACCAAATGCATATGACAAGTAAGAACATAAAGCAATAAAGAACACAACAAAGTATAGTGGTTCGAAGACTCAAGCTCCTACATCCACTCTCCCTAGTCCGTAGGGAAATTCCTTCAACTCACTCGACTAGTTTATTGTGTTAGTCAACACAGTACAATCAGATATTTAAAGAGCTCTCACTCAAACGGGACTTATCACCCTCCACGGGATCGTCTACCAGTTGGACTTATCACCCTCACGGATTCGCCTCTGGACTTATCACCCTCACGGGTTCGCCTCTACACTGGACTTATCACCCTCCACGTGATTGCCTCTGGACTTATCACCCTCCACGGGATTGCCTCTCAACAACCTCAGTTCACCACTAATTCTCTCTCAAGAATGGGGTTTGGGTTTGGTGTTTTCTCCAACTAGGTTGAGATTTTCCCTTACAATGGTTTAGCCTTTATGCTAAGGTTGGGAAAATCTCTCTAAGCTTAGTATATATCATTGGTTGCTTAGATAGGGTTTAGAACACTCTTGAATATATTTTGGATATCTACAGATTTGTGTTCTATGGTGGGAATGCTTGAGTATATGGCTTGTTGGGATATTTTAGTTTTGATGAATTGTGCCAAAACATTATCAACTTTTGTTTTTGAAGCTAATCTACAGATAACAAGTTGAGGGGGAACGAGAGAACAAATTGAGAGGGAACTCACGAAATCAGACGTAGATGATCAAGATCGACGAGGTCATAGACGAGACCGACGAGATCGATGAGTAAGATGAGTTCGAAAGTTAATCGATGAGAGGCAAAATCAGAAGAGAAGAAAAGCTAAGCAAGCTGATCAGAAGAATCAGGAGGTCAAATGATCAGATGATCAGATGACCTGATCAGAAGACCAGATCAGATGACCAGATGACCAGATCAGAAGAGGAGGTTGCAGATCAGAAGAGGAACAGATGAGACTGATCGAGATCAGACTTGATCGAGATCAGATAAGCTAACCTGGTATGCTAACCTGATATGCTAAACCTGATGTACTAATCTGATGCAGATAAACCGATATGGTGACGATGCTATAATCGATCCGATCATTTGATTCGATCAGATCAAAGTAGAAGAAATCAGATATCAGAAAACTAGAAATCTGCATACCAGATCAGGAGAGAAGTCATCAGAAGAGAAGTCATCTCAAGTCATGATCAATGAGAATCTAACGCCATCGATGATCAGTTAACTGAAAAGCTTTAGTGACCGAGGGTCGATTGTCCGAAGTCGAAGAGTGAACTCGATTAACTGAGTGTCAAGATATACGATCGACAAGGTCCGCTGAAGAGAAGTCTGCTGAATCAAGAATCCTGAGTCCAAGGAAGCCTGAGTTCGAAGAAGCTGAGGATCAGATAAACCTGGAGACTCAGAAGATCCTGAAGTATATAGCCGTTAGATTCAGCGGACGTGGACCAATGAGAGGAAGACAACATGCTTGAAAAAGCTGCAAGAAGCTACAGAATAGTATGGATTTGAATGTGACTCCATCCAACGGTAACATTCAAATCCACACTATAAATACAAGTTCTTCATTCATTCTAAAGTGTGGAAGTGTGGAAATGTGTGAAAAACACCATTGAAGCTACAGAGCCAAATCATCTAGCCTTTCCACCATAGAACACAGAGCAAGAAATACACGCATATATTCAAAAGTGTTCTACCCTAGATCTAAGCACAAATGTCATATCCTAAGCTTAGAGAGATTTTCCCATCCTTAGCATTGAGGCTAAACAAATGTAAGGGAAAATCTCAACCTAGTTGGAAACCAAACAAACCTTACCCAAATCAGTCGGTTAAGTTTGTAGGTGAGTGTGAACTCGGTAAACATCTAGCAATCCCAAAAGGGAGGGTAGGCAATCCCGTGAGGGTGATAAGTCCCATTTGAGTGTGAACTCGGTAAACATCTGTTGGGTGTTGGACTAACACGTTAAACTAAGTCCAGTTGGTTAAGTAGGTGCCCCTGATGATAGGGAAGAGTGGATGTAGGAGTTGGACTCCGAACCACTATAAAATCGTGTGTTCTTTACTGCTTTATGTTCTTACTTCCCATATGCATTTGATTATAAGCAAAACACACACCGTTCTTAAAAGCAAAAAAAAATTGGAATCACTCTGCCCTCACCCCTGTTTTATATGCATCACATGAAATGTTTGCTTTCGCAAGCGCAAAATCGGTTTTAAGCGGGACCAACATGGCTCTTAGCTCTATAGCATTTTTCCACACTTAAAATGATGGAAGAGCTTGTATTTATAGTGCGGATTTGAATGTTACCGTTGGAGAAAGTCACATTCAAATCCCTATTATTCTGTTATTTCTATAGCTTTTTGTCAGGGTTGTTGACCGTCTCTGATTGGTCCACGTCCAAGATTCAGCCTTACGAAATCAAGCTTTTCGAGGATTCGAAATTCCAAAGACTCGAGGACATTTCGACATTCAAACGATTTTGGACACATCCTTCTTCCATTCAGGCCACTTTTGCTCAGGCCTATTTTTCATTTAGGCCACTTGTCTTCAAGCCTATTTTCTCAGGAAACTTCAGATCAGTTCCCCCTCAACTTGTTCAATTCCCCCTCAACTTGTTACCTGTAGAAATGAACTTAAACAATACAAGTTGACAAATACATAATGTTTTGGCATAAATAATCAAAACTAAAATATCCCAACACCTCCAAATTAATATATATATATATATATATATATATGAGATACGATAATTAGGGTATTATTACAATGGTTAAAAAAAACCATCTCTAAATGTGTAAATAATTTATTTCCCCTGTGTGTCTATCTAACCAGAAATATTAATATATACTTATTTCAAAATAATGCATTACACTCCAAGATATTCTACGACAAAACATATATGAAAAATTATTCATTATGTTATACAATTATCCAATTACATTTAGCATCTATTACAAACCATATATTTAAGTTTAAACCCAGAAGAAGTGAACTGAAAAAATTAAGGTCCATTAAATGGTCGTACGAAATAGTCGCCCAAGCAAACTTGATTCAAATCAACAGAATAACTACGACAATGCTTCCGAAAGATTTGCTGGAAACTCATGTAAAGAGACCTTGAAACGCTCTTAAGAGAAATCACAAAGAACGTCAACACAATAGAATCTAGATGAACATACAAATATATGCACACAAAAAACTAAATGCGTCGGAACTTTAATCCCAAATCTGACAAAAAATAAATCAATTTGAACCAATAAGCTGAAAATATCATAATTATTAAATAAATAAATAATTACATGGAGACAAAATTCAAAATCATCAATAAAATTACAAAGATTAGAAGAGACAGGTGGCGAACTTGAGCCCGAGTGGTCGGCGAGTATTGAAGGAATAATTTGGGAAGTATTTAAGGAATTCGAGATTGATACTTCACATGGAAATTAATGTAGAAATTCTTTTTATAAATTAGAAATTTTTCAATAACTAAAAAGAAAAAGAAAAATCTACAATTCCTTAAACATACCATTAAAAATATTTGGTCGAAACATTTTAAAACTAAGTACAGGTGGAGTGTCGTATCCGGATATGTGAACTTTTTTCAATTCATCTATGAAATCACCCCAAAGGGAAATCTTCAACCGCAGACCCCTTATATTATATATATAAAATATTAAAGTAAAAAGTAATAACAAAAAACATAACATCATATGTTAATAAAGAAACAAAGCAATTAATACTCACACATTGTCCTCTATGGTCAAATCCAACAATTTTGTAGTATTTGTCTCAACTTGTCTATCACCAATATAATAGACTATATCTATTACATCTACATAAATGAAAATATCAAATTAAAGGTTTAAAAAAAAGTAATTATATATTTTAAGAGAATAGTAAATATATAAACATATATACAAATATATATAATATATTAAGCTACCAATAAGAAGTTTCTCATCAATCTCACTATCAATTGTTAATTGTGAGAAGTTCCTAAAATGATATACTATGTTGCAAGGAAAATCTACATGAATTGCTTGAACCATTAGAGTATTAGAATTGAACTGGATTTTAAAATTGTTAATGGTGGTCTTAATGGAAGACTTGTCAGCAGTGACAATGAAATTCCTAATAATGTATAATTTGCCTACCACAATATTATCCTTGTATTTATCAAAATGATATGACTTGATTGTAGCATGAACCCTATCACCTTGAACATAAAAATAAATAAATTAATAAATTATAAGATAAAAAATATAGTGTGTATATATATTACGTATATATATTGATAAAATATAAATATTGATTATAAAAGAAACCTCCGAATCATGGAATACGCATCCATATTTCTTAAAGGATTGTTAGCACTATAAGCATGATCATGATAAATACGTACACAACGTAATTTTAACAACCACATACTTTTTGAAGCATTAAAGTATTTAATCAATGATAACAAAGATGACATGTTCGAGCGAGTTCAACAAACTGCACAATTAAAAACAACTTGAATAATTAGATTCTAAGAAAATAAAACCAATTGAAATCAAGTTGAATAATTATTATATTCTAATAAAATAAAGTCATAACTTACGATTATTTTTTTCAAAAACCAATTAAATAGTGTACAAAGTGATCACCAGTAAATGAAGAGAATTATGAAAATAAAACATAAAATCCATATATTTATAGATAGCTAACACTTACACCACATTTGGAAAGTGATAAAAATTTAGCCAAATAAGTAAATATCACTAAACAAGCTTATAGAATAAATATAATTTGAAATTTAGATATTATGCATTATTTTTATTAGAGCAAATGTTGTGTAATAAAAATAATAAGAAATCAAATTTATTATTCATAATAAACTTAGGTAAACTCTACAAAATAATTTATAACAAAAAGATTCGTTTACGACTTACCAGGAAAGTAGATGATTTGTAGAAAGTGGAACTTGAGGTTTACAAAATATTATATGAATATGTAATGAAATAAACAATAAGTAACAATTTATACTAATTTGTGATATTATGTGTATTAAATTATTAATAATTGTCCATTAATAGTTAGACGTGATTATAGAAAATAATTAAATTATAAGATAATTTTATGGAAAAGTTATTACATAAGCTTTAATATTTGAGCTAAATCATGAATGTTAATTATGTAGTGATTAATATTTTAAAAAGTTATAGCCTAACATAATTAATCAATCAATAAAGTATTTAAAATAAAAAGATTCATTTACGACTTACCAAGAAAGTAGACGGTTTGGAAGAACTGAAATTTGATATTTTCACAAAATTATATGAATATGTGATTAAATAAACAATAAGTAAAAAATCATATTAATTTGTGTTGGGTAATAAATTGTCAATTAAGTCAAGTATGGATAGCTCAAGTGGTTAGAGCTCCACCACCTGAGACCTTAAGGTCCCGGGTTTGAGACACGGAGAGGGAATATGTAGGTCCCGAACGGGTTTTTGTGAGGGTTGAAGTCTAGAGGGGAGGGGTGAATAGACTTCAAAAACTTTTTGCGTGAGATTAGGTGTGAAAAGTAAGTTTCCTGATCAGAGTGCGAGTGAATCAGTTTGGACTAATATCCAACTTACTGATCGGCTGAGGGCAGATCAGTTCGGTGTCTATCACTTTAACTGATGTGCGGAAGCTAAGTCTTAACCCGTGTAAAAAACCAGTTTTGTAGAAATAGATTTCTGCTTATCTGTTTTCAATCAGATGACAAAGTGTCAAGGTGATCAGATCAGTTGCTTGATGCAAAGCTGATCCAGACTCAGAATATGTATGCAATATCAAATCTGGTAGTGTGCTATAGTGTAAAACAGGTAAATCAGATAATGCACACAAGATTTTTATAGTGGTTCGGACAACCAGTCCTACGTCCACTCTTCCCTATCAGCAGGGGCACCAACTTAACCAACTTGGACTTAGTTTAATATGTTAGTCCAACACAGTACAACCAACATATGTTTCAAGAGTTCTCACTCAATCAATCCCAGAAATCAGAAACTAGAAACCCTAGTTTGAAATCTTGCTAAATAAACTTAACCTAACTATGTGAGTTTGAGTATAAGATTTATTGTGTTCCAACTGGAAATCTATCCTACTATTTGGGTAGCGTAAAGCTAAATGATAAGATTTATATGCTAAGAACAATTGGATGAACACTTAGAAATATTCTTCAATTTTGTGTTCTTCGTGCGGAAATTTGCTTGTGCTTGAGCTTGATGATAATTTCCGTGTCTTCACTATGAAGTATGATCCCATATTTATAGACCTCGAAATCAAAGAGCCGTTGGAGAGCAATTTGAATTTCAGGCTATTTTTGGTAGATTTGCAGGCTTGATGTGATGTGCTTCAAGAACGGCATGGCTGAAAGAATTTATGTTTGTCCTTTCTAGCCGTTTGACTATGCAGCGCCGAATCCCGCATTGTTAGCTCCGTACATACGTGTCTCGTTCTCATTGATTAATAAGTACACTTATTCAGTGTTTGTTTTACCAACTAAGGTTGACATTCTTCTTGTCTGATTGACATCGTATGATCTGGTGCACCATTACTTGATACCTGATGTGGGCTGACCTGATAGAGTCTTCTGATGCAAGTTATCTTAGCTCAACTAGCAGATTCGACTGATGTAGGTCTTCTGGTCTTGTTCTTCTGGTAGTCATCTGATCTTCAGGTCTTCTGATTCTTTTGCTTCATGACTTCACCTGATCATCTGACTATCTGATCTTATGTCTTGCCTCGTCTGATCTTCTGACCTGACAAGTCTGATCTTCTGATCTATACATATTGAGTTCCCCCTTTTTTATGGAACCAAAACAGTTAATCAGAAAAACAAATGACATAATTGTAAATGCCAGAAACAACAGAAATCAGAAGACAATGAGAAGTTGTCTTAAGATTAGAAAGGTAAATCATTTTATTGATTATTTTAGCAGTTTACAAGTACAAGAAATGATGAAATTTTTTTTTACCTATCATCTGATCTAAGACTTTATCTCCTGATCTTCTTACATATCTCTCATTCAGGAACTTGAAAGATGTCATACATTCTTCTTAGCACTTCTTTCTGGCGATCTTCCTCGATAATGTTCCATCTTTCCAGTGCATCAAAATATGCCCTTCTGAATCTCACTAGATCATATTCTTGATTCTTCTTGAGGGAAGGGATCATATACTCATATCTTGGAGCAGAAGGCCTCAAAGTCATTTTCTACCCTTCCCTCATGATTTTTTTTGTAGAAGACTGGATATTTTGTTTTGAGTCAGTCCAGAAAGATTTCATCAAAAAGATTTGTCATCTTGTTCTTCTGGAACTCGCTGAATCATGAACACATCGCACATCCAGTCTGTCTTGATAATTCTCCAGGGATCATGGAGGTCTTCTCTGCATACCAGGATTTCATTGACCTTTGCTGGTAGGGCTTTTTCTGTCCAGGTCTCATCTTCATCAGCAGTAGCCTTCTTCTTCTGTTTCCTCCTAAAGGCTCGATCTAGGCCTGCTGCTTCTTTCAGCTTTTTCCTCCTTGTTGCCTCATCCATGATCCTCCTTCTTTTCATCTGGTCTTCTTGCTCTTTAATCTGGTCCTTTGACAGCAGATGTTCTGACCTTGTGACAATTGTTTTCTGAACTGCAGAGCGTTTAGACTGCTTCCCTTTCAGTTGACTTTTCTTCTGTGCCTCTGCTTCAGCTGCTTCTTCCTCCTCAAGTTTCCTGGCCAGTTCAAGGCTTCTGGCCTCTTCTTCTATCTGCAGCTTTTTCTGAATGGTTGATGAAAAGTCTTCGATTTTGTCCACCCTTGCAGTCAGATCGACCAATTCAGTTTTCTGCTCTCCAATGGCCTTGTCCTACAAGTCCAGTTGCCTGGTGTGTTCTTCAACATTTGTGAACATTTCGGCCAACTCAGTATCCTGGACTTCAGGTCTTGATGCAGATATGATCAGTTTAGCAGATGGGCCATCATGTTTTTCTAATGTCTGACCTTCCCCCTTTTTGGTTACATCAAGAAGCTTGAGGAGGGTCGTTACCAGCTTAGCAAATTGGTATAACATTTCAGTCTTCAGCTCATCGACCTCCAGAGATTGGATCTGAACATGTGAGGCAGATGAAGGCGGACCAAGCATCTTGGACACAACATCTTCCAAGGCCTTCTTTGCAATGGAGACATAGGTCTCAAATCTTTTAACTGTTGCCTCAAAACTGGAATCAGCTTGCATTAAGGATTTATATGCTTCCTCGAAGAGGATTCGGACATCAGAAAACATGGAAATTTCTAATCCCAGTTTTATCATCAACATCTCTACCCTTGACATCTCATATTTTACAACCTCAGAATGCATCTCCACCAGTTTTGTCGCGGTCTGATTCCTCTCAGATTCAACCAGCTGTTTGGACTTCAGCTCCATTTGATTCAAAAGATTAGCTACTAGTATGTTGAACTGATCTTCCACAGATTCCTTAACCCCACCCAGAATAGTCGTCAAAACAAGGTCTAGGGTTTCAGGTGGAATCACGACCACTGGTGCAAATGTTTGCGCCTCATCAGCTAGGGTCTCATATGGTTCACCCTCGGCTGACTCATCAGCAACATCGTTATATACGTCATCAGATTCGGAAAAGCCCATCTTCTTGTTAACCAACCAGGCAACATCATCATCAGATGCCAGTTCTGCTGCACTGGTGACGCCGGCCAGATGTTTCATTTCCAGTTGCATGGCCACAAACTCATCATTCCCAATGGGTTCCAGCACTATCCGGAAATCTTCAATGTTTTGCAATCTGATATTCCTCCAGAATAGAATATCAGCAACCTGTTGACGAACACTGGGATGGTCAACCAGGTCAGGATAGTGAGAGTTCAGATAATTGCTCACCCTTTGCCTCAAAAAATAGATGAATGGCTTTTCTGGCTCAGGGGATTCGAAGACTTTCCATGGCCTCATAGCACTTTATGTCGGTATTCCTTATCTGACATCCCTGCAGTGAACTCATCTGGGTAGTTTCTGCCCATTGGAAGTCCAAATATCCTTCCAAGATCATCATTGGTGACATCGATCCTGTTACCGCCGACAAACGAGTATATCTCCTTGTTGTCTATCTCCTTCAACTTCCTCAAGAATTCCAGAGACTCAATAATGCACACACTATTCAAATGGTGATAACAAAACTGTTCGAGGCCACATGCTCTCAGGCATTCCAATATCTCTTTGGATTCAAGGTCATTTGTGATGTGAAATAAGACATACTTCTCATCGATTACGTTCTTGATCATAGATGTATAGTCACAACTTTCCACAGGCACTATAGATGTTGCCATTTGTATGTATCTGAAAAACATAAAAATATACACACGAGTTTAGGTTTTTCATATCATATTTAAGTGTTGAAACGTGTAACGTGCTTCCGATAGTGTGTTGAATATGCATAAATGAAATCCCTAAAATATGCATTTGTGCAGAGAATAAATATGAACATGATGTGAGCAGATGCATAAAACTACCATAAGCATATATAATCAATAACCCTAATAAGAACTAGATACGATGCAGCACATACAAAGAACGCAAATTACCAGAGGAGAGATTTGAAGATTTTGGGAATAAAGATTAATCGCTTGCGAGTTTTGAGTGTTAAAAACAATTTCTAAGAAAATATTTTTGCATTTTAAGGTATAAAAATGTGAAAGGTTTCAGGGAAAGGATATTAGGGTTTTAAATAGGTGGGAGGGAAAACATTTTAGCACGAAAAATTTGAAGGCACTAGAGTGCCCTTGACTTAATCGGACGGTTAAGATCAAGTGGTAGAAAAGTAATATCATCGTGCGGTCAGGGATTTAAAACGGTAGACTTTTGGAATTAAAAGTTCGCAATAAATGCATTTAACACAAAAATCCCACGTCCACATTAAATGCTTGCAGTCATGACGTCATAATGTAATGAGAACAGTAATTGCTAACATAGATTAGAAAAGGCATATGTAAAGAGAAATCAGAAAATGTATCCGACTGACTGATATTGTAATCAGTCATTTACCACTTTGTTCTGATCTGGTTGTCCTGATTACTGTTGACCTTACTTATGGTAGCCTAATCCTTAGTATTTTCCAACAATGTCACACTTATCTGATCAGGTTTCTTCTGGATTAGGTTCCTTCTGATAAGTTGAAGTTCCCCCTACAACTGTTATCCCTTTTCTGATCAGTCCCTATTTGATCTTTATGATCAGTTGGGGTACCATTATTCAACTGATCCTCCTTATCTGGTCAGTCTCTTAACCAACTGGTCCTGGAGACCAGTCCACCAAACATTTCTGG
Source organism: Stenogyne calaminthoides (assembly GCA_037126765.1). Lineage (NCBI taxonomy): Eukaryota > Viridiplantae > Streptophyta > Magnoliopsida > Lamiales > Lamiaceae > Stenogyne > Stenogyne calaminthoides. The sequence continues at coordinate 15,226,053 of JBBCBC010000012.1, read as the reverse complement.
TGCACTTTCTCCTATGTCCAGAAGTCCTAGCTCATTACATAGTTCTCTGAATCTGACTTCAGCCAGTGGCTTGGTTAAGATATCAGCTCTCTGCTTATCAGTATGGATCTTTTCCATTCTGATGTTCTTCTTTTCCACATGATCTCTTATAAAAGGATGTCTGACATCCACATGCTTGCATCTTGTATGTAATACTGGATTCTGAGTGATTGCAATAGCACTATTACTGTCACAGAATATAGGTACATTCGTAGCTATAATGTTATAATCCCTCAGTTGCTGACTAAGCCAGAGCAGTTGGGAACAACAGCTTCCTGCAGCCATATATTCTGCTTCAGTAGTAGATGTGACAACAGACGTCTGCTTCTTTGAAAACCAAGAGATCAATTTGCTTCCTAAGAACTGACATGTACCTGAGGTTGATTTTATGTCTATTCTGCATCCTCCATAATCAGAATCCGAATACCCGCTAAGCTCTATATTATCATCTAATGGGTAGAATAAACCAAGGTTTACTGTCCCCTTCAAATACTTAAGAATCCTCTTTGCTGCTTCCAGGTGGCTTTGCATTGGATTTGCCTGAAATCTGACACACACTTACTGCAAAAGTTATATCTGGTCTGCTGGCAGTCAGGTATAGTAAAGATCCAATGAGAGCCCTATATTCTTTCTGATTAGTTTTTGAACATTCTCATCTGGATCCATCTTGAATCCAGTCATCATAGGAATTTTGGCTTCCTTACAATTTTGAACTCCAAACTTAGCCAATAGATTCCTAGTGTACTTTGTTCGACATCTTCTATTCTGAATAAGGTTCTATCCACTGTTCCTTTAGTGAATCTGCTGTCTATCAAGAACTGAGATAGTGTATCATACCAAGCTCTAGGAGCTTGTTTTAGGCCATAAAGAGCTTTTCTTAGACGGTACACCCGGTTGCCTTTTTCAAAGCCAGGAGGTTGTTCAACATAAAGTTCCTCATCTAGCACCCCATTTAAGAATGCACTCTTTACATCCATCTGATACACAATAAACCCTCTGTGGGCAGCATATGCCAGAAACAGCCGAATGGCTTCCAGACGAGTGACTGGTGCAAAGGTCTCATCATAATCAATTCCTTCTGATTGTGAATACCCCTTAGCAACAAGTCTTGCCTTATTTCTAGTTATGAGATTGTTCTCATCTCTCTTGTTCTTGAATACCCACTTGGTGCCTATTACATCTTGATGAGTTGGTCTATCCACCAGTTTCCAAACCTGATTCCTTTCAAATTGCTCTAATTCTTCTTGCATGGCTAGAATCCAGCTAGCATCTTGTAGTGCTTCTTCTATTCTGGTAGGTTCCTTCAAAGACAGATAACAACAATACATGGCACTTTCACCAATCTGATGTCTAGTTTTAACTCTATCAGATGGGTCTCCGATGATTAGATTAGTTGGATGACTGGTTATCCAGGTTCTTTTCTGATTTGCATCAGTTCGGAGAACATCATTCTATTCTGATAGTGATTCATTACTGGAGATTGGGAGAGGTACAGTAATAGGATCCACTTGGCATGGACAAATCTCAGCTGATGTTGGAATCATCATGTGCTGATGTCTGTCCGCCGGAACATCAGGTGTTCCCCCTGAACCAGATGATTCAGTTGTTGTTGTCTCAGCTGTACCACCTTCTTCATTGACAGTTGTACGTACCTTTGGGTCTGAATGACCTGGTGAATCAGTTAGATCAAGTTTTGGGACATATAATGTTACGTGATCTGATCCTTTTTCCTTGATCCTTAACTGATCCATTTTGTGTGCATCAGGTACCGGTTGATCTGATACTGCTTGTTCTGAGGTAGATTTCTCTTGTTCAGAAGTTGTCTCATCAAAGACCACATGAGGTGTTTCTTCCACAACTAAGGTTTGCCTGTTGAACACCTTGAAAGCCTTGCTGGTTGAGGAATATCCTTAGAATATACCCTCATCTGACTTGGCTTCAAAGGTTTTCAACTGACTCTTCCTATTGTTGTGAATGAAACACTTGCACCCAAAAATATGGAAGTAAGAAACACGAGGTTTTCTACCCTTCCACAGTTTATAAGGTGTTTTAAAGTGAATCTTAGTCAGAGAACATATGTTCTGAGTGTGGCATGCTGTGTTGATAGCTTCTGCTTAGAAACGGTTTGGAGTTGCATGTTCAGCTAACATTGTGCGAGCAACTTCTTTGAGTGTTATGTTTCTTTGTTCTGCTACTCCATTCTGTTGTGGTTTTCTTTCAGCTGATGTTTCATGTTGTATTCCAAACTTAGTGCAAAAGTCAGTAATAAAGGAGTTCAGAAATTATGTACCTTTATCGGATCTGATTTTTACAATACTGACACCCTTCTCATTTTGCAATTTCTTGAGCAGCTCAGGTATCTTTGTTGTAGTCTCATTCTTCTTATACAAGAATACAACCCAGGTAAACTTGGAATAATCATCCACGATTACCAGAGTGTATTTGCGTCCGCTGAGACTAAGTGGTGTAACTGGTCCAAACAAATCCATATGAAGCAGTTGTAGTACTCTACTGGATGCTGGTCCTGGGATCCCCTTGAATGAGGCTTTAACCTGTTTTCCCTTCTGACATGCGACACATGTCTGATTCTTAGAGAATACCTCATTCGGGAGACCCTCAACCAGCGACATCCTTGCTATCTTGTTAAGAGTTTAAAAGTGCAGATGGCTCATTCCCTTTTGCCAGATCCAACTGCTGCTTTTGGAACTCTTAACAATCAGACATGCATTTCTTGGACAACTGTTCCAATATGCAGTGTAGATTGTTCCCTTCCTTGAACCAGTTAACAAAATCTGTTGAGTAGCTCGATTCTTGATGGTGCACTGATCAGTCGATAACTCAACACTGAATCCGTTGTCGTAGAATTGTGAAACCGATAACAGGTTATGCTTTAAACCATCGACATACGAGACTCCAGTAACCTGTACATCATCATTCTCTAAGGTTCTGAATCCTCTGGTAAAACAAAATTTATCATCACCAAAGAGCACACGTGGGCCTTCTTGTTTAGTGTATGAGCTGAGGAGATGTTTATTTCCAGTCATGTGCCTTGAGCATCCACTATCGATGTACCAGATAGTTGCTTGTACACCTCCTTTATTGGCCAAACCCACGTGAACCTTCAATCAGATCAGTCTTTAGGTACCCCAGTAGAATCGGGCCCTGGGGGGTTAGAAATACCTTTCGGGATCCAAACAAATCTGGCACCTTTGTTGAAAACAGAGGGCTTGATTTGTCTCCCATAAATATCTACATAATCATACGTCTCTTCATATGCAATCTGGTCAGTATGATCATTAGTGTGAACCTTGGATGAATCAAAAGACTTGGGATTTTTTATTGATATATGTCTTCTTTTAATCCAGTGGGGCTCAGGTGCAACAGCCCTAGGTTTCTGATTGTAAGGGTAGGTACGACTGCTACCATTAAAAGATTCATATCTTTTTGGCATAGATGATCTAAGCAGTTTACCCTTAGCTTGCTTGTTAGGCAGCTTGACCAGATTAGGTTTCAGTTTAGATTTTCCTTTAAGAGGTAGTCTTTTCTGATTCCTAATCTGCTGATCAGGTTGATGTTTCTTCAGAAGAGCAGGGTTCTTCTGTTGATTCCTCGGCTAATGCTTGATCAGTTGGGGTCCATTTCTGTTCTCTTTCTGATCAGACACTTGCCTTACTTGTTCAGCAGGTCTATTTTCCTTATCTGATACAGATTTTGCTTTTCGTGTGTCTTGATCAGAAACTCGTTTGATTACACTTTTCTGAAGTGAACCAGACGGGGCTTTTGAGGATGCAGAAGGGTTTTCATACCCAATTCCCTTCTTATTAGTTGACGTACGAAAACAGTTTTTCAGATCTTGAACGGTCTTAGATGATTTCCTGAAAACCTCTATTTTCTTACGCAAACTATCCTCAGTAGCTTTCAGACTCTCATGTAGTCGGAAGAGTTCATCAAACTTAGCTTGAAGGATCTTAAGATCATCAGCTTGTTGTTTGTTAATAGCTTGTTGTTCCTTAACCAGATTACCCTGATCAGAATAGCTGACTTTCAGAAACTCCAGTTTTGTAGTTATCTTTTGAACAGTCTCAACTGATTTCAGCTTAGCAGCTTTGCTTGCAGCATTTTCTTTAACAAGCTGAATTTTCTCTGTCCTCAGCATATCGTTCTCAGCTTCCACTATTGTTTAAGTGTCTACTGCATTAGAAAGATCATCAAGCAATTGCTCATTGTAGAGCTGCAGATCAATCTCTCCAGCAGGTGTGCTCAACACAACAGATGTGGAGATAGAAAACACATAAGGTTTAGTGGATACCTCAGAATTATCAGCATCCTTAGCCATGAGGCAAATGTTATCATCAGATTAGAACATCAGATCGTCTATGTCGTTGAAATCATTAGCATTGCTCATCAAGCTGAACCTGATACACAACCAGAGACCTTCAATACCAAGAAGACTCTGAGAGCTCTGCAGATTGAAAAAGAGAAAAGAACTGTTGTTTCAGTATCTGGTTCTCCTTTGATCAAAAAGAAAAAGGAAGAAGAGCAGAAAAGAAGGGGTGGTTTCAGGAAATTCATTGGCAAAAGAAGGGGAACTGAGAAAATTCAGGAATGGCCGCACATTGATAAATGGATACCTTTACAGATCAATGATGCATGGGAGGAAATCAAGAGAACCTTCTGGTTCTATTATGAAATTCTGAGAGAATGGAGAGGGAGCAACTCAGATAAAAATGAAGCTTTCATTGAATATATGTTAACATTCTATCCTGAGTATCTGCATAAATGGATAAATCTGGCAGATGAAAGCAATACTCAGATTGTTGCTCCAGGACCATATATGTATCCAGCTCCTAGGTTTGAGAATGGCTTTGTGAATGAGGCTGCCATTTCTCAGGAAATTGCTCAGTATGCTCTTCAGCTAGGCCTGACTGCAAACAACCCTGAGATTATCAAAGAAAGAGATGAATTGAAGAAGAGGTACTTTGGGATGTTCAACTTGGAAGTACCAGAAGATGAGATCGAAGAAGACTGAAGTTTCTGTTTTCTAAACTGTGATTTTGATTTTTCATTGTACTTTGTAACTCATATTATCCATCAATGAAATTTTTTATCTTTTGTATTACTACAAGATAATATCTCATTATCTTTTTATATGTTTTATACTCATATGATATGCCATTTAATGTAATAGACAACTGAAACCTGAATATAGGTTAGGTTTTCTTAAATATAACAAGATGGTTTTGGCATCATCAAAAGGGGGGAAATTGTTGGGAGATGAATTTAATAAGATTTTGATTAGATCCCAAAACCCCTGAGTATGACATGTTCAGGATAATCTTGATAGTCTGAGAGTCAGGTTTCGATATAGAATAACTCAGAAAATACTGAAGGACTCAGAAGTCACTGAAAACTCAGAAAATACTGAAGGACTCAGAAGTCACTGAAGACTCGGAAGATACTGAAGACTCAGAAGACTCTAAAGACTCAGAAGACTCAGAAGATACTGAAGACTCAGAAGATACTGAAGACTCAGGTGACACTGAATACCTAGAGCAATTCTGAGTACTACCTATCTGAGGACATACAAAACTGAGGAAGACACATTTACCAGAAATAAGTGTTGCTTAAATATTTAAGTCCAGACAAAAGGAACTAGAACTAAGCGTTGTTTAAGGTTATATCACTCAGAGATATTGACCTAAAAAGAGCCATTTTGTTTGTCTACACTCACTGAAGACAAAGAACCAATCAGAGAAAGACAACACTGTACTTTATTGACACTGAAAGTGACTGGACACTGAATATCTCAGTAGTACTATCTTCCAGACTGCAAAACTTGGTGATTGGCTGCTTTGGTTACTTGTTACCCAACCCATGCAAGGGCGTGTTCAAACCCTAAAATAGTCGTTCATCAATAACCAGAAGAGGAAACCCTTGATGCTATCTCCTCCAACGGATAGTTTTTCAAGAGTGACCTTGGTAAGTTTCCTATAAATACTAGTGAACTTCACCATTAAGGTTACAGGAAATCAAAGCAAATCCAGAGCTCATTCGTATTCTTGCATATTGAAGCACTCGAAAAACCTAGATTTCCCAAGTGTTTCACATTGAAGAGAGCTCATTCACTAAGCCTAGATTTGATATATATCCAAAGCTTAGTAGAGATATCCTAGCCTTTGAATTTGTTCTTATTGTAAAAGGATATCTCACCCTAGTTGGAAACCAACCCAACCTAAACCCTTTTGTTAGGTAGTTTGTGTGTTTGTGTGATTGTTGGTGAGTAAGAGTTGTAAAGAGTAAGTTAGCTGCAGTTTAGACAGCGAGAAAGCTCTAGAGAAGAAGTGAGTAAGCTGTTTTAGACAGTCATAAAGCTCAAGGTAGAAAAGTTAGTAAGCTGCAGTGAGTCAGCCTGAAAGCTTTAAGGTGATAGTGTGTTAAGGAATTTCTCTGAAAATCAGAGGAAGTGGACATAGGAGATTTGTCTCTTAATCATTATAATCTGCTGTGTTGTTTGCTTTCTATTTTGCATTTTATTTGTTGCATATTTTCACCGAAAGCATACTGATCTTCTTAATATTCAGTTGGAAACAGTCCACTGAACTTGCATCAAACTTGGTCACAACCTTAACCATTGTTTTACTAAGTAAAAGATCTTCAGCAATATAAAAATGAGTATAAACTTAGGGCCAACACATTACGCACTCTTTATTAGCTAGAACAGATAGTCACCAAACTGAATTAACTCTACTGAGTATTCAGTAAGATAATTATCTGATCCAAGCTTCTCAGGATCTCTGATAAAATCTCAGGATCAGTTGGGCTAATCTGAAGCTTCGAAAAGTGCGCCGGGATCACCTGTCTCGATGAGACTTTGACTCAGGGCGATTTGTGCTTCTCAGGGCCAAATTCTCAGAAAATCCTGACCCTTCTGATCTCAGCTAAGAAAAAGTTTTAAAAAATCACTGAACACGTGAATTCCCCCCCCATTCACGTGAAAGACTCGTTTGCACCGAGACCAACAAGTGGTATCAGAGCAGTGGTTCATCTTTGACCACTTGCTTTGGTAGCCATAGTCTTATTTTGTTGAAAGACTTTGGTGGTCTAACTGAATAGATCTTATTGATCATATCTTACAAGGCTCATACATCATGCCTTCTAAGAAACTTCCTATGTTCTCTGTTGAGAGCTATGACCTATGGAGATTGAGAATGCAGGCACATCTGTATTCTAAGCATGAAAGAATGTGGAGAGTGGTTTCTGAAGGACCATTCAAATACATTGTGAATCCGAATTCATCGATCTTTGAGAGGAATGATCCCAGAGATGAATTTCCAAAACCTGATGACCAACTTACTCCTGATGAGAAAAAGTTAGTCAATTTGGACTATATTGCCAAAGATACTCTACATAGCACTATTGGTGATGGTGTTATGGGGATGATTTCTCACTGTGAAACTGCCAAAGAAATATGGGACACACTTGCTATCATGTGTCAAGGCACAGATCATATCAAAGAGAATAAACTTTCTGTTGCCATTAGAAAGTTTGACAGCTTTGAAATGGAAGATGGTGAATCCATTGACAAATTGGAAGTCAGATTCACTAGTATTATGAATGATCTGAATGCTCTTGGGAAAAGATACCCACAGAGAGAAGTGGCACTAAAAATTCTTAGAGGATTGTCTAAGAAATGGGATATACATGTTGTGGTGATTGAAAACACCAAGTATATTGATTCCATGCCATACCAACAAGTTTTCTCTGAACTGAAAGCTTATGAATTTGTGATTGATAAGAAATCTAAGAAATCTGACAGCAAAGATGAATCTTCATCTAGCAAGAATGTGGTTTTCAAAGCCAAAGAAAAATCCTATAAAATTAGAGAGTCTAATAACTCACTTGCCAAAAATCAGGATGAGCAAGAGGATAATCTAGTACTGTTGGCAAGGAGGTTTGAAAGACTAAATAGCAGATATGGGAAATATAAGAAATACTATAAGAACAACAGGTACAGGAACAGGAATAACTCAGAAGCTGAGGACAGATCCACTGAGAAAATGAAGGACCACAAAGCTGAAGGTTCCTCATCCAGAAGGAAGGACTCCAAAACCAAGGAGGAAAGTGATCAGGATGATGATACCAACAAATGCTATAACTGCCAAAAGAAGGGTCACTTCCAGTATGATTGTCCTGAGCTGAGTGCCAAGGAAAGAAATGAGATAGAAGCAAAGAGAGACAGAAAGATCTCTAGCAAGAAGGCTATGATTGCAGAAGAAGAAGAACAATCTGAAGAGGGATCTAGCTCTTCAGAGGAAATGTTCTCAGACAGTGACAGTGATGATGTCTGCCTTGTTGCTATGGAGAAGGTAAATTCTTCTATCTCTGTTGTTGCTCCTACACAAGCACCTGAGTTTTCAAGTTCATCTGTAACCAGTAATTTTGACCTGATGGATTCTTTTGAGAATCTTATGAAGGATTATTCTGTGTTACAAGAACTGCTCATAGAAACTCAAGAGCAGAATAAGGAACTGACTGTTGAAAATCTAAAGTGGAAAAACTCTAATGCTGCTGAGATCACTTCTCAATTAATGGGAACTACTGATGAACTTGATGTTATGAAAGTACAACTCTCAGAAAAAGAGAAAGTGATAGATACCCTGAATGGAAAATTAGAGAAATCCACTGAGGAAAATCAGCTTATCAGGACTGAATTCAATGACCTATTTGAGAAACAAGAAACTCTAAAGAAAAGTGAGGATAGTGTGCGGAGAAAGTTAGCTCTATTGAATTCTACATCTAAAGTAATAGATGAAATTCAGAGTTATCAAAGACCTGCAACTATAAAGGCTGCATTGGGATAAAATCCAGGGAGAACCTCACAAGGTCTTCTGAATGCTGCTTCTTCAAGTAGCACTAAGACTGTCTTTGTTAAACCGGTGGCATGTACTAATCTTCTTACTGAAAAACAACCCCGTGTTTTAGACAAGGGTAAAGGACCTATGGTTTCAGAAAAACTGAAAGTTCAAGATAGAAAGCCCAAACCTCAGGAAAAGGCTAGAAAACCTGAACACTCAGTAGGAAATCCTCAGGCCAGTACTTCGAAGCCTAAGGCTAAGAATACCACCCTGAAGAAATCTGCACTGAACCATCAGAGGAATTTTTAGAAGAGAAACACTCAGCAGAGATATTCTCAACTGAAAAGACCAAGTTCTCAGATTACTGAAAGACCACAATTTCAGTACAGGCAACCTAAAGCCCACTTGCCTAAGGGTAAAGGGTTCCTGAACCCAAGTCAGCAAAGACATAGACCAGCTGCACCAAGGCCAAAGCATTGGAACAAAGGGCCTGAACCCAAGAAGAACTCTAAGGCTCATGTTCATGCTAAGGCTGACACTCATACACAGGGCATTGCCGAGGCACCTAGGGTGGTTAATGTGTATGTAGATGTTTATGGGAGACAAATCAGCCACTCTAAAGTAATTAGAGTTATCAGGCAAATTTGGGTTCCAAAAGGTACAGCTAACCTGGTAGGACCCTACACCAAATGGGTACCTAAGACCTGATTTGTTTTTCAGGTGAAGGAAAAGGGCACTAAGCTGAATGAAGACAACATAGCCCTGATGAGTGGAAGTGAAATAGCTCCTGCTACATGGTATCTGGACAGTGGATGTTCAAGGCACATGACAGGATATAAGCAATTACTCACTGACTATGTTGAGGAAAAAGGTCCTCAGATTACTTTTGGAGACAATTCTAAAGGACATACTGAAGGATATGGAACTCTTGAAGTGGATTATGTTCATATCCATGGTGTCTCTTATGTGTCTGGTTTAAAGCATAATTTGCTTTCTATCAGTCAATTCTATGACAAAGGATTCAGTGTTGAGTTCTCAAAGAACTTATGTTATGTGAAAGACAATACTTCACAACAAGGCAAGGGAGATGAGAACAACAATATTGTGAGAAACAAGGCAAGGGTAGTTGCACAAGGTTATTCCCAAGAAGAAGGCTTGGATTAGGTTATTCCCAAGAAGAAGGCTTGCACAAGGTTACAAGACTAGAAGCCATTAGATTGTTTCTTGCATATGCTGCCCATATGATGGATGTGAAAAGTGCATTTCTGAATGGTGTGCTTAAGGAAGAGGTTTATGTGGAACAACCTCCAGGTTTTTATCAGAATAACCAAGTTTACAGGCTCAAGAAAGCCTTGTATGGTCTAAAGCATGCACCCAGAGCATGGTATGATACTCTTTCTCAATTTCTTACTGACCATGGTTTTATCAAAGGAACTGTTGATAGAACCTTGTTCAGAATAGAAGATGGGAAGGATATCTTACTAGTTCAGATTTATGTGGTTGACATCATATTTGGATCTCCAAATCATCAGATGTGTGAGAAGTTTTATGCTCTGATGAAAGGAAAGTTTGAGATGTCTATGATGGGGGAGATGAATTTCTTTCTAGGACTTCAGGTGAAACAGACAAAGGAAAGAATATTAATCAATCAAGCAAAATACACCAGAGATCTGATTGCAAAGTATGGTGTACAAAATTGCAATGTAGTTAGAATTCTCATGAATACTAACTACAAGATGGATCCTGATCCTGAAGGCAAGTCAGTAAATCACACTGATTATAGTGGGATCATTGGATCATTGCTATATCTCACAGCAAGCAGGCCTGATATCACCTTTGCTGTAAGGATATGTGCAAGATACCAAGCTAATCCTAAGGCTAGTCACATGGAGGCTGCCAAAAAGATTTTGAAATATCTCAAAGGTACTGTGAATAGAGGATTATGATATCCAGTTGATGATAACCTTGAATTAACTGGTTATTCAGATGCTGATTATGGTGGATGTAGAATTGACAGGAAGTCAACTACAGGAACTTGTCAATTTCTTGGAAGTAAACTGATATCATGGTTTTCAAAGAAACAAACCTCATTGGCAACCAGTACTGTTGGGATATTTTAGTTTTGATGAATTATGCCAAAACATTATCAACGTGTATTATTCAAGCTAATTTACAGATAACAAGTTGAGGGGGAACGAAAGAACAAGTTGAGGGGGAACTCACGAAATCAGAAGTAGATGATTGAGATCAGACGAAGCTACAGACGAGACTTATTGAGATCAGATGAGTTCCGAGTTAACTGATGAGCTGAGCAAAATTAGAATTGAAGAAAAAGCTAAGCCAAGAATCGAAGGAGAGTCGGTGATCGGATGACCGTAACAGACTGATCAGATGACCATATACAGACGAGCTAATCTGGTGATCAGAATAGCAGACAAGCTGATCAGAATGAAACTGACCAGAAGATCAGAAAAGGAGGTAGCTGATCAGAAGAGGAGCAGATCAGACTGATCGAGATCAGACGTGATTGAGATCAGATGTGCTAACTGATCGATGCAGATGACCGATGTTATCGATATGTTGACTGAAGATATGATGATCGATCCGATCAAAGGAGTCGGATCGGATCGCAAGAAGAAATCGATAGCTTCGAGTGAAGTGACCTCGAGGGTTAGTAAGTAAAAAGTGACCAAAGCGGTCGGGATGTCCGAAGTCGAAGAATCAACTCGGTTAGCCTCGAAAGTGTCCATATGCCCGATCGATAAGGTCCACCAAGAGAAGTTCTGCCGAATCAAGAATCTCGAGACTCGTAAGAATCGAGACAAGACTCGAGAGAAGCCTGAAGACTCAGAAGATCCTAAAGAATATAGCCGTTAGTTTCAGCTGACGTGGACCAATGAGAGGAAGACAACCAGCCTGAAAAAGCTGCAGAACTTACAGAATAGTATGGATTTGAATGTGATTCTCTCCAACTGTAACATTTAAATCCACACTATAAATACAAGGTCTTTCATCATTCTAAAGTGTGGAGAATGTGGAAAAAGATGCTACAGAGCCAAGAAGACATATACTTAAGCATTCCCACCATAGAACACAAGTCTGTAGATATACAAATACATCCATGAGTGTTCTTAAACCCAATCTAAGCAACCCACAATATATCCTAAGCTTAGAGAGATTTTCCCAACCTTAGCATAAAGGCTAAACCATTGTAAAGGAAAATCTCAACCTAGTTGGAGACACCAACCAAACCCAAACCCTATTGTTAGGTAGTTTGTGTGTGATTGTTGGAGTTGTAAAGAGTTAGTAAGCTGCAGTTGAGTTCAGCCAGAAAGCTCTAGAGGAGAAGTTAGTAAGCTACTTGTGGTAGTCTGAAAACTTGTGTGTGTTGAGTTAGTAAGCTACAATGATCAGCCAGAAAACTCAAGGTAGAAAAGTTAGTAAGTTGCAGTGAGTCAGCCTGAAAGCTTTAGGAGAAGTTTGAAGGAATTTCCCTAGGAACATGGAGAGTGGATGTAGGAGCTTGAGTCTCCGAACCACTATACTTTGATGTGTTCTTTATTGCTTTATGTTTTTACTTGTCATATGCATTTGATTATAAGCAAAACACATCACATGGATTTAAAATCAAAAATTTGGAATCACCATTCCTTCACCCCTGTTTTATATGCATTACATGATTTTTTTTCGCATTTCATAGGTTTTTCACTGGGACCAACAAGTGATATCAGAGCAGGAGTTCAAAAGATCACTTTTAATGTGATCACCTGAACTGATCTTTTTAAACAAAAAAACGTTTCTTTAAAAATGCATATATTTTAATGTTTTGGCTTCATTATCAAAAAGGGGGAAATTGTTGGGATATTTTAGTTTTGATGAAATATGCCAAAACATTATCAACATGTGTTATTCAAGCTAATTTACAGATAACAAGTTGAGGGGGAACGGAAGAACAAGTTGAGGGGGAACTCACGAAATCAGAAGTAGATGATCGAGATCAGACGAGGCTGCAGATGAGACTGATCGAGATCAGATGAGTAAGATGAGTTCCGAGTTAACTGATGAGCTGAGCAAAATTAGAATTGAAGAAAAAGCTAAGCCAAAGAAATCGATGAGAGAGTCACCGCTCAGATGACCGTAATTGACCGATCGATGACCGTAAGAACAGACTAGCTAATCTGGTAATAAGAAGAGCAGACAAACTGATCAAAACGAAACTGACCAGAAGATCAGAAGAGGAGGTAGCTGATCAGAAGAGAAGTAGATGAGACTGATCGGGATCAGACATGATTTAGATCGGACAAAGCTAACTCGATGCAGTATAACCCGGTGCTATCCTCGATATGTTGACTGATGATATATGTCGATCCGATCAAAGAAGCCGATCGGATCAGGCAAGAAGAAATCAGATAGCCTGAGTCAAGTGACCTGAGGGTTAGTAAGTAAAAGTGACCAAAGGGTCAGAATGTCTGAAGTCAGAAGAACTGAACTCAGTTAGCCTGAGTGTTAGTATGTCTGATCAGACAAGGTCCGCTGGAGAGAAGTCTGCTGAATCAAGAATCCTGAGACTCAGAAGAATCCTGAGACTCAGAAGAATCCTGAAGACTCAGAGAAACCTGAAGACTCAGAAGATCCTGAAGAATATAGCCGTTAGATTCAGCTGGCGTGGACCAATGAGAGGAAGACAACCAGCCTGAAAAAGCTGCAGAACTTACAGAATAGTATGGATTTGAATGTGATTCTTTCCAACGGTAACATTCAAATTCACACTATAAATACATGGTCTTTCATCATTCTAAAGTGTGGAGAATGTGGAAAAAGATGCTACAGAGCCAAGAATACATATACTTAAGCATTCCCACCATAGAACACAAGTCTGTAGATATACAAATACATCCATGAGTGTTCTAAAACCCAATCTAAGCAACCCACGATATATCCTAAGCTTAGAGAGATTTTCCCAACCTTAGCATAAAGGCTAAATCATTGTAAAGGAAAATCTCAACCTAGTTGGAGACACCAACAAAACTCAAACCCTATTGTTAGGTAGTTTGTGTGTGATTGTTGGAGTTGTAAAGAGTTAGTAAGCTGCTGTTGAGTTCAGCCAGAAAGCTCTAGAGGAGAAGTTAGTAAGCTACTTGTGGTAGTCTGAAAACTTGTGTGTGTTAAGTTAGTAAGCTGTAGTGAGTCAGCCAGAAAACTCAAGGTAGAAAAGTTAGTAAGCTGCAGTGAGTCAGCCTGAAAGCTTTAGGAGAAGTTTGAAGGAATTTCCCTAGGAACAGGGAGAGTGGATGTAGGTGCTTGAGTCTCCGAACCACTATACTTTGATGTGTTCTTTATTGCTTTATGTTTTTACTTGTCATATGCATTTGATATAAGTAAAACACATCACATAGATTTGGAATCACCATTCCTTCACCCATGTTTTATATGCATTACATGATTTTTTTTCGCATTTCATGGGTTTTTCACCGGGACCAACAAGTACTCATGAAATTTGAATACATGGTCGCAGGAAGTCAAGTAGCATGCATTCTTTAGCTCGCACAACAATTGAGAGATTATAAAATTATAGCCAATGAAGTACTTATATTTTGTGACAATAATAGTGCAATTGCTATTACACAAAATCCGGTATTGCACACCAGATGTAATCATGTTGATATCAGACATCACTTCATCAAAGATCATGTTGAGAAGAAGGATATCAGAATGGAGAAAATTCATACTGAGAAACAGAGAGCTGACATCTTGACTAAACCTTTGGTTGAATAAAGATTTCAGGAACTTCAGTTGAATTAGGAATGTTGGATCCAGGAGAATAAAGTAATCTAAAAAATTGAAGGTTTTTCAGCGGCATGAAGTTTTTCAGGTTTCACTGAAAAACTCAGGATAAAATAAGGTTTTATCACTGAGTATTGGGAAACTCAGTAACCTTAGTTCAGTTATCAAAATACACTGAATTTTTATCAATTTCAAAAACTCTGTAAGATTGATAACTCAAATTAGTCTGAAGAAGATGACTAATGCACATTTATTGAGTAACTGATTTTCAGAAATCATTGGCCATAAAAGATAAAACACCGGAGGAAATAAATGGGTGGGACGTTTGAAATTCTCGAGGAAAAGTCAACAGCTTGCAGAAACACTGTTCATTATTCACCAATAAGGATAAAATTTGGCGGCTAGTACTTGAAAAATCATCCTTTCAAATATCCGATTTTAGCCTGTTTTAATCTTGACCGTCGATTCCTTAATCTTCGCGATTTTCCATAAATCAAAGTTATATACCTATTCCAAAGACTTCATTCAAACCTATTTCCAAACCTTCGTCTTCACAAATACTCTGCAATTCCAAATTTCTTATTATACTCAAAATCCCGTCTTCTCCAAATCTCTCCAAAATTTTCCAGAATGACTTTCTCTATTTACGATAAACTCGCTATCTCGAACAAACCCTGGTACGAGAACGTCATTTCTCTGGAAGGCACATCCAATGCAGCTCACGAGGAGGAGGCGTTACACATGCTTCGATTGGCAAAGCTTACCTGTCTGGTCGCAAATCAACCAGATGTCGAATACTCCAAAGAGGTAATAGAGTTTGTTGCTAATATGCAATTAGAAGAAGAAAATTGCATAGACTCTAGGATTACAGTGTCACATCTGGTGTCGGGGGGAAATATGTAGAGTTTGTAAGGGAATTGTACATTATCCCTAAGAACTTGAATGCCATATATGAGCTGAATGATAGAGGGGAAGACCTTACTTTGTACATAATGGGTAGGGAAGAAGAATATTTGGATAAAATTATTGAGCATCCGGTAAAGTTTGAAGCTACATTGAATAAAAAGCATTTGAAGGCTAAATATCGAGTACTTTTAGATATTGTGAGCAAATGCATCATGAGTGAATCTGGTAGTTTCGAGAAGATAAGCAAGCCTAAGTTGAGGTTGATGGCGGAAATTGAAGACTCTCCCTCAAGAGCGTTTAATTGGTTGCAATATTTGATAAAGGTAGTAAGCGATCAAGCCAAGCATATTCAAAAAGTGAATGATGTTGTTGTAATTAAGGGAAAGATCCTACATGCAACCAACATTGCATTTATCTTAGAAACGTGCAGAGAAGAGGAGGACATCTTTGCCGATTCAATTGCCTTTCCAAGATCCAAGATCATGTCAAACCAACTAAGAAGACTTTGAGGGGGAAGAAAGAAAAACCTACTGAGTCTCAGGAGGAGACTGTAGAAAAAGAGGCGGAGGAGGATACCTTAGTGGATGAGCCGATCAGAGAAACCAGACAAACCAATCAAAAAACCACTGAGGAAAGTGAGGAAGAAGCTAAGCAAGCCAGGAGGAAAGCCCTGATGAAGATAAAAAGGGAAAAAGGAGAAAAGCTGAAGAAAAAGGCATTGGCTCCTCAAAAGCAAAAAAAGACTTCATACTATTGCTGAGAAGGAGGCCAGTGATGCTGAAGAAATTCAAACTGAAGATCAGCAAGGGTTGAAATCTCCACTTCAGGTTCTTGCTAAAGTGGTGAAAAATATTGAAGAACAAGAAACCGAGGAGAATGTGTTCTCTGAAGTGCTTGAGACCTCATTAGGATCTGATAAGATATCACAAGAAATCTTCAAGGGACCTCAGATCACTGCTGGAGAGGGACCAACTCAGACCTCTGAACAAACAGAAGCCCAAGATCTACTAAACCTGGATGCCCTCCTGAATGAACCATTTCTTGATCCCTCAGCACTACAACTAATACAATCATAGCCTACTGTTCCTGAGAGCCCAGAGTTAAAGAAGGGAGAGGCAGAAGAAATTGAATGGCAAAGCAAGGGGGAACGGTTCATCCTAGACATATACCCTGAGCTGAACTCATATCCTGACCTTCAGGATCTCTTCTTCAGGCTCAGGACAATGGTCTACATCCTGAACCAAACACTCCCGGAGATGCTGAACATTGTCTCCTTCAGAGGAGATGAATAGTGGAGTGCTGAGACTGCTGCTCTGACAGAGTTCTCAGGGTTCAGAAAGACTAAGCTCAGGATGAAAGTGGCCTACTTTGATGAGCTGGTAAAGAGAAAGGTAGCTGAGAGGAAGAATGCTGAGGCTGGTGAATCCAGTTCTCATGATCAGTGAGGAGAAGGAGATCAGGATGGAGAAGGTGAAAAAGAAGCTGAAAAGGAGAAACTAGCTGAGAAAGAATAAGAGAAAGAAATTGAAGCTGAACAGCCTGATGTCAGACAACCTCAGACTGAAGTTAACACTCTTCAGGTATCTTTTGGCACTGTTATACATTATGCCGAAGTTACTGAAGTACCTAGCTTTAAATCTGATTTTTATGATATGCAGACCGAGGCTCGTTTGGAGCACCCAGCTCAGTTGGAGACTGTTGTACAACCTCCAGTGATTGATTTAACCCCAATCCTGGATGGGTTAAAGAAGATAGAGCCACTCATGGAGAAAATGACTCAGATGGAGTTGGTTCTGGCTTATCAATCTAAGAAAATGGAGAATCTGAGTTCATCAAGTGATATGCTGCAAATCCAAGCTACTCTCTCAGATAAGATGGCTGCACTCGATGGGAAAATTGATTAGGTAGGGAAAGAACTCAAAGCAAACATGGAGCAACAGTACCAGGCCAGAACTGCATATCTTGAGGCTAAACTGGTTGAGAAGAATGATCAGATGATCAAGACAGCTGTTGAGGAAATGAGCACTCTGCTCATGACCAAGATGACATAAATGATGCATGAAGTCTTCTCAAAACAGTTTGCTCCACTTTCAGATGAATTTTCAGTGGCCAAGAACTACATGATGAGATTGGAAGATGAGCATGATCAGCTGACTGGAGTGGTGCACAGTATGGGCAAAGAACAATTCTACAATGATACTGCATTGTCCAACTTCTCCCAAGGTATGATGCCAAATAGGGGGAAAGACCAAGTTCAAAAGGTCAATTGGATAAGTTTTTGGCACAGACCTTGGAGAAGAAAGCTCAAAAGGAAGCCGAGGCAAAGAAAATCTTGGATACTTTGAGTGAAATTGAGGCCACAGAAAAACTGAAGTTTAAAGAAGCTGAAAAACCTACCTTCACTCAGACATCTAAATAAACCACTCAGGAGGTAATTGGTGAAAAGATGATTAATAGAAGGATGGTTGAAACAACCAAGGCTGGTGAAGCCCAGGCTAGACCAGGAAAGATGAAGGCTGTAGCCTTCGTTGAGCCAGAAAAGAAGAAGAGAGCAAAGGTTTCAAAGCCATTTCAAAGAAAGCTTGTGGTGGATTTTGATGATTCAGAGGAAGAAACTTAAGAAGCTGAACCTGATACACAACCAGAGACCTTCAATACCAAGAAGACTTTGAGAGATCTGCAGATTGAAAAAGAGAAAAGAACTGTTGTTTCAGTATCTGGTGCTCCTTTGATCAAAAAGAAAAGGGAAGAAGAGCATAAAAGAAGGGGTGGTTTCGGGAAATTCATTGGCAAAAGAAGGGGAACTGAGAAAACTCATAAATGCCCACACATTGATAAATGGATACCTTTACAGATCAATGACGTATGGGAGGAAATCAAGAGAACCTGATACTATTATGAAATTCTGAGAGAATGGAGAGGGAGAGCTCAGATAAAAATGAAGCTTTCATTGAATATCGGTTAACATTCTATCATGAGTATCTGCAGAAATGGATAAATCTGGCAGATGAAAGCAATACTCAGATTGTTGCTCCAGGACCATATATGTATCCAACTCCTAGGTTTGAGAATGGCTTTGTGAATGAGGCTGCCATTTCTCAGGAAATTGCTCAATATGTTCTTCAGCTAGGCCTGTTTGGAAACAACCCTGAGATTATCAAAGAAAGAGATGAATTGAAGAAGAGGTACTTTGGGATGTTCAACTTGAAAGTACCAGAAGATGAGATCGAAGAAGACTGAAGTTTTTGTTTCTGAACTGTGTTTTTGAATTTTCATTGTACTTTGTAACTCATATTATCCATCAATGAAAAATTTTATCTTTTGTATTACTACAAGAGAATATCTCATTATCTTTTTATATGTTTTATACTCATCTTATATGCCATTTAATGTAATAGACAACTGAAAAATTGAATATAGGTTAGGTTTTCTTAAATTTAACAAGATGGTTTTGGCATCATAAAAAATGGGGAAATTGTTGGGAGATGAATTTAATAAGATTTTGATTAGATCCCAAAACCCATGAGTATGACATGTTCAGGATAATCTTGATAGTCTGAGAGTCAGGTTTCAGTATAGAATAACTCAGAAAATACTGAAGGACTCAGAAGTCACTGAAGACTCAGAAAATACTGAAGGACTTAGAAGTCACTAAAGACTCAGAAGATACTGAAGACTCTGATGACTCAGAAGACTCAGAAGATACTGAAGACTCAGAAGATACTGAAGACTCAGGTGACACTGAATACCTAGAGGAATTCTGAGTACTATCTATTTGAGGACATACAACACTAAGGAAGAAACATTTACCAGAAATAAGTGTTGCTTAAATATTTAAGTGTAGACAAAAGAAACTAGAACCAAGTGTTGTTTAAGGTTATATCACTCAGAGATATTGACATAAAAAGAGTCGTTTTGTTTGTCTATACTCACTAAAGATAAAGAACCAATCAGAGAAAGACAACACTGTACTTTACTGACACTGAAAGCGACAGGACACTGAATATGTCAGTAGTACTATGTTCTAGACTATAAAACTTGGTGATTGGCTGCTTTGGTTACTTGTTACCCAAACCATGCAAGGGCGTGTTCAAACCCTAAAATAGTCGTTCATCAATAACCAGAAGAGGAAACCCTTGATGCTATCTCCTCCAACGGATAGTTAAGTTGCCTATAAATACCAGTGACCTTCACCATTAAGAGGTTACGGAAAATCAAAGCAACTCCAGAGCTCATCGTATTCTTGCATATTGAAGCACTCAAAAAACCTAGATTTCCCAAGTGTTTCACATTGAAGAGAGCTCACTCACTAAGCCTAGATTTGATATATATCCAAAGCTTAGTAGAGATATCCTAGCCTTTGAATTTGTTCTTATTGTAAAAGGATATCTCACCTGTTGGTCCCGGTGCAAACGAGTCTTACACGTGTATGGGGGGAATACACGTGTTCTGTGTTTTTTTAAAACTTTTACTTGTGATTAGAAGGGTCAGGTTTTCCTGATAATTTTGTCCTGAGAAGCACAAATCGCCCTGAGTCAAAGCCTACTGAGACAATGATCCTGAGCAGCTTTCAGAAGCTTCAGATTTGCCCAACTGATCCTGAGTTTTATCAGAGATCCTGAGGAGCTTGGATCAGATAATTATCTTACTGAACACTCAGTATAGTTGGTTCAGTTTGGTAACTATATATTCTAGCTACTTAAGAGTGCGAAAAGATAGGCCCTAAGTTTATACTCGTTTTAGCTTGCAGAAAATCTCTCACTTTAATAAAATTGTGGTTAAGGCTGTGATCAATTTGATGCAAGTTCAGTGGATTGTTTCCAACTGAATATCAAGAAAACAGTATGCTTTCAGTGAAAATATGCAACAGATAAAATGCAATACAGAAAGCAAACAACACAGCAATTATAGTGGTTCAGAGAATCAAGCTCCTACGTCCACTCTCTCTGATCTTCAGAGAAATTCCTTAACACACTTCTCCTAAAGTTTTCAGGCTGACTCACTACAGCTTACTAACTTTTCTACCTTGATTTTTCTGGCTGACTCACTGCAGCTTACTAACTCAACACACACAAGCTTTATGACTGTCTAAAACAGTTTACTCGCTTCATCTCTAGAGTTTTCTGGCTGACTAACCTGCAGCTTACTAACTCTTTACAACTCTAACTCACCAACAAATCACACACACTCAAACTACCTTATCAAAGGGTTTGGGTTTAGGTTGGTTTCCAACTATGGTGAGATATCCTTTACAATAAGAACAAATGCAAAGGCTAGGATATCTCTACTAAGCTTTGGATATATCTATCAAATCTGGGCTTAGTGTAATGAGCTCTCTTCAATGTGAAACACTTGGGAAATCTTAGGTTTTTCGAGTGCTTCAATTTACAAGAATACGAATGAGCTCTGGAGTTGCTTTGATTTCCCGTAACCTCTCAATGGTGACGGTTACTGGTATTTATAGGAAACTTACCAAGGTCACTCTTGAAAAACTATCCGTTGGAGGAGATAGCATCAAGGGTTTCCTCTTCTGGTTATTAATGACAAGGTTCAGTGCCCTGTCGCTTTCAGTGTCAGTAAAGTACAGTTTTGTCTTTCTTTGATTGGTTCTTGTCTTCAGTGAATGTAGACAAACAAAACGGATCTTTTTAGGTCAATCTCTCTGAATGAGACAACCTTAAACAACACTTAGTCTTGGTTCCTTTTGTCTGCACTTGAATATTTTGGGCAACATTCATTTCTTGTAAATGTGTGTCTTCCTCAGTTTTGTATGTACTCAGATAGATATTCTTCAGTTCCTCTGAACATTCAGGTCTACCTGAGTTCGTCAGTAACTTCTGAGTATTCAGTAACTTCTGAGTCTTTAGTATATTAAAATTCTCTGATCTATATCTGCTGACTATACATGATGCATATATTTTCTGAGTTATTCTATACTGAAACCTGACTCTCAGACTATCAAAATTATCCTGAACATGTCATACTTAGGGGTTTTGGGATCTAATCAAAATATTTAATAAATTCATCTCCCAACATCACCCTAGTTGGAAACCAACCCAACCCAAACCTTTTATTAGGTAGTTTGTGTGTTTGTGTGATTGTTGGTGAGTAAGAGTTGTAAAGAGTAAGTAAACTGCAGTTTAGACAGCCAGAAAGCTCTAGAGAAGAAGTGAGTAACTTGTTTTAGACAGTCAGAAAGCTCAAGGTAGAAAAGTTAGTAAGTTGCAATGAGTCAGCCTGAAAGCTTTAAGGTGATAGTGTGTTAAGGAATTTCTCTGAAGATCAGAGAGAGTGGACGTAGGAGCTTTGTCTCTAAACCACTATAATCTGCTGTGTTGTTTGCTTTCTGTTTTGCATTTTATCTGTTGCATATTTTCACTGAAAGCATACTGATCTTCTTAATATTCAGTTGGAAACAATCAACTGCACTTGCATCAAACTTGATCACAGCCTTAACCACTGTTTTACTAAGGAAATGATCTTCAGCAAAATAAAAACGAGTATAAACATAGGGCCAACACATACCGCACTCTTGATTAGCTAGAACAGATAGTCACCAAACTGAATTAACTCTACTGAGTATTCAGTAAGATAATTATCTGATACAAGCTTCTCAGGATCTCTGATAAAATCTCAGGATCAGTTGGGCTAATTTGAAGCTTCTGAAAGCTGTTCAGGATCACTGTCTCAGTAGACTTTGACTCAGAGCGATTTGTCCTTCTCAGGAAATCCTGATCCTTCTGATCTCAGCTAAGAAAAAGTTTTAAAGAATCACTGAACCAGTGTATTCCCCCCCATACACGTGTAAGACTCGTTTGCACCGGGACCAACAATTTTCAACAGGTTCAGTAGACTTTGAGCTGCTACCGGCTGCTTTGAATGCAACTGCTTTTTATGTGGCAGGTGTGACTTCGGCAGGCGACTCATCATCTTCTTCTTGCCCTCTTTCAATTAGATCAAACTCATGGGCTTTAAGGCTCAGAAATAGGTTGCTTGGCTTCATTTTTTAAATATCTTGGCAATCCTTTATCACAGTCACTTTCATATCCCATTTCTTTGTCAGAGATCTCAAGATCTTGTAGTTGATGTTTTTGTCTGACATTTCTCGTCCTAGTTCCCGTAGCTTGTTGACAGACGTGGTGATTCTTCCATCGAGCTGATTTATGGTTTCATTTAGCAGCATCTTAAGTTTCTCAAACTTTACCAGTTCGGCTTGCAATCTGTTGTCTTTAATCAAATCATTTCCTTCGCACATCTCAGCAAGCGTATCCCACATCTGTTTGGCTGTCTTGAGATACTTGATCTTCTCTCTAGTGATCTTGTCCATCGTCTTCATAATAATATGGCAGGCCACAGTATCCAGATTGGACAATTTTCTTTCCTCAGCATCCATCAGAGAGGGACTCTTCCTGATTCGGGCTCCAACTGGAAATTCTGGATCACCTCCTTCAGCTGGGTTTTTGTAGTAGATGATGGGTCCTTGTTCAAGAACTTCCATCATTCTGCTGCTTATAGCTCCCAGATTGTTGCTCATGAGTATGTTCCAGTCTGCATACTCATCAATAGAAAACTTAGGCAGATCATGATACATACTAGAGGTATTATCCATGCTGATCGTGAGTTTTGAAAACAGATGAAATTTAAAAACAGGTTTTTCAAGATCGGTTCAAGTGACCACAATGGTTCTTCCTCAAGAACCGATGATACTCATAGCCAGTGGTCCATAGAACCACTGTCTGATACCACTTGTAGGTCCCGAATGGGTTTTCGTGAGGGTTGAAGTCTAGAGGGGAGGGGTGAATAGACTTCAAAAACTTTTTACGTGAGATTAGGTGTGAAAAGAAAGTTTTCGGATCGGTCGCGAAGTGCATCGGTTTGGATCGATATTCAACTTCTTGACGCTTTATGGGCGATCGATTCGGTGTCTATCAGTTTAACTGATGTGATGAAGCTAAGTCTTAACCCGTGTGAAAAACCAGTTTTGTAGAAATAGATATTTTCTTATCTGTTTTCAGTCACATGATAAAGTGTCAAGCTGATCAGATCAGTTGCTTGATACAAAACTGATCCAGACTCAGAATATGTATGCAATATCAAATCTGGTAGTGTGCTATTGTGTAAAACAGGTAAATCAGATATTGCACACAAGATTTTTATAGTGGTTCGGACAACCAGTCCTACGTCCACTCTTCCCTACCAGCAGGGGCACCAACTTAACAAACTGGGACTTAATGTGTTAGTCCATTACAGTATAACCAATAGATGTTTCAAGAGTTCTCACTCAACCATTCCCAGAAATCATAAACTAGAAACCCTAGTCTGAAATCTTGCTAAACAAACTTAACCTAACTTTGTGAGTTTGGGTATAAGATTTGTTGTGTTCCAACTGGAAATCTATCCTAGTATTTGGGTAGCCTAAAGCTAAAGGATAAGATTTCTATGCAAAGAACAATGGGATGAACACTTAGAAATATTCTACAATTTTGTGTTCTTCATGCGGAAATTTGCTTTTGCTTGAGCTTGATGATAATTTATGTGTCTTCGCTATGAAGTATGATCCCATATTTATAGACCTCGAATTCAAAGAGCCATTGGAGAGCAATTTGAATTTCAGGCTATTTTTGGTAGATTTGCAGGCTTGATGTGACGTGCTTCAGAAACGGCATGGACGAAAGCATGTATGTTTGTCCTTTCTAGCCATTTGACTATGCAGCGCTGAATCCCGCATTGTTAGCTCAATACATACTTGTCTCGTTCTCATTGGTTAATAAGTACACTTATTCAGTGTTTGTTTTACCAACTAAGGTTGACATTCTTCTTGTCTGATTGACATCGTATGATCTGGTGCACCATCAGTCTACCTGATAGAGTCTTCTGATGCAAGTTATCTTAGCTCAACTAGCAGACTCGACTGATGTAGGTATTCTGGTCTTGTTCTTCTGGTAGTCATCCGATCTTCAGGTCTTCTGATTCTTTGGCTTCATCACTTCACCTGATCATCTGACTATCTGATCCTATGTCTTGCCTCGTCTGATTTTCTAACCTGACATGTCTGATCTTATGATCTATACATATTGAGTTCCCCCTCAATATGTGACTTATTGTTGGTCCCGAACGGGTTTTGTGAGGACAGAAGTCTAGAGGGGAGGGGTGAATAGACTTCTAAAAACTTTTCGTGCAAGATCAGGTGTGATGGCGGGTTCGATCGATCGAGTGGCGAGTGGATCGATTTGATCGATATCCAACTTATCGATTTCGATGGCGATCGATTCGGTGTCTATCCGTTTAACTGATGTGCGGAAGCTAGTTTTAACCCGTATGAAAAACTAGTTTTTAGAGAATCAGATTCTGCAGTCTATTTTCAATCAGATGACTAAAGTGTCAAACTGATCAGATCAGTTGCTTGATGCAGACTGATCCTAACTCAGAATATGTATGCAGTTTAAACTCAGTTGTGTGCGGTAGTGTAAAGCAGTTAAGAGCAAGTAAATACACACAAGATTTTTATAGTGGTTCGGACAACCAGTCCTACGTCCACTCTTCCCTATCACAAGGGGCACCAACTTAACCAACTGGACTTAGTTTAATGTGTTAGTCCAACACAGTACAACCAACAGATGTTTAAAGAGTTCTCACTCAATCCGATCCCAGAAATCAGAACTAGAAACCCTAGTTTAAAATCTTGTTAAACAAACATAACCTAACTTTTGGGTTTGGGTAAGATTTGTTGTTGTTCCAACTGGAAATCTATCCTAGTGTTTATGTAGCCTAAAGCTAGAGGATGAGATTTCTATGCTAAGAACTAATGGGATGAACACTTATAAAATAAACTTGAATTTTGTGTTCTTCATGCGGAAATTTTGCTATAACTTGAGCTTGATGATAATTTCCGTGTCTTCACTATGAAGAGTGATCCCATATTCATAGACCTCGAAATCAAAGAGCCGTTGAAGAGCAATTTGAATTTCAGGTTATTTTTGGTAGGTTGCAGGATTTGATGTGACGTGCTTCAGGAACGACATGGCCAAAAGCGTGAATAGTTGTCCTTTATAGTCGTTTGACTATGCAGCGCCGAATCCCGCATTGTCAGCTCCGTACATACGTGTCTTGTTCTCATTGTTTAATGTTGGGAAATTTGTATTTAAGTTTTGATGGAAGTTCCAAAACAGGTTGTAATAGGACCAGTCAGACCTGTTAGCTGATTGATGACTTAGAATCAGATTAAGATGACCAGCTGAAATGTATAGATAGCTGATGTAAAAGATAGGTCACATATTGAGGGGGAACTCAATATATATAGGTCAGGTCGAAGTACCAGATGACCCAGATAAGGTCAGATGATCAGAAGGCTAAGAACAAATCAGAAGAAAAGAAGTCAGAAGATCAGGTGAAGACAGAAGACACTGAAGACTCAGATGAACCTGAAGACTCAGATAAACCTGAAGACTCAGATGAACCTGAAGACTCAGATGAACCTGAAGACTCAGATGAACCTGAAGACTCAGATAAACCTGAAGACTCAGTAACAAACCTGAAGACTCAGTATGACTGAATACACTAAGGCTCAGAGTCACCAAGATCAAGACTACCGAAGACACGAAGACCTATATCACCGAAGTCCGTGATATTGAGCTAAGACAATCTGCATCAGAAGACTCAACAAGGTAGACTGATCAGTTATCTGATCAAGTCAGCTCACACCTGACGTCAACCAAAATGGTACACCAGACAAGACGAATCTTCTACAAAAGGAATATCAATCGTCTAACGGACAAATTACTGAAGTGCCGCCTCGCGAAGCAAAGGAGAAAGCGACACGTGCACAAAAAGAGCTGACAATACGGGATTCGACGCTGCAGACATAAACGACGCTAATCATGCCTACGGCCACGCCGATATTGGGAGCACGTCACAATCATATCCTACAGCCTACCTAATATAGCCCGAAATTCAAATTGCTCTCCAACGACTCTTTGATTTTGAGGTCTATAAAATGGGATCGATCTTCAAAATTAAAAAAACACTAAGAATACGGAGACACCGCAAAAGTAGCAAAAACTACAGCAAAATTTCCGCTTGAAGAACACCATATTTGAAGATTATTCTTAGAGTGTTCATCCCATAGTTCTTAGCAAGAAATCCTATTCACTAGCATTTGGCTACATAAACACCAGGATGGATTTCCAGTTGGAACTACAACAAACCTTTACCCAAACTCAAAGTTAGGTTAAGTTTGTTACCACAAGATTTTAGACTAGGGATTCTAGTTTCTGATTTCTGGTACGGTTGAGTGTGAACTCAATAAACATCTGTTGGGTGTTGGACTAACACATAAAACTAAGTCCAGTTAGTTAAGTTGGTTAAGTTGGTTAAGTTGGTGCCCCTGTGTTAAGTGAAGAGTGGACGTAAGACGGGTTTCATCTGAACCACTATAAAATCTTGTGTGCATTTACTTGCTATATATTGCTTTACACTATTAACACAACTGAGTTTAAAACTGCATACATATTCTAAAGTTAAGCTCAGCCTTCACCAAGCAACTGATCTGATCAGGTTGACACCTTAGTCAACCGGTTGAAAACTGACTTAAGAATCTGATTTGATAAAACTGGTTTTTCACACGGGTATTTACAAGCTTCCGCACTCTCGGTTAAACTGACAGATATATGAAACTGATCTGCCCTCAGGCACTCAGTAAGATTGAACATCAGTCCAAACTGACTCACTAACACTCTAATCAGGCAATCTGCAAATCACACCTGATCCGCACGAAAAGTTTTCAGAAGTCTATTCACCCTCCCCTCTAGACTTATGCCCTCACAAAACCCGTTCGGGACCTACAAGTGGTATCAGAGCAGTGGTTCTACAAACCACTGGCTTTGAGTATCATCGATTCTTGAGGAAGAATCTTTGTGGTCATTTGAACAGATCTTGAAAAACCGTTTTTGAAACTCATTCGTTTTCAAAATCACTCATCATGGATAATACCTCTGGTATGTATCATGATTTCCCTTAGTTTTCAATTGATGAGTTTGCAGATAGGACTATATACATGTGCAACCATCTGGGATCGATAAGCGGTAGAATGATGGAAGTCATTGAACGAGGACCCATCATCATATATCACGACAACCCAGCGGTTGTAGGAGATCCAGATCATGCACCTGGAAGTCTTGTTCGAAAAAGTCCAGCCCTGATGGATGCAGAAGAAAGAAAGTTGTATACTCTAGATACAATCGCCAGGCATATAATCATGAAGACGATGGATAAAGTCACCAAAGAGAAGATAAAGTATCTCAAGACTGCGAAACAAATGTGGGATACTCTTGCTGAGATATGCAAAGGAAATGATCAGATCAAAGACAGTCGACTACAAGCTGAACTGGTGAAGTTCGAAAAGCTCAAAATGTTGCCCAACGAGACCATCAACGAGCTCGATGGGAGGATCACCATGTCAGTAAATAAGCTACGAGAACTTGGAAGAGAGATGTCAGACAAAGACATCAATTATAAGATCTTAAGATCTCTCACCAAGAAATGGGATATGAAAGTCATGGTAATCAAGGATTGCCAAGACATTTCCAAGATGAAGCCAAGTAGCTTATTCCTAAGCCTTAAAGCCCACGAGTTCGATCTAATCGAAATAGGGCAAGCAGATGAAGACGAGACCGCCTGCTGAAGCCTCAACCTCCACATCTAAATCAGTTGCATTCAAAGCAACCAGCAGCAGATCAAAGGACACTGAACCTATTGGAAACATCATAAACCAAGCAGAACAGATCGCTCTGCTTACCAGGAAACTTGAAAGATCGAATATTCAACTTGGTAAGTATCGCAGATTCTACAAGGACTATCAAGACAACAGAAGAAACATGAGGCCAACTGACAGGTCACTAGAAAGGAATAGATCTGATGACCGAAGGGATCACATAGATGATAAAAGAGATGATCGGCCAGACGAGAGAAGAGATAATAGATTTGACAGAAGGAGTTCAGACTACAATCCGAAAGGAAAGTCACCTGGCAGATCCTACAGACGAAGTGTCTCACCTGGCAGAGGAAGTTCCGTGGATCGTGGATCATGCTTCAACTGCTTGAAACAAGGTCACTACAGCTCCGACTGCCCAGACCTGACTCCCAGAGAAAGAGAAGAGAAGCGGAACAAAAGAGAACTACGCTTCAAAGACAGAAAAGTCATGGTTGCTGACACGTCAGGAATTGATGATTTCTATCTACCTTCTGAGGATTCTGGCTACTCATCTGTAGAAGATTTCTGTCTGATAAGCAGTGCTGTTGATTTCCTCGACCATGAAGATCTGATATTCTCTTCAGATGACGATGAAATCTGCCTGATGGCCAGGGAGGAAGACCAATCTGAGGTAACCTCCAAACCTCCTGCTTTTTCAATTCCACACCAGCTATTATTAGCACACCTGCTGGAGAGATTGACTTGCAGCTCTACTCTGAGCAATTGCTTGATGATCTCTCTGATGCAGTAGACACTTATACAATAGTGGAAGCTGAAAATGACAAGCTAAGGATCAGAAATAATTAGCTTGTAAAAGAGAACGCTGTCAGTAAAGCAGCTGAACTGAAATCAGCTAAACTGCTAAGAAGGTAACTGAGGAACTTAACGTTCTGAAGGTTAAATCTTCTGATCAGGAGAAGCAGATCAAAGATCAGCTAGCAATCAACAAACAGCAAGCTGATGATTTCAAAATCCTACAAGCAAAGTTTGATGAGCTATTCCGACTACATGAGAGTCTAAAATCTACTAAGGATAGTTTGCGCAAGAAAATAGAGGTTTTCACGAAGTCATCAAAAACCGTTCAAGATATGAACACCTATTTTCGAACGCCGACTAACATGAAGGGAATTGGGTATGAGAACCCTTCTACATCCTCAAAAGCCCTGTTTGGTTCACTTCAGAAGGGTGTAATCAAACAAGTCTCTGACAAAGATACACAAAAAGCTAAACATGTATCTGATAAGGGAAAGAGACCTGCTGAGCAAGTAAGGCAAGTGCCTAATCAGAAAGGGAACAGAATTGGACACTGATTAAGCATCAGCCGAGGAATCAACAGAAGAACCCAGTTCTTCTGAAGAAACATCAACCTGATCAGTAGATTAAGTTTCAGAAGAGACAACCTGTAAAAAGGAAATCTAATTTGAGACCCAATCGAGGTCAGCTGCCTAATAAGCAAGCTATAGGTAAACTGCAAAGACCATCTATGCCAAAGAGATATGAATCTTTTAATGGTAGCAGTCGTACCTACCCTTATAACCAGAAACCTAGGGCTATCAGAGACCGAGCCCCCCATTGGGTTAAAGGAAGACAAAATATAAAGAAAAATCCCAAGTCTTCGATTCACCCAAGGCTCACAATTTAATAATCATACAAATCGAGAAAAGCATATAAAGAGACGATGATTATGTGGATATGTATGGGAGACAAATCAGCCTTCGATCTATCCGACACAATAGAAGTGCCTGTTTGTGTGGATCCCTAAATCCACCACTAACCCCTCAGGACCCAATTCGAAAGGGGTACCTAAAGCCTGATTCTATTGCAGGTTCGCGTGGGACTGGCCAACAAAGGAGGTGTACAAGCAACTATCTGGTACATCGATAGTAGATGCTCAAGGCACATGACTGGAAGCAAACATCTCCTTAGCTCTTACAAAGAACAAGAAGGCCCACGTGTACTCTTCGGTGATGATAACTTTGGTTTTACCAAAGGATTCGAACCTTAGAGAATGATGATGTACAAATAATCGAGTCTCAGATGTCAAGGATTAAAGCACAATCTACTACTATCAAGATTACAATGATTCTGCGACAACGGATTCAGCGTTGAGTTCTCGAGTGATAAGTGTGCGATTAGAAATCGAGCTACTCAACAAATCTTGCTAACTGGTTCAAGGAAAGGCACGATCTACACAGCATATTGGAACAGTTGCCCGAGAAATGCATGCTTAATTGTTAAGAGTTCCAAGAGTAGCAGTTGGCTTGGCACAAAAGAATGAGTCATCTGAACTTTAAGACTCTTAACAAGATATTTAGGGTGCCTTTGGTTGAGGGACTTCCGAATGAAGTATTCTCAAAGGATCAGACATGTGCCGCATGTCAGAAGAGAAAACTAGTTAAAGCTTCATTCAATGGAATACCGACCAAAGATCCAAAGAGAGTAATCGCGAATCGCTTCATATGGATCTATTTGGACCCAGTTACACCAAATCGGTCTCGATTTAAAATATACTCTGGTAATCATGGATGATTATTCCAAGTTTACTTGGGTTATATTCTTATACAAGAAGAACGAGACAACGACAAAGATACCCGAGCTGCTCAAGAAACTACAAAACGAAAAGGGTGTCAGCATAGTAAAAATCAGATCAGATAAAGGTACAGAATTCCTGAATTCTTTTATTACTGATTTTTGCACTGAGTTTGGTATACAACATGAAACGTCAGCTGCAAGAACGCCACAACAAAATGGAGTAGCAGAAGGGAGAAACAGAACTCTCAAAGAAGCTGCTCGCACTATGTTAGCTGAACATGCGACACCAAGCCGTTTCTGGGCAGAAGCCATCAATACTGCATGCCACACTCAGAACAGATGCTCTCTAACTAAGACTCACTTCAAAACACCCTATGAACTGTGGAAGGGCAGAATACCTCGTGTTTCTTACTTCCATGTTTTTGGGTGCAAGTGTTTCATTCACAACAATGGGAAAAGTCAGTTGAAGACTTTGAGGCCAAGTCAGAATAGGGTATATTCTTAGGATATTCCTCATCCAGCAAGGCTTTCAGGGTTTACAACAAACGAACCCTAGTTGTGGAAGAAACACCCCATGTGGTCTTTGATGAGACATCTTCTTCAACAAGAGAAAGCGCCTTCGTAACAAGTCGCACTCAAATCAACCGCTACCGACACGCAGAAAATGGATCACCTAAGTATCAAGGAGAAAGAAGTTTAACACGAATGTTGTATATCCCGTAACTTGATCTTGCCGATTCAACAGTCAATCGATCCCTAAGGTACGCATTAACAACCGCTGCTGAAGAAGTTCGGCACAACCGAGAAAGATCAATCGAACCATTTGGTTCAAGGGGAACTCCTGAAGTTCCTACGAACAGACATCAGCACATGATGAGTCCAATATCAGTTGAGACGTGTTCTTATCATGTGGATCATAATTCAGCACCACTCCCAATCACTAGTAATGAACTACTATCAGAAATGGATGATGTTCTCCAAATAGACGCAAATCAAAATAGAAGGACCTGGATTACCAGTCATCCAACTTATCTGATTATCGGAGACCCATCTGATAGAGTCAAAACTAGACATCAGATTGGTGAAAGTGTCATGTACTGTTGTTATCTGTCTTTGAATGAACCAACTACAGTAGAGGAAGCTCTACAAGAAGTTAAAAGTCGATTCTAGACATGCAAGAGGAGCCGAACAGTTTGAGAGGAATCAAGTTTGGAAACTGGTGGACAGACCAACTCATCAAGACGTGACTGGCACGAAGTGGGTATTCAAGAACAAGAGAGATGAGAATAATGTCATAACCAGGAATAAAGCAAGACTTGTTGCTAAGGAGTATTCACAATCAGAAGGAATTGATTATGATGAGACCTTTGCACCAGTCGCTCACTTAGAAGCCATTCGGTTGTTTCTGGCATATGCTGCCCACAGAGGGTTCATTGTGTATCAGATACGTAAAGAGTACATTCTTAAGCGGGGTGCTAGCAGAGGAAGTTTATGTTGAACAACCTCCAGGCTTTGAAAAAGGCAACCAAGTGTACCGTTTAAGAAAAGTTCTTTATGGCCTGAAACAAGCTCCTCGAGCTTGGTATGATACACTCTCTCAGTTCTTGATAGACAGTGGATTCACTAAAGTAATAGTGGATGTAACCTTATTCGAGAATAGAAGATGGAGAAGATATTCGATGGTTTGATTTACGTGGACGACATCATCTTCGGATCTCCCAACAAGAAGCTGTGTGAGAAGTTCAGCAAATTGATGCAAGGGAAGTTCGAGATGTCCATGATGGGTCAGATGAATTACTTTATGGGTTTACAAGTTAAGCAGAGTACGTATGGATATTCATCGCCAAGTTTAAGTACACAAGGAATCTACTGGCCAAGTTTGGAGTTCAACATTGTAAGGAAGCCAGAATTCCCATGATGACCGGGTTCAAGATGGATCTAGATGAGGACGGTCAGAAAACTAATCAGAAAGAATATAGGGCTCTCATTGGATCTCTACTATACCGACCGCCAAACAGAACGGACATCACTTTTTGCAAAAGTAGGTGTATGTGCCAGATTTCAAGCAAATCCAATGCAAAGCCACCTAGAAGCAGCTAAGCGGATTCTCAAGTATCTGAAGGGGACAGTAAATCTTTGTTTATTTTACCCATCAGATGATAATCTAGAGCTTAGTGGGTATTCTCGATTCGACACGGAGGTTGCGTAATCGATGAAAAGTCAACCTCGTGTTCATGTCGGGCGGGGAAATAAACTGATCTCTTGGTTTTCGAAGAAGCAGACATCAGTTGCGACATCTACTACTGAAGCAGAATATGTGGCTGCAGGAAGCTGTTGTTCCCAACTGCTCTGGATAAGTCAGCAGCTGAGGGATTACAACATCGTAGCTAAGAAAGTACCTATATTCTGTGACAGTAATAGTGCTATTGCAATCACTCAGAATCCTATTCTACATACAAGATGCAAGCACGTTGATGTCAGACACCATTTTATCAGAGATCACGTTGAAAAGAAGAATATCAGAATGGAAAAGATCCATACTAACAAGCAGAAAGCTGATATTTTAACTAAGCCGCTAGCTGAGATCAGATTCAGAGAATTATGTAACGAGCTAGGGCTTCTGGATCTCGGAGAAAGTGCACCAGAAATGGTTGGTGGACTGATCTCCAGAACCAGTTGGTTAAAAGACTAACTAAAGTTAAGAGGAATCAGTTGAGTTAGGAATCTCAACCGATCGACGGCGTCCGACGAGGAGCCGATCCGAAGTTCGAGATAAGGAGCAGATCGAAAAGTCGATAAGTAGCCGATCCAAGTATGAGATAAGGAGCAGATCAGAAAGTCAGACAAGTAGCCGATCTGAAGTTCAGACAAGAAGCAGATCAGTTCCAGATATTTCAAATTAAGGGGGAACTGATCAGATTGGAAGATTACTTTATAAGTCGATTAAAAGCCGCAAAGAAACAAGCAAGTCGCACAAGTTGAAAGCTACAGATCGCATAAGTCAAGAGGCAACACAACAATGAAATAATGTAATTTTTCATTGATAAAGACCAAGGTCAGATTTACAAGTTACAAGTGATATCACAAGCTACCTACAAGCTATCTTCAAGTGGTATTACAAGCTACAAGTACAAGAAGACCCGGAGGTCGCTACATAAACCATAAACCATAAACCCTAAGCCAACCTAAGGAAGGGAAGGAGAGAGAGAGATTTTAAGAGCTGATGCTCTCATTTTTCTCCGACCCAGGGGCGCAGAGAAGCTTCTAGAATCCTGAAAGCCACTCTTAGAGCTACGAAGTGAAGAGCGAGAGCGGGCCTTGAAGGATCTTTAAGCTAGGAGCCCTTAGACCTAAAATCAATGGGCTCTCCAGCTGTTAAATGGGACACAAGTGCCGTGTTTGCTCCACAAGGACCAAAATGACACTAGTGTCACATGCAAATATTGAGATTGATACACCTAGATCGTGATACCAAACTCATGTTTTGTTTTGATCGGGTCTGTTGATGCTAATTTTGTTATCTCGATAGGCGCACAAGGTGCATACGGTTAGGAGAAGTGCCTTCTCATTTGCCTTAGCAGATCCGCCTCCACGGTGGTAAAGAAGCTTTGCATTGATCGTATGTGTAATCTTCGATGACGACGAAAGCAGTGTTAAGGAACACACAGGGTTGATTTGAGAAGCTGAATTCATTGGAAAAGGGTTAAAGATTTTCACCGGAAGTTTCACCGAAAATAAGGAACTCATCAGAAAAGCATGAAGTATATGCTAAAGAAGATGGATGGTTTATGTTGTGTTGTTTGCCTAATCACCCCAGGCTAATTTATAGAAGGAAATTAGGGGTATAAATGCAAATTTATTTTCTCAGAAGACCTTAAGAGAAATTTGCATCGACAACACATAATGAACACGCGGCTAATGGTTGGATGAGTTGACGGTGTGAGTAATCACAACGTATCTATGCCATTATTACGGAATGTCAAATCACGTCAATTTGGGAATCGAGGTGACTTTTTGACTCCCCAAAGTAAATGTTTTGGCGGGAGTAGACTTCGGTGCATAGTAAATGCGGGCTGAATAGAAGAAGATTGAAGATAAGAGTATAAGATAAGAGTATCAGATAAGTGGATCAGATAAGTGACGAAGTGTTTCAAGCAACAATCTGATCAGTTGAGTGGAATATTGTTGGGAAATGCATAAGGCTACCATCAGTAAGGTCAACAAGTACCAGATCAGATCACAGTGGTAACTGGTTGATTACAATATCAATCAGTCAGATACGTTCTCTTATTTATCCCTTTCAGAACTTCTTATATGTGTTATTTAAATAAATTGGTTTTTACTCTGTTTTCACTTTATGACGCATGCTCTGCAAAACTTTTAATGCGGACTTGGGAATGTGTTTTTAATGCGTTTTATTGCAAATTTTCGAGTCCGAAATACGAGAAGACTACTTTTCTCAACCGTGCGATCAAAATACTTTTTGGCTGACTAATCTCAGCCACTGATTTCAAAACACGGATACTTGAGTACTTTGAAAAGTTGTGCAAAAAGGTTTTTCCTCGTTTTCTTTATAATCCAAATCTTTCTCAGAAAACTTCTTTCCACTACTTCGTCTTCTCAAAGCTCTTAAAAGATTAAAACTTTCATAATCTTCAGAGAATTACTTTCGAAATCAATTGATTCTTTTCTTACGATTCTCAAATCCACGAATCAATTTCTGGTAATTTCTCATTTAAATACTGTATTATTTTAATTCACTCTGGTACCTAGGTTTACAAGTCGTGATGATGTGTTTCTGTAATTTTTATAAGATCTCTAAGCTTACTTGCTAAATTGATGCTTAGATTACTGGTTTGACTGAATTTATTGAAATGTCTTACTCAAACTAAACATCAATTTGCATATCGTACAGAAATGGCATATCTTGTTCCACGACCGGGCCAAGGGAAAAAGTTCTGCAACTTTGCATCGATGAAGAAAGACATCATTGATGAGAAGTATGTAGTATTCACCATCACCTCAGATCCTGAATCGCTGGAAATTCTGGAGTGCTTGCGTGCGTGTGGGCTAGAACGTTATTGCTCTACACATCAGAACATCATCCACACCCATGAAGCCCTGGAGTTTCTATACAATCTATAGAGGGATGAAGACATTGATGCTGACCTAATTTCTTCCGTTGGCGGACTGGAAGTGCGAGTGTCGAATGACGATCTCCAGAGGATATTCGGCCTAACTCAAGGAAGCATCAATCCAGAGACCTACACGACTGATGTAGGAGAAAAAGATGTAGGTCCCGACGGGTTTTGTGAGGGTGGAAGTCTAGAGGGGAGGGGTGAATAGACTTCCAAAACTTTTTGTGCGGATCAGGTGTGAACTGCAGATTACCCGATCAGAGTGCTAGTGTATCAGTTTAGACTGATGTTCAATCTTACTGAGTGCCTAAGGGTAGATCAGCTTGATATCTGTCAGTTTAACTGAATGGTGCGGAAGCTTGTTTTAACCCGTGTGAAAAACCAGTTTTATCAATTCAGATTCTCAAGTCAGTTTTCAACCAGTTGACTAAGGTGTCAATTTGATCAGATCAGTTGCATGGTGCAGACTGAGCTTAACTTAGAATATGTATGTTGTTTTAAACTCAGTTGTGTGAATAGTTTAAAGTAATAAGAAAGCAAGTAAATGCAGACAAGACTTTTTATAGTGGTTTAGACGAAACCCGTCCTACGTCCACTCTTCCCTTAACAGAGGGGAACCTTAACCGAACTTAACCTGCGGTACTTATACCCCTCACGGGATGGCCGAGATGTTTACCGAGTTCTCACTCTACAACTTAACCTGCGGGACTTATATCCTTCAAGGATGGCCGAGATGTTTATTGAGTTCACACTCTACAGATGTTTATCGAGTTCACACTCAACCGAACTAGAAATCAGAAAACTAGAATCCCTAGTCTGAAATCTTCCGGGAACAAACTTAACCTAACTTGCGTTTGGGTAAAGAATGTTTGAGGGTTCCAACTGGAAATCTATCCTGGTGTTTTAGGTAGCCAAAATGCTAGTGGATAGGATTTCTTGCTAAGAACTAATGGGATGAACACTCTAAGAATAATCTTCAAATATAGTGTTCTTTGAGCGGAGATTTTGCTGTAGCTTTAGCTTCTTTTGCGGTGTCTCCGTGTTCATTCTTTGCTAGTTGTCTCTCTTGTCTTCAATTGACAAGCAATCCCATTTTATAGACCTCGAAATCAAAGAGCCGATGGAGAGCAATTTGAATTTCGGGCTATACTTTGTAGGTTGTAGGCTATGATTGTGACGTGCTCCGATTATCGGTGTGGCCGTAGGCATCATTAGCGCCGTTTTTGTCCGCAGCGTCGTATCCCGCATTGTCAGCTCTTTTTGTGCACGTGTCGCTTTCTCCTTGGCTTCGCGAGGCGGCACTTCAGAAATTTGTCCGTTAGACGATTGATATTCCTTTTGTAGAAGATTCGTCTTGTCTGGTGTATCTTTTAGATTGTTATCAGGTGTGAGCTGACTTGATCAGGTAACTGATCAGTCTACCTTGTTGAGTCTTCAGATGGACATTGTCTTAGCTCAATATGCAGACTCTGCTGATATAGGTCTTCAGGTTTTTGATCTTCAGGTGTCTCTGAGCCTCAGTGTATTCAGTCATACTGAGTCTTCAGGTTTGTTACTGAGTCTTCAGGTTTATCTGAATCTTCAGGTTCATCTGACTCTTCAGTGTCTATCTGAGTCTTCAGTGTCTATCTGAGTCTTCAGGTTCATCTGAGTCTTCAGTGTCTTCTTGTCTTCACCTGATCTTCTGACTTCTTGTCTTCTGATTTGTGCTTAGTCTTCTGATCATCAGACCTTATCTGGGTCATCTGATACTTCGACCTGACCTATACATATTGAGTTCCCCCTCAATATGTGACCTATCATTTACATCAGCTATCTATACATTTCAGCTGGTCATCTTAATCTGATTCTAAGTCATCAGTCAGCTAACAGGTCTGACTGGTCCTATTACAACCTGTTTTGGAACTTCCATCAAAACTAAATTACAGATTTCCCAACAAAAGAATTTCTTGAAGCCGAGTTATTGAGACCAGCAAACAAGGAGAACACAACAAACGTCAAGGCCTCCTATCTGAAGAGGAAATGTCGCCTTCTCCTTGAGATCGTTCAGAAGGTGATCATGTGCTCAACTTACAGTCTTGATGTTGTCACTTCCTATAAGATCAGTGTCATGGCTGCAATATTAAAGAAGGCTTCAGATATAGATTGGTTGGGAATGACCAAGGCACGACTGAGGAAAGACTCCGGGAAGTTCGAACTGACCCAGAGCAATGAAGTGTGCTTATCTTCCAAGTGCTCCTTCATACATAAAATCTCTATCATTCTGTCAGATATGCTGCCAAAGAACTATGAAATGAATGAGAATGGAACGAAGATATATCAAGCAAAGCACAAGGCCATATTGGGCAAGGGTGAGTCCCTACCTGTACAATATGATGAAGATCCAACTCCTTATGTGCCCAAACCCAAGGGAGAAAAGAAGGGAAAAGATAAGGCAACTGCATCTTCTAAAGCTCAGGGAACGGCCATTCCGGAAAAGAGGATGAAGAGGAAGGATCTGGCCAAGAAACCAGATGCTCAGCGGAAACGTCAGAAGAGAGTGACTTCTCCTCTGAAGACTGCTCCAAGTTCTGCCCAGCAAGTTAGCAGAACGAAGGATCTGATGCAAGTGGAATCAGAAGAGGAGATGATCGCAGCAGAAGGAGAGAAATCTGTCAGAGGGACAAAAGTGGAGCAATCTGAGGAAGAATCACCATCTGATTCTCTGCCTCTAACCACGATCTTCCAGAGAGCAAGATCGCCAATGCCCACTTCAAAATCACCATCACCCTCTCCTCAAAAATCATCACCACCACCCTCTCCCCACAAAACCTTCTCACCCTCACCCTCACCTATCAGATCACCTAGATCTCCCACACCCCCAATCAATGAACCTGTTCAGGAAACTGAACACCCTTAAAACGCTGAAAACGAACAACAAATATCCCAATCTCCAATCAAGTCACAAGAACCTGAGAGATTTGACAAGTGAGTGTCCATCTCTCATAATCCCTTCAATACCAGAACCGGGCTTGCATCACCTGTTTCAGAAAGCCCCATCATAAGGATAATGAAGCAACAGATCAAGGAGTATCTGCTGGATCTATGCCCTAAATTGGATCAAAATCCTGGCATCCAGCAACAAACAGAAGAGATTGTGTTCTGGAGGGATATCAAACTGAAAAGCATTGAAGAATTTCTGATTCTCATGACAACTCTGGGATCAGATTTCTTTGTAGACTTGGAGTTGAAATGCTTAAACAATGCTGGGATTGAAAGTGCTGTTGAATTGGCATCTGATGATGATATCAGATGGTTGATTCACAGGGAGGAAACCATTCAACCTCCTACAGATCATGAGGGAGCTGTCGATGAACCAAGAATGGGTGCTGCAGATGAGACCCGACTTGGCAAGGCTTCAACATCTGACCAGACTGCTACGATGAGCTCTGATACCCTAGATCTTTATACTGAAAAGATTTAGGATGGGATCAAGACTGCTATTGAAGATAAATTTGCAGCGCTCACAGCAGATCTGATGAAGCTATTTGAAGAAGAGCAAGCAAAACTAGTTGACAGAGAAAGAAGTCACACAGTTGGGATGTACAATGCCATCCTCTCTGAAGTTATGCAACTAGTTAATCCTCTTGCCGAGAAGCTCAATCTCCAGTGTGACAAACTCAAAGTTCAGTCAGATATGCTCGATCAGACACAGGTACTATTGGAAAATGTCTGGGCATCTTTGGAGAAAACTGACAACCACATGGATATGGGTTGGAAACATTTTGTAGCTTCTGGAGAACGAGCAAGACAGGATATCAAAGTTGCTCTCAGACGCTTCTTGAAACCTGCACCTTCTGCCACCGTTCAGATCACTCCTCTTGTTGTCGAGGAACTCAGAGAGGAGATCTCACGGCAATTCATTACTCTGAACCGCAGGATGTCCAACCTCTTTGATGAAACCAAAAACGGGGGAAGGACAAGAAAATAAAGAGAAGAAAGAAAAACAGACACAGTTGGTAACAATTACATCTCTACCAGAAACCACTGTATCTGACTTGCAAGCCACTCCATCTACTGATCTCGTTGCTGAAGTGAAAGAAACTATGGAGCAACATAGCAAAGAGATCACTGAGCAGAAAATTGCTCTTTCAGAGGTTATTGCCAGAATCGACAAGATTGAAGACTTTTCTTCATTCGTACAGAAAAGATTGGAAACTGATGATCAGGCCAAGAGCCTTGAACTCGCTAAGAAATTAGCTGAAGAAGACGAACAAGATGAAACTGAGCAGACTCTGAGGAGAAAGAAAGGCAAAGGCAAGATGATGAAAGCAACTGCGGAAGATCAGAGACAAGGCCAACTATTCTCTACCAAAAGCCAGATGTCTCCTGAACAAGTTCAAGAGCAAACAAGACAGAGAATTAGAGAGGCTCAAGAAGCAGAAGTTAGCAGAGGCTAAGGGACTGAACATCGCTTACATCCGAAGGAAGAGGAGGAACGAAGCTGCAGCAGAGGAGATTGCTTGGGAGAAGAATACCCTTCCAGCACCTGTTAAAGACATCCTCTGTGCACGGCTAGATCTGCTTCCAGAATGGGATCAGATCAGAGGAGAATGGTTATGTGACGTATACATCCTGGAGAAGATTCCGATTCATCAAGATCAGACTGAAAATGATGATGAATTCCGGAACTGGTTAGAAACGATGTATCCAGACTTCTACCAGACGGTGATGAAAGAAGGGAAAATCATGTCACT
Source organism: Stenogyne calaminthoides (assembly GCA_037126765.1). Lineage (NCBI taxonomy): Eukaryota > Viridiplantae > Streptophyta > Magnoliopsida > Lamiales > Lamiaceae > Stenogyne > Stenogyne calaminthoides. The sequence goes on along the minus strand of JBBCBC010000012.1, from coordinate 15,185,315 downwards.
AATACCAGAAGCTCCACCCTTTGAACTACTCCTTCCACCTTTGCGTCCAGACAAGAAGCTAGATGTTGTAAAGTTCAAAAATGCCTACTATGGATTTGCTGAAAAAGGAGGGATCCATAGAAGAGAAGATCTGGACAAGCTAATGCAAACGATGTACAAGATGTTTGGCATCCCCAAAGAGCTGCAAATGTTCAAGTACACATAAGGAAGAAAACTTGCAATCAGATGATAAGTACGCTTTTCATGTATTCTATAATGCACACACCTATCTGAATGAAATATTTCATCTCTCTGATTCTAACACAACATCTCATTGTCTTCTGAAATTTGTACTGCATTTCATTATCTGCATTTGTATTCGTGTTATCTGTTTTTCTGATTAAGTGTTTTGGTTCCATCAAAAAGGGGGAAATTGTTGGGAAATTTGTATTTAAGTTTTGATGGAAGTTCGAAAATAGATTGTAATAGGACCAGTCAGACCTGTTAGCTGACTGATGACTTAGAATCAGATTAAGATGACCAGCTGAAATGTATAGATAGCTGATGTAAATGATAGGTCACATATTGAGGGGGAACTCAATATGTATAGGTCAGGTCGAAGTATCAGATGACCCAGATAAGGTCTGATGATCAGAAGACTAAGCACAAATCAGAAGACAAGAAGTCAGAAGATCAGGTGAAGACAAGAAGACACTGAAGACTCAGATGAACCTGAAGACTCAGATAGACACTGAAGACTCAGATAGACACTGAAGAGTCAGATGAACCTGAAGACTCAGATAAACCTGAAGACTCAGTAACAAACCTGAAGACTCAGTATGACTGAATACACTGAGGCTCAGAGACACCTGAAGATCAAAAACCTGAAGACCTATATCAGCAGAGTCTGCATATTGAGCTAAGACAATGTCCATCTGAAGACTCAACAAGGTAGACTGATCAGTTACCTGATCAAGTCAGCTCACACCTGATAACAATCTAAAAGATACACCAGACAAGACGAATCTTCTACAAAAGGAATATCAATCGTCTAACGGACAAATTACTGAAGTGCCGCCTAGCGAAGCCAAGGAGAAAGCGACACGTGCACAAACATAGCTGACAATACGTGATTCGACGCTGCAGACATAAACGGACCTAATCATGCCTACGGCCACACCGATATTGGGAGCACGTCACAATCACATCCTACAGCCTACCTAATATAGCCAGAAATTCAAATTGCTCTCCAACGGCTCTTTGATTTCGAGGTCTATAAAATGGGATCGATCTTCAAAATTAAAAAAACACTAAGAACAAACACGGAGACACCACAAAAGAAGCAAAAACTACAGCAAAATCTCCGCTCGAAGAACACCATATTTGAAGATTATTCTTAGAGTGTTCATCCCATAGTTCTTAGCAAGAAATCCTATCCACTAGCATTTGGCTACATAAACACCAGGATAGATTTCCAGTTGGAACCACAACAAACCTTTACCCAAACTCAAAGTTAGGTTAAGTTTGTTACCGCAAGATTTCAGACTAGGGATTCTAGTTTCTGATTTCTGGTTCGGTTGAGTGTGAACTCAATAAACATCTGTTGGGTGTTGGACTAACACATAAAACTAAGTCCAGTTGGTTAAGTTGGTTAAGTTGGTGCCCCTGCGTTAAGGGAAGAGTGGACGTAAGATGGGTTTCCTCTGAACCACTATAAAATCTTGTGTGCATTTACTTGCTATTTATTGCTTTACACTATTCACACAACTGAGTTTAAAACTGCATACATATTCTAAAGTTAAGCTCAGTCTGCACTAAGCAACTGATCTGATCAGGTTGACACCTTAGTCAACCGGTTGAAAACTGATTTAAGAATCTGATTTGATAAAACTGGTTTTTCACACGGGTATTTACAAGCTTCCGCACTCTCGGTTAAACTGACAGATATCAAACTGATCTGCCCTCAGGCACTCAGTAAGATTGAACATCAGTCCAAACTGACTCACTAGCACTCTGATCAGGCAATCTGCAAATCACACCTGATCCGCACGAAAAGTTTTCAGAAGTTTATTCACCCCTCCCCTCTAGACTTATGCCCTAACAAAACCCGTTCGGGACCTACAGTTAACAAGTACACTTTTTAGTGTTTGTTCTACCAACTAAACTTGAAATTCTTCTTGTTCAGGTCAACGTATGACTGGTGTAACATCAGTTAACACCTGGTGTGATCTGACCTGATCAGATAAAACTGATCAGTCTACCTGATAGAGTTTTTTGGTGCCAGTTGTCTTAGCTCAACTAGCAGACTCGGCTGATGTAGGTCTTCTGGTCTTCTGGTAGTCACCTGATCTTTAGGTCTTCTGAAATTTTAGTTTCATGTCTTCACCTGATCATCTGACTAACTAGCTTGTCTTCTAACTCATCTGGTCTTCTGACTTTGTCTTGTCTTCTGACTTTATCTTGTCTTCTAACTTTGTCTTGTCTTCTGATCTTCTGACCTGACCTATACATATTGAGTTCCCCCTCAATATGTGACCTATTTTATACATCAGTTGTCTATACATTTCAGCTGGTCATCCTATCCCGATTCTAAGTCATCAGTCAGCTAACAGGTCTGACTGGTCCTATTACAATCTATTTTCGAACTTCCATCAAAATTAAATACAAATTTCCCAACAATTTCCCCCTTTTTGATGGAACCAAAACATATAATCAGAAAAATAGATAACATGAATGAAATGCAGATAATAAAGTCTGTACATCCATTGCATCAGCTGTTCCAATCTGTCTCTCCCGATGATCCCTCCTTTCTTTGCAAATGCATAATAGGCTTTCTTAAACTGGATAGGATCAAGATTCTTATCTGGACGCAGAGGTGGGAGAAGTTGTTCGACGGGAGGAGCTTCATGTATCAACGTCATAATCTTCCCTTCTTTCATAACAATCTGGTAGAAATCAGGGTACTTTATTTCTAACCAGTTTCGGAATTCATTATCATTAGCAACTTGGTCTTGATGAATCGGAATTCTCCAAGATGTACACATCACACAGCCATTCCGCCCTAATCTGGTCCCACTCAGGAAGCAGATCTTCCCGAGCACAGAGGATGTCATTAACTATAGCCGGAAAGGCTCTCTCTTCCCAATCAATATCCTCTGCAGCAGCTTCCTTCTTTCTCTACTTTCGGATGTATGCGATATTAAGACCTTCAGCTTCTGCCATTTTCCGCTTCTTAATGGCAGCATCTATTACCTTCTGTTTGGTTTTCTGTTCTTGAATCTGCTCAGGTGACATCTGGCTTATGGATATGGTAGAGGTTATCTGACCTTGTCCCTGAGCTTCAGCAGTTGATTTAATCATCTTACCCTTGTCTTTCTTCCTTTTCAGAGGTTGTTCAGATTCTGCTTGTTCTTCCTCTTCTGCAAGTAGTTTCTTAGCAAGTTCAAGGCTTTTTGTTTGATCATCAGATTCCATCCTTTTCTGCACAGCAGAAGAGAAATCTTCGATTTTTTCAACTCTGGCAACAACCTCCGACAAAGCTGACTTCTGCTCAGTGATTTCTTTTCCTTGAGCCTCGATCTCCTTGCTGTGTTGCTCCACAGTTTGTTTCAATTCTACTGAAAGAGTGTCTTCAGGTATATCAGATGAGGTGGCTTTTGGTAATTTCGCATCAAGAGTTACCATATGCATCTATTTTTCTTGTTCTTGTCCTTCCCCCTTTTTGGTTGCATCAAAAAGGTATGACAATCTGAGATTCAGAGCCCGAAATTAACTCGTCATCTCCTCCTTAAGTTCCTCCACAGCAAGAGGAGTGATCTGAACATTTGCAGAAGTAGGTGCAGGACCTAGGAGCCTATTTAATCCGGATTCAATGGCCTTCCTGGTCTGATCAACAGATTGTTCAAATTGGTTCCAACCAATATTCATACAGGAGTCAGTCCTCTCTAAAGATCCCTAGACACTTTCCAAGAGAACCTGCGTCTCTCCAAGCATATCAGTCTAGATCTTTAGCTTCTCAGCGAGAGGATCAACCCGTTTCATTACAGAGCCAAGGATAGAATCATGCATGTAGGTGATCTTTTCAACTGTTAGCTTCCTCTCTCTGTGAACCAGGTTCCTCTGTTCTTCTTCAAATCGCTGCATCAGGTCTGCCGCGAGATCTTGTATTTTTTAAGTCATAAGACCAAGGGTATCAGCATTCGCACAACAGTCTGACCAGATGTTGATGCCTTGCCAAGCTGGGTCTCATTTGCAGCACCCATGCGTGGTTCATCGACAGCTTCCTCAAAGTCTTCATCAGCTTGAGGTTCTTCTGATTCTACAACCTCTCTTGCAATCCCAAATCTATCATGAATTAGCCATTTGATGTCGTCATCAGAAGCCAATTCAGTTGCGCTCTCAACTCCTGCATTCTCCAAGCATCTCATCTCCAGATCCACAAAGTAGTCAGAGTCTAGAGATTCCATGAGGATCAGAAACTCTCCTCGATGCTTTTCAACCTCACATCCCTCCAGAACACAATCTATTCAATATTGTGCTGAAGGCCAGGATGATTAACCAAATATGGGCACAGTTCAAGCAGATACTCTGTTGGGATAATTTTAGTTTTGATTATTATGCCAAAACACCTTGTAATAGGACAATCTAAGTTGTATAGAAAGCTTGCATTTCTAGACTTAGTTTTATTTTACAAGTAACAAGTTGAGGGGGAACTTATCAAGATAAGACGAGACTGATGATTTCCGGACTAGATCAGAAAACAGGCAGAATCTGAATTGTTGTGCAGTATCTGATCTGCTGTGCTGAATAGATCAGATCTGTTCACAGATAAGATCTGTTGTGCAGAACATATCTGTTATGCTGAACTGATGAAGTGCTGATGCAGGCTGATGCAGACCAAATTACCAGACCAGATTTCTGCAGACCAGATCAGGCGACCAGATCAGATGACCAGAATCATAAGAGATGAACAGTAATCTGGCGGCGAGCTGATCAGATCCGTTAGACACACAAAAGTAGCTGGCCAATAAGAAGATAACAACACATATATGGATGTGGCATAAAGCTGCAAACAACAGTGCAAAAAAGACAAAGAAAAGCTGGAAGTTTATTAGTATGGATTTGAATATTACTCTCCAACGGTAATATTAAAATCCACACTATAAATACATTGCACTATCTTCAAAAGAAGATAATGGAGGATGCTGCAAAGTGAAGATTAAAGTCAAATATTCAAGCATCTCCATTCAAGAACACAGAGCATTAAATATCCAGATTTACCCAAGAGTGTTCTTCATTATATCTAAGCATAAATGCCATATCATAAGCTTAGAGAGATTTTCCCAACCTTAGCTTAAAGGCTAAAAAAATGTAAGGAAAAATCTCACCTAGTTGGAAATAACACCAAACCCAAACCCTTTCTTGAGAGAGAATTAGTGGTTAAGTAAGGTAGTTAATAGGCGATCCCTTGAGGGAGATAAGTCCCGTGAGAGTGAGAACTCGTTAAACATCTATATGCAATCCCGTGAGGGAGATAAGTCCCGTTGAGTGAGAGCTCCATAAATATCTGTTGGTTTAGTTGGTGCCCCATGAAGGGAAGAGTGGATGTAGGAGTTTGACTCCGAACCACTATAAAATACTTGTGTTCTTACTTGATTTCATATTAACTGTCATACATACTTTAGCAAATCTGCATAACACATATTAAAAAAAAATTAAGTCACCTCCTATTGAGATTTTACGAGTTTTAAATTGGGTTTTTCGGGACCAACATACTCCTTCACATGCTGCTTTAGAATGTATAGCACTGGGCTCTCTTCATCTGGAGATCCAAGTAGTGTTTTGGTGTTGAAGGGGTTGTGAGACATTGAGACATAGAGATCATCTCTAGGCGTAGTCTCATCAGGTTCTTCAACAGCTTCAGTACCAGGTGCAGATGAGGGAGCTGGCTCAGATGGGTGAATTTGTGGTTCAATGGCTATGTCTGATTGAGGTTGAGGAGGTGTAGGAATATTTGTTTGTTCCGTGGGTTGAGGTGCAGATGGATTTTCTGAAGGCTGGGGATTAAGAGGAATTTCCAGTTGAGATGGAGGTTGATCAGGATGTATTGTCTCAACTGGGGTTGGATCAGGTATCGGGGCTTGGGTTGTTTCTGGTTGAGATGGTTGAGTAAGATCTGGTTGATCAGGTTGGAGTTGGGTAGTGAGTTGTTTGGGAGGTGAGGGTAAAGGTGTATTATGTTGAGGTGATGGTGGGGTAGGTGATCTGGGAAAGTGAGTGGATTCACGACTCCTAAATAGTGATCTCAGGTGTGCCGAGTCAGATGGTTCGGATTGAACCTCTTCAAGATTTTCTTCTGCAGCATCACCAACCTCCGTCTGATCAGACTCCTTCATTATTGTCAGCTCTCGATCGGTACTGACTATGTATTCAGAACTCACAGCAGTCTCCTTACCAGGTAACTCAATCTGCAGTAACCCTCCTGACTCCAGAACATCAACATCACTGTCCTCATCATGAAGACCCTCAGACGGCATTCCAGTCCCCTTTGACAACATAGAGGTGAGATTTTTCTAACGTTTCTTACCTGCGTCAGAAGACTTACTCACAGCCTGTTTTCTCTTTGTAGATTTGGCCTTTGGTGGGGCTCTTCCTTCTGTCTGCACAGATGATGTGTGTTTAGATTTTGGCACATATGGGGCTGGTCATCATCAGGTTGCCCAGACAGTTCTTCATCCTTGTGTAGCAAAGCTTTGAACTTCTCCAAGTATTACTTTTGCCCAATGTCTGACCAAGGATAGTTGGGAAGCTTATCAGCAAGGATTATCAAGACCTTGTGAATGTTGGAGATGTTCTTGGTCAGCACCACTTGATTGTTTTCGTCCTTGGAAAACTTTGCAGTTTCCTGCAGCAACCAATGCTTGAATAACCCCATCCAGTTCATGTCTGGGGCCTTCTCAATAATTGCAGTCATCACATGCTGCTTTTGCTGGGTTAGAGCATCTGGGCTAAACGCTATCCCAAGAATTACCTTCGAGACAATCTCGAAAAGCAGCCTATACTTCCTTCGGAGGTAGGGAACCTTGACATTTGTGATGTGTGAGATGTTCCCAGGCCTCAACAACACTTTCTGCAGATACTTTTTATCTGACATCCCAGATGTGAACTCATCAGGGTAGTTTCTGCCCATTTGAAGACCAAAAATCCTTCTGAGATCCTCGTTGGTGACATCAATTCTGTTCCCACCAACAAATGAGTATAACTCCTTATTGTCAGTCTCTTTTAGCTTTCTCAGAAATTCTAGTGATTCAATGATATGGACATTGCCCAAATGGCGATAGCAGAATTGCTCGAGTCCACGGGCTCTTAGACATTCCAAAATCTCTCTTAATTCTGGATCATTTGTGATATTGAATATGACATACTTTTCATCGATGACATTTTTGATCATGGAAGTATAATCATAACTTTCCGATGGCACTATAGATAAATCGATTTTCTGAAGACATAAACAATTACACAAAATTAGGGCTAAGTGAAAAAGCATAATCAATCACACAGTTTTATACATAAAAGAGCAATTATGCGAAACATACACATGTATATCTATCCCCAGTATGCATATAGTTCATGATGAAAAAAAAATAAACAATTCAAGTCACATTTGAACACGATTAAGGGTAGTACACAAATGCTATAATCCTATCATGACATGCTATTCATGAATCAAAACAACAAGATGGACAAGTTACTAGAAAAGCAATATGAGGATTTGAAAAGACAGATTAAGCGCTTGAATATTTTGAGTGTTAGAGAATTTTCTGGAACTGATTTATATTGGGATATTTTAGTTTTGATGAATTATGCCAAAACACTATCAACTTGTGTTATTTAAGTTAATCTATAGATAAAAAGTTGAGGAGGAACGAGAGAACAAGTTAAGGGGGAACTCATGAAATCAAACGAAGATGATCGAGATCAGACGAGGCTGCAGACGAGGCTGATCGAGATCAGATGAGAAGGATGAGTTTCGAGTTAACTGACATTCAGAAACTGACCTGCCGTGCAGTTTCTGTAGCAGCTGATTACTGTAGTAGCTGATTACTGTAGCAGTTTTCTGATGCAGTTTGCTGATGCAGTCCAGATGCAGTGCGGACCTGATCTGTTGTGCTGATCTGATCAGGTGAGCTGATCAGATCAGGCGACCAGAAATCTGCGACCAGAAATCAGCACAGATGAACAGTAATCAGGGGAGCTGATCAGATTCGTTAGACACACAAAAAGCTGTCCAATGAGAAGATGACAACACATATATGGATGTGACATAAAGCTGCAAACAACAGTGCAAAAGGACAAAGAAAAGCTGGAAGACTATTAGTATGGATTTGAATTTACTCTCTAACGGTAATATTCAAATCCGCACTATAAATACATTGCACTATCTTCAAAAGAAAACAATGGAGGATGTTGTAAAGTGAAGATTAAAGTCAAATATTCAAGCACCTCCATTCAAGAACACAGAGAATTAAATATCCAAATTTACCCAAGAGTGTTCTTCAATATATCTAAGCAAAAATGTCATATCATAAGCTTAGAGAGATTTTTCCAACCTTAGCATTGAGGCTAAACAAATGTAAGGGAAAATCTCAACCTAGTTGGAAACTAAACAAACCTTACCCAAATCATTTTGATAGGTTAAGTTTGTAGGTGAGTGAGAACTCGTTAAACATCTATAGGCAATCCCGTAAGGGTGATAAGTCCCGATTGAGTGAGAGCTCGTTAAACATCTGTTGGGTGTTGGACTAACACGTTAAACTAAGTCTAGTTGGTTAAGTTGGTGCCCCATGAAGGGAAGAGTGGATGTAGGACGAGTTGTCCGAACCACTATAAAAATACGTGTGTTCTTATTTGCTTTCATATTAACTGTCATACATACTTTAGAAAATCTGCATAACACATTTGAAAATTTTTTTTAGTCACCTCCCATTGAGATTTTACGAGTTTTAAATCGGGTTTTTCGGGACCAACAATTTGCGTTTTAAGAAATATTGAAATGCGAAAGGTTTTCAGAGAAAGTGTATTAGGGTTTTAAAAGGATGGATGGGAGGAAAAACATTTTGCACGATTATTTTTTAAGATACTTGAGTGTCCTTGATTTAATTGGACGATCAAGATTGAGGCGATTGAAAAGTAATTAAATCGTGCGGTCAGGGATTTTAAACCTGCAGACTTTTGGACTTAAAAGTTCGCAATAAATGCATTTAACACAAAAATCCCACGTCCGCATTTAATGCTTGCAGGCATGACATCATAAAGTAATGGGAACAGTAATAGCTAACATAAAATAAGCATAAAGGTAAATCAGAAAACGTATCTGACTGACTGATATTGTAATCAGTCAGTTACCACTATTGATCTGATCTGGTTGGCATGATTACTGTTAACCTTACTGATGGTAGTCTATCCCTTAGTATTTCCCAACAATGTCCCACTTATCTAATCAGATTTCGGCTGATCCAATCTGATCCATTTTGTTGATAAGATTTATGTTGATCCAATCTGATTCAAACTGCTGATCAGATTTCTGTTGATCCAATCTGATGAAGTCAGGTCTTGGAATGTGTGCTCCCACCAAAACCTAATCCTCGGGGAGTTAAACGGTCGCCTCGATTCCCTAAGTCGGCGTGATGTGACAGTCCTGTAATGATGGCCTGACGTCACACATCGTGAACTAACCCAACCAGCAGATGCGTATCACCTACGCGTTGTCCTTGAGAAGCTAATTTCTCTGAAGGGCCTCTAGAGTTCTAAAATTTCGTTTCCACCCCTGCTTTTCCTCTATAAATAGGATGGGGTTTTATACATACAACCCATTGTTCATACACATGAGAAATTCCGGTGAGTCCTTGAATCTGGACAATCCTCCGGCAATAAGCTTCTTAAATCCTACACAAAAGACTTCCGGTTCTCAGTCCATCCCTACGCTTTCCCTGTTCCTGATCTCGTCTTCATCGGAGAATGCCGCCATCAAGGATGTGGCCGTCTATGCCTTGGACTCTAATCGAGATGACTTGGTTAACGAAGATGAGCAACTTCTGACATGTAATATGGATTTAGGAGAAACTTCTGGCATGTAATATGCAAGCTTGATCCAGCCAAGTTTCCCTTTAAATCCCTTGAATGTTTTGCACCACATGTATGACACTCGTGTTCATTTAAAGTTGGAAGTCTCATCGGGTGCAGGGTTTAGGGTTTATCTTTCGACCTCCGGGTCTATTGTAAAGAAAATTTCGACCTCCGGGTCTTCATCAATGAAAATTTCTTTTATTCCATTGCTGTGTTGTCTTGATTTCCTTATGCGATTATTGCCTTATCCTTGTTGTCTTAATATTTATGCAACTTGTTAATCTGATCAGTTCCCCCTTAATCTGATATCCCTTTTCTGATCAGATCTGATCAGTTGAGGTACCTTACTCAACTTATTCTTTCTATCTGGTCAGTCTCTTAACCAACTGGTCTTGGAGACCAGTCCACCAAACATTTCTGGTGCACTTTCTCCAAGATCCAGAAGTCCTAGCTCATTGCATAATTCTCTGAATCTGATCTCAGCTAGTGGTTTGGTTAGGATATCAGCTTTCTGCTTATCAATATGGATCTTTTCCATTCTGATGTTCTTCTTTTCAACATGATCTATTATAAAATGATGTCTGACATCCACATGCTTGCATCTTGTATGTAGAACTGGGTTATGAGTAATTGCAATAACACTATTACTGTTACAGAATATAGGTACGTTCGTAGCTACAATGTTATAATCCCTCAGCTGCTGACTGAGCCAGAGCAGTTGGGAACAACAGCTTCCTGCAGCCATATATTCTGCTTCAGTAGTAGATGTGGCAACTGATGTCTGCTTCTTTGAAAACCAAGAGACCAGTTTACTTCCTAAGAACTGACATGTACCTGAGGTTGATTTTCTGTCTATTCTGCAACCTCCATAATCAGAGTCAGAATACCCACTAAGCTCTAGATTATCATCTGATGGGTAGAATAAACCAAGGTTTACTGTCCCATTCAGATACTTAAGAATCCGCTTAGCTGCATCCAGGTGGCTTTGCATTGGATTTGCCTGAAATCTGGCACATACACCTACTGCAAAAGTTATATCCGGTCTGCTGGCAGTCAGGTATAGTAGAGATCCAATGAGAGCCCTGTATTCTTTCTGATTAGTTTTCTGACCATTCTCATCTGGATCCATCTTGAATCCAGTCATCATAGGAATTCTGGCTTCCTTGCAGTTTTGAACTCCAAACTTAGCCAACAAATTCCTAGTGTACTTCGCCTGGCATATGAATATCCCTTCTGTACTTTGCTTAACTTGAAGACCCAAAAAGTAATTCATCTGACCCACCATGGACATTTCGAACTTCCCTTGCATCAGCTTGCAGAATCTTTCACATAAGATCTGGTTGGGAGATCCGAAAATGATATCGTCCACATAAATCTGAACCATCAGAATATCTTCTCCATCTTCTATTCTGAATAAGGTTCTGTCCACTATTCCTTTAGTGAATCCACTGTCTATCAAGAACTTAGATAGTGTATCATACCAAGCTCTAGGAGCTTGTTTCAGGCCATAAAGAGCTTTTCTTAAACGGTACACCTGGTTGCCTTTTTCAAAGCCAGGAGGTTGTTCAACATAAACTTCCTCAGCTAGTACCCCGTTTAAGAATGCACTCTTTATATCCATCTGATACATAATGAAACCTCTGTGGGCAGCATAAGCCAGAAACAGCCGGATGGCTTCCAGGCGAGCGACTGGTGCAAAGGTCTCATCATAATCAATTCCTTCTGATTGTGAATACCTCTGAGCAACAAGTCTTGGCTTGTTTCTGGTTATGACATTATTCTCATCTTTCTTGTTCTTGAATATACACTTGGTACCAATCAGATCTTGGTGAGTTGGTCTTTCCACCAATATCCAAACTTGATTCCTTTCAAACTGTTCCAATTCTTCTAGCATAGCTAGAATCCAGTTAGCATCCTGTAAAGCTTCTTCAATTTTTGTTGATTCCTTCAAAGACAGATAACAACAATACATGGCACTTTCACCAATCTGATGTCTAGTTTTGACTCTATCAGATGGGTCTCCGATGATCAGATAAGTTGGATGACTGGTTATCCAGGTCCTTCTTTTCTAATTTGCATCAGTTTGGAGAACATCATCCTCTTATGATAGTAAATTATCACTAGAGATTGGGAGTGGTGCATAAATAGGATCCACTTTATATGGACAAGTCTCGGCTGATGTTGGAATCATCATATGCTGATGTCTGTCCATAGGAACATCAGGTGTTCCCCCTGAACCAGATGGTTCAGTTGTTACTGTCTCAGCTGTACCATCTTCTTCATTGACAGTTGTACGTACCATTGGGTCTGATTGGCCTGGTGAATCAGTAAGATCAAGTTTTGGAACATACACTGTTAGGTGATCTGATCATTTTTCCTTAATACGTAGCTGATCCATTTTTTGTGCATCAGGTGCCGGTTGATCTGGTATTGCTTGTTCTGAGGCAGATTTCTCTTGTTCAGAAGATGTCTCATCAAAGACCACATGTGGTGTTTCTTCCACAACTAGGGTTCGCCTGTTGAAAACCCTGAAAGCCTTGCTAGTTGAGGAATATCCTAAGAATATACACTCATCTGACTTGGCCTCAAAAGTTTTCAACTAGCTCTTCCCATTATTGTGTATGAAACACTTGCACCCAAAAACATGGAAGTAGAAAACACGAGGTTTTCTGCCCTTCCACAGTTCATAGGGTGTTTTGAAGTGAGCCTTAGTCAGAGAACATCTGTTCTAAGTATGGCATGCAATGTTGATGGCTTCTGCCCAGAAATGGCTTGAAGTTGCATGTTCAACTAACATGGTTCGAGCAGCTTCTTTGACTGTTCTGTTTCTCCGTTCTGCTACTCCATTCTGTTGCGGTGTTCTTGCAGCTGATGTTTCATGCTGTATTCCAAACTTAGTGCAAAAGTCAGTAATAAAGGAGTTCAGAAATTCTGTACCTTTATCGGATCTGATCTTTACAATACTGACACCCTTTTCATTTTGTAATCTCTTGAGCAGCTCGGGTATCTTTGTTGTTGTCTCATTCTTCTTATATAAGAATACTACCCAGGTAAACTTGGAATAACCATCCACGATTACCAGAGTATATTTACGTCCGCGGAGACTAACTAGTGTAATTGGTCCAAATAAATCCATATGGAGCAGTTGCAATACTCTGCTGGATGCTAGTCCTGGGATCCCCTTGAATGAGGCTTTTACCTGTCTTTCTTTCTGACATGCGACACATGTCTAATCCTTAGAGAATACCTCATTCGGGAGACCCTCAACCAAAGACATCCTTGCTATCTTGTTAAGAGTTTTAAAGTTCAGATGGTTCATTCTCTTGTGCCAGAGCCAACTGCTGCTTTTTGGAACTCTTAACAATCAGGCATTCATTTCTTGGACAACTGTTCCAATCTGCAGTATATATTGTTCCTTTCCTTGAATCAGTTAACAAAATCTGTTGAGTAGCTCGATTCTTGATAGTGCACTGATCAATTGAGAACTCAACACTGAATCCGTTGTCGCAGAATTGTGAAACCGATAACAGATTATGCTTTAAACCTTCGACATACGAGACTCCAGTAACCGTTACATCATCATTCTCTAAGGTTCTGAATCCTCTGGTAAAACCAAAGTTATCATCACCAAAGAGTACACGTGGGCCTTCTTGTTCTGTGTAAGAGCTAAGGAGATGTTTGCTTCCTGTCATGTGCCTTGAGCATCCACTATCGATCTACCAGATAGTTGCTTGTACACCTCCTTTATTGGCCAAATCCACGCGAACCTACAATCAGACCAGGCTTTAGGTACCCCAGTAGAATCGGGTCCTGGGGGGTTAGGAGTACCTTTCGGGATCCAAACATATCTGGAACCTTTGTTGAAAACAGAGGGCTTGATTTGTCTCCCATAAACATCTACATAATCATACGTTTCTTCATATGCAATCTGGTCAGTATGATTATTAGTGTGAGCTTTGGATGAATCAGAAGACTTGGGATTTTTCATTGATATTTTGTCTTCTTTTAATCCAGTGGGGCTCAGGTGCAGCAGCCCTAGGTTTCTGATTATAAGGGTAGGTATGACTGTTACCATTAAAAGATTCATATCTTTTTGGCATAGATGGTCTTAGCAGTTTACCCTTAGCTTGCTTGTTAGGCAGCTGGACCTGATTAGGTTTCAGATCAGATTTCCCTTTGAGAGGTTGTCTTTTCTGATTCCTAATCTGCTGATCAGGTTGAGGTTTCTTCAGAAGAACTGGATTCTTCTGTTGATTCCTCGGCTGATGCTTGATCAGTTGGGGTCCATTTCTGTTCCCTTTCTGATCAGACATTTTCCTTGCCTGGTCAACTGATCCTTGTCCCTTATCTGATACAGATTTTGCTTTTCGTGTATCCTGATCAGAAACTCGTTTGATTACACTTTTCTGAAGTGAACCAGACGGGGCTTTTGAGGATGTAGAAGGGTGTTCATACCCAATTCCCTTCTTATTAGTTGACGTACAAAAATAGTTGTTCAGATCTTGAACAGTTTTAGATGATTTCATAAAAACCTCTATTTTCTTATGCAAACTATCCTCAGTAACTTTTAGACTCTCATGCATTCGGAAGAGTTCATCAAACTTAGCTTGAAGGATTTTGAAATCATCATCTTGTTGTTTGTTAATGGCTAGTTGTTCCATAATCAGTTTATCCTGATCAGAAGAGCTGATTTTCAGAACTTCCAGTTATGTAGTCATCTTTTGAACAGTTTCTGCTGATTTTAGTTCAGCAGCTTTTCTTGCAGCATTTTCTTTAACAAGCTGAATGTTTTCTATCCTTAGCTTTTCGTTCTCAGCTTCCACTATGGTATAAGTGTCTACTGCATTGGAGAGATCATCAAGCAATTGCTCACTATAGGGCTGCAGGTCAATCTCTCCAGCAGGTGTGCTCAGCACAGCTGGTGTGGAAACTGAAAGCACAGATAGTTTAGAAGATACCTCAGATTGATCTTCTTCCTTGGCCATGAGACAGATGTCATCATCAGATGAGAACATCAGATCATCAAAGTCCTTGAAATCATCAGCATTGCTCATCAGGCAGAAGTCTTCCACAGATGAGTAGCCAGAATCTTTTGATGGTAGATAAGAGTCGTCTATTCCAGTAGTGTCAGCAACCATAGCTTTCCTGTCTCTGTATCGTTGCTCTCTTTTGTTCCTCTTATCTTCTCTTTCTCTGGGCGTCAGGTCAGGGCAGTCTGCACTGTAGTGACCTGGTTTCTGGTAGTTGAAGCAGACTCCTCTCTCTACGGAACTTCTTCTGGCAGGTGAGTCATGTCTTCTGTATGATCTATCAGGTGACTTCCCGGCTTGCCTTTGATCTGAATTTCTCCT
Source organism: Stenogyne calaminthoides (assembly GCA_037126765.1). Lineage (NCBI taxonomy): Eukaryota > Viridiplantae > Streptophyta > Magnoliopsida > Lamiales > Lamiaceae > Stenogyne > Stenogyne calaminthoides. Next base: position 15,169,860 of record JBBCBC010000012.1, on the reverse strand, counting down.
TTTTGATTTGTGATCTTCAGCACGATCATCTCTTTTCTTTTCTCTTTGGTCGTCTCTTCTGTCATCAGATCTGTTTCTTTCCTGCGATTTGTCAGACAATCTTCTATCTCTTCCTCTGCTATTCTGATAGTCTTTGTAGAATCTTCTATACTTTCCCAATTGAATGTTTGATCTTTCAAGCTTTCTGGTGAGTAGAGCAATTTGTTCATCTTGACTAACAATATTTCCAATATGCTCAGAAGGTTTTGAGCCGCTGCCGCCTGCTTTGAATGTTACTGCTTTAGTTGTTGCAAGTGTTGTTTCGGCAGATGACTCATCATCTTCCTCTCGCCCTCTCTCAATCAGGTCGAATTCATGGGCTTTCAGATTTAAGAACAAACTGCTCGGCTTCATCTTCGCTATATCTTGGCAGTCTTTGATCACTATAACCTTCATATCCCATTTCTTCGTTAAAGATCTCAGAATCTTGTAGTTGATGTCCTTATCGATCATTTCACGTCCTAATTCCCTGGGCTTGTTTATTGACATGGTAATCCTTCCATCTAGCTGGTTGATCGTCTCGTTAGGTAGCATCTTGAGTTTCTTGAACTTAACCAGTTCGGCTTGTAATCTGATGTCCTTTATTTGTTCATTTCCTTCGCATATCTCAGCTAGAGTATCCCACATCTCCTTCACAGTCTTGAGATATTTGATCTTCTCTCTTGTGATCTTATCCGTCGTCTTCATGATGATATGTCTTGCAACTGTATCCAGATTTGACAGCTTTCTTTCTTCAGCATCCATCAGAGCTGGACTCTTTCTGATCCGAGCGCCAACAGGAAAATCTGGATCAAGAACTTCCATCATTCTGCTGCTTATAGCTCCCAGATGATTGCTCATGAGTATGACCCAATCTGCATACTCATCAATACCAAACTTGGGTAGATCATGATACATACCGGATGTATTATCCATGCTTAGTGAGTTTTGAAAACAGATAAAAATTTTAAAAATGGCTTTTCAAGATCTGTTCAAATGACCACAATGGTTCTTCCTCAAGAACCGATGATACTCAAAGCCAGTGGTCTGTAGAACCACTGCTCTGATACCACTTGTAGGTCCCGAACGAGTTTTGTGAGGGCAGAAGTCTAGAGGGGAGGGGTGAATAGACTTCTGAAAACTTTTCGTGCAAGATCAGGTGTGATGGCAGGTTGCCTGATCAGAGTGCGAGTGAATCAGTTTGGACTGATATCCAACTTACTGATTGCCTGATGGCAGATCAGTTCGGTGTCTATCAGTTTAACTTATGTGCGGAAGCTAGTTTTAACCCGTGTGAAAAACCAGTTTTTAGAGAATCAAATTCTACAGTCTGTTTTCAATCAGATGACTAAAGTGTCAAACTGATCAGATCAATTGCTTGATGCATACTAATCCTAAATCAGAATATGTATGCAGTTTAAACTCAGTTGTGTGCGGTAGTGTAAAGCAAATAAGAGCAAGTAAATACACACAAGTTTTTTATAGTGGTTCGGACAACCATTCCTACGTCCACTCTTCCCTATCACAAGGGGCACCAACTTAACCAACTGGACTTAGTTTAATGTGTTAGTCCAACACAGTACAACCAATAGATGTTTAAAGAGTTCTCACTCAATCCGATCCCAGAAATCAGAACTAGAAACCCTAGTCTAAAATCTTGCTAAACAAACTTAACCTAACTTTTGGGTTTGGGTAAGATTTGTTGTTGTTCCAACTGGAAATCTATCCTAGTGTTTATGTAGCCTAAAGCTAGAGGATGATATTTCTATGCTAAGACCTAATGGGATGAACACTTATAAAATAAACTTGAATTTTGTGTTCTTCGTGCGGAAATTTTGCTATAGCTTGAGCTTGATGATAATTTCCGTGTCTTCACTATGAAGAGTGATCCCATATTTATAGACCTCGAAATCAAAGAGCCGTTGGAGAGCAATTTGAATTTCAGGCTATTTTTGGTAGGTTGCAGGATTTGATGTGACGTGCTTCAAAAACGGCATGGCCGAAAGCGTGAATAGTTGTCCTTTATAGTCGTTTGACTATGCAGCGCCGAAACCCGTATTGTTAGCTCCGTACATACGTGTCTTGTTCTCATTGGTTAACAAGTACACTTTTCAGTGTTTGTTCTTGTTGGTCCCGAAAAACCCGATTAAAAACTCATAAAATCTCAATGGGAGGTGACTTAAATTTTTTTTTTAATGTGTCTTATGCAGATTTGCTAAAGTATGTATGTAAGTTAATATGAAAGCAAGTAAGAACACAAGTATTTTTATAGTGGTTCGGAGTCCAAGTCCTACATCCACTCTTCCCTTCATGGGGCACCAACTAAACCAACAGATATTTATGGAGCTCTCACTCAACGGGACTTATCTCCCTCATGGGATTGCCTATAGATGTTTAATGAGTTCTCACCCTCACGGGACTTATCTCCCTCACGGGATCACCTATAGATGTTTAATGAGTTCTCACTCTCTCAGGACTTATCTCCCTCACGGGATTGCCTATAAACTACCTCACTTAACCACTAATTTTCTCTCACAAAAAAGGGTTTGAGTTTGGTGTTATTTCCAACTAGGTGAGATTTTCCCTTACATTGTTTTAGCCTTTAAGCTAAGGTTGGGAAAATCTCTCTAAGCTTATGATATGACATTTATGCTTAGATATAATGAAGAACACTCTTGGGTAAATTTGGATATTTAATGTTTTGTGTTCTTGAATGGAGATGCTTGAATATTTGGCTTTAATTTTCACTTTGCAGATCCTCCATTATCTTCTTTTGAAGATAGTGCAATGTATTTATAGTGTGGATTTGAATATTACCGTTGGAGAGTAAATTCAAATCCATACTAATAGTCTTCCTGCTTTTCTTTCACCTTTTGCACTGTTGCTTGCAACTTTATATCACATCCATATATATGTTGTTATCTTATCATTTGCCAGCTGATTTTGTGTGTCTAACGGATCTGATCAGGTCGCCAGATTACTGTTCATCTCTTCTGATTCTGGTCGCCTGATTTGGTATGAAGATTTCTAGTCCAGTGCGATCAAGACATCAGATCGATTCAAAGATATCGATCGCTCTGTTCAAGATAAAGCAGATTCGATCTCGGTTGGGATTATACTGAAAAGTATGCTTTTTACTTTGTATAATCGAAACTGAATTTTCAGACTTATTTATTGAAATAAATTGTTTATCACTGATGCTTTAAATATGATTGAATGTTATATATATTTACTGCATAACTGTTCAATAGTTCGTACGTGTTACACTGTAGTTAATTTAGTGATACCAAATCACAGAAGATTAAATTAACAGTCCCTTGTAACTAAAAGTACGTCATTCACGACCTAGATGGAAATGAACAACCATCACGAAAGGTTGAGGTGTAAGGCTCATATTGGTTTGTCTTGACCAAGAGATTACACTAGTGCATGATCGATCTATTTGAATAGGACCCTACAGGAGGATAAATTCTTGAATCGAACAAGGAAGAATTAGACCTCGGTGGTTCGTTGTTTCTTAACCTTCATTCCCTTAAATAGGATCAAGTGGGATTGGTAACTATTGCTTTGACTTATCATGGGTAAATAATCGTAGAGATTCAATACTTTTTATCTTGGGCAATATTATTGGTCACATGTGATTGCTAAGATTTAATACGAAGAATCGGTGCAAATGCTTTTGCTTGATTTGCCCCCCTTGCGAGGTTCATAAGTTTTATCATACCAAATCTTGCAAGTGGAATTAGTTTCGGTATGGATAATAATGTTGAACCGTTTCTCGACCAAGGACAAAAGATATTAATTAACGGAAAGCTATTTCAAAGGTGGCTTGAATTAATTAATGGGCTAGATAATCTTAAACACGGAAATAATGTCCGGAGCCATATTGATCGTAATATGGGTTAAGATGGATGGTGCAATATTAATTATGTAGTGGGATTAATTAATATTTATGGGCTTGAATTATATTGTGGCTCAATATTAGATATTCAAGATCCATTAGAAGGTCCAATCTTAATTCTCTTTAAAGGCCCCCGAGTAGCCCAACATATAGTCCAATAACCTAAAAAGGTGATTAAAATAAAATAAATATTGTTGCTTATATTTCCTCTAATTTTTCGAAATTTATGGATAAAAGAGGGAGAAAGATTTTCTTGGAATTTTGTTATGGAATGAAGATATGTATTTTTGGAATACAAGATTATCTCATTAAATTCAAGAAATCTCCCACTTGGTTATCTATATAGAATATTTCGAAATTTTGAAAATATAGTCGGCAAGAAAGATTTTCTTGATTTTCTTGAAAAGATATTATGGAAGATATGTATTTCTTGAAATTCAAGAGTATCTCATAAATTCAAGAAGATCCAAATCTTGGATTCTTGTAGCACTAAATTTTCGAAAATCACCATAATAAAGGAGGTGGGATTTTTGTAGAATATTTTAATTATGGGAAAAAGAATATAGAAGATATATTCAAGATTTCTTGGTGACCAAGAAAAGTCTTTTCCCACATTGATTTTCTACATAAAATTCGACCACCACCCTCTCCTATAAATAGGGGATGATTAGTTCATTCCCAAGTACAATTCCATGTGCTGGAAATATTAGCAAATCCACATAAGTGGTGCAACAAAGTTTATTTTTCCTTTTGTTAATTGTTCGACGAGTGTCCTTCCACCGGATAGTTGAGCAAGGGCTAAGGGAATACTTGGGAAGTTCTTTTGGTTAGTCCGTCCGACCAAGTCTTTGCCTTATCCCGAGAGGTACGCCACGTAAAACCCATAGATTCGCATGCGTGGGTTTTACGTGGCTTTTTTATATGCATGATTTGTTGTTGCAATTATTATTTGAATTAATATAGGATTAATTCATGCTAGTAATAATTAATGAATTAAATTTGTATTTAAATATTCACCCCGAATAGATCTGTGCAACTCATTCCCCAACAACCGTATCGAGCCATTTATTTGGACTCAATTTTTTAAATTGTAATTTAATTCATGGACATTAAATTTGAAATTGGATAGTAGAACTATTAGATCTGTTTTGCAGGTATCCAATTGTCATGGATTTTAATGTTTTATTTTGCATGCATATAAACCGTGGTTTTTTAATTCGATTCGATTCGATTTGTTTTGCCTCGTGAGAAAATCCACGAGTAGACTAGGATTTGCTTGATTTGATCAATGTAATAGACTAGTCTAGATCTAGGTTTATTTATTTTTGTAAATAAATCAGAACCGGATCGAAAACCAAGAGACGAAGAATTAAAGGACGTAAATCCGCAATCGGGCAGAGAAGGCGGCGCGCTGCCGAACGCGGTGCGGAGGCGATGGTCGCGGCCAAGACGGGCGGTGATGAGGGTCAAGGCCGACGGGCGTGCACGCCAAGGCCGAAAGCGGACGGTGGATGCTGGCGGGCGGATAAAGGCTACGGATACGCAGTAATCGCCGAGGACGCGCGAAAGTGAGGAGGGTAAAGTGATGCTGGATATGTGCGACGTCGCCGAGAATCGCCAAACCTCACGAGCACCGCCGAGGCATCGGCGAAAGCACGCTCCGCCAGCGGTGCCGAGGTTGCCCCCCAGTTAGTGGCCGGCGGATGCGGGCGCGGCATCCTGCCATGAAGCCGCTTTTGGCGTGGGCGTTCGAGACGCAAGTATTTTTTTTCGAGACGAACGAAAGGGGGAGAAATTCGAGACGTAGCTTTTTCAAGATCGCCCAAAAAAATCAAAACCATGACAATCGATAATTTGTGCCCAATATGTTTATTTTTCTATTTTGCTTGATTTATTTGTGCTATCTTATGCTTTATTTAATTTGTTTAAATGTGTTTGCATGAGGGTTGCCAAATGGAAAAATCTCAACTTCAAAATTACTAAGTATGTTTTAAATAATTAATTGACAATTTTATTTCGATAATAAAATTGAATTAATTTTGACCTCCATGATTTATTTATTTGTGAATTCTTTTGGAGAAATTCCCACGGGGACGGTCAAAAAGATAGGTTTCACATGAATGAATTCCGAACAGATGATTGTGGGTTATTACTAGTGGCGACGATGACCCTCCCCACGAGGCTCGATCAAAGCGGAATAGTAATCCTGTATTTAATCATGGTTATTACTTAGGTATAAAATTGATATGCATATACTTCCCCGAAGTCCCTGTCAATTTTATATTGGTCAAGGGGAGCAAACTATTAATCTGGATATTAAAGGTTTGTAATCGTTCTTCTTTGTAACTCGTTGAATGTGTTTAAATAATGACCCACCCCACGTGGCTTATTTAAACTGTTTTTGAGATGTTGGCTGATGCATGTCCATTTTTTTTTTGAGATTTTAATATGATGCATGTGATCGAACCTTGTGATATTTTTGTGCTTATGCATATTATTATTTATTTCAGTTCATCATGTCGAAACCTTTTAATCCTTTGTTCAATATCTTTGAAAGACAATTTGCTCACCGGGAGAAAAATTTTGTTGATTGGAATCGAAAACTCACTATTGTCCTCATCAGACAAAGCCATAACGGGTTTCGACCACACCTAAACCGGATAAACCATCGATGAGTCCACTAAAGCGGTTAAGAAAGAGTATGCCGATCGGGAGCGGTCTAACGAAATGGCTAAGTGTACCATCTTGGCTTTATGTCGGATGTGTTTGCAACACCAACACCGAACGTTGAGACCATGCGGAAATCATGACTAGTCTTAAAGCGATGTTTCAACATCGTAACCGTGTGGCTCGTCCGATCACCATGAGGGACTTGCTCTCTATGAAAATTGTGGAGGAACGCCCGTAAGGGACCACGTTCTCGGATGATGGCTCACCTTAATAAACTTGAGGTACTTGGCGCCTGAATACGATATCGAGACACAAATCGATTTTCGTGCTCCATTCTCTGTCGAAAAGCTTGAACAATTGGGTTGAACTACCGGATGAATAATCGAAGTTCTCGATGCCCGATCTGTTGCAAGCTTTAGTCTCGGGCAGAGGTGATATTAGGCGAGAAAAGCCCAAGCCTTGGTGGCAAAACGGACCTTCTTCTTCTTCTAGACCAAGGGGTGGTAAGAACAAGAAAAGGAACAAAGGCCACAAGCAAGTGAACTCAAGTGTTGCCAATGGCAAAGATAAGGTGAAGAAGGGTGGTGGAGTGAACAAGCCAGCTAAGGGGAAGTGCTTCAACTGCGGTGAGAAAGGACATTGGAGGTCAGCCTGTTCCAGACCTAAGTGGGATGGACAGAAAGGTAATTCTCACGCACTAGTTGTTGAAACTTGTTTAGCGGCGTATGCCTCCCATTTTGTGGGTGGTGGATACGGGATCCACTAATCATGTTTGTTTCACATTCTGAGGGGTTCAAGCGGACTGGCAACTTAGTGGGAGTGAGGTCCTCATCACATTGGGCGATGCTACGAGAGTGGCAGCTGAAGCAGTGGGAGAAGTGCACCTGTCTTATGAAGACAGTGCTTTAATTTTTGAGATATTCTTACGTTCCGAATTTTTAGAAAGAATTCATTTTCAGTTTCTAAACTTTTATGATGGATATTTTGGTTACTTTTTTAATAAAAGTTGTTACCATTTTTTTGATAAATTTATCTGTCATGGAACGTTGTTGAATGATCTCTATACAATTAATTGTGCACACCACTCACTTAAATGTATCCTATAACACATCAATCTGCTTCGAGAAAAGAAAACGTTCATCGACGTGAGCGAGACACTTTTTGACATCTAAGATTAGGGTCATATAAATCCAAAGAGGATCCAAAGGTTGGTGAGAGACGGTTCACTAGGGTTTTCTCCAAGTTGAACCGATTCCAACCTGCGAATCATGTTTGGAGAGTAATATGACCGAGAGGGCAATTTGGAGCCAAGGGAATAGGGCCAAAGAAGTGTTAGAGATCAAGCATACGGATGTCGTAGTTCAATGTCAACCAAAGCAAAAGAGGAGGTTATGAGTAATTTTATTGATGATTACTCAAGGTACATTTTCCTTTATGAAGCATGAATCTGAGACCTTTGAGAAATTCTAAGAATTTAAGGCTCAAGCAGAGAATCATGTGGAAAAACGTATCAAGTCTCTACGATCTGATCGTGGAGGCGAATACCTCAGCGATGAGTTTTTGAACTACTTATCTGATGAAGGGATTGTATCCCAGCTCACCGCACCCGGAACCCCTCAACAAAAACAGGATTGCAAGAGCGAAAGCAAATGTAATTCTTTTGGAAATGTTTAGATCAATGATGAGTTATACGGATCTTCCCGAAGTCGTTTCGGGGTCATGCCATGGAAAACAAATGACTTACATTACGAACTTGGTGCTATCCAAATCGGTTCCCGTAACCCCAAAGAATTGTGGGTGGGGCGCAAGTCTAGTATGAGACACATGAGAACTTTGGGGTGTCCGGCCTACGTGTTGGACAAGGAAACCGGTAAATTGGATCCTCGATCAGAATTAAGGTTGTTTTGTAGGATACCCCGAGGGAACAAAAGGGTGAATGTTCTATAGTTCCGAAGATCAAAAGGTGGACATCCGCACCCACTTTAGATTTTGGAAGAAAACTATAGAACCAAAGAAAACCCAGAAGTGAGATTACCTTAAATGAGCTTAGAGGGCAAACTCAAAGGTCGATCAGATTTAGATGATATACCAAACGATACGTTTTCACAACCGGAGCCTTGTTATAGTGGGAGGGTTGTTAGACAGCCCGAGAGATTCATGGGAATAGGAGAGTCCTCGAACTTGATTCCCGGAATCAGACCCATGGACATATGACGAGGCACTCCAAGATAAGGATGCAGTTTCTTGGCAAACATCAATGAAAGCCGAAGTGGGTTCTATGTTTCATAATAGAGTGTGGGAGCTAATCGAACCACTTAATGGGGTCAAACCCATTAGATGCAAGTGGGTATATAAGAGGAAAAGAGGATCTGACGGGAAGGTTGAAACCTTTTAAAGCAAGACTAATGGTGAAAGGTTATACTCAGAAAGAAAGGGATCGATTATGAGGAAAAAATTTCGCCCGTAGCCATGCTTAAGTCCATCCGTATTATCTTATCGATTGCTGCGCATTTCGACGTTGAAATCTGGCAAATGGATGTCAAGACAGTTTTCCTTAACGGAAGTCTTGATGAAGAGATCTATACGCAACAACCCCAAGGTTTCATTGAAACAGGCCAAGAACATCTTGTTTGTAAGCTCAAGAAGTCCGTTTACGGACTCAAACAGGCATCCAGAGCTTGGAACCAATGTTTTGATCATGTTATAATGTCTTATGGGTTTGATCAAAACGATTTTGAAAGTTGTGTGTATAAAAGAGTGTCGGGACTGCATTGGTATTCTTAGTACTGTACGTAGATAACATTGTGATCATCGGGAACTATGTGAAGGTGTGATCAGACGTAAGGGCATGTTTTTCAAAACAGTTTGATATGAAAGACTTAGGAAAAGCCGGACAAATCCTTGGGATCAAGATCACTCGAGATCGCAAGATAAGGATGATCGGGTTATCGCAAGTTTCATACATAGACACTGTCTTGAAATGCTTCAGCATGCAAGATTCCAAGAAAGGATTCGTACCTTTCAGACTTAGAATCCATCTATCCAAGAAAATGTTCCCTAAGACGAAAAGGAGATAGATGACATGAAAGGCATTCCGTGTGCTTCGGCTGTCGGAAACCTTATATATGCAATGCTGTGAATGAGAGCGGATATCTATTTTTCCCATAGGCATGGTAGCAAGATATCAAAGTAACCCAGGGAAAGCGCATTGGACGACAGTTAAAAACATTCTGAAGTGTCTGAAAAGAACTCGGGATAGAATGTTGATTTATCAGTCAGATACTCCAATCCCCATCGGCTACACGGACTCGGATTTCCAATCAGATATAGATTCCAGAAATTATCTACCTCAGTTAGTGTGTTTTCCATTTGGGAAGTGTAGCCATCAAATGGACGAGTGTGAAGAAGAAATGCATCACTGACTCAACCATGGGACTCGGGTAAGTAGCTGCTTGTGAAGCAGTGAAAGAACCGATTGGCTCTAGATCTTCTTAGTGGACTTGGATGATGTTTCAATTTGTGTAGCAGCAATATCGCTAGGGCGGTTGCAAATTCAAGAGAACCAAGAGTCCACGAGTCAAACAAACACATTAAAGGAAAGACATCTTATACGAGAAATCGTAAGAGAGGAGATATAGATGTGGCAAAGATAACGTCGAGGGCGACCTAGCGAGATCCATTCTGGCGTGCGCCTCTGAATACATTCGAGAGACATGTGAGTGGAATGGGTGTCAAGACCGTTGCTTAATCTGCTTTGAGTACAAGTGGGAGAAATTATTAGGTTCGTGTAGGTGACATTAGATGTCACGGACTACTCGAGACGTGTTGTAGTATACTTAAAAGCGAGTTTGAGTATAAGTGGGAGATTGTTGGGATTATCTTTGAAAAGTATGCTTTTTACTTTGTATAATCGAAAACCGAATTTTCGAGACTTATTTCTTGAAATAAATTATTTATCATCGATGCTTTAAATATGATTGAATGTTATATATATTTTTTGCATAACTGTTCAATAATTCGTGACGTGTTACATGTAGTTAATTTAGTGATACCCGGATCACGAGAAGATTAAATTAACAATCCTCAGTAACTAAAAAGTACGCCATTCACGACCTAGATGGAAATGAACAACCATCGCGAAAGGTTGAGGTGTAAGGCTCGAGATTGGTTTGTCTTGACCAAGAGATTACACTAGTGCATGGTGATCTTATTTGAATAGGACCTCTGAGGAGGATAAATTCTTGAACCGAACAAGGAAGAATTAGACCTCAGTGGTTCGTTGTTTCTTAACCTTCGTCCCTTAAATAGGATCACGTGGGATTGGTAACTATTTCTTTGACTTATCAAGGGTAGCGAATCAGAGAGATTCAATACTTTTTATCTTGGGCAATATTATTGGTCACATGTGATTGCTAAGATTTAATACGAAGAATCTTGTGCAAGTACGCTTGCTTGATTTGCCCCCTTGGGAGGTTCATAAGTTTTATCATACCAAATCTTGCAAGTGGAATTAGTTTCCGGTATGGATAATAACGTTGAACCGTTCCTCGACCAAGGACAAAAGATATTAATTAACGGAAAGCTATTTCAGTGGCTTGAATTAATTAATGGGCTAGATAATCTTAAACACGGGAAATAATGACCAAGGGAGCCATATTGATCGTAATATGGGTTAAGATGGATGGTGCAATATTAATTATGTAGTGGGATTAATTAATATTTATGGGCTTGAATTATATTGTGGCTCAATATTAGATATTCAAGATCCATTAGAAGGTCCAATCTTAATTCTCCTAAAGGCCCCCTGAGTAGCCCAACATATAGTCTTTTCCCACATTGATTTTCTACATAAAATTCGACCACTCCCTCTCCTATAAATAGGGGATGATTAGTTCATTCCCAAGTACAATTCCATGTGCTGGAAATATTAGCAAATCCACATAAGTGGTGCAACAAAGTTTATTTTTCCTTTTGTTAATTGTTCGACGAGTGTCCTTCCATCGGATAGTTGAGCAAGGGCTAAGGGAATACTTGGGAAGTCCTTTTGGTTAGTCCGTCCGGCCGAAGTCTTTGCTTATCCCGAAAAGTGTTCACGTAAACCCATAGATTCCGCATCGTAGGTTTTACGTGGCTTTTTTATATGCATGATTTGTTGTTGCAATTATTATTTGAATTAATATAGGATTAATTCATGCTAGTAATAATTAATGAATTAAATTTGTATTTAAATATTCACCCGAATAGATCTGCAGTAACTCATTCCCCAACAATGCATCAAAGACAATGAGATTCGATCCGTCAAGATAAATAGATCGGTTTACAGACAAAGAAATCGATATCGCCTGGTTAGTCAAAAATCGCGCATGCAATGAGATCAAATTCTGCCTGTTTTCTGATCTAGTCCGGAAATCATCAGTCTCGTCTTATTTTGATTAGTTCCCCCTCAACTTGTTACCTGTAAAATAAAACTAAGTCTAGAAATGCAAGCTTTCTATATAACTTAGCTTGTCCTATTACAAGGTGTTTTGACATAATAATCAAAACTAAAATTATCCCAACAATTCTACCAACTAAAGTTGACATTCTTCTTGTTCAGTTCAACAACGTATGACTGGTGTAACATCGATTGACACCGGTGTGTGGTGACCGATCGATAAAACCGGGTCATCTACGATAGAGTTTTTCGGTGCGGTTGTCTTAGCTCAACTAGCAGACTCGGCTGATGTAGGTCTTCTGGTCTTGATCTTCTGGTAGTCTCCTGATCTTTAGGTCTTCTAAAATTTTAGTTTCATGTCTTCACCTGATCATCTGACTAACTGGCTTATCTTCAGACTCGTCTGGTCTTCTGACTTTGTCTTGTCTTCTGACTTTATCTTGTCTTCTACTTTGTCTTGTCTTCTGATCTTCTGACCTGACCTATACATATTGATTTCCCCCTCAATATGTGACCTATTTTATACATCAGTTGTCTATACATTTCAGCTGGTCATCCTATCCTGATTCTAAGTCATTAGTCAGCTAATAGGTCTGACTGGTCCTATTACAATTTGTTTTGAACCTTCCATCAAAATTAAATACAAATTTCCCAACACTTATCTTTTACATCTGCGGTCTATACAACTCAGATGGTCATCCTATCCTGATTCTAAGTCATCAGTCAGCTAACAGGTCTGACTGGTCCTATTACAATCTGTTTTGGAACTTCCATCAAAACTAACTACAAATTTCCCAACAGAATATTTATTCTCTCTTGTGGTGGTCCCCCTCTTGTGGGGTGGTGGTCCCCCTGTTGTTGGGTTGCGGTTGGGGTTCCGAGTTGCAGTTTTGGGTAGTCCCCCTCTTGTTGTAATTGCGGTTCCGGTCTACGGCGAGATGAAATGATGTTGCCATGTGTCCGGTGGTAGAAGGAATTATTGTAATTGATTATGTTAGGAAACTATTGTAATTTATTGCCTTTAAAAAATGTCAATTAATAGTTTGGCATTATTATAGACAATGATTAATTTATAAGATAATTTTATGGAAAAATTAATAAATAAGCTTTAATACTTGAGCTAAATCAATGGATGTTAATTATGTAGTGATTAATATTTAAAAAAAAAACTATAATTGTTGGTCCCGATTTTTGGTGGATAAAAACCCATTTTGTTGCCACCGGACACGTGCTGAAGCGAACATGACATGTGATGCATATAAAACAGGGGTGAGGGCAGAGTGATTCCAAATTTTTGCTTTTAAGAACATGTGTGTTGTTTTGCTTTGTAATCGAATGCATATGACAAGTAAGAACATTAAGCAGTAAATGCACACAAGATTTTATAGTGGTTCGGACGAAACCCACCCTACATCCACTCTTCCCTTTCGGGGCACCAACTTAACCAACTGGACTTAATTTTATGTGTTAGTCCAACACCCAACAGATGTTTATCGAGTTCGCACTCAAACGGGACTTATCACCCTCACGGGATTGCCTACTCTCCCTTGCGGGATTGCTAGATATTTACCGAGTTCACACTCACCTAAAAACTTATCCTATCAAACTGATTTGGGTAAGGTTTGTTTGGTTTCCAACTTGTTTGAGATTTTCCCTTACATTTGTTTAACCTCAATTCTAAGGATGGGAAAATCTCTCTAAGCTTAGGATATAGCATTTGTGCTTAGATCTAGGGTAGAACACTCTTGAATATATGCGTGTATCTCTCGCTCTGTGTTCTATGGTGGGAATGCTTGAGTATATAGAATCGGGAGCACAATTCCTTTCAACGTGCCTTGTGTTGACTGCATTAGTCGTGCTACGATCAGGCCATATTTCAGGACTCGCATCATCTGGCACACGACCTTAGCTGGGAACTGCTGGAACCCATATTTTCTTAGCTCTGTAGCATCGTTTTCTACATTCTACACACTCTTCCACATTCATCCACACTTGATAATGAATGAAGAACTTGTATTTATAGTGTGGATTTGAATGTTACCGTTGGAGAGAATCACATTCAAATCCATACTACGCTGTAGCTTTTTGCAGCTTTTTCAGGCTTGTCGTATTTCTCTCAATGGTCCACGTCAAATTGAATCTACTTGGCTATATTCTTGATTTCTTCCGAGTCTCGGGATCTTGATTCTATTTGAGCCTTCAGTTATCTCGAGCTATCCGAGCCTTGGGTTATCTAAGTTATCCGAGTTTATCCGAGCCTTGAGGTTATCTCGAGCTATCCGAGCCTTGAGTTATCCGAGCCTTGAGTTATTTGAGCATTCGGAGTTATCCGAGCCTTGAGTTATCCGAGCCTTGGTTATCCCCGAGCCTCCAGTTATCGAGCCTCGGTGTCTTCGATGACATCTTTGAGTCTTGATTTCTTCAATTCTATCTCCGAGTCTCGGGTTTCTTGATTCAAATGGACTTTTCTTCACGGACCTTATCGTCGGGCATCTGAGACACTCGAGCTTACGAGGTTCGACTCTTACGAATTGACATCATCGACCCTCAGTCACATTGACTCAAAGCTATCGATTTCTTCTTTGCACGATCGATCATTTGGTGATCGGATCATCATATCTTCGCCAAAGATCTTAGGATAACATCAAGTAAGTACATCAGGTTAGCATATCAGGTTATTATATCTGATCTCGATCACGTCTGATCTCGATCAGTCTCTTTTGCTCATCATCTGATCTGCAACCTTCTCTTCTGATTTACTGGCTTTAACTTTTCTTCACATCTGATTTGCACAGCTCATCAGCTAACTTCGGAACTCATCTAACTCATCTGATCTCGATCAGTCTCATCTGCAGCCTCGTCAGATCTCAATCATCTTTTCCTAATTTCGTGAGTTCCCCCTCAATTTGATCTTTCTTTCCCCCTTAACTTGTTATCTGTAAAATAGCTTGAATAACACAAGTTAATAATGTTTTGGCATAATTTATCAAAACTAAAATATCCCAACAATTTCCCCCTTTTTGATAATGACGCCAAAATATTTAAAAAATATGCAATTACAGAGATCGAGTTTTTGGTTTTAAAAAGATCAGTTCAGGTGGTCACTTTGAAAACAGTGAACCTTTTGAACTCCTGCTTTGATACCAATTGTTAGTCCCAATTTTTGGTGGATAAAAACCCATTTTGCGCGTGCGGAAGCGAACATGACATGTGATGCATATAAAACAATGGAGAGGGCAGAGTGATTCCAAATTTTTGCTTTTAAGAACATGTGTGTTGTTTTGCTTTGTAATCGAATCCATATGACAAGTAAGAACATTAAGCAGTAAATGCACACAAGATTTTATAGTGGTTCGGACGAAACCCGCCCTACATCCACTCTTCCCTTTCGGGGCACCAGCTTAACCAACTTGACCAACTGGACTTAGTTTTATTTGTTAGTCCAACACCCAACTGATGTTTATCGAGTACGCACTCAAACGGGACTTATCACCCTCACGGGATTGCCTACCCTCCCTTGCAGGATTGCTAGATGTTTACCAAGTTCACACTCACCTACAAACTTATCCTATCAAACTGATTTGGGTAAGGTTTGTTTGGTTTCCAACTTGTTTGAGATTTTCCCTTACATTTGTTTAGCCTCAATGCTAAGGATGGGAAAATCTCTCTAAGTTTGGGATATAGCATTTGTGCTTAGATCTAGGGTAGAACACTCTTGAATATATGTGTGTATCTCTCGCTTTGTGTTCTATGGTGGGAATGCTTGAGTATATAGAATCGGGAGAACAATTCCTTTCAACGTGCCTTGTGTTGACTGCCTTAGCCGTGCTACGATCAGGCCATATTTCAGGACTCGCATTATCTGGCACACGACCTTAGCTGGGAACTGCTGGAACTCATATCTTCTTAGCTCTGTAGCATCGTTTACTACATTCTCCACACTTTTCCACATTCATCCACACTTGATAATGAAGGAAGAACTTGTATTTATAGTGTGGATTTGAATGTTACCGTTGGAGAGAATCACATTCAAATCCATACTACGCTGTAGCTTTTTACAGCTTTTTCAGGCTTGTCGTCTTTCTCTCATTGGTCCACGTCAGCTGAATCTAATGGCTATATTCTTCAGTTTCTTCTGAGTCTCAGGATCTTGATTCTATCTCGAGCCAGTTATCCGAGCCTTCAGTTATCTCGAGCTATCGAGCCTTGAGTTATCCGAGCTATCGAGCCCTTCGGTTTATCCGAGCCTTGAGGTTATCCGAAGCTATCCGAGCCTTGAGTTATCCCGAGCCTTGAGTTATCGAGCTTCGGGTTATCACGAGTCTTGAGTTATCCGAGCGCCAGTTATCCGAGCCTTCGGGTTATCGAGCCTTGAGGTTATCGAGCCTCGGTGTCTTGATGACATAATGAGTCTTGATTTCTTGAGTTCTATCTCGAGTCTCGGGTTTCTTGATTGGAGACTTTTCTTGGCCGGACCTTGTACGTCGGGCATCTTGACACTTTCGGGCTTCTTGAGTTGACTCTTCGAATCGAGACATCTTGACCCTCAGTCACATTGATTTCGAGCTATCGATTTCTTCTTTGCTGATCGATCGAATTTCGTGATTAGATCATCATATCTTCAGTTCAGCATCTTAGGATAGCATCAAGCCAGTACATCAGGTTAACATATCAGGTTATCATATCTGATCTCGATCAGTCTCTTTTGCTCATCTTCTGATCTGCAACTTTCTCTTCTGATTTGCTGGCTTTAGCTTTTCTTCACATCTGATTTGCACAGATCATCAGCTAACTCTGGAACACATCTAACTCATCTGATCTCGATTAGTCTCATCTGTAGCCTCGTCTGATCTCGATCATCTTCTTCTAATTTCGTGAGTTCCCCCTCAGTTTGATCTTTCGTTCCCCCTTGACTTGTTGGCATAATTTATCAAAACTAAAATATCCCAACAATTTCCCCCTTTTTGATAATGACGCCAAAATATTTAAAAAATATGCAATTACAGAGATCGGGTTTTTGGTTTTAAAAAGATCAGTTCAGGTGGTCACTTTGAAAACAGTGAACCTTTTGAACTCCTGCTTTGATACCAATTGCTGGTCCTGATTTTTGGTGGATAAAAACTCATTTTGTGCGTGCGGAAGCGAACATGACATGTGATGCATATAAAATAGGGGTGAGGGCAGAGTGATTCCAAATTTTTGCTTTTAAGAAAATGTGTGTTGTTTTGCTTTGTAATCGAATGCATATGACAAGTAAGAACATTAAGCAGTAAATGCACACAAGATTTTATAGTGGTTCGGACGAAACCTGCCCTACATCCACTCTTCCCTTTCGGGGCACCAACTTAACCAACTTGACTTAGTTTTATGTGCTAGTCCAACACCCAACAGATGTTTACCGAGTTCGCACTCAAACAAGACTTATCACCCTCACGGGATTGCCTACCCTCCCTTGCGGGATTGCTAGATGTTTACCGAGATCACACTCACCTACAAACTTATCCTATCAAAGTGATTTGGGTAAGGTTTGTTTGGTTTCCAACTAGTTTGAGATTTTCCCTTACATTTGTTTAGCCTTAATGCTAAGGATGGGAAAATCTCTCTAAGCTTAGGATATAGCATTTGTGCTTAGATCTAGGGTAGAACACTCTTGAATATATGCGTGTATCTCTCGCTCTGTGTTCTATGGTGGGAATGTTTGAGTATATAGAATCGGGAGCACAATTCCTTTCAACGTGCCTTGTGTTGATTGCTTTTAGCCGTCTTCGATCGGGCCCATATTTCAGGACACGCATTATCTGGCACACGACCTTAGCTGGGAACTGCTGAAACTCATATCTTCTTAGCTCTGTAGCATCGTTTGCTACATTCTCCACACTCTTCCACATTCATCCACACTTGATAATGAAGGAAGAACTTGTATTTATAGTGTGGATTTGAATGTTACCATTGGAGAGAATCACATTCAAATCCATACCTATTGTAGCTTTTTGACTTTTTTTCGGGCTTGTCGTCTTTCTCTCATTGGTCCACGTCAATTTGAATCTAATGGCTATATTCTTTGTTTCTTCCGAGTCTCGGGATCTTGATTATCTCGAGCCTTCGTGTTATCCGAGCTATCCGAGCCTTGAGTTATCCGAGCTATCGAGCCTTCGGGTTATCTCGAGTCTTGAGTTATCCCTATCTCGAGCCCTCGAGTTATCTCGAGCCTTGAGTTATCGAGCTTTCGAGTTATCTGAGTCTTGAGTTATCGAGCCTTCAGTTATCTGAGCCTTGAGTTATCGAGCCTTGAGTTATCGAGCCTCGGTGTCTTGATGACATAATGAGTCTTGATTTCTTGATTCTATCGAGTCTCGAGGTTTCTTGATTCAAGAGACTTTTCTTGGCCGGACCTTATGCGTCGGGCATCTTGACACTTTCGGGCTTCATCGAGTTCGGCTCTTCTTGAATCCAGACATCTTGACCCTCGGTCACATTGATTTCGAGCTATATCGATTTCTTCTTTGCTCGATCGATCAAACTCGACTGATTAGATCATCATATCTTCAGTTCAGCATCTTAGGATAGCATCAAGCCAGTACATCAGGTTAACATATCAGGTTATCATATCTGATCTCGATCAGTCTCTTTTGCTCATCTTCTGATCTGCATTTTTCTCTTCTGATTTGCTGGCTTTAGCTTTTCTTCACATCTGATTTGCACAGATCATCAGCTAACTCTGGAACACATCTAACTCATCTGATCTCGATCAGTCTCGTCTGTAGCCTCGTCTGATCTCGATCATCTTCTTCTAATTTCGTGAGTTCCCCCTCAGTTTGATCTTTCGTTCCCCCTTGACTTGTTGGCATAATTTATCAAAACTAAAATATCCCAACAATTTCCCCCTTTTTGATAATGACGCCAAAATATTTAAAAAATATGCAATTACAGAGATCGGGTTTTTGGTTTTAAAAAGATCAGTTCAGGTGGTCACTTTGAAAACAGTGAACCTTTTGAACTCCTGCTTTGATACCAATTGCTGGTCCTGATTTTTGGTGGATAAAAACCCATTTTGTGCGTGCGGAAGCGAACATGACATGTGATGCATATAAAACAGGGGTGAGGGCAGAGTGATTCCAAATTTTTGCTTTTAAGAAAATGTGTGTTGTTTTGCTTTGTAATCGAATGCATATGACAAGTAAGAACATTAAGCAGTAAATGCACACAAGATTTTATAGTGGTTCGGACGAAACCTGCCCTACATCCACTCTTCCCTTTCGGGGCACCAACTTAACCAACTTGACTTAGTTTTATGTGCTAGTCCAACACCCAACAGATGTTTACCGAGTTCGCACTCAAACGAGACTTATCACCCTCACGGGATTGCCTACCCTCCCTTGCGGGATTGCTAGATGTTTACCGAGATCACACTCACCTACAAACTTATCCTATCAAAGTGATTTGGGTAAGGTTTGTTTGGTTTCCAAATAGTTTGAGATTTTCCCTTACATTTGTTTAGCCTCAATGCTAAGGATGGGAAAATCTCTCTAAGCTTAGGATATAGCATTTGTGCTTAGATCTAGGGTAGAACACTCTTGAATATATGCGTGTATCTCTCGCTCTGTGTTCTATGGTGGGAATGTTTGAGTATATAGAATCGGGAGCACAATTCCTTTCAACGTGCCTTGTGTTGACTGCCTTAGTCGTGCTACGATCAGGCTATATTTCAGGACTCGCATCATCTGGCACACGACCTTAGCTAGGAACTGCTGGATCCCATATCTTCTTAGCTCTATAGCATCGTTTGCTACATTCTCCACACTCTTCCACATTCATCCACACTTGATAATGAAGGAAGAACTTGTATTTATAGTGTGGATTTGAATGTTACCGTTGGAGAGAATCACATTCAAATCCATACTCTGTTGTAGCTTTTTTGCGACTTTTTCGGGCTTGTCGTCTTCCTCTCATTGGTCCATAAATTTGAATCTAACGGCTATATTCTTGATTTCTTCCCGAGTCTCGGGATCTTTAGTTACGTCTCGAGCCTTGAGTTATCTCGAGCTATCTGAGCCTTGAGTTATCGAAATTTATCCGAGCCCCGGGTTATCCGAGCCTTCACGTTATCTCGAGCTTCCAGTTATCGAGCCTTGAGTTATCGAGCCTCGGTGTCTTGATGACATATCTTGAGTCTTGATTTCTTGATTCTATCTCGAGTCTCGGGTTTCTTGATTCAGCAGACTTTTCTTCCGGACCTTGTCGATCAGCATATCGACTTTCGGGCTTCTCGAGTTGGCTCTTCGAATCGAGACATCGACCCTCAGGTCACATTGACTCAGGCTATCTGATTTCTTCTTTGCTTGATCTGATCAGCTCGACTGATCAGATCAACACTTCTTCAGATCAACATATCAAGATAGCATCAGGTCAGTACATCAGGTTAGCATATCTGATCTCGATCACGTCTGATCTCGATCAGTCTCTTTTGCTCATCTTCTGATCTGCAACCTTCTCTTCTGATTTGCTGGCTTTAGCTTTTCTTCACATCTGATTTGCACAGCTCATCAGCTAACTCCGGAACTCATCTAACTCATCTGATCTCGATCAGTCTCGTCTGCAGCCTCGTCTAATCTCGATCATCTTCTTCTGATTTCGTGAGTTCCCCCTCAATTTGATCTTTCGTTCCCCCTTAACTTGTTATCTGTAAAATAGCTTGAATAACACAAGTTAATAATGTTTTGGCATAATTTATCAAAACTAAAATATCCCAACAATAACTTCTCATAAAAAAATATTCATTTAAACGAAATGAACAATCAATGATTTGAGGGATCAGTGAAATTCATTGTAACCTAAACTTTAGCTAAACATTGAATGTGCATACAAAAGATATAGTATACTAAAATTTTATACTTAAAAATAGAAATATAATATAAAAAATGGCGAACTAATTATAATAATAGAAAATAGATTTAAGTATACTCAATTGATCGATGGAATTACAATAATTTTTAACATTTAAAATTAAATTGATAAGAATTATTGATGAATTTTTATGTATGACTATGTTACAGTGAAAACAACCTAGACATATGGAAATATTTTTTAATTAATTAATTATATAGCAAAAATTATATATATAACCAACAATATTGAACATTTTATAGACAAAAGCTTGTATAGTAAATAGTTTTTTTTATAAAATAATAAAATCTGTACATATATACATATAAAAAAAGCGATCTAGAATTTTATTATTATATTATTTAGCAATCTTTATTTATTTATAATATTTAATGCATATAAATTTGCACGTTATTATGCATTGATATATGATTTCTGTCAAATTTGAAAATTAAAATAATAAATTAATTTAGAATCAATAGTAAGGATCGGATGTGATATTGGATTTGATTAAATTTCTAACATCCAAATATGTATATATACTTGCTAAGTTTATATAAATATGCATTCATTATTAGTTGAAAAATCATGTAATTATTTTAGAACTTCATCATTTAAATTTATTAATTTTCTGTCCATTATATATTGAAAATTTTAATGTATGGTGTTAGATTTATAGCAAAATAAACTGAATAAATTTAAATTTTGCAAAGTTGATATTTAGATATAAGAATAAAGAAGATATATAATTAATACGGTGATACCGTGACATTATTACATTAATTAGTATGTAAATAGATTTTTTAAAGAAAAATAACAATATTATTGGTTAGTCGAATCGGCCTCAGTAGTAGCAAAAAAAATACTACAAAGATGTTAATTGATAACATATGTTATTCATTTTCTATAATATTAAATCCTACTATTTAATATATTTATTTATATTCAACATAACTCAAGCTTGATGAATAGAATTATAGAAGGATGAACATCTCTCTTGCTTATTTCCTTCCAGTATTCCATCTTATTCTCTTCAATATTAAGTGTTATATCAGACGAATATTTGAAAATAAAATATGTTAGAATCATTAATAAAAACTGAGTTTAAAAAATAAAATTACATGCACTAATTCTTGGAGATTGTTTAAGATTTACAAAAATGATAATTATAGGTTGAAGACAAGAAGATGATTAAACCACAGGATCTACAAAATTCAGTAAAATGATGAATAAAATTGTAAGATCAGTAGAATCAACAAACGAAAAGAAGATGATTAAAGACGATACAAAAAATAATATAGTTAGACGACCAAGAAGTAGAAACAAAAAGACAAAAAAAAAAAGAGTTACTCACCACAAAATGATGAAATAGATCAGGAGTTGTCACTTATCATAACTAAATGTTGGTCCCGAAAAACCCGATTTAAAACTCGTAAAATTTCAATGGGAGGTGACTTAATTTTTTTTTTTTCGAATGTGATATGCAGATTTGCTAAAGTATCTATGACAGTTAATATGAAAGCAAATAAGAACACACAATTTTATATTGGTTCGGACAACTCGTCCTACATCCACTCTTCCCTTCATAGGGCACCAACTTAACCAACAAATGTTTACCGAGTTCTCACTCAAACGGGACTTATCACCCTCACGGGATCGCCTACCCTCCCTTTCGGGATTGCTTGATGTTTACCGAGTTCACACTCAAACGGGACTTATCTCCCTCACGGGATTGCCTACCCTCCCTTTCGGGATTGCTAGATGTTTACCGAGTTCACACTCACCTACAAACTTATCATATCAAACTGATTTGGGTAAGGTTTGTTTGGTTTCCAACTAGGTTGAGATTTTCCCTTACATTTGTTTAGCCTCAATGCTAAGGATGGGAAAATCTCTCTAAGCTTAGGATATTACATTTGTGCTTAGATCTATTGAAGAACACTCTTGGGTAAATTTGGATATGTAATGCTCTGTGTTCTTGAATGGAGATGCTTGAATATTTGGCTTTAATCTTCACTTTGCAGCAAACTCCATCATCTTCTTTTGAAGATAGTGCAATGTATTTATAGTGTGGATTTGAATATTACCGTTGGAGAGTAAT
The DNA here is from genome assembly GCA_037126765.1 of Stenogyne calaminthoides. Classification (NCBI taxonomy): domain Eukaryota; kingdom Viridiplantae; phylum Streptophyta; class Magnoliopsida; order Lamiales; family Lamiaceae; genus Stenogyne; species Stenogyne calaminthoides. The sequence goes on along the minus strand of JBBCBC010000012.1, from coordinate 15,146,853 downwards.
ATTCAAATCCATACTAATAGTCTTCCAACTTTTCTTTGTCCTATTGCACTGTTGTTTGCAGCTTTATGTCACATTCATATGTGTGTTGTTATCTTCTTATTGTCCAGCTGCTTTTGTGTGTCTAACGGATCTGATCAGCTATTCAGATCTGGTATGCATATTTTCGTCTCTTTGAAATTTGGTCTGCAGATTTGGATTGTTTCGTAAATGGTACGCATCGATTCGGCCAAAGATCGATCTTCGTGATCGATTCAAAGATTAATCTATCATCGATTCAAAGATCGATGAGTGCATCGATTCAAAGATATCAAGATCTGATCGATTCAAAGATCTTGATCGATTCGGCCTGTGGTCGAAGAGCTACAGATCGATTCAGAATCGCAGATCGATTCAAAGATAAAGAGATCGATTCGGAACCAGCCGGGTCGATTCGAAGCTACGGGTCAGAATCGATTCACGCCTGCAAATCGATTCAAGCAGTCAGATCGGTTAGGCCGCAATGGTCAAAGATAAAGAGCCTCAGATCGCATTCGGCCGCAAAAAATAAAGAATGAGTTCGGGAAGCCGCAGATCGATTCAAAGCAAAGAGATCGATTCAGCCCGCAGCAGAATCGATTTGAAGATGCGAGATCGATTCAGGCAGATCGAATCGATCGGCAGATTGGCAAAGACCTTTAGACAAGATCAGATACCAGATCTTTGATCATTCTTTGATCAAGACTTTCTCTTCACAAATTAGCATGGTTCTTCTTGTTCAGCTCATCAGGTTTATATGGAACTCATCGGTCTCGTTTCGTTCTGATCGCCTCATCTTCTCTTGATGAGTTCCCCCTCAACTTGTTACCTGTAAGAATAAAACTAAGTCTAGAAACACAAGCTTTCTATACAAGTTAGCTTGTCCTATTACAAGATGTTTTGGCATAATAATCAAAACTAAATTTATCCCAACACTAAATAAGCATACAGAAATGCAAGAGATCATAATAAACTAATACCAAATAAATCTAAACAACATAAAGCACGACAAATCAGAATAAGTTGGATAACGCGGAAATGCAAGAGATCATAATCATAATGATAATAAACTAATACCAAATAAATCTAAACAACATAAAGCACAATAAATCGGAATAAGTTGGATTGAAACCCACCTAAAATCTCTATGGAACTAGTATATATACTTACGAAATTGAGAAGGAATTTACGTGAAAATAACTTAGGAATTTCTTCAAACTCGTAGCGACGATTGTAATCCCCACTTCCAAATCTTGAATGTGATCCTCGTTACCAAAACCAAATAAAATTATAAATAACCTCCTGAGACATAGAACATAAATGCAAATTATTATTCAAAAAAGTTGAAACATCAATCAGGGTTAACCCTGGTCATATAAAAATGCAAAATAAATATAAGTTTAGATAAATAAAAATACAAGAAGTATGAATGCATAAATTAGATGTAACTCAGTAGTGATCACCAAGCCCATATATATATACTCAAGAATTTGAGAGGAATGTGAATCAAAATTAAAAGAGAGGCAAAATTAATGGATGAAATGAAGCAAAAAAATAAAACGTTTGAGCAGGTTTTGGAAAACAATGACAATCATAATTCATTGTGCATAAATAAATGGCCAAAATGAGACCAAAATTTAATATTATGGTATAAAATAGTATAGTTTTCCTTAACTGAAATGAGTGGCCAAGATTTATCAAGAAAATTAGATCAATGGCCAAAAAAAAAAAAAAAGAGCGGAAAATCTAAAAGGGAAACATGTAGGTGTATTATATAGTTATAGATAGATAAATTGTTTCTTACTTTAATTACTTTACCCGCACCTACACGCACGTCATATACATATTACTTGTAGCAAAAGTGTTGCACTGTTAATATGAAAAACATAAAACAGTTCTAGGGGAGTGTTTTGTAAAAAAATATTATTTTAGAGAAGTAATTAAAATTAGTGATTATGAGAAAATTGATTAATAGTAGAAGTTGATGGTGTTTGTAAAAAAAATCAAAGAAAAGTTGTTAGTTTTTGCAATAAAAGTTAATAATACTTAAAAAATGTCCATAAGCTACCAAAAGGAACCCCTATTTGAACTTTTAGCTTATAACATTTGAGAGTTTATTTAATCTAATAAAAGAGAAATAAAACACTCAAAATTAATTATACAAACAATTTTAAATGACTATAATCACTTATAATTTTTTACACATCCCCCAAAGTCATTGCATAAAGTTTGCTTTTATTACCGTAGACGACGTTCACCTAAAGAAAGAAAGAAAAAAATGAGCATGCAAGAGAGATTGGAGATTATCAGGTCAGACAGAGAAGTCACATTTCCCACCCTACAATAAAAGTTGATTTTTTAGGTTAAAATTGTGGATTAAGTGTGCCTAACTTATGCACAGCCAATTATATAGGCACTTGACTAATTAATTGGAACCTAACTAAGACCAAATTTAATATTTATTTTAGGGGTAATAAATCAGTTCACAATTCCACAATAAAAATGATATTAGGTAATATTATTAGGATTAATCAGGATGATCATGACCGCGTAGTCATTAATTTTTTTATATGCCTCGATATTTGATCCAAGAATCAATTAATTTAAGGGACCAATTCCACTGTCCACTAACATGACCCATTTGAAGTCATTGAATTGATCTATCTTAAGAATTGATAGAACATTTTAGGTTCCAAATCTAAAACTTAGAAAGAAGTACTCCCTCCGTTCCATTAGTTTGTTCACATTTACTGTTTTCTTGTATTTTAACGAGTAATTTTTTTATTAATATTTAAAATGATAAAGTAATTTTAAGGAGACATATAATAGAGGAGATATAGATTTATCATACATTTTTAAAAAAAATCATTTTAAATATATATTAATAAACAATTTATTTGCTAAAACACGAGAAAAAAAATTGTGTGAACAAACTTATGGGAAAGAGGGAGTATATTTTTAAGTCACAAGCATACATTATCAAGCCAACCCCCCACTGAAAGTTCAAAAGAAAATATCACGGGGCTGGGTCGAACCTGCGTAGTTATTATTATCTTATTAAATTCTGGCAAATGCTTCAATTCAATTTTATTAATGTTAAACCGTCTAAATTGGCATTTCAATTATTATAGTGCACTTTTTTTTTCATTCATCACAAATCATCTCTGATAATTTCCCCTTCCCCAACCAACCATCCTGTTAATCTTTTAACTAATAGTTATAATTTTAAAGTGTAATTAATTCTTAAAATGAACCAGTTCATGCAAAGTTTTGCTCTAACATGAAATGAGACATCCGTTCATGGACATTGAATTTTAATTCCCCGAATTAGTCAGTTCTTGAGCTGAATTACAAGTTATATAAAAAAAAAAGTTTCAACCATATAATAAATAAAAATGGTATAAAATCAATAAATATATACTTGATATTTGAATTGGTTTTTCACGAAACAATTTCAATGCACAATGTCCATATTTTGTATTATAACAAAAAACCAACATGCATGATACAACAAGACGCCACTATTTTACGTTTTAATTGTGTTGGCATGCTCTATATTAAAACCCAAGTAATTCGATAACCAAATATTGGTAAGACTTAAGTGTAACAGCTTACTTGATTATAAATTTATTCTAGTGAGTGACAAGTGGCCTTATTGGCCTTTAAATATATATAATTAGCATAGTCAATGAAGTACACATAAAACTGCAGCATTAATGCACAAGTGAGATTAATTAATTAAAAATGAAATGGAAATGAGATGAGATGAGCAGTCATTTTGCACGTTAGGTGACTAAACAGCCACCCTTTGTTCACTTATAACTACTTACTTTTTTATTTGAATTCACCATTTCCTTTTATCGTAGTTTATTCTTTTACAAAAAATATAAAAAAATGAGTGTTGATTTGTGCTAAATTGTATTTTGTCTCATGCTGAGACCATCTCATATGAGTTTTTATCAATATAATATGATGTCGTCGCCATAAATATAATTATCTCACAATAAACGAAAAGACAAATTTTCTTGTGAAAATTTGTTCACCATATGAAATTTGATTCATATTAATATCATAACATTCATTTACGGATATCATTACTCTTATAAATTAATATCATAATATTTATAATAAATATAATTGTATTAATTGATAAATGTTATGATATCAATATTATATTGTGAACAATTTTCAACAAAGACTAACTCAAACAAAAAACGTGATTAGAACACAACAAAAAAGTAAAGATCTCATGTGTAGTTGTGTATATAACATGCCTTCAAATGCATATGACATCAAACAAGCCTTGTTATAAGCTCCCCCACTCATTTCCCTTCTGAGCCAAGTCAAATTATTACATCGAATGATTTTTTTTAACAATATTAATTATTTTAACTGAATACTATTACTTGTTTTATTGATCTTTATTATTTGTGTTCAATGAACAATATTAACTGATTTTAGTGAACAATATTTCTTATTTTCATTACACAATATTAGTAATTATGACTAAACAATATTAATTAATTTCATTGAACAATATTAATTGTGCACCAGTTGTATAATACGACAAATACACACAAGTATTACTCCAATGAGCTGCATATGCTAGTAATAGAAGCAAAGGTGTTACAAAATCAAGAAATACAAAATCATGCCTAAACACTAGTAAAAATCAGGACATGATGCGAACAAAGTAACTTCAAAAATCTTGGTAAAAATGGAACCTTTAAGTGACACGAAACTTGTGATCAGTAAAAAATCAATGAACTTATTAACCATTGCATATCTTCCAAATGGAACAGAGAAAAACAGCAGAATTACAAGAGCAAACTTGTTGCAATCCACCAAGGCTTCAACTCTTCTTCAACAGGAGCAGGCAAGTTGAGATCAAGAAAATCGCGTATTTGTGGGGCCCATTTCTTGGGTTCGACGCATGGATGAATACTTTTCGATTGATCAGCTACTATATGTGATCTTTTTGTGGCCACCTAAAGCTTGGCCAGATTGGAAAACTGATGGTCCCGAATTTAGAGGAAAACCCATGCGTGCGCGGAAGAAACATGTGTAATGCATATAAAACAGGGGTGAGGGCAGAGTGATTCTAATTTTTGCGTTTTAAGTTCATGTCTGTTGTTTTGCTTATAATTGAATGCATATGGCAAGTAAGAACATAAAGCAGTAAAGAACACACGATTTTATAGTGGTTCAGACGAAACCCGTCCTACATCCACTCTTCCTTTCACAGGGGCACCGACTTAACCGACTGGACTTAGTTTAACGTGTTAGTCCAACACCCAACAGATGTTCACCGAGTTCACACTCAAACGGGACTTATCTCCCTCACGGGATTGCCTATAGATGTTTACCGAGTTCACACTCAAACGATCCTAGAAATCAGAACTAGAATCTCTAGTCTGAAATCTAGCAGAACAAACTTAACCTAACTTTTGGGTTTGGGTAAAGATTTGTTTGGTTTCCACCTAGGTTGAGATTTTCCCTTACATTTGTTTAGCTTCAATGCTAAGGATGGGAAAATCTCTCTAAGCTTTGGATATTACATTTGTGCTTAGATCTAGGGTAGAACACTCTTGAATATATGCGTGTATTTATAGCTCTGTGTTCTATGGTGGGAATGCTCTGTGTATGTGGCTCTTGGCTCTGTAGCATCTTTTTCCACATTCTCCACACATTTCCACACTTAATAATGAAGGAAGAACTTGTATTTATAGTGTGGATTTGAATGTTACCGTTGGATGGAGTCACATTCAAATCCATACTATTCTGTAGCTTTTTGCAGCTTTTTCAGGCTTGTCGTCTTCCTCTCATTGGTCCACGTCAGCTGATTCTAACGGCTATATTCTTCAGGATCTTCTGAGTCTCAGGATCTTTAGTTCTATCTGAGCCTTCAGGTTATCTGAACCTTCAAGTTATCTGAGCCTTCAGGTTTCTTGATTCAGCAAACTTCTTTTGAGCGGACCTTGTCTGATCAAGCATACTGACACTCAGGCTTACTGAGTTCAGCTCTTCTGAATTCAGACATCCTGACCCTCAGGTCACATTGACTCAGGCTATCTGATTTCTTCTTTGCCTGATCTGATCAGCTCGACTGATCAGATCAACACTTCTTCAGATCAACATATCAAGATAGCATCAGGTCAGTACATCAGGTTAGCATATCTGATCTCGATCACGTCTGATCTCGATCACGTCTGATCTCGATCAGTCTCATCTGCTCCTCTTCATATCTGATCTCGATCACGTCTGATCTTGATCAGTCTCATCTGCTCATCTTCTGATCTGCAACCTTCTCTTCTGATTTGCTGGCTTTAGCTTTTCTTCACTTCTGATTTTGCACAGCTCATCAGTTAACTCCGGAACTCATCTTACTCATCTGATCTCGATCAGTCTCGTCTGCAGCCTCGTCTGATCTCGATCATCTACGTCTGATTTCGTGAGTTCCCCCTCAATTTGTTCTCTCGTTCCCCTTAACTTGTTATCTGTAGATTAGCTTCAAAAACACAAGTTGATAATGTTTTGGCATAATTCATCAAAACTAAAATATCCCAACAAAAACTTTGAAGCAAATTGGGCACTCGTGGTCTTTATTCTTCTTTCTCTCGATTCCCATATCGATCTTTTCTTTTAAGAGTAGCGAACTCTCCGATTGGAGGGTGTTTTCGGTTGTTGGAGCACAACAACCTTTGAACTTCTTATGGCTAGCTCTGTGTCCACCTAATGCTTGGTAAGAATGAAAAGCTTTCTTGAAAATTACGCACGCGAATTTGGATCCAAATTCGTTGTTTTTATTGATCGAAACCTTTGTAGAATTGACTTCTGATTCGAAGAAATCATCATCACAAACTCTTTTCAATTTCTTTCTTTGAACAAATGGACCTTTAGATGACTCGATTATAGAATTCATGGAATCCATAGATAGCAAAATTAGACTCAGCCACTTCTTGTTGATCTTGATGATTAGTATTGGTTTTTGTGTCGTACCTTTTAGCGCGATTTGATCGCTTCTTTTGATGATCGCTTGAGATATTTAAAGATTCTTGTGAGTGGGATTTCATGTGGCCAAACAGGGCCTTGCAGGACTGGAAAGCTTTGCCACAATCTTTGCAGTGGAAATTCTGATCAAGGAAAGAAGAATGGTGCTCACTTTTTTCCGGGGTTCTTTTCGTCTTCTTTTCGGGATCTAGTTTTTGATTATCGATTGATGAAATGTTGATGAGATGAGACCTCATATGACCACCTAATGATCTACCGGTGGGGAAAGTTTTGTTGAAGAATTTGCGCTCGTGTTTCTGATCTTCCTGCATATTTGATCACTTGAATTATGCAGAAGTGAATCGAATTAATTAATAAATGAGAAAGAAAATTCAGAAAAATGTTGGTTTGATTGAATTGTTGAAGCAGAGGAAATTGTGATGAAGAAGAAAAGTGTGTATTAAAGAAAGAAGGTGTGTGTGTTGTGTGTTAGTAGAAGTAGTAGTAGCTATAGGGTAGTTGAAATGAAGGGTCGGTTAACTTTGTGGGTAATGATGGTGATCAACAAGCCAATTGCATTAGGGAGGAAACAATAATAATATTATTAAAAAGTGAAATGTAATTGTTATTTATGTTGAGTTTCTCTCTCTTGCATACACTACTACATGATCTGAGAGGAGAATCCATGCATGAAAACAAAGATAAAAAAAGAAAGCGGCACGTGAACTCCAACCAGCCACCACAATCCAAGGGTGATTAATTTTTCAAGTGGATCGAACTAATCCAACCAAAAGACAGTATAAATTCTTGAAATTAATTTAGGGGATATTACGAGAATGAGGCACACTTGTATGAGACGGAGTATAAGTTGAACATTGACGCTTTAACATTTTGGAAGGAGATAAATGTAATTTATGTTAAGTTATAACATGTCTGATGCATGAGATCATCTCATATAAGTTTTTTGTCTACGAAAATTCTTCTTTAATTTGTTTAAGTGACTAAATAAATATCGTAGTAGCTAGTTTGCATAAATTACCAAAAAACCTAGTGGTTATAGACTTAGGCCTTGTTTGTTTATAGTTTTGAGGGGATTTGAAATCCTGTAGAGCGGATTTGGAAGGATTTGATATAAAGTAAAAAGTGTATTTGTATTTTGTATATGTTTGGGAGTGTGGATTTTATAGGATTTAATAAAGTAGAATTTGGAAAAAGTAGATGATAGAAAGAATATTATATTGTAAAAAATAATGTAGAAATAATTGGATGATTTTTTAATGATTGATGTGATTTTATATTATATTGTTTAATGATTAGAGTATACTAGGAGTATCAAGTATCAATAGGATCAAGAGTTTTGTTCAAATTGTCAAATTAATCTTGCATATATCACGGTCATTTGATAATTTGGATAAATTGCAAATATTATTTGACAAGTTTCAAGAGTTATTTGATAATTTATCAAAGAGTGAGTCTCATGTGTATCCAGACGCACCGTGCATATACAATGCATTTAAGAAATATGCAATTTGTTATATTGAAAGATGCAATTTGTTTACACTGAATCGTACAATTATTTTTCTATATTAATAGTAGCAAGATTCAGTATAAACAAATTGCACCTTTTAATATAAAAAATTGCATATTTCTAAAATACACTATGAGTGCACAGTGCACCTGAATGTATTCAAGACTTAGCCTTTATCAAAACACCGAGTTCCACTAAAAAAAAATTGTCATTTAACGAGGGCGAAAAACCCTTGATAATTTTCTCCTCGCTAAAATATAGTGAGGGCAGTAACAGGCCCTCGGTGGTAACGAGGGCAAACGCACCCTCAGTATTAACGAGCGCAAAACTGTCCTCGCTAAAACACAATTTAAAAAAAAAAAATCGCTTGCAGCAAAGGTCAAACCCAAGACCTCTTGTGGACAAGTGAGCTAGCATTGCCATTAGACTAGATGATTCATTTAATAAATTTTTACTTTTAATAAACATGTATCATATATTTTCTATATTTTTTAATAAGGGAACTATGTCCTCAATGTTAACGAGAAAACTATTCACTTCTGTTGGTCCCAGTGTAAACGAGTCTTACACGTGTATTGGGGGTGAGAATACACGTGTTCAGTGATTTTTAAAACTTTTCTCAATACTGAAATCAGTGGGTCAGGTTGTCCTGAAAAACAGCCCTGAGAAGCACAAATTACTCTGAGTCAAAGTCTACTGAGACAATAACACTGAGTGATTTTCAGTAACTTCAAATTAGCCCAACTGACCTGAGGTTTTAACAGAGTTCTGAGAAGCTTGGATCAGATAACTACCTTACTGAATACTCAGTTGAGTTTGTTCAGTTTGACAACTATCTGTTCTAGCTTATCAAGGGTGCGGAATGTGTAGGCCCTGAGTTTATACTCGTTTTACTTGCTGAAAATCCTTCCCTTAGTAAATCAGTGGTTAAGGCTATGATTAGTTCAATGCAAACTCAGTGGATTGATTCCAACTGAATATCAGAAAACTCAGTGCTTTCAGTGAAAATATGCAACAGTTATAATGCAAAGCAGAAAGCAAATAACACAGCAATTTATAGTGGTTCAGAGGCAATGCTCCTACGTCCACTCTCTCTGATCCTCAGAGAAATTCCTTAACTCACTACCACTACTACCTCAAGCTTTCAGACTGAGCTCAACAGCTTACTAACTTTCTTCTAAGAGTTTTCAGGTTGAACTACTGCAGCTTACTAACTCAAACACACATAAGTTTTCAGACTGTCTCAAACAGCTTACCAACTTCTTCTCTAGAGTTTTCAGGCTGAACTCAACTGCAGCTTACTAACTCTTTACAACTCTCACTCTCCAACAATCACACACTCAAACTACCTAGCAATAGGGTTTGGGTTTGGTTGGTTTCCAACTAAGGTGAGATATCCTTTTACAATAAGAACATATTCAAAGGCTAGGATATCTCTTACTAAGCTTTGGATACTTAACAATTTTAGGCTTAGTAAATGAGTTCTCTTCAATGTGAAACACTTGAGAAATCTTAGGATTTTCGAGTGCTTCAAATGCAAGAATACGAATGAGCTCTGGAGTTGCTTGATTTCCTGAAACCTTACAATGGAGAAGGTCACTGGTATTTATAGGCAACTCACCAAGGTCACTCTTGAAAAACTATCTGTTGGAGGAGATAGTATCAAGGGTTTCCTTATTTGGTTAGTGGTGAACGACTATTTTAGGATTTGAACACATCCTTGCATGGTTTGGGTAACAAGTAACCAATGCAACCAATCACCACGTTTTTACAGTCTGGAACTCAACATCTCTGACATTCTCAGTGCCATGTCGCTTTCTGTGTCAGTGAAGTACAATGTTGTCTCTCTCTCTGATTGTTTCTTGTCTTCAGTGAATGGAGACAAACAAAACGACTCTTTTAGGTCATTCTCTCTGAATGAGACAACCTTAAACAACACTTTAGTTATAGTTCCTTTTGTCTTCAATTGAATATTCGAACAACATTTATTTGTCATAAATGTGTATGACTTCCTCAATCTATATGTCATCAGGTAGATAGTTCTTCAAAGTCATCTGAGTCTTCAGTGTCTTCTGAGCCTTCAGTATCTTCTGAGCCTTCAGTATCTTCTGAGTCTTCAGTTAATATATATATATATATATATATATATATATATATAATACTAATCCTGAGTAATATCTGCTGATTATACAAGGTGCAGATATTTCCTGAACTATTCTATACTGAAACTCGACTATTAGACTATCAAGATTATTCTGAACATGTCATACTTAGAGGTTTTGGGATCTAATCAAAATCTTATTAAATTCATCTCCCAACAATTTCCCCCTTTTTGATGATGCCAAAACCATCTTGTTACACTTTAAGAAAACCTAACCTTTACTCAGGTTTCAGTTATCTATTACATTAGATGGCATATCAGATAAGTATGAAATGCAGATAACTTTAAAAGATAACGGGATATTATCTTTGTTTGAACACCACAAAAAGTATATTTTCATTGATGTAGAATAGAGAAGTACATTTTACAATGAAAGTTTCAAAACAACAAAATAAACTGAATACAGTCTTCAGTCTTCTTCAATCTCATCATCAGGAACTTTAAGATTGAATATCCCATAGTACCTTTTCTTCAGTTCATCTCTCTGTTTGATGATTTCAGGGTGACTTCCGGTCAGTCCCAACTGAGCAGCATAATCAACAACTTCTTTGGATATAGCAGCTTCATTGATGAATCCAGTGCTGAATCTTGGAGCAGGGTACTTATACTGGCCAGGTGCCTTCAGTGAGGCATTGTTTTCATCTGCCAGATTCATCCACTTCTGCAAGTATTCTGGATAGAAGGTCAGTAAGTACTCCAAGAAGGCTTCATTTCTGTCTGTGCTTCCTCCTCTCCATTCTCTAAGAATGTCATGATTGAACCAGAAGGTTCTTTTAACCTCTTCCCAGGCATCATTGATCTGAATTGGTATCCATTTGTCAATGTGCGGCCATTTCTATACTCTGGTAGTACCCCATCTTCTGCTCATGAACTTCTTAAAGCTTCCTCTTCTCTTCTGTTCTTCTTCTCTTTTCTTCCTAGTCAACTCAGCTCCTGACACAGATGCAACTTATCTCTTCTCTTTCTCAATATGTAGAGCTTTGAGCTTGTTGTGCCAGTCGAAGTCTGATATCTGAGAGCTTGTGTCATACACTTCAAATCCTTCTTTAAAGATTTCTTCAGTTTCAGCTTCGGGATCTCTCTGAGCTTCAGATTCCTCAGGTTCAGAGAAGTCAATAACCAGTTTTCTCTAAACTGGTTTGTCAGTGTTTTTCCTTTTCTTCTTCTCAAATTCTACGAATGCCACTGATTTTCTTTTCTCAGTCTTCTTTGGGTCAGCCTTCTCAGTAGCAGCATGTGCCTCAGCAGTCAGACTTGTTTCAGCTCTTCTCTTTTCTGACTTTCTCAAGATCATAGCTTCCTGAGCTGTTTGCCTGTCTGTCTTAATAAACTCAGTGTCTTCAGGCTCAACTGTCTTCAACTTCTCAATTGCTTCAATCTCTTGCAGAGTTTTCAGAACATGCTGGGCTTTTAGTTCCTGCTGGGCTTTCCTCTCAAGGGTTTTCTTCAAGTGTGTATCTAATTTACCCTTTGCTGAATGAGATGTCCTTTCCCCCTTTTTGGCATCATACATTGGAAAGATGTGGGAAAGGGTAGCATCCATGTGTAACTATTCTTTGTTGATCGCCCTTATTTCTCCAGCTAGAACATATTGTTCATCCTCTAATCGCCTTAGGACATTCTTGCCGATATATACTTCTTCTGATAGAGGGGAAAATTGATTGGCAAAGGCTTCATGCATGAGGTATGTCATCTTGGTCATGAGTAATGAACTCATTTCCTCAACAACTTGCATTATCATGCCCTCATTTTTCTCTGACAACTTCTTCTCCAAGTAGACTGTCCTTTCATTGAATTTCTGATTCAGCTCATCAGATATATTTTTGGATACTTCACCCATCTTAGTGTCCAGAGCATTGATCTTCTCAGCCACTTCAATCTGAACTGATTTCACTTCAGTAGAGGTACTTAGAGTCTCCATTTTCTGAATTTGATCTTTCAGAGCAATCTCCATGTTTTGAGACTGATCAACCAGTACTATCTCCATCTGAGTCATTTTGGCTATCAAGGGCTCAACCTCCTTTAGCTCATCCAAAATTGGAGTTAGATCAATCACTAGAGCATGTGAAGTGTGTTCTGACTGAACCTCAGTCTAAAGGGTTCTTTCTTCAGTCTGAGGATTTTGAATATCAGCAGCAGAGATGATCTTTTCAGCACCTGCCTTTTCCTTTTCAGGTTCTTTCTCTTTATCTCCTTCACCTCCTCCATCTTTGTCTATCTCTTTTTCAGCACCACTGGTTTCTCCTGTCTCAGTTGGCCTGTTCTCAGCAATTTTCTTTTTCACCAGCTCATCAAACTCTGAAACCTTCATCCTGAGTTTGGTCTTTCTGAATCCTGAGAACTCAGTGAGAATAACTGTCTCTTCATTCCACCATTCTTCACCTCTGAATGACACAATGTTCAACATGTCAGGAAGGGTCTAATTTAGGATGTAGACAGTAGTTCTCAATCTGATGAATAAATCCTGAAGATCAGGATATTCTGAAAGCTCAGGGTATCTGTCAATCACAAATCGTTCCCCCTTGCTTCACCATTCCAACTCCTCGACTTCTCTCTTTTTAAGAGGTTGTGGGCTAGATTTTTCAGGTGAGGTTTCATCAGTTGTTTGGATGATTTGAGGGTCGGATGGATCAAGAAAAGGTGCAGCTAACAGATTATCAAGATTCAGGAGTTCTTGGGATTCATTTGGCTCTGAGGGTTCTGGAGGTGGGATCTGAGTTTGGCTTTCTTTAACAAGTTGTTGAGAACTTGTAAAGATTTCTTGGGATATTTTATCAGTTGCAATGAATGTCTCCATTACTTCAGAAAATACGTTTTCTTCCTCCACTGCCTCCTTTTCTCCAATGGTTTTCACCAACTGAGCTAGCACTTGAAGTGGTGATTTGAGACCTTCCTGAGTCTCAGTTTGAGTTCCCTCTTCCTCAGCTTTTTCTGCTTCTTTCTCAGCAATCGTTTTTAGTCTTCTTTTCTTCTTATGTGGAGCCAAGGCCTTCTTCTTCATCCTTTCTCCGGTTTCTCTCTTTACTTTCAGAAGAGTCTGAGCTCTTTCTTTCTTCTCTTCTTCAGAGACGGGATCAGTAGTTTTTGTAGATTCTCTTCTGGTCCTTTTGGTTTGAATTTTCTCAGCAGCAGAAGTTTGTTCTTCCTCAGATTCTTCCAAGGCTATCTCCTCCTGAGATTCAGCAACCTTTTCTTTTTTCTTCTTCAAAGATCTCTTTGAAGGTTGTCTGAACATGATCCTGGAAGTAGGAAATCCAGTTGTTGGAGCGAATGTATCCTTGTCATCTCGGGCTGTTTCAAGGATGTATGCAATCTTTGTAGCAAACAACACTTTGCCTTTCACTACAACAGTGTTCTTTCTTTTAGTGATATGGTTTGTTTGATCACTAACAATCTTGATTAAAAACTGTAGCCAATTGAAATCAACTCGAGGAGAATCCTCAATGGCAGCCATCAATCTCAACTTTGGTTTGCTTATTTGTTCCAAACTGCCAGACCCACTCATAAGACATTTGGACACAATATCAAGCAGCACTATATACTTCTTTTTCAAAAACTTTTTGTTGAGAGTAGCTTCAAACTTGATAGGCTTTTCTACAATTTTGTTCAAATACTCCTGCTCTTTCCCAATCATATAAAGAGTAGGATCTTCCCCAAATTATTTTAACTCAAAGACTTCATTTAAGTTTTTAGGAATAATGTAAAAATCCCTAATAACTTAAACATATTGCGAATTATCTGATAGTTGAGTAACAGTGATACTAGATTTCATGCATCCATCTTCATCGATTTCAAGATTTGAAATAAACTCAAGTACCTCTTGATTCCACTCAGCCTCTGGTTTGTTTCCAACCAAATATGTGAGCTTTGCAAGACGGATCATATTCAGAGCTTCCTCTTCATGAGCTTAGTTGTCTGTTCCCTCAAAAGATACAACATTTTCATAGAAAGGTTTATTGGAAACGGCTAGCTTCGCGTAGATAGATGGTGGAGTCATTTTGATTTTGCAGAGGTTTTGAGAAAAGATAATTTGCTAGGAATTTTGAAGACGAAATAGTTTGTATGTAAGATGAACAGTTTCCAGCGAAAATTTGGGTTTTTATAAGGAATTTTGAAGATCGACGGTTGAGATCTTTTTTAGAAAACGGATGGTTCAAATTGAAAATAGATTTTGTTATTAAGCTTAATAAGGGTAGTAATCTGGCTCCATTTGACTAATTGCAGTAGACAGTTTCCCAACCGGTGATTAAGCACAGTTTCCAAGAAAGATATTTGTAGACTGTTGACTTTCCTGAATCCGAAATGTCCCGCCCAAAAGTTCAGGCATTATGTGTTTATTTCAAACGATTACTGAGTAATCTCTTAGTGAAATAAATGTTGTGAATTAAATGCATGAGTTAATATTACTTCAGGCAAGTTTTCTTTCAGCCTTACTGTTGGTCCCGATGCTAACGAGTCTCACACGTGTATGGGGGGGGGAATACACGTGTTCAGTGATTTTTAAAACTTTTCTTTCACTGAGGTCAGATGGGTCAGGTTATCCTGATGATTTGCCCCGAGAAGCACAAATTGCCCCCGAGTCAAAAGTCTCATCGAGACAATGATCCGAGCCGCTTTCAGAAGCTTCAGATTAGCCCAACTGAGCCTGAGTTTATCAGAGATCCTAAGGCGCTTGGATCAGATAATTATCTTACTGAACCCTCAGTAGAGTTAGTTCAGTTTGGTAACTATTTGTTCTAGCTACTCAAGTGTGCGGAATGGTTGAGCCTATGTTTATACTCGTTTTAGCTTTGCTGAAAATCTTCCCTTTAATAAAACAGTGATTAAGGCTGTGATTAATTTGATGCAAGTTCAGTGGATTGGTTCCAATTGTATATCAGTGAATTATTCTTTCAGTGAAAAACATGCAACAGATAATAATGCAGTACAGAAAGCAAAACAACACAACAATTATAGTGGTTCAGAGACTCAAGCTCCTACGTCCACTCTCTCTGACCTTCAGAGAAATTCCTTAACCACTTCCTAAAGCTATCTGGCTAACTCACTGTAGCTTACTCATTTTTCTACCTTGAGTTTTCTGGCTGACTCACTGCAGCTTACTAACTCAAACACACACAAGTGTTCAGACTACCACAAGTAGCTTACTAACTTCTTCTCTAAAGTTTTCTGGCTAACTCACCGTAGCTTACTAACTCTTTACAACTCCAACTCACCAACAAAACACACACAAACTACCTTAACAAAGGGTTTGGGTTTTGGGTTGGTTTCCAACTAGGATGAGATATCCTTTACAATACGAACAATGCAAAGGTTAGGATATCTGTACTAAGCTTTGTATATATCTTATCAATCTAGGCTTAGTGAATGAGCTCTCTCCAATGTTTCACACTTGGGAAATTCTAGGTTTTTCGAGTGCTTCAATTTGCAATAATACGAATGAGCTCTTGAGTTGCTTTGAAATTTCCCGTAACCTCTCAATGTAAAGGGTCACTAGTATTTATAGGTAACTTCACCAAGGTCACTCTTGAAAAACTATCCGTTGGAGGAGATAGCTTCATGAGTTTCCTCTTATGGTGTTTGATGAACGACTATATTTAGGGTTTGAATACTCCCTTGCATGTTTTAGGAAATATGTAGTCATGTAGCCAATCACCATTTTTTGCAGTCTGGAACATAGTACTACTGACATGATTCAGAGTCCTGTCGCTTTCAGTGTCAGTAAAGTACAGTGTTGTCTTCCTCTGATTGGTTCTTGTCTTTAGTAAATGTATACAAACATAACGGCTCTTTTTGGTCAATCTCTCTTAATGAGATAACCATAAACAACACTTAGATTTAGTTACTTTTGTCTGCATATGAATGTGTTGGGCAATATCTATTTTTTTGAATATTCGTGTTTTTCTCAGTTTTGTAGTCTTCAGATAGATATTATTCAGTGCCTCTGAACATTCAGGTTATATTGAGTATTCAGTATCTTACTGCGTCGTCAGTAACTACTGGGTCTTCAGTATCTTCTGTGTCTTCAGTATCTTTTGAGTCTTCAGTATCTTCTGAGTCATCAGTGTCTTTTGAGTCTTCAGTGTCTTCAGCGACTTACTGAGTCTTCAGTAACATACTGAGTCTTCAGTGTCTTCAGTAACATACTGAGTCTTCAGTGTCTTCAGCGACATACTGAGTCTTCAGTTACTTACTGAGTCTTCAGTTTCTTCAGCAACTTACTGAGTCTCCAGTTTCTTCAGTTACTTACTGAGTCTTCAGTTACTTCAGAAACTTACTGAGTCTTCAGTTTCTTCAGTAACTTACTGAGTCTTCAGTTTCTTCAGTTACTTACTGAGTCATCAGTTTCTTCAACAACTTCCTGAGTCTTCAGTTTCTTCAGTTACTTACTGAGTCTTCAGTTACTTCATAAACTTACTGAGTCTTCAGTTTCTTCATAAACTTACTGAGTCTCCAGTTCCTTCAATAACTTACTGAGTCTTCAGTTACTTACCGAGTCTTCAGTTTCTTCAGCAACTTACTGGGTCTTTAGTTTCTTCAGAATCTAACCTGATCTATATATGCTGACTATACATGGTGCAGATAACTTCCTGAACACTCTATACTGAATCCTGACTCAGTCTATCAAGATTATCCTGAGCATGTCATACTCAGGGGTTTATGGGATCTAATCAAAACTTCATTATTAAATTCATCTCCCAACAATTTCCCCCTTTTTGATGATGCCAAAACCATCCTGTTACAAAAACCTAACCTATACTCAGGTTTCAGTTTGTCTATTACAATCCAAAATGGCAATTTTACCAACAATTTCAAAACATAAGGCATATCAAACATAAAAGACATGTAAAAAAGATAATGAGATATTATCTTTGAGCATAAAGATAAATTTTCATTGATGTAAGATAAGAGTTACAGATTACAATGAAAATCAAAAACAAAAACAGAAGTACAGAATCTTCAATCTTCATCAACTTCATCCTCTGGCACTTCTAGGTTGAACATCCCATAGTATCTCTTCTTCAGTTCATCCCTTGCTTTGATGATGTCAGGGTTGTTTCCTGTTAGACCTAGCTGGATGACATATTGAGCTATCTCTTGAGAAATGGTTGTTTCATTCACATAGCCATTCTCAAGTCTTGGAGCTGGGTAAGTGTATGGACCAGGGGCTACAATCTGCGTATTTCCTTCATCTTCCAAGTTAATCCAACTTTGCAGGTACTTAGGATATAATGTCAATAAGTACTCAATGAAGGTTTCATTCATATCCGAGCTGCTCCCCCTCCATTCCCTCAGAATCTCATAATAGAACCAGAAGGTTCTCTTTATCTCCTCCCACGCATCATTGAACTGAATAGGTATCCACTTGTCAATGTGCGGCCATTTCTGAGTTTTCTCTGTACCCCTCCTTTTGCTCAAAAACTTCTTGAAACCACTTCTTCTTTTCTGATCTTCTTCTTTCTTTTTCCTGATCACAGGAACACCTGATACAGAAGCAGCAGTCTTCTTCTCCTTTTCAATTTGAAGGGTTTTCAGAGCTTTCTTGGTGTTGAAGACTTCTTTTTCAGCTTCTTCCTCAGATTCTTCAAAATCTATTATCAATTTCCTTTGAGTAGGCTTAGAAGCTTTAGCTCTTTTCTTCATCTCTTGTTCTAAAAATGCCACAGCCTTTCTCTTTCCAGGTCTGACTTTCTCTTCACCGGCTTGGCTTGTCTCAATCATCCTTCAACTACTCAGTTTCTCAGAAATTACTTCCTGAATAGTTTGCTCATAAGTTTGAGTGTAGATAGGCTTCCCAGCTTCTTTGAACTTGAGCTTCTCAGTGGCTTCAACTTCTTTTAAGGCATCAGCAATTATCTTTTCTTCAGCTTCTTTCTGAGCCTTTCTCTTCAAGGTTTGTGCCAACAACTCACTTAGTTTGCCACCAGGCCTTTCCCTCTTTTTGGCACCATACCTTGGAAGAAGTTAAGAAAGTGTAGTATCCATATGATATTGCTCTTTACTTATACTTCGCACTTCCCCTGCCAACTGATCGTGCTCATCTTCTAGCCTTCTCATGTGATTTTTAGCCATTGAGATCTCTTCAGAAAGAGATGCAAACTGATTTGAGAAGACATTATGTATCATCTCTGTCATCTTGGTCATGAGCATAGAGCCCATTTCCTCAACAACTGTCTTGATCATTAGATCATTCTTCTCAACCAGCTTGGCTTCTAGATAGGATGTTCTTTCCTGATACATCTGCTTCATCTCTGCATTGAGCTCAGTTTTGACCACATCAACCTTTCCTTCCAAAGTAGTCATTTTATCAGCAAGAGATGTTTGTAGTTGCAGCATGTCTGAAGATGAACTCAGATTTTCCAGCTTTTGAGATTGGCTTGCCAAGGTTTCTTCAATTTGAGTCATTTTCTCCACCATTGGCACCACCTTCTCCAATTTATCCAATATAGGACTGAGATCAATCTCTGGAGTGTGTACAACTTTTTCCACCTGAGCTGGGTGCTCCATCTGAGCCTCAGTCTGCATATCAGACATAATAGATTTAAAGATAGGAACTTCAGTAGTTTTGGCATAATGTTTAATAGTGCCAAAAGATACCTGAAGAGTGCTAACTTCAGTCTGAGGATGTGAGATATCAGTCTGTCCAGCATCAGTGTCCTTCTCCATCTGAGATTGATTCTCAGGATCATCTTGTTTGTCACCCTCTTTTTCTTGATCCTTAGAACTGGAGGTATCAACATCAGCTTCCGTTCTCTCAGCCACCTTCCTCTTGAATAGCTCATCAAAATTAGCATTTTTCATTATGAGCTTTGTCTTCCTGAATCCAGAGAACTCTGTCAGAACAGCAGTCTCAGCATTCCACCAATCCTCTCCTCTGAAGGAGGCTATATTCAGCATCTCTGGAAGAGTCTGATTCAGGATATAGACCGTGGTTCTGAGTCTGAAGAAGAGATCCTGAAGGTCAGGATATGCGCTCAGCTCAGGGTATCTGTCCAGGATGAACCGTTCCCCCTTGCTACATCACTCAGTTTCTTCTGCCTCTCCCTTCTTCAACTTTGGGCTTTCAGGGTCAGTAGGATCAGATTGTAAGAGTTCTGGTGCTGAGGGATCGAGAAATGGTTCACTCAGGAGCACATCCAAATTCAGCAGTTCCTGAGGTTCAGACTGATCTGAGGTCTGAACAGGTGTCTCTTCAGTAGGAACCTAAGGTCCCTTGAAGATTTCCTGAGAAATTTTATCTGAGCTCAGAGAAGTTCCGAGTACCTCAGAGAAAACATGTTCCTCAGTTTCTTGATCTTGCGCAATTGTCACAACCTGAGCCAGAACCTACAGTGGAGATTTCAGCCCTTGCTGGCCTTTAGGTTGAATATCCTCAGTGTCACTGACCTCCTCCTCACTAATAGTTTGAAGTTTTATGTGTTTCTGAGAGGCCAGTGTTTTCTTCTTCAGTTGTTCTCCTTTCTCTCTTTTTACTTGCATCAGGGCCTTCCCCCTGGCTTGTTTGTCTTCACCAGCTTCTTCTTCAGCGGTCTCCTCCTGAGACTTAGAGCTTTTCTCTTTCTTTCCTTTCAAAGTCTTCTTTGTTGTTGGTGGTTTGAACATGATTTTTTACTTTGGAAAGGATGAGGAATTGGCAAAGATGTCCTCCTCTTCTCTGCACATTTCCAAGATGAATGCAATCTTGGTTGCATGAAGGATCTTTCCTTTGACAACAACAGATCCATTCACCTTCTATACTTGTTTGGCTTGATCACTCACCACCTTGATTAAATAGTGTAACCAGTTGAAAGCAGTGGTGGGTGAATCTTCAATCGCCGCCATTAGCCTCAATTTAGGCATGCTTATCTGTTCAAAGCTACCAGACCTACTCATGATGCATTTACTTACAATGTCCAGCAATACTCGATATTTAGGCTTCAAATGCCTTTTATTCAGAGTAACTTCGAACTTTACTGGATGCTCTGCAATCTTATCCAGATATTCTTTCTCCCTACCCATCATATATACTGTAGGGTCTTCACCTCTATCGCTTAATTCATATATGACATTAAGGTTCTTAGGAATGATATACAATTCCCTAACAAAATCCAAACATTTTGAACTATGCTCTAAATGCGATACAGTAATCTGCGATTCTATACAATCTTCCTCATCTAACTTCAAATTCGACTCTTTTACCTCTTTTGCATATTCGGCTTCTGGTTGATTCGCAACCAGGCAAGTAAGCTTTGCCAACCGAATCATATGTAACGCTTCCTCTTCGTGAGTTGCATTTGATGAGCTTTCGAGAGATACGACATATTTATACCAAGGTTTATTAGAAATGGCAAGCTTGTCGTATACAGAGAACGTCATTTTTTTTTGAGAATTTTTTGTGAAGGGTTTTGAGAAAGATGATAATTTCTGGGCAATCGAGAGGTTTTTGAAGCAGAGTATTTTATGAAAATGAAGGTTTTTGGAATCGGGCTTTGAGGGAAATTCTTCAATAGATATAGGATTTTGATTCATGGAAAATCACATAGATGAAAAAATTGACGGTTGAGATTAAGAACCGACTAAATCGGGTATATGAAAGGACGATTTCACAAATATAACGCCGCCAATTTATCCCTATTGGTGAATAATGAACAGTGCATTTAATTACTGTTCCTGCAGACCATTGACTTTCTTCTTGTATTTCAAAGGTCCAGCCCAAATATTCCTTCAGGTGTCATGTTATTTATTGCCAATGATTACTGAGATTCAGTTAGACAATAAATGTGTTGCATGAGTCAATACTTCTTCAGACTAATTTCCTCCATCAGTTTTACTGAGTTTTGACCTTGATAAAATGTCGATAATATCGAAAATCTTGAAAAAGGTCAATTATAATAATCGAAGTCTTCGATCTTGATAAAAGGTCAAGATATAATCGAAAATCTTGATCTTGATAATGTGTTCAAGATAATATCGAAAGTAATCGATTTTCAGGATAACTGAGTTTCCCAAGACTCGGTGTTCAAGATTTCAATTTTATCCCGAGTTTTTTTCAAAAATCTCGAAAACTTCATGCATCCGAAAACCTTCAATTTTTTGATTTGCTTTATTCACTGGATCCAACATACCTAATTCAACCGATAGTTCCCGAAATCTTGATTGACCAAAGGTTTAGTCAAGAAGATATCGGCTCTCTGCTTATCGGTATGAATTTTCTCCATTTCGATGTCTTTCTTTTCAACATGATCTCTGATGAAGTGATGTCTGATATCAACATGCTTACATCTGGTGTGCAATACCGGATTTTGTGTAATAACAATTGAACTATTATTATCACAAAATATAGGTACTTCATTGGCTATAATCTTATAATCCCTCAATTGTTGTCTGAGCCAAAGAATCTGTGCACAATAGCTTCCTGCAGCCATGTATTCAAACTTTCAAATCTTGGTTTGCTATCGAGGTTTGTTTCTTTGAAAACCATGATATCAGTTTACTTCCAAGAAATTGACAAGTTCCTGTGGTAGACTTCCTGTCAACTCTACATCCTCCATAATCAGCATCTGAATAACCAGTTAATTGAAAGGTTATCATAAACTGGATACCATAATCCTCTATTCACAGTGCCTTTAAGATATTTCAAAATCTTTTTGGCAGCCTCTATGTGACTAGCCTTAAGATTAGCTTGGTATCTTGCACATATCCCAACAGCAAATGTAATATCAGGCCTACTTGCTGTGAAATATAGCAGTGATCCAATTATCCCTCTATAATCAGTGTGATTTACTGATTTGCCTTCAGGATCAGGATCCATCTTGTAGTTAGTATTCATAGGAATTCTAACTGCATTGCAATTCTGTACACCATACTTTGCAATCAGATCTCTGGTGTATTTTGCTTGATTGATGAAAATTTCTTCCTTAGTTTGTTTCACCTGAAGTCCAAGAAAGAAATTCATCTCCCCCATCATTGACATCTCAAACTTTCCTTTCATCAGGGTAGAAAACTTTTCACACATCTGATGATTTGGAGATCCAAATATGATGTCATCTACATAAATCTGAACAAGTAAGATGTCTTTCCCATCTTCTATCCTGAACAGAGTCCTATCAACAGTTCCTTTGATAAAACCATGGTCAGTAAGAAACTGAGAAAGGGTATCATACCATGCTCGAGGTGCTTGCTTAAGACCATACAAGGCTTTCCTGAGCCTGTAAACTTGGTCATTCTGTCTGAAACCAGGAGGTTGTTCCACATAAACCTCTTCCTTAAGCACACCATTCAGAAATGCACTTTTCACATCCATCTGATAGACTGTGAATTTCATGTGGGCAGCATATGCAAGAAACAATCTGATGGCTTCTAGTCTTGCAATAGGTGCAAAGGTTTCATCATAATCCAAGCCTTCTTCTTGGGAATAACCTTGTGCAACTAGCCTTTCCTTGTTTCTCACAATGTTGTTGTTTTCATCTCTCTTATTCTTGAACACCCACTTAGTTCCAATCACATTGTGCCTCTTAGGTCTATCCACTAGCTCCCAAACTTCATTCCTTGAGAACCGGATTCAAATTTCTTCTTGCATAGCAATAATCCAAAATGAATCTTGTAGAGCTTCTTCAATCTCAATTAAGTTCTTTTTAGGATAGGAAGCAACGGAACAAAGCACTTTCTCCATGGAACCTTCTTGTTTTGACACCATCTGATAGATCACCCACAATCTAACTTGTAGGATGACTATCCAACCATTTTCTCCTGGATGTTCCCCCCTTCAGTAGTATCCTCAACATCATAAATGTTAGGTTCGGGTAGTTCATTAAATTCGGGAACAATGAAAAGGAGAAAGAGAATCATCTTCCTCAGGGGAAATTCCATTCAGAACATTGTCAGAGACATTTGTTCCCCTTTGGTTGATAGATTCAGAGTTTGCCTCAGCTGTGACCACATCTTCGTCGACATTACATACCTGAGTCTGAATGGTGTATGTTGATTGGTCGACTTCAAGTGTGTTGGCTTTCCTTCGATTGGAGAATTTCCATCATGAGTCTCACCATCCCGAAGTTTTTCCATCCTGAACTTCTTTGTTCGAGTCCGATTCACTTCATTCATAGAAAGTGGTGAATTCTTCTTTTTCGTGTTCAGAGGATGTTTTATCATTCTTTTTCAGGCTAAGTCTGGTGATTCTCTTGATAAGTTCTCCTGAGTCATGTTCCTGTTTCTTCTGAACACAAGTAGATTCATCAAAAATAACATGAGGTGTTCCTTCCACAATAAGAGTCCTACAGTTGTAAACTCTGAAGGCTTTTCTTGACTTGAGAATATCCTAAGAATATCCTTCACCACTTTTTTGCTATCAAAAGTTTTCAACCGATCTTTACCATTATTGTGTATGAAACACTTGCAACCAAGCACGAAAAGAAAAAAACAAGAGGCTTCCATTCATTCCACAACTCATATGGAGTTTTTCCTTGGTTCTTGGTCAAGATGGATGTTTACGAGAGTAGCATGCGGTGTTGATAACCAAACCCAAAATCTCTTAGGAATATCAGCTTCAACAATCATTGTCCTTGCAGCTTCTTTCAGAGTCCTATTTTTTCTTTCAGCAACACCATTCTGTTGTGGGGTCCTTGCAGCTGATGTTTCATGAGCTATTCCATTTGCTGCACAATAATCATATATGATATGATTGATAAACTCAGTTCCTTTATCTGATCTGATTTTGACCACACTCAGATTCTTTTTAGTACTGAGCCTTTTCAAAGAGTTCGGTAGTTTTGTGCGAGTCTCTTTCTTCTTTGAGTAAGAATATGACCCATGTGTATCTAGAGTAGTCATCAACTACCACAAGTGTGTATTTTTACGCCATTAGTGCTCACAGTGTTCTTGGACGGAGAGATCCATATGTAACAGTTGTGGTATTCTATCAGTAGAAACATCTACTTTGCTTCTGAAAGATGCCCTGATTTGTTTTCCTTTTTGACAAGCATCACATACATGATTTTTACTAAACACTTCATTGGGTAACCCCCTCACAAGTGCTAATCTTGCAAGTTTGTTCAGGGTTTTGAAGTTTAAGTGATTCATTCTTTTGTGCCACAACCAACTGGTATCAGTGGAACTTTTTGCAACCAAACATGTATCTTTAGGAGTTGAACTCCAATCAGCAAGATACACATTTCCTTTTCTAGTACCATTCTGTAAAATTTTCTGTGAAGTATTGTCTTTCGCATAACATAAGTTCTTTTAGAACTCAACACTGAATCCTATGTCACAAAATTGACTGATAGAAAGCAAGTTATGTTTTAGACCAGACACATATGATACACCATGGATATGAACAGAGTCAACTTCAAGAATTCCATATCCTTCAGTTTGTCCTTTGGAATTGTCTCCAAATGTGATTTGAGGGCCTTTTTGCTCAACATAGTCAGTGATTAGTTGCTTATATCCTGTCATATGTCTTGAACATCCACTGTCTAGATACCATACAGCAGGAGCCAATTCATTTCCACTCATCAGTGCTATGTTGTATTCATTCAGCTCAGTGCCCTTTTCCTTCAACTGAAAAATAGATCAGTTCTTAGGTACCCATTTGGTGTAGGGTCCTACCAGGTTAGTTGTACCTTTTGGAACCCAAATCTACCTAACAACTCTAATTACTTTAGAGTGGCTGATTTGTCTCCCATAAACATCTACATACACATTCACCACCCTAGGTGCCTTGGCAGTATCCTGTGTATGAGTGCCAGCCTTAGCATGAACATGAGCCTTAGAGTTCTTCTTGGGTTCAGGCCTTTTGTTCAAGTGCCTTAGCTTTTGTGCAACTGGTCTCTGTCTCTGCTGACTTGGGTTCAGGAAACCTTTACCCTTAGGCAAGTGGGGTTTGGATTGTACTTTCAGAACATCTAGTTCATCAGTAGTTCCCATCAATTGAGAAGTGATCTCAACATTTTTAGAGTCTTTCCACTTGATTCTCGTGATCAGTTCCTTGTTACGCTCTTGAGTTTGATGGCGATTATTGTAACATAGAATAGTCCTTCATAAGATTCTCAAATGAATCCATCAGTCAAAGTAATTTGTTTCTGAGTTGAACTTGAGAACTCATGTGCTTGTGTAGGAGCAACAACGAGAGATAGAAGAATTTACCTCCTCTCTGACCATAAGACAAATATCATCACTGCATCCTACTATCGAGAAAATCTCATCGAGGAACTGGAACCTTCTTGAGAATGTTCTTCTTCCTCAAAGAATCATAGCTTTCTTCTTTGGAGAACTTTCGTCTCTCTTGGCTTGTCTTTCCTTTCTTTCTTTGCTTTTCATTTCGGGGATAGTCATATTGAAAGTGACCTTTCTTTTGACAGTTGTAGCATCTGTTGGCATCATCATCGATCACTTTCCTCCTTGGTCTTGGAGTCCTTCCTTTTGGATGAAGATCCTTGACTTTACGGGTCATTTCTTTTCTCGGTGTATCGTCCTCGACTTTTTGAGTCTCTCTTGTACTGTGATTTCTGTATTATTTCTTATATTTCCCATATCTGCTATTGAGTCTTTCAAACCTCCTTGCCATCAAGATTAGCTTATCCTCCTGCTTTCATCCCGATTTTTTGGCAAGTGAGTTCTCGAACTCTCTAGACTTCTGAGATTTCTCTTTGGCTTTGAAAGCCACATTCTTGCTAGATGAAGAATCATCTTTCTTTGTCGATTTCTTAGTTTTTCTTGTCAATCACAAACTCATAAGCTTTCGGTTCAGAGAAAACTTGTTGATATGGCATGGAATCAATATTTTTGGTGTTTTCAATCACCACAGCATGTATATCCCATTTCTTAGATAATCCTCTAAGAATTTTCAGTGCCACTTCTTTGTGGGTATCTTTTCCCAAGAGCATTCAGATCATTCATGATGCTAGTGAATCTGACCTCAAGTTTGTCAATGGATTCACTATCTTCCATTTCAAATCTATCAAACTTTCCAATAGCAACAGAAAGTTTGTTTTCCTTAATATGATCTGTGCCTTGACACATAACAGCAAGTGTGTCCCATATTTCTTTTACAGTTTCATAGTGAGAAATCATCCCCATAACACCATCATCAATAGTGCTATACAAAGTATCTTTAGCAATGTAGTCAAGATTGACTAACTTTCTCTCATCGGGAGTAAGTTGATCATCAGATTTTGGAAATTCATCCCTGGGATCATTCCTCTCAGTATCAGTGATTCTGGGATTCACAACAGTAAATTTGAATGGTCTTCAGAAACCACTCTCCACATTCTTTCATGTTTTGAATACAGATGAGCCTGCATTCTCAATCTCCATAGGTCATAGCTCTCAACAGAGAACATAGGAAGTTTCTTAGAAGGCATGATGACCGAGCCTTGTAAGATATCAGCAAACAGATCTATTCAGTAGACCACCAAAGTCTTTCAGCAAAATAGACTATGGCTACCAAAGCAAGTGGTCAAATTGAACCACTACTCTGATAACACTTGTTGGTCCCGGTGCTAACGAGTCTCACATGTGTATGGGGGGTGGAATACATGTGTTCAGTGATTTTTAAAACTTTTCTTTCACTGAGGTCAGATGGGTCAGGTTGTCCTGATGATTTGGCCCTGAGAAGCACAAATTGCCCTGAGTCAAAGTCTACTGAGACAATGATCCTGAGTTGCTTTTAGAAGCTTCAGATTAGCCTAACTGAGCCTGAGTTTATCAGAGATCCTGAGGCGCTTGGATCAGATAATTATCTTACTGAACCCTCTGTAGAGTTAGTTCAGTTTGGTAACTATCTGTTCTAGCTACTCAAGTGTGCGGAATGGTTGGCCCTATGTTTATACTCGTTTTAGCTTTGCTGAAAATCTTCCCTTTAATAAAACAGTGATTAAGGCTGTGATCAATTTGATGCAAGTTCAGTGGATTGGTTCCAACTGAATATCAGTAAATTATGCTTTCAGTGAAAAACATGCAACAGATAATAATGCAGTACAGAAAGCAAAACAACATAACAATTATAGTGGTTCAGAGACTCAAGCTTCTACGTCCACTCTCCCTGACCTTCAGAGAAATTCCTTAACCACTTCCTAAAGCTTTCTGGCTAACTCACTGTAGCTTACTCACTTTTCTACCTTGAGTTTTCTGGCTTACTCACTGCAGCTTACTAACTCAAACACACACAAGTGTTCAGACTACCACAAGTAGCTTACTAACTTCTTCTCTAGAGTTTTCTGGCTAACTCACTGTAGCTTACTAACTCTTTACAACTCCAACTCACCAACAAAACACACACAAACTACCTTAACAAAGGGTTTGGGTTTTGGGTTGGTTTCGAACTAGGATGAGATATCCTTTACAATAAGAACAATGCAAAGGTTAGGTTATTACTACTAAGCTTTGGATATATCTTATCAATCTAGGCTTAGTGAATGAGCTCTCTCCAATGTGAAACACTTGGGAAATTCTAGTTTTTTCGAGTGCTTCAATGTGCAATAATATGAATGAGCTCTTGAGTTGCTTTAAAATTTCCCGTAATCTCTCAATGTAAAGGGTCACTAGTATTTATAGGCAACTTCACCAAGGTCACTCTTGAAAAACTATCCGTTGGAGGAGATAGCTTCATGAGTTTCCTCTTATGGTGTTTGATGAACGGCTATATTTAGGGTTTGAATACTCCCTTGCATGTTTTAGGAAATATGCAGTCATGTAGCCAATCACCAATTTTTGCAGTCTGGAACATAGTACTACTGACATGATTCAGAGTCCTGTCTCTTTCAGTATCAGTAAAGTACAATGTTGTCTTCCTCTGATTGGTTCTTGTCTTCAGTAAATGTAGACAAACATAACGACTCTTTTTGGTCAATCTCTCTGAATGAGATAACCTTAAACAACACTTAGACTTAGTTCCTTTTGTCTGCATATGAATGTGTTGGGCAATATCTATTTTTCTGAATATTCGCATTTTTCTCAGTTTTGTAGTCTTCAGATAGATATTATTCAGTGCCTCTGAACATTCAGGCTATT
This sequence comes from Stenogyne calaminthoides, assembly GCA_037126765.1. Classification (NCBI taxonomy): domain Eukaryota; kingdom Viridiplantae; phylum Streptophyta; class Magnoliopsida; order Lamiales; family Lamiaceae; genus Stenogyne; species Stenogyne calaminthoides. Next base: position 15,118,177 of record JBBCBC010000012.1, on the reverse strand, counting down.
CTGAGTATTCAGTATCTTACTGCGTCTTCAGTAGCTACTGGTGTTGGGAAATTTAGAGTTTTGATGAAAGTTCTAAAACACTTGTAATAGGACCAGTCAGACCTGTTAGCTGACTGTTGTTTCTATTACCGTTTATAGAATACCAGTTGATAATTATTGTATAGAACAACTGATGTTGAAGATATGTCACATATTGAGGGGGAACCTCAATATGTATAGGTCCGTTCTGAAGATCTTAAGAACAACTGTTATCCGACAGGCCAGAAGGCAAGAGAAGGACAGAAGATCAGATCGATCTGATAAAGTCAGATATCTCAGCTGAAGTCATTAAGCTCAAATTCAGAAGACTTGAAGATCAGATGACTTCCTGAAGATCAGACCAGAAGACCTACATCAGTTGAGTCTGCTAGTTGATGTTAAGACAACTGGGACCTGAAGACTCTATCAGGTAGACTGATCAGGTCAGCTCACCAGGTGAAAACTGATGTTTCACCAAATCATACGTCTATGATCTGAACAAGAAGGATGTCAACCTTAGTTGGTAGAACAACACTGAAAAGTGCTTCTGTTAACCAATAAGAACAAGACACGTATGATCGGAGCCGGCAATTACGGGATTTGGTGCTGCTTTCTCTAACGGCTATAAAAGACACTATTCACGCTTTCGGCCATGCCGTTCCTGAAGCACGTCACATCAATCCTGCAAGTCTACCAAATATAGCCTGAAATTCAAATTGCTCTCCAACGACTCTTTGATTTCGAGGTCTATATATATGGGATTACACTTCAGAGTGAAGATACGGAAACTATCAAGAAGCTCAAACTATAATCAGATTTCCGCACGAAGAACACGAACTTGAAGATTATTTTCTAAGTGTTCATCCCATAAGTTCTTAAGCACAGAAATATTTTCATCTAGCTGATAGGCTACTTATAAACTAGAAAAGATTTCAAAGTTGGAACCAAAACAATCTTACCCAAAACCCAAAGTTAGGTTAAGTTGTTTAGCAAGATTTCAGACTAGGGTTTCTAGTTCTGATTTCTGGGATCGGTTGAGTGAGAACTCTTTAAATATCTGTTGGTGTACTGTGTTGGACTAACACAAAAATCTAAGTCCAGTTGGTTTAGTTTGTGCCCCTTGTGATAGGGAAGAGTGGACGTAGGACTGGTTTGTCCGAACCATTATAAATCTTGTGTGCACTTACCTGCTTTGATTAACTGTTTTACACAATCGCTCACAACCTATTTAAAGCTGCATACATATTCTAAGTTAAGATCAGCTAGCACCATGCTTATGATCTGATCAAGTTTGACACTTTAGTCAACTGGTTGAAAGACTGACTTTGGAATCTGACTTATTAAAACTGGTTTTTCACACGGGTAAAACTTAGCTTCTGCACAATCAGTTAAACTGATAGATACCAAACTGATCTGCCTTCAGGCGATTAGTAAGTTAGATATCAGTCCAAACTGATTCACTTGCACTCTGATCAGGCTAACTGCCATCACACCTGATCTGCACAAAAAGTTTTCAGAAGTCTATTCACCCCTCCCCTCTAGACTTCTGCCCTCACAAAACCCGTTCGGGACCTACAAGTGGTATCAGAGCAGTGGTTCTACAGACCACTGGCTTTGAGTATCATCGATTCTTAAGGAAGAATCTTTGTGGTCATTTGAACAGATCTTGAAAAACCATTTTTAAAACTCATTTGTTTTTCCAAAATCACTCAGCATGGATAATACCTCTGGTATGTATCATGATTTGCCGAAGTTCTCAATTGATGAGTATGCAGATTGGGCCATTTATATGTGCAACCATCTAGGTTCGATAAGCGGCAGAATGATGGAAGTCATTGAAAGAGGACCCATCATCATATATCACGACAACCCTGCAGTTGGAGGAGATCCAGACTTTGCCACGGGAAGTCTTGTGCGAAAAAGCCCATCCTTGATGGATGCAGAGGAAAGAAAGCTGTATACTCTAGATACAATCGCCAGGCATATAATCATGAAGACGATGGATAAAGTCACCAAGGAGAAGATAAAATATCTCAAAACTGCGAAAGCAATGTGGGATACTCTATTTGAGATATGCGAAGGAAATGATCAGATCAAAGAAAGCCGTCTACAAGCCGAACTGGTGAAGTTCGAAAAACTGAAGATGCTGCCCAATGAGACCATCAACGAGCTCGATGGAAGGATTACTATGTCAGTAAATAAGCTACGAGAACTTGGTAGAGAGATGTCAGACAAAGATATCAACTACAAGATCTTAAGATCTCTCACCAAGAAATGGGACATGAAAGTCACGGTAATCAAGGATTGCCAAGACATTTCAAAGATGAAGCCGAGTAGCTTGTTCCTAAGCCTTAAAGCTCACGAGTTCAACTTAATCGAAAGAGGACAAGCAGATGAAGACGAGAAGCCTGCTGAAGCCTCAACGTCTAAATCAGTTGCGTTTAAAGCAACCAGCAGTAGATCGAAGGCCACTGAACCTGTTGGAAACATAATAAGTCAGGCAGAACAGATCGCTCTGCTTACCAGGAAACTTGAAAAATCAAATATTCAACTTGGTAAGTATCGCAGATTCTATAAAGATTATCAATATAGCCGAGGAAGAGATAGGAGATCAGCTGACAGATCTCCAAAAAGAACCAGATCTGATGATCGAAGAGATCACAGAGAAGTAAAGAAAAGAGATAATCTGACTGATGAGAGAAGAGATAACAGATCTGACAGAATGAGTTCAGATTACTATCAGAAAGGGAAGTCACCTGATAGATCCTACAGACGGAGTGACTCACCTGGAAGAAAAGGTTCCGTGGATCGTGGAGCGTGTTTCAACTGTGAGAAACCAGGTCACTACAGCGCAGATTGCCCAGACCTGACGCCAAAAGAAAGGGAAGAAAAGCGGAACAGAAGAGAGCAACGTTATAGGGACAGAAAAGCCATGGTCGCTGACACATCTGGAATTGATGATTCCTATCTGCCCTCTGAGGATTCTGGGTACTCATCTCAGAGAAGATTTTCATTCGATAAGCATCTTTGTTGACTTCTATGAGAATGAAGATCGATATTCTCTTCGGGATGACGATGAGATCCGCTCGATGGCCAAGGAGGACCAATCGAGGTAACCTCCAAACCTTCGCTTTGGTTCTTTCACACTCGCTATTATTAGCACACCTTTGGAGAGATTGATTCCGCAGATCTACTCGAGCAATTGCTTGATGATCTCTCCAATGCAGTAGACACTTATGCTATAGTGGAAGCTGAGAATGACAAGCTAAGGATCAGAAATAATCAGCTTGTTAAAGAGAACGATCTCAAGAAAGCTCTTGAATCGAAATCTCTAAACCGCCGAAGGTAATCGAGGAACTTAACATTTCGAAAAGTTAAATCTTCGATCAGAGAAGCAGATCAAAGATCGACTAGCAATCAACAAAAACAAGTCGATGACTTCAAAATCCTTCAAGCTAAATTTGATGAGCTATTCCGACTACATGAGAGTCTAAAATCTTCTGAGGATAGTTTGCGCAAGAAAATAGAAGTTTTCACAAAATCATCTAAAACTGTTCAAGATATGAACACCTATTTTCGAACAACAACTAACAAGAAGGGACTTGGGTATGAGAACCCTTCCACATCCTCAAAAGCCCCGTTTGATTCACTTAAAAAAGGTGTAATCAAACGAGTTTCTGACAAAGATACACTAAAAGCTAAACTTGTATCTGGTAAGGGAAAAAGACCTGTTGAGCAAGTAAGGCAGGTGCCTAATCTGAAGGAGAACAGAAATGGACCCCAACTGGTAAAGCATCAACCGAGGAATCAACAGAAGAACCCAGTTCTTCTGAAGAGACCTCAACCTGATCAACAGATTAGGTATCAGAAAAGACAACCTGTAAAAGGGAAGTCTAATCTGAGACCCAATCAAGGTCAGCTGCCGAATAAGCAAGCTATAGGTAAACTGCAAAAACCACCTATGCCAAAAAGATATGAATCTTTTGATGGTAGCAGTCGTACCTACCCCTATAATCAGAAACCTAGGGCTGCTGCACCTGAGCCACACTGGATGAAAAGAAGACAAACAGAAAAGATAAATCCCAAGTCTTCTAAGTCACCCAAGGTTCACACTAATAATCATACTAATCAGAAAGCATATAAAGAGACGTATGATTATGTTGATAGGTATGGGAGATAAATAAGTCCTTCTGATCTAACTGATCTCAATAGAAGTGCCCTGTTTGTATGGATCCCCAAAACCAACCCTAACCCCTCAGGACCCAATCCAAAAGGGGTACCTAAAGCCTGATTTGGCTGCAGGTTCACGTGGGTCTGGCCAACAAAGGAGGTGTGCAAGCAACTATCTGGTACATCGATAGTGGATGCTCAAGGCACATGACTGGAAGTAAACATCTTCTTAGCTCCTACATAGAACAAAAGGGCCCGCGTGTACTCTTCGGTGATGATAACTTTGGTTTTACCAAAGGATTCGGAACCTTAGAGAATGATGATGTACAGGTCACTGGAGTCTCGTATGTCGAAGGTTTAAAGCATAACCTGTTATCGGTTTCACAATTCTGCGACAACGGATTCAGTGTTGAGTTCTCGACTGATCAATGCACTATCAAAAATCGAGCCACTCAACAGATCTTGCTAACTGGTTCAAGGAAAGGGACGATCTACACAGCAGATTGGAACAGTTGCCCAAGAAATGCATGCCTGATTGTTAAGAGTTCCAAAAGTAGCAGTTGGCTCTGGCACAAAAGAATGAGCCATCTGAACTTTAAAACTCTTAATAAGATAGCAAGGATGTCTTTAGTGGAAGGACTTCCGAATGAGGTATTTTCTAAGGATCAGACATGTGTCGCATGTCAGAAGGGAAAACAGGTCAAAGCTTCATTCAAGGAAATCCCTGGACCGGCATCCAGCAGAGTATTGCAGCTGCTTCATATGGACCTATTTGGACCAGTTACACCAGTCAGTCTCAGCGGACGCAAATATACTCTGGTAATCGTGGATGACTATTCCAAGTTTACCTGGGTTATATTCTTACATAAGAAGAATGAGACGACAACGAAGATACCCGAGCTGCTAAAGAGATTACAAAATGAAAAGGGTGTCAGTGTAGTAAAAATCAGATCAGATAAAGGTACAGAATTTCTGAACTCTTTTATTACTGATTTTTGCTCTAAGTTTGGTATACAACATGAGACATCAGCTGCAAGAACGCCACAACAGAATGGAGTAGCAGAACGGAGAAACAGAACACTCAAAGAAGCTGCTCGCACGATGTTAGCTGAACATGCAATACCAAGCCGTTTCTGGGCAGAAGCTATCAATACTGCATGCCATACTCAGAAAAAATGTCTTCTGACTAAGGCTCACTACAAAACACCCTATGAACTGTGGAAGGGCAGAAAACCTCGTGTTTCTTACTTCCATGTTTTTGGGTGTAAGTGTTTCATACACAACAATGGGAAGAGTCAGTTGAAGACTTTTGAGGCCAAGTCAGATGAGGGTATATTCTTAGGATATTCCTCATCTAGCAAGGCTTTTAGGGTTTACAACAGGCGAACCCTAGTTGTGGAAGAAACACCCCATGTAGTCTTTGATGAAACATCTTCTGAACAAGAGAAATCTGCCTCAGAACAAGAAGTACCAGATCAACCAGTACCTGATGTTCAGAAAATGGATCAGCTAACGATCAAAGAAAAAGGATCAGAACTCGTAACAGTATACATTCCAGATCTAGCTGATTCACCAGGTCAATCAGATCCTAAGGTACGAAAAACTGTCGATGAAGAAGCTGGTACAGCTGAGACAGTATCAACTGAACCATCTGGTTCAGGGGGAACACCTGAAGTTCCCACGAACAGACATCAGCACATGATGAGTCCAACATCAGCTGAGACATGTTCTTATCAAGTGGATCATAAATCTGCACCACTCCCAATCTCTAGTAATGAACTATTATCAGAAATGGATGATGTTCTCCAAACAGACGCAAATTAGAACAGAAGGACCTGGATAACCAGTCATCCAACTGATCTGATCATCGGAGACCCATATGATAGAGTTAAAACTAGACATCAGATTGGTGAAAGTGCCATGTATTACTGTTATCTGTCTATGAAGGAACCAACAACAGTAGAGGAAGCTCTACAAGACGCAAGCTGGATTCTATCCATGCAGGAGGAGCTGGAACAGATCGAGAGAAATCAAGTTTGAGAACTGGTGGACAGACCAACTCATTAAGATGTAATTGGCAGAAAGTGGGTTTTCAAGAACAAGAGAGATGAGAAAAATGTCATAACCAGGAATAAGGCAAGACTTGTTTCTAAGGGGTATTCACAATCAGAAGGAATTGATTATGATGAGACCTTTGCACCAGTCGCTCGCCTAGAAGCCATTCTGCTGTTTCTGGCATATGCTTCCCACAGAGGGTTCACTGTGTATCAGATGGACGTAAAGAGTGCATTCTTAAACGGGGTACTAGCAGAGGAAGTTTATGTCGAACAACCTCCAGGCTTTGAAAAGGGCAACCAAGTGTACCATTTAAGAAAAACTCTTTATGGCCTGAAACAAGCTCCTCGAGCTTGGTATGATACACTCTCTCAGTTCTTGATAGATAGTGGATTCACTAAAGGAATAGTGGACAGAACCTTATTTAGAATAGAAGATGGAGAAGATATTCTGATGGTTCAGATTTACGTTGACGACATCATCTTCGGATCTCCCAACAAGAGTCTATGTGAAAGATTCAGCAAGCTGATGCAAGGGAAGTTCGAGATGTCCATGATGGGGCAGATGAGTTACTTTCTGGGTCTACAAGTTAAACAAAGTACAGAAGGGATATTCATCTACCAAGCAAAGTACACTAGGAGTTTATTGGCTAAGTTTGGAGTTCAAAACTGTAAGGAAGACAGAATTCCTATGTTGACTGGATTCAAGATGGATCCAGATGAGGATGGTCAGAAAACCAATCAGAAAGAATATAGGGCTCTCATTGGATCTTTACTATACCTGACTGCCAGCAGACCAGATATCACTTTTGCAGTAGGTGTATGTGCCAGATTTCAGGCAAATCCAATGCAAAGCCACCTAGAAGCAGCTAAGCGGATTCTTAAGTATCTGAAGGGGATAGTAAACCTTGGTTTATTTTACCCATCAGATGATAATCTAGAGCTTAGTGGGTATTCTGATTCTGATTATGGAGGTTGCAAGATTGACAGGAAGTCAACCTCAGGAACATGTCAGTTTTTAGGAAGTAAACTGATCTCGTGGTTTTCAAAGAAGCCGACATCAGTTGCGACATCTACTACTGAAGCAGAATATATGGCTGCAGGAAGCTGTTGCTCCCAACTGCTCTGGCTTAGTCAGCAGCTGAGGGATTATAACATTGTAGCTAAGAATGTACCTATATTCTGTGACAGTAATAGTGTTATTGCAATCACTCAGAATCCTGTTCTACATACAAGATGCAAGCATGTGGATGTCAGACACCATTTTATAAGAGATCATGTTGAAAAGAAAAATATCATAATGGAAAAGATTCTTACTGATATACAGAAAGCTGATATTCTAACCAAGCCACTAGCTGAGATCAGATTCAGAGAATTATGCAATGAGCTAGGGCTTCTGGATCTTGGAGAAAAAGCACCTAAAATGCTTGATGGACTATTCTCCAGAACCAGCTGGTTAAGAGACTAACCAGGTTAAGAGGAATCAGTTGAGTTTGGTATCTCAACTGATCAGAAGATCAGTCAAGGAACTGATATGAGAAGGCGATCAGATTTACGGATTATCAGATTAAAGGAACTAATCAGATTAAAGGAACTGATCAGATTAAAGGATTATCTGATTAAATCAGTTTGGTTATTTCATTCTTTATAAGTCGATTAAGCTGATATTCAACAAGCAAGTTTCACAAGATTAAAGCTTACATCGCATAAGAAAACAGGAAATTACACAACAATGGAATAATAGAAATTTTCATTGATAAAAACCCGAAGGTCAGATTTACATTACAAGTTACAAGTACAAAAGGACCCGGAGGTCAGTACATAAACCCTAAACCTTAAACCTAACCCTAGAAGAGGGGGAGAGAGAGAGATTTTAAGATCTGATGCTCCCATTTTCCCCCACTTAACAAGGCTTTGAAATAATCCTAAAAGCCACCCTCAGAGCTTCGGAGTTAGGAGCGAGAGCGGCGTTGAAAGGATTTCTAAGCCAGGAGCCCTTAGACCTGAAATCAATGGGCTCTCCAGCTGTTAAATGGGACACAAGTGCCAAGAAAGTGATACAAAGATCATATGGGCACATGTGTCACATGCAAAAATAGAGTTGATATACGAAGATCAGCTGTTGTCTGATCAAGACCGTATATCAAACTCATGTTTTATATCAGACTGAGTCTGTTGATGCTAATTCCGTCATCTCGATAGACACACAAGGTGCATACGGTTAGGAGAAGTGTCTTCTCAGTTGCGATAGCAGATCCGCCGCCTTGGTGGTAGAGAAGCTTTGCAACAATTGTATGTGTAATCTTTGATGACGACGAAAACAGTAATAAGGGACACACAGGGTTGATTTGAGAAGCTGAAATCATTGAAAAAGGGGTAAAGGTTTTTGCCGGAAGTTTCACCGGAAATAAGGGTTCACCAGAATGCATGATTTTACAAAGAAGATAAGTATGGTGAATGGATTATGTTGTGTAAATCATTGGTCCAATTTATAGAGGCCAAGCAAGGGTGAAAATGCAAATTTAATTTCTCAAAGCCTTTTAGAGAAATCTGCATCACAAGGACAGCGTGTAGGAAACACGCGACTGATAATTGGATAAATTTATGGTGATTTGACATTACGAAGTATCCAGACTACTATTACACATGTCAAATCGTGCCGACTTAGGGAATCGAGACTACTATTCAATTATTCAAGAACTAAGTTTTGGCGGTAACACTTATCCCAAGAATTGGCTTAGTCTGAGTAGAATCAGATTAGGTCAACTGAAATCTGATTAGATAAGAGACTGATCAGATGAGGAAGATCAGTTGAGTATGTTACCTCAACAAATCAGATATATCAGTCAATAATAAATCAGAAATAACAGTTGAAGGGGGAACTTCAACTGACTGAGGAGGATCAGAAAAGGAAAAATCAGACGCAAAGTGAAGCGGATCAGTTGAAAAGAACAGATGGGAAATTATAAGGATTAGGCAGAAAACTAATATCAACAAGTGGAATCAACATCTACGAGTGGTATTAACTGATTACAATATCAGTCAACCAGATACACTTTTCTATTTCCTTGTTTACTGTTTACTTATCTGATTTTATCTGATAATATTTGCCTTACTGTACACACTACTTTTGTGACGTATATCCTGCAAAATATTTAATGCGGACGTGGGGTACTTGTATTAATTGCCACAAAATGTGCTTTTAAATCCAAAAGGCAATCGTACGTGCTTTTCCTGACCACACGATCAAAACCGCTCAATCTGGATCGTTTAACCTTTTCAAACGGTTGATCTTCCAATCTCGTTTTTCCCTCCTCCTCCTTATAAGTTTCATCAAAACCCTACCAGAGTTTTCTTATTCTCAAAAAAAAAAACTTGCGATTTATTCTCTGAAAACTCAAAATTACCATTATGTGATTCAAAGTGTTTTCTTGCGATTCAAACTTATCTTCCGAAAAATAGAATCTGGTAATTTCTGGTTATTTGATGATTTTCTTTTCCAAAATCCATTGATCACATAAATTATGTCTATATATGTTATCCTGCGATATGCCTTATCTTTTCTTGATATCCGTATGTGTTTATCAATTACTAGGCCTGAGAATAGGTCTGATAATCAATATATGATATCTTTATGATTATGCACAATTTTAATCGAGTCTATCTTGTTGTAGATGGCCACTCACGGAATGGGAAAGATTATGTGCAACTATGCGGAACTGGCAACAAAAATTGTCGATGACAAATTTGTACAGTTTGGTGTTACACGGGATCCAGAGTCAATAGAGGTGGAACAAATTCTGAAGAAGGGAGGTCTTGAAAAATACTGTGTTGCTCACTGCAATCCGGTAATGCAGTATGAAGCACTGGAATTCTTCAGAAATTTGAAGGTGGATACGGACAATCCTGGAGATGAACTGATTTCTTCAGTTAACGGAGAGGAGATCAGACTGATGAATGCTGACATAACCCGTCTGTTCAGCTTGCCCAAAGGAAGAATCTCGCCTGCCCACTACAGAGAGAATGAAGATGACCTGATCAGAAACGAACTCTTCAGAGAGACTGACAAACATCAGACCGCAGGTTTTGTCAGACCTATGTTAAAAAGGAAATACCGACTGTTGTTTGACATACTGTCAAAAACAATCATGGGTATTTCATTCAGCCCAGATGCTCTAACATCCGTAAAATTGTACAACATGGCTACGATAATCGATGAAGCCAAGAATATCAATTGGCATGGCTTCCTGAAGGCCATTCTGCTCCAAGAACATGAAAAATTTGGAGTTAATGAACGTAGGCAGGTCTATCTGAAGAAGAGGATCAACAATCTCAACAAGGTTGTAGTTATTCTGAAGGACAAAATGCCAAATTCTGAATGGGATCAGAATGGACTGAAGTCCTACAAGGCCTTCCTCACAACCACTTCAGCCATATATGGGCCACCTGATGATGATATACGGCCCACCCCTCTAAAGGTGAAGAAAGGAAAAACCAAGGAGGCAGCCACGCCTACACCAGATGCTCCCCAAAAGAAGAAGAGAAAACTGGTGAAGGCTCAGGAGAAGAGACCGAAGAAGGCAAAACAGGCCTCCATGACTCTGTTTCTGGAAGACGAGTCAGATGAAGAAGGAGTGCCAGAGCAACCTGATGAGCCATAGAAATTAGCCGAAAAATCTGACAGGCAGGCTTCTCAAGTTGAGAGCTCGCCATAACATTCTGAGGGAAGAGCAAGAGACGAATGATCTCCTTCTCCTCAATCTCGAGCTGATTCACCGCCGGACTTCCGGGCCGCCGAAAGCATATTTTTCCTTCTCTTCCACCGATCCCGCATCATCATCGATCGATGAGCGGATTCATCGGTTCGCGAATGAACCGGAAAGATCACCTGCTGCAGAGCCGGACTTAATTGCTTCAACAACAGAACCTCTGCAGGTTCAACCAATCAGCCAACTTCCGCCTACTCAGACACCACCAGAACCCTCTACATCTCATCAACCGGAATCTGGTCAATCTGAACAAATAATTCCTGAGTCCAGATCATCCAAGACCATCACCGGAAAATGGGAGAATGCAAATTGAGCGAGATATTGATGAGATGTATCCAGAGCTGGTAGCCCATCCTGTTATTAGAGAGGAAGTTATGGAGATCCTCACCTGGAAAGATCTCCGGTTAAAGAGCTTCTCAGATTTTATGATGATAATAGAACAGATGGGAGGTGCTGATGAATTCGCAGATTTTGATTTCGATATGAAGAAATCTGCTCAAGTAGGATCACCGGTGGTGATAAGCGCTTTGAATCAATCAAAGCTCGATCCACAGAAGAAGGGTTAGGGATCGAACAAGGTGAATCGGAGCCCGCCTTTGAAGAAGCTCCTAAAGCAGATGTTCCTATGAAGGATGTGGGAGCTGCCGATGATAGCGGAACTGGTGTTGCAGTTCATGACCAACCACTGGAGGCGAAAACAACTGAAAAAGATCAGGTGACACAAAACATTCCTACAACTCACATCACTGCTGATCAACTTCAGGAGATCAGATCATGTTTCAAAGATCTCCTGAAAGAAGAAGTTGAGGGAGTGTTGACTAATCAACTTAGCAACACAATAACTGATCAGAGGTAGATTGGCCTCAAAGAAATAAAGGATCAACGGGAATTGGCTATTTCCCAGATTGAGGCAATCAAAGATCAGTTCTCTCAAACTGTGACCAACCTGACTGCTGAGTTTAAAAAGTCAGTTGATGACAAGCTAGTTCAGGTTGATCAACAACAAGTTTCTTTTTCGATGCTCACCGAAAAGCTAGAAATGATCAAGAGAAACTTGACAAACTAATTCTTACCCTCTATCTTTCGCCGTGGAATCACAAGACCGAGCCGATCTCAAGATTCAAAGTCTAACCGCTTCAAGCTCAACGTTTATCTCGTTGAAGATCTCAACAAGGAGATATCAGTCGGCTTTGGATCTCTGACTTCCCACCTCACTGCTCTTTTTGATCAAACCAAAAAGGGGGAAGGATGATTGAGAAACCAACCGACACTATCGAACAATGTAAGACCCGATTCGACGGTTGAATCCTATGGCCAAAGACTAGACCATCCGGATCTTTTGCTAACGAAATTTCGAAAAAAGATGGAAAAGTCAAAGGCAAGAAAGGTAGATGGGGTCTTTGGGACATCACAACTTGTACCAGATCACTCAAACTAAGAAAGTCACAAGAAGCACAATTTAGCCAGATACAAGCCGATAAGAAATCGGCCGAGAAATCCGTCCAAAGAGCGATTCTTTCAAGAAGCCCGAATAAGTGAAGAAGAAAAAGAAGGGCGAAAAAAATTGGCAGAGAAGATAAGAAAAAAAAGAAATGGATCGAGGGCGAAGAAAGGAAAAGTTGGAAAAATCTGGACGGAACCTCACCGCCAAAGAAGAGTTGATGAGATCATTCAAAAAAACGGCCGCGACACGCCGATAGGTTTGAGGAATGGAATAAGATCGAAGTGAATGGCTTCGGATGCTTTTTTTTCTAGATCTTGTTCCACACGAAGAATCTCGGATGCGTAATTCCTCAACCGGTTGGAAAACAAATATCCAAATTTTCTGAAGTATCTGGAAAATGAGGCCAAAATAATCAATGTAAAAATATCTCGCCAAGAGTATGATGTGTTGGATTACTCGAAGAAGGCAGATGGCTCATTTGACAGACTGGCATTTCAAAGATTCTATTTTGACATCCGAAAAAAAGCACGCATAATCGATCCTCGCCAGATCAACGATGTCAAATGGAAACTATACGGATTTTCAACATCCCTCAAGATCAAAGAGAAATGCCAGAAGGATACAAGCCTAGAGACTGAAGAATCAGAAGACTTCTCAGGATCAGCTGTTTTTAAATTCAAACTTTTCTGATGTAATATGTAATCGACAAATCTAATGAAAGAAAAGTTTATTTTCTGATCCTAAGACAAAATCTTATTGTCTTCTGATTATGTGCTCTTTACTGTTCTATATTTATCAACTGTGATTGGTTTCTCAAGTGTTTTGGTTTCATCAAAAAGGGGGAAATTGTTGGGAAATTTAGAGTTTTGATGAAAGTTCTAAAACACATGTAATAGGACCAGTCAGACCTGTTAGCTGACTGATGTTTCTATTACCGTTTATAGAATACCAGTTGATAATTATTGTATAGAACAACTGATGTAGAAGATAGGTCACATATTGAGGGGGAACCTCAATATGTATAGGTCCGTTCTGAAGATCTGAAGAACAGCTGATATCCGACAGGCCAGAAGGCAAGAGAAGGACGAAGATCGATCGATCGATAAAAGTCGATATCTCAATTTGAAGTCATGAAGCTCAAATTCGAGGAAGACTTGAAGATCGATGACTTCGAAGATCGCACCGGAAGACCTACATCGCCAGAGTCGCTAGTTGAAGCTAAGACAACGGCACCGAAGACTCTATCAGTAGATCGATCGGTTTTTGGTGATCAAAGTTCCACCGGTGAAAAATCGATATTTCACCAAATCATACGTCTATGATCTGAACAAGAAGGATGTCAACCTTAGTTGGTAGAACAACACTGAAAAGTGCTTCTGTTAACCAATAAGAACAAGACACGTATGATCGGAGCCGGCAATTACGGGATTTGGTGCTGCTTTCTCTAACGGCTATAAAAGACACTATTCACGCTTTCGGCCATGCCGTTCCTGAAGCACGTCACATCAATCCTGCAAGTCTACCAAATATAGCCTGAAATTCAAATTGCTCTCCAACGGCTCTTTGATTTCGAGGTCTATATATATGGGATTACACTTCAGAGTGAAGATACGGAAACTATCAAGAAGCTCAAACTATAATCAGATTTCCGCACGAAGAACACGAACTTGAAGATTATTTTCTAAGTGTTCATCCCATAAGTTCTTAGCACATAAATCTTTTCATCTAGCTGATAGGCTACTTATAAACTAGAAAAGATTTCAAAGTTGGAACCAAAACAATCTTACCCAAAACCCAAAGTTAGGTTAAGTTGTTTAGCAAGATTTCAGACTAGGGTTTCTAGTTCTGATTTCTGGGATCGGTTGAGTGAGAACTCTTTAAATATCTGTTGGTGTACTGTGTTGGACTAACACAAAAATCTAAGTCCAGTTGGTTTAGTTGGTGCCCCTTGTGATAGGGAAGAGTGGACGTAGGACTGGTTTGTTCGAACCACTATAAATCTTGTGTGCACTTAACTGCTTTTATTAACTGTTTTACACAATCGCACACAACCTATTTAAAGCTGCATACATATTCTAAGTTAAGATCAGTTAGCACCAAGCTTACGATCGATCAAGTTTAACACTTTAGTCATTTGGTTGAAAAGGCCGACTTTGGAATCGACTTATTAAAGCTGGTTTTTTTTCACGGGTAAAACTTAGCTTCCGCTGTCAGTTAAAGCCGATAGATACGAATCGATCGCCTTGAGCGATTAGTAAGTTAGATATCGATCCAAGCAGATTCACTTGCACTCTGATCGAAATTTTTGCCATCACACCTAATCTGCACAAAAAGTTTTGAAGTCTATTCACCCCCTCCCTCTAGACTTACGCCCCACAAAACCCATTCGGGACCTACAATTTGGGTCTTGATTATCTTACGTGTCTTGATATCTTACGAGTCTTGATATCTTACGAGTCTTGATGTCTTTTGTGTCTTGATGTGTCTTGACTTCTTTGAGTCTTGATGACATCTTGAGTCTTGATGTCTTGATAAAATCTTGAGTCTTGATGTCTTCGTGACATCTTGAGTCTTGATTTACTTCTTGAGCCTTGATTACTTCTTGAATCTTGATTTCTTGACAACTTCTTGAGTCTCAGTTTCTTGATTTACTTCTTGAGTCGACTTCTTGAGTCTTGATTTACTTGGCTTTCTTGAGTCTTGATTTCTTGAAACTTACTAAGTCTTGATTTCTTGATAACTTCTTGAGTCTTGATTTCTTGATTACTTCTTGAGTCTTGATTTCTTGACCTTCGAGTCTTGATTTCTTGATTTACTTCTTGAGTCTTGATTACTTGAAACTTCTTGAGTCTTGATTTCTTGAAACTTCTTGAGTCTTGAGTTCCTTGATAACTTCTTGAGTCTTGATTCTTAATGAGTCTTGATTTCTTGACAACTTCTTTGAGTCTTGATTTCTTCAGAATCTAACCTGATCTATATCTGCTGACTAAACATGGTGCAGATAACTTCCTGAACACTCTATACTGAATCCTGACTTAGTCTATGGAGATAACTTCCTGAACACTCTTCAGTTAATCCCCGTTCACGGACTTGCACAGATTTTGCCAGCGTTGAATCTGAGACGGAATTTGCTAGGAAAATTTATATTCTAGATTTTATGGAGAAATGTGAATTAACGTCGTTTGTGAATTCCCAAGAGCTTGTATATTTAGGAAAGGCCTAACTTAAATCTTAAGCTATCCCAATTAGGGAAATAAAATCCCTAATCTTGAATTAAATTAATTCCTTTTAATTTAATTTCCTAAGTATAAATCTTTACGGATTTAAATGCGTTATATGAAAATTCTACAATTTATTTCCATATACATTAAATCCTATAATTATATTCCAAATATAATTATTGGGAATTCTTATTTAATTAAATCCAATTTAATTAAATATTAATAATAATTAATTCCAAATTAATCTATTATTACTTAATTCTCCATAAATTAAACATTAAATCCAATTTACCATTTAATCAACCAGCTATAATCCGTAAAAGGGAATTACTTGTTGTGTGACCCATAGGCCCTCATATATCGAGCGATTAGTCAAACTAACGGTCTTAATTGAACCCTAGACAATAAATCAAACATTATCAATATATGAGGTACGTTGCGAGAAACGTGCAACTACCTGTAACTGAAACATGGGCTATTACGATTTCCTCCTTTCATTCGCGAATACTCGATTAAGTCTTGAACATGATGAAGTGTCTATTCAAATAACTTAAGCATGTTATCTCCAATTACTAATTGATCATGTATGTCACACTTAGCCACAAAGTCTAAGTTGACGTGCATCGGTCGATGACTTTGATCCAATTATGATGAGAAGATGAGTATACTCTTTAAATTCACTTTGAGGAATGAATCCTATTCTTGGCTCAACTACCACGCACATGCACTTCGTGATGAACCCAATCCAAGCCGTATCTACCCATGGAAGGGTACAAGCGTTGGTCATGGTCAAAGTTCATTATCCCACACATGTCATGCGTATTGACCTCAAGTCAAAGGAGTATCGCATCGCTCCCACTAACCGAGACACCCGTACACACATATAGTGGAAATACATCAAACGGTTTCTCGGATGGGTATACCAATATCCTCTAAGGTATTTGTGCATCCATCATGAGATACCTAGTATCTCGTAGTAAGTGAGATCTTACTATACTCTCTAAGAGTATGATGCAGATCGCACACCAATCTCCATTGCATCATCAATATCCCATTCTTGATGATCCTTGATCGGGGCTATTTGAGAATCATGCTTAAGTCATCTGAGTTCTCACAACCTCAATGACAACAATGACTCATGGGAACACTTGTATGAATAAATGCAAACAATTAAACATAATGTTGGGAAATCTGTATTTTAGTTTTGATGGAAGTTCTAAAACAGGTTGTAATAGGACCCCAATCGGACACAATTGGTGAATCGATGACTTAGAATCGATTAAGATGACCAAATTTGAAATGTATAGATAGTCGATGTAAAGATAGGTCACATATTGAGGGGAACTCAATATGTATAGGTAAGGTCGAAGTATCAGATGACCCAGATAAGGTCAGATGATCAGAAGACTAAGAACAAATCAGAAGACAAGAAGTCAGAAGATCAAGTGAAGACAGAAGACATCAAGACTCGGATGAACTCAAGACTCAGAAAGACATCAAGACTCGGATAAACTCAAGACTCAAGAACAAACCTCAAGACTTAGTATGATGAATACACCGAGGCTCGAGAGACACCAAGATCAAAAGACACGAAGACCTACATTCAAACCGAAGTCTGCAGATTGAGCTAAGACAATATGCATCGAAGACTCAACAAGGTAGATCGATCGGCCATTCGATCAAGTCACCACACCGATGACAATCAAAAATATACACCGCATAAGACGAATCTTCTACAAAAGGAATATCAATCGTCTAACGGACAAATTACTGAAATGCCGCCTCGCGAAGCCAAGGAGAAAGCGAAACGTGCACAAAAAGAGCTGACAATGCGGGATACGACGCTGCAGACAAAAACAACTCTAATCATGCCTACGGCCACGCCGATAATCGGAGCACGTCACAATCATATCCTACAACCTACCTAATATAGCCCAAAATTCAAATTGCTCTCCAACGGCTCTTTGATTTCGAGGTCTATAAAATGGGATTGCTCGAAGGGAGCAAAGAGACCAACCACTATCACATGAACAATTGAGCGAAGCAGAACAACATCATTAACGCAGATTCTCAAGAAGCAAAAAGCCTTCAGAATTTCCGCTCGAAGAACACCATATTTGAAGATTATTCTTAGAGTGTTCATCCCATTGTTCTTAGCAAGAAATCCTATCCACTAGCATTTTGGCTACCTAAAACACCAGGATAGATTTCCAGTTGGAACCCTCAAACATTCTTTACCCAAACACAAGTTAGGTTAAGTTTGTTCCCGGAAGATTTCAGACTAGGGATTCTAGTTTTCTGATTTCTAGTTTCGGTTGAGTGTGAACTCGATAAACATCTGTAGAGTGTGAACTCAATAAACATCTCGGCCATCCCGTGAGGGATATAAGTCCCGCAGGTTAAGCTCAGTTAAGCTCGGTTAAGTTCGGTTAAGGTTCCCCTGTGTTAAGGGAAGAGTGGACGTAAGACGGGTTTCATCTGAACCACTATAAAAAGTCGTGTGTGCATTTACGTGCTTTCTTATAGCTTTACACTATTCACACAACTGAGTTTAAAATCGCATACATATTCTAAGTTAAGCTCAGTCTGCACCAAGCAACTGATCTGATCAGGATGACACCTTAGTCAGCTGGTTGAAAACTGACTTAAGAATCTGAATTGATAAAATAGGTTTTTCACACGGGTTAAAACAAGCTTCCTTACTCTCAGTTAAACTGACAGATATCTAGCTGATCTGCCCTCAGGCACTCAGTAAGATTGAACATCAGTCTAAACTGATACACTAGCACTCTGATCGTGTAATCTGCAAATCACACCTGATCCACACGAAAAGGTTTGGAAGTCTATTCACCCCTCCCCTCTAGACTTCCATCCTCACAAAACCCGTTCGGGACCTACAAGTAGTATCAAAGCAGTGGTTCTAGAGACCACTGGCTTTGAGTATCATTGATTCTTGAGGAAGAATCTTTGTGGTCATTTGAACAGATCTTGAAAAACCATTTTTTTAAAAAACTCATTCGTTTTCAAAATCACTCAGCATGGATAATACATCTGGCATGTATCATGATTTGCCTAAGTTTTCAATTGATGAGTATGCAGATTGGACTATATATATGTGCAACCATCTAGGATCGATAAGCGGCAGAATGATGGAAGTCATTGAACGAGGACCCATCATCATATATCGCAACAACCCAGCAGTTGGAGGAGATCCAGACTTTGCACCGGGAAGTCTTGTACGAAAAAGCCCAGCCTTGATGGATGCAGAAGAAAGAAAGTTGTATACTCTAGATACAATCGCCAGGCATATAATCATGAAGACGATGGATAAAGTCACAAAGGAGAAGATAAAGTATCTCAAAACCGCGAAAGCAATGTGGGATACTCTTGCTGAGATATGTGAAGAAAATGATCAGATCAAAGACAGCCGACTACAAGCTGAACTGGTGAAGTTCGAAAAGCTAAAGATGTTGCCCAACGAGACCATCAACGAGCTCGATGGGAGGATCACCATGTCAGTGAATAAACTGCGAGAACTTGAAAGAGAGATGTCAGACAAAGATATCAACTACAAGATCTTAAGATCTCTTACCAAGAAATGGGACATGAAAGTCACGGTAATCAAGGATTGCCAAGACATTTCAAAGATGAAGCCGAGTAGCTTGATCCTAAGCCTTAAAGCTCACGAGTTTGATTTAATCGAAAGAGGAAAAGCAGATGAAGATGAGACGCCTGCTGAAGCCTCAACGTCTAAATCAGTTGCGTTTAAAGCAACCAGCAGCAGATCAAAGGCCACTGAACCTGTTGGAAACATAATGAGTCAAGGTAACAGATCGCTTCGCTTTACAGAAACTTGAAAGATCAAATACTCAACTTGGTAAGCATCGGAGATTCTACAGAGACTATCAAGACAATGTAAGAAACAGTGAGGCCAACCGATGATCACTAGAAAGAACCAGATCCGATGATCAAGAGATCACAGAGAATAAAAGAAAAGAGATGATCCGCCGATGAGAGAAGATATAACAGATCCGACAGAAGGAGTTCGGGATACCATCGAAAAGGGAAGTCACACCGACAGATCCTACATGACGGAGTGACTCACGGGCAGAGGAAGTTTCAGAGATCGAGGATCATGCTTCAATCGCGAGAAACCAGTCACTACAAAGACCCACGCCTCGACCGACTCCCATAGAAAGGGAAGAGAAACGGAACAGAAGAGAGCAACGCCTTAGAGATAGAAAAGCCATGATCGCTGACACATCTGAAATTGATGATTCCAATCTGCCTTCCGAGGATTCTCCGCTACTCATCCAGAGAAGACTTCGCTCGATAAGCAAAGCTGGGTCGCTGACTTCCACGAACATGAAGATCGATATTCTCTTCAGATAACGATGAAATCTGCCTGATGACCAAGGAAGGAGACCAATCTGAGGTAACCTCCGAACCTTCTGCTTTTTCTATTTCCACACCTGCTATCATTAGCACACCTACTGGAGAGATTGACTTGCAGCTCTACTCTGAGCAATTGCTTGATGATCTCTCGATCACGAGAGACACTTATACAATAGTGGAAGTTTGAAAATGACAAGCTAAGGATCGAAATAATCACTTTGTTAAAAGAAGAATTTGTCAAGAAAAACTACCGAAACGAAATCATTGAAATTGCTCAAGGTGGCGAGGAACTTAACATTCTGAAGTTAAATCTTCTGATCAGGAGAAGCAAATCAAAGATCAGCTAGCAATCAACAAATAGCAAGCTGATGATTTCAAAATCCTTCAAGCTAAAATTGATGAGCTATTCCGACTACACGAGAGTCTAAAATCTACTGAGGATAGTTTGCGCAAGAAAATAGAGGTTTTCACGAAGTCATCAAAAATCATTTAAGATATGAACACCTATTTTCGAACGCCAACTAACAAGAAGGGAATTGGGTATGAGAACCCTTCTACATCCTCAAAAGCCCCATTTGATTCACTTCAGAAGGGTGATACACAAAAAGCTAAACATGTATCTGATAAGGGAAAAAGACCTGCTGAGCAAGTAAGGCAAGTGCCTAATCAGAAAGGGAACAAAAATAGACCCCAACTGATTAAGCATCAGCCGAGGAATCAACAGAAGAACCCAGTTCTTCCGAAGAGACCTCAACCTGATCAACAGATTAGGTATCAGAAGAGACAACCTGCAAGAAGGCAATCTAATCTGAGACCCAATTAAGGTCAGCTACCTAATAAGCAAGCTATAGGTAAACTGCAAAGACCATCTATGCCAAAGAGATATAAATCTTTTGATGGTAGCAGTCGTACCTACCCGTATAACCAGAGATCTAGGGCTACTGCACCTGAGCCACACTGGATTAAAAGAAGACAAAATATAAAGAAAAATCCCAAGTCTTCTAAGTCACCCAAGGCTCACACGAATAATCATACTAATCAGAAAGCATATAAAGAGACGTATGATTATGTTGATTTGTATGGGAGACAAATCAGACCTTCTAATCTATCTGATTACCATAGAAGTGCTCTGTTTGTGTGGATCCCTAAATTCACCACTAACCCCCCAGGATCCAATTCCAAAGGGGTACCTAAAGCCTGATTTGATTGCAGGTTCGCGTGGGACTGGCCAACAAAGGAGGTGTACATGCAACTCTCTGGTACATCGATAGTGGATGCTCAAGGCACATGACTGGAAGCAAACATCTCCTTAGCTCTTACAAAGAACAAGAAGGCCCACGTGTACTATTCGATGATGATAACTTTGGTTTTACCAAAGGATTCGGAACCTTAGAGAATGATGATGTACAAGTAACTGGAGTCTCGTATGTCGAAGGATTAAAGCACAATCTACTATCAGTTTCACAATTCTGCGACAATGGATTCAGCGTTGAGTTCTCGAGCGACAAGTGTACGATTAGGAATCGAGTCACTCAACAAACCTTGCTAACTGGTTCAAGGAAAGGGACGATCTACACAGCAGATTGGAACAGTTGTCTAAGGAATACATGCTTAATTGTTGAGTTCCAAAAGTAGCAGTTGGCTCTGGCACAAAAGATTGAGTCATCTGAACTTCAAGACTCTTAACAAGATAGCTAGGATGTCTTTGGTTGAGGAACTTCCAAATGAGATATTCTCCAAATATCAGACATGTGCCGCATGTCAGAAGGGAAAACAAGTTAAAGCCTCATTCAAGGGAATACCTGGACTGGCATCCAGTAGAGTACTGCAACTGCTCCATATGGATCTATTCGGACCAGTTACACCAGTCAGTCTCAGTGGATGCAAATATACTCTAGTCATCGTGGATGATTATTCCAAGTGTACTTGGGTTGTATTCTTATACAAGAGCTGCTCAAGAAGCTACAAAACGAGATGGATGTCAGCATAGTAAAAATTAGATCAGATAAAGGTACAGAGTTCCTGAATTCCTTTATTACTGATTTTTGCACTGAGTTTGGTATACAGCATGAAACGATAGCTGCAAGAACGCCACAACAAAATGGAGTAGCAGAACGGAGAAACAGAACTCTCAAGGAAGCTGCTCGCACTATGTTAGCTTAACATGCCACACCAAGCCGTTTCTGGGCAGAAGCAATCAACACTGCATGCCATACTCAGAACAGATGTTCTCTGACTAAGACTTACTTCAAAACACCTTATGAACTATGGAAGGGCAGAAAACTTCATGTTTCATACTTCCATGTTTTTGGGTGCAAGTGTTTCATACACAACAATGGGAAAAGTCAGTTGAAGACTTTTGAGGCCAAGTCAGATGAGGGCATATTCTTAGGATATTCCTCATCCAGCAAGGCTTTCAGAGTTTACAACAAACGAACCCTAGTTGTGGAAGAAACACCACATGTGGTCTTTGATGAGACATTTTCTGAACAAGAGAAAGCTGCCTCAGAACAAGCCGTACCAGATCAACCGCTACCTGACACGCAGAAAATGGATCAGCTATGCATCAAGGAGAAAGAAGCTAAACACGTAAAAGTGTACATCCCAGAACTTGATCTTGCTGATTCAACAGGTCAATCAGACCCTAAGGTACGCACAACTGTCAGTAAAGAAGTTGTTACAGCTGAGACAGTATCAACTGAACCATCTGGTTCAGGGGGAACTCCTGAAGTTCCTACGAACAGACATCAGCACATGATGAGTCCAACATCAGCTGAGACATGTTCTTATCAAGTGGATCATAATTCCGCACCACTCCCAATCACTAGTAATGAACTACTATCAGATATGGGTGATGTTCTCCAAACAGACGCACATCAGAACAGAAGGACCTGGATTACCAGTCATCCAACGGATTTGATTATCGGAGACCCATCTGATAGAGTCAAAACTAGACATCAGATTGGTGAAAGTGCCATGTACTGCTGTTATCTGTCTTTGAAGGAACCAACTACAGTAGAAGAAGCTCTACAAGACGCAAGCTGGATTCTAGCCATGGAAGAGGAACTGGAACAGTTTGAGAGAAATCAAGTTTGGAAACTGGTGGACAGACCAACTCATCAAGACGTGATTGGCACAAAGTGGGTATTCAAGAACAAGAGAGATGAGAATAATGTCATAACCAGGAATAAGGCAAGACTTGTTGCTAAATGGTATTCACAATCAGAAGGAATTGATTATGATGGGACCTTTGCACCAGTAGCTCGCCTAGAAGCCATTCGGCTGTTTCTGGCATATGCTACTCACAGAGGGTTCACTGTGTATCAGATGGATGTAAAGAGTGCATTCTTAAACGGGGTACTAGCAGAGGAAGTTTATGTCGAACAACCTCCAGGCTTTGAAAAAGGCAACCAAGTGTACCATTTAAGGAAAGCTCTTTACGGCCTGAAACAAGCTCCTCGAGCTTGGTATGATACACTCTCTCAGTTCTTGACAGACAGCTTCACTAAAGGAATAGTGGATAGAACCTTATTCAGAATAGAAGATGGAGAAGATATTCTGATGGTTCAGATTTACGTGGACGACATCATCTTCGGATCTCCCAACAAGAAGCTATGTGAGAAATTCAGCAAATTGATGCAAGGGAAGTTCGAGATGTCCATGATGGGCCAGATGAATTACTTTTTGGGTTTACAAGTCAAGCAGAGTATAGAAGGGATATTCATCTGCCAAGCGAAGTACACAAGGAATCTACTGGCAAAGTTTGGAGTTCAACATTGAAAGGAAGCCAGAATTCCCATGATGACCGGGTTTAAGATGGATCTAGATGAAGATGGTCAGAAAGTTAATCAGAAAGAATATAGAGCTCTGATTGGATCACTACTATACCTGACTGCCAGCAGACTAGACATTATTTTTGCAGTAGGTGTATGTGCCAGATTTCAAGCAAATACAATGCAAAGCCACCTAGAAGCAGCTAAGCGGATTCTCAAGTATCTGAAGGGGACTGTAAACCTTGGTTTATTTTACCCATCAGATGATAATCTAGATCTTAGTGGGTATTCTGATTCAGATTACGGAGGTTGCAGAATCGACAGGAAGTCAACCTCAGGATCATGTCAGTTTCTGGGAAATAAACTGATCTCTTGGTTTTCGAAGAAGCAGACATCAGTTGTGACATCTACTACTGAAGTAGAATATATGGCTGTAGGAAGCTGTTGTTCCCAACTGATCTGGCTAAGTCAGCAGCTGAGGGATTACAACATCGTAGCTAAGAACGTACCTATATTCTGTGACAGTAATAGTGCTATTGCAATCACTCAGAATCCTGTTCTACATACAAGATGCAAGCATGTGATACAAGATGCAAGCATGTGGATGTCAGACACTATTTTATCAGAGATCACGTTGAAAAGAAGAATATCAGGATGGAAAAGATCCATACTGACAAGCAGAAAGCTGATATCTTAACTAAGCCGCTAGCTGATATCAGATTCAGAGAGTTATGCAACGAGCTAGGGCTTCTGGATCTTGGAGAAAATGCACCAGATATGGTTGAAGGACTGATCTCCAGAACCAGTTGGTTAAAAGACTAACCAAGTTAAGTGGAATCAGTTGAGTTAGGAATCTAAACTGATCATACGACCAGATGAGGAGCCGATCTGAATTTCAGATAAGGAGCATATCAAAAAGTCAGATAAGTAGCTGATCTGAAGTTCAGACAAGGAGCAGATCAGTTCAAGACATATTAGATTAAGGGGGAACTGATCAGATTGGTAGATTACTTTATAAGTCGATTAAAGCTGCAGTCAACAAGCAAGTCAAATTGAAGCTACAGATCGCATAAGTCAGAAGAAGCAACACAACAATGAAATAACAGAATTTTTCATTAATAAAGACCCGGAGGTCAAATTTACAAGTTACAAGTGATATCACAAGCTACAAGTGCTACAAGCTATCTTCAAGTGGTATTACAAGTACAAGAAGACCCGGAGGTCATAAACCATAAGCCCTAACCCAACCCTAGGTAGGGAAGAAGAGAGAGAGTTTAAGGTATGATGCTCTCATTTTCCCTCGATCCTAAGAAGGGGCGTCCCTCGAGAATCCTGAGCCAATCTCAAAAGCTTCGGAGTGAGGAGCGAGAGAGGCTTTGAAGGATGTCCAAGCCAGGAGCCCTCAGACGTGAAATCAACGGGCTCTCCAGCTGTTAAATGGGGCACAGTGCCACAGGATTGGTCACAAGGACCAAACAGACACTTGTGTCGCATGCAAAAATTGAGTTTGATATATGAAGATCAGTTGTTGACTGATGCAGACCATATACCAAACTCAAGTTTTGTTTCAGACTGAGTCTGTTGATGCTAATTCCGTCATCTTGATAGGCACACAAGGTGCATACGGTTAGGAGAAGTTCCTTCTCATTTGCCTTAGCAGATCCGCCTCCATGGTGGTAAAGAAGCTTAGCATTGATCGTATGTGAAATCTTAGATGACGACGAAAGCAGTGTGAAGGAACACACAGGGTTGATTTGAGAAGCTGAATTCATTGGAAAAGGGTTAAAGGTTCCCACCGGAAGTTTCACCGGTAATAAGGAACTCATCAGAAAAGCATGAAGTATATGCTAAAGAAGATGAATGGTTTATGTTGTGTTGTTTGCCTAAACACCCCAGGCTAATTTATAGAAGGAAATTAGGGGTATAAATGTAAATTTATTTTCTCAGAAGACCTTAAGAGAAATTTGCATCGACAACGCGTAAGGAACACGCGGCTAAAGGTTTGATGAGTTAACGGTGTGATTAATCACAGCGTATCTATGCCATTATTATAGAATGTCAAATCGCGCCGATTTGGGAATCGAGATGACTTTTGGACTCCCCGAAGTAAAAGTTTTGGCGGGAGTTGACTTCAGTAACTACGGGCTGATTAGAAGAAGACTGAAGGATAAAGAGTATCAGATAAGTGGATCAGATAAGTAACGAAGTGTTTCAAGCAAGAATCTGATCAGATGAGTGAGATATTATTGGGAAATGCTTAAGTCTACCATTAGTAAAATCAACAAGTACCAAATCAGATCACAAGTGGTAACTGGTTGATTACAATATCAATCAGTCAGACACGTTCTCTTATTTATCCCTTTCTGAATACCTTACATGCGTTATTTAAATAAAATGTTTTACTCTGTTCATGACGCATGCTCTGCAAAACTTTTAATGCGGACTTGAAAATGTGTTTTTAATGCGTTTTATTGCGAATTTTTGAGTCCAAAATACGAGAAGACTACTTTTCTCAACCGTGCGATCAAAATATTTTTTGGCCGACTAATCTCAGCCACTGATTTCAAAACGCGGATACTTGAGTACTTTGGAAAGTTGTGCAAAAATGTTTTCCCTCGTATTCTATAAAATCCAAATCTTTTCAGAAAACCTCTTTCCACTACTTCGTCTTCTCAAAAGATCAAATTCTTTCAAAATCCTTCAGAGAATTACTTTCGAGATCAATTGATTCTACTCTTCCGATTTCTAAATCTTTCGAATCAATTTCTGGTAATTTCTTGTTTAATTAATTGCATGATCTCAATTTCTCTCTGGTTTGTGATGATATATTTCTGTAATTTTTATTAGATCTAAACGCTTATTTGCTAAATTGATGCTAAAATTACTAGTTTGACTGAATTTATTGAAATATCTTACTCAAACTAAACATCAATTTGCATATCGTACATAAATGGCATATCTTATTCCACGACCGGGCCAAGGGAAAAAAGTTATGCAATTTTTCATCGATGAAGAAAGACATCATTGATGAAAAGTACGTAGTCTTCACCATCACCCCAGACCCTGAATCGCTGGAAATTCTGGAGTGCTTGCGAGCGTGTGGACTTGAACGCTATCGCTCTACGCATCAGAACACGACGAACGTTAAAGCCTCCTATCGTCCAAGCACATGAAGCTCTGGAGTTTCTATACAATCTGCAGAGGGATGAAGACATTGATGCTGACCTGATTTCTTCCGTTGGAGGACTAGAAGTACGAGTGTCGAATGACGATCTCCAGAGGATATTCGGCCTAACTCGAGGAAGCATCAATCCAGAGACCAACACGACTGATGTAGGAGAAAAGGGATTTCTTTAAGCCGAGTTGTTGAGACCTACAAACAAGGAGAACACGACGAACGTTAAAGCCTCCTATCTGAAGAGAAAATATCGCCTTCTTCTTGAAATTGTTCAGAAGGTGATCATGTGCTCAACCTACAGTCTTGATGCAGTCACTTCGTACAAGATAAGTGTCATGGCTGCAATAATCAAGAAGGCTTCAGATATCGATTGGTTGGGTATGGTCAAAGCAAGACTGAGAAAAGACTCCGGGAAGTTCGAACTGACCCAGAGCAATGAAGTGTGCTTATCTTTCAAGTGATCATTCATACACAAAATCTCTATCATTCTGTCAGATAAGCTGCCACAGAATTATAAATGGAACGAGAATGGAGCAAAGATATACCAAGCAAAGCACAAGGCCATATTGGCAAAGATGAGTCCCTACCGACAATCTGGATGAGGATCCAACTCCTTATGTGCCCCAAACCCAAGGGAGAAAAGAAGGAAAAGATAAGGCAACGCAGATCGTTCAAGTGTAGGAAGAGGCCATTCCGAGAAGAGGATGAAGAGGAAGGATCCGCCAAGAAACCAGATGCTCAATGGAAACGTCGAAGAGAGTCTCATCTCCTCGAAATCGCTTCCAAGTTCTCGCCCAACAAGTCGCCAGAAGAACGGCGAACTGGCAAGTAAGATCGACGAAGAGATAGCAATCCGCCTCCGAGCCAACTATCGAGAAGTAAGGGAAGAGCAGATAATCGCAAAGAAGGAGAGAAATGTCGGAAGGGATGTTGGAGCAATCGAGAAAGAATCACCATCCGATTCTCGCTTTCTCACCAAGATCTTCCAAAGAGAAAGATCACCAACGCCCACTTCCAAATCACCATCGCCCTCTCCTTAAAAATCATCATCACCTCCCCACAAAACCTTCTCACCCTCACCCTCGCCTATCAGATCACCAAGATCTCCCACACCACCAATCAATCAACCCGTTCAGGAAACTGAACACCCTCAAAACGCTGTAAATGAACCACACATATCCCCACAAATATCCCAATCGCCAATCAAGTCACAGGAGCCTGAGAGATCCGACAAGCCAGTGTCCGTTTCTCATAATCCCTTCAATACCAGAACCGTGCTTGCTTCACCTGCTCTAGAAAGCACCATCATAAGGATAATGAAGCAACATATCAAGGAGTATCTGCTGAATCTATGCCCTGAATTGGATCAACATCCTGGCATCCAGCAACAGATAGAAGAGATTGTGTTCTTGAGGGATATCAGACTGAAAAACATTGAAGAATTTCTGATTCTCATGACAACTCTGGGATCAGATTTCTTTGTCGACTTGGAGTTGGAGTGCTTGAACACTACTGGGATTGAAAGTGCTGTTGAATTTACATCTGACGATGATATCAGATGGTTAATTCACGAAAGGTTTAGGATTGCTGATAACAGGGAGGAAACCATTCAACCTCCTACAGATCATGAGGGAGATGCCGATGAACCAAGAATGGTTGCTGCAGATGAGACCCGACTTGGAGAGGCTTCAACATCTGACTAGACTGCTACGATGAGCTCTGATACCCTAGATCATTATACTGAGAAGATTCAGGATGGGATCAAGGCTGCATTTGAAGATAAATTTGCAGCGCTCACAGCAGATCTGATGAAGCGATTTGAAGATGAGCAAGCAAAACTAGTTGACAAGGAACGAAGTCACACAATTGGGATGCACAATGCCATCCTTGCTGAAGTAATGCAACTAGTAAATCCTCTTGCTGAGAAGCTCAAACTCCAGTCTGACAAACTCACAGTTCGGACAGAGATGCTCAATCAGACACAAGTACTTTTGGAAACTGTCTGGGCATCCTTGGACAAGACTAACAACCACATGGATATGGGTTGGCAACATTTTCTAGCTTCTACAGAACGAGCAAGACAGGAAATTAAAATTGCTCTCAGACGCTTTTTCACTCCTGCACCTTCTGCCACCGTTCAGATTACTCCTCTTGTTGTCGAGGAACTCAGAGAGGAGATCTCGTGGCAATTAACTGCTCTGAACCGCAAGATGTCCAACCTCTTTGATGAAACCAAAAAGGGGGAAGGAAAAGAGAATAAAGAGAAGGAAGAAAAACAGACACAGTTGGTAACAATTTCATCTCTACCGAAAACCACTGTATCTGACTTGCCAGCCACTCCATCTACTGATCTCGTTGCTGAAGTGAAGGAAACTGTGGAGAAACATAGCAAAGAGATCACTGAGCAGAAAACTACTCTTTCAGAGATTACTGCCAGAGTCGACAAGATTGAAGACTTTTCTTCGTTCGTACAGAAAAGAATGGAAACTGATGATCAGGCCAAGAGCCTTGAACTCGCTAAGAAGTTAGCTGAAGAAGACGAACAAGATGAACCTGAGCAGACTCTGAGGAGAAAGAAAGGCAAAGGCAAGATGGTGAAAGCAACTGCGGAAGATCAGAGACAAGGCCACCTATTCTCTACCAAAAGCCAGATGACTCCTGAACAAGTTCAAGAGCAAACACGACAGAGAATAAGAGAGGTCGCCATCAAGAAGTAGAAGTTAGCAGAGGCTAAGGGACTGAACATCGCTTACATCCGAAGGAAGAGGAAGAACGAAGCTGCAGCAGAGGAGATTGCTTGGGATAAGAATACCCTTCCGGCACCTGTTAAAGACATCCTCTGTGCACGGCTAGATCTGCTTCCAGAATGGGATCAGATCAGAGGAGAATGGTTATGTGACGTCTACATCCTGGAGAAGATTCCAATTCATCAAGATCAGACTGAAAATGATGATGAATTCCGGAACTGGTTAGAAACAAAGTATCCAGACTTCTACCAGACAGTGATGAAAGAAGGCAAGATCATGTCACTAATACTAGAAGCTCCACCCTTTGAACTACTCCTTCCACCTTTGCGTCCAGACAAAAAGCTAGATCCTGTAAAGTTAAAAAATACCTACTATGGATTTGCTGAAAAAGGAGGGATCCATAGAAGAGAAGAGCTGGACAAACTAATGCAAAGGATGTACAGGATGTTTGACATCCCCAAATAACTACAAATGTTCAAGTACACCTGAGGAAGACAACTTGGAATCAGATGATAGGTACGCTTTTCATGTATTCTATAATGCACACACCTATCTGAATGAAATATTCCATCTCACTGATTCTAAGACAACATCTCATTGTCTTCTGAGGTATGTACTGTTTACATTATCTACATTTCCATTCATGGAATCTGTTTTTTTGATTAAGTGTTTTGGTTCCATCAAAAAGGGGGAAATTGTTGGGAAATCTATATTTTAGTTTTGATGGAAGTTCCAAAACAGGTTTTAATAGGACCAGTAAGACCTGTTAGCTGACTGATGACTTAGAATCAGATTAAGATGACCAGCTGAAATGTATAGATAGCTGATGTAAAAGATAGGTCACATATTGAGGGGGAATTCAATATGTATAGGTCAGGTCGAAGTATCAGATGACCCATATAAGGTCAGATGATCAGAAGACTAAGAACAAATCAGAAGACAAGAAGTCAGAAGATCAGGTGAAGACAGAAGACACTGAAGACTCAGATGAACCTGAAGACTCAGATAGACACTGAAAACTCAGATGAACCTGAAGACTCAGATAAACCTGAAGACTCAGTAACAAACCTGAAGACTCAGTATGACTGAATACACTGAGGCTCAGAGACACCTGAAGATCAAAAGACCTGAAGACCTACATTCAGCCGAGTCTGCGTATTGAGCTAAGACAATATGCATCAGAAGACTCAACAAGGTAGACTGATCAGTTACCTGATCAAGTCAGCTCACACCTGGTGACAATCAAAAATATACACCAGACAAGACGAATTTTCTACAAAAGGAATATCAATCGTCTAACGGACAAATTACTGAAATGCCCCCTCGCAAAGCCAAGAAGAAAGCGACACGTGCACAAAAAGAGCTGACAATGCGGGATATGATGCTGCGGACATAAACGGTGCTAATCATGCCTACGGCTACGCCGATAATCGGAGCACGTCACTATCATATCCTACAACCTACCTAATATAGCCCGAAATTCAAATTTCTCTCCAACGGCTCTTTGATTTCGAGGTCTATAAAATGGGATTGCTCGAAGGGAGGAAATAGACCAACCACTATCACATGAACAATTGAGCGAAGCGGAACAACATCATTAACGCAGATTCTCAAGAAGCAAAAAACCTTCAGAGTTTCCGCTCGAAGAACACCATATTTGAAGATTATTCTTAGAATGTTCATCCCATTGTTCTTAGAAAGAAATCCTATCCACTAGCATTTTGGCTACCTAAAACACCAGGATAGATTTACAGTTGGAACCCTAAACATTCTTTACCCAAACGCAAGTTAGGTTAAGTTTGTTCCCGGAAGATTTCAGACTAGGGATTCTAGTTTTCTGATTTCTAGTTCGGTTGAGTGTGAAATCGATAAACATCTGTAGAGTGTGAACTCAATAAACATCTCGGCCATCCCGTGAGGGATATAAGTCCCACAGGTTAAGCTCGGTTAAGCTCAGTTAAGTTCAGTTAAGTTCGGTTAAGGTTCCCCTGTGTTAAGGGAAGAGTGGACGTAAGACGGGTATCGTCTGAACCACTATAAAAAGTCTTGTGTGCATTTACGTGCTTTCTTATTGCTTTACACTATTCACACAACTTAGTTTAAAAGCGCATACATATTCTAAGTTAATCTCAGTCTGCACCAAACAACTGATCTGATCAGGTTGACACCTTAGTCAGCTGGTTGAAAACTGACTTAAGAATCTGAATTGATAAAACTGGTTTTTCACATGGGTTAAAACAAGCTTCCGCGCTCTCAGTTAAACTGACAGATATCTAGCTGATCTGCCCTCAGGCACTCAGTAAGATTGAACATCAGTCTAAACTGATACACTAGCACTCTGATCGGGAAATCTGCAAATCACACCTGATCCACACGAAAAGTTTTGGAAGTCTATTCACCCCTCCCCTCTAGACTTCCACCCTCACAAAACCCTTTCGGGACCTACACATAATATTCAAACAAGTGTATTGCCATACATTAATATTAAGTGAACTATAATATTAAATCAAACTGAATATCATCGAGTATTATGTCCTTACAATTGATTGTCTCTAGGACACTAACACTTCTTCAATCTCAGTGGGTTCCTTTTCAGATAAGAAACAACAGAATAAAGCACCTTCACCATGGAACTTTCTTGTTCTAACACCTTCAGATAGATCACTCACAATCTGACTTGCGGGATGACTATCCAACCATGTTCTTCTGGATGTTCTCCCTTCAGTAGTATCCTGAACATTAGAAATGTTATCAAACTCAGGGAAGAATAGAAAAGGAGAGAGAGAATCGTCTTCCTTGGGGGAGTTTTCATTTAGAGCATTGTCAATGACATTTGTTCTCCCTTGGTTGATAGATTCAGAGTTTGCCTCAGTTGTGACCACATCTTCATCGGTATTACATACCTGAGTCTGAACTGGAGTTTGTTCAGATTGGTCAGCTTCAGTGTGTTGGCTCTCCTTCAGTGGAGAACTATCATTCTGAGTTTCACCAGCCTGAGTATTTCCATCCTGAGCATCTTTGTCTGAGTCTGACTCACTCCATTCATAGAAAATGATTGGCTTCTTCTTTTCAGGATCAGATGATGGTTTAACATTCTTCTTCAGGCTAAGTCTGGTGATTCTTTTTGTTAGATCTCCTGAGTCATGTTCCTGTTTTTTCTGAACACAAGTAGATTCATAAAAAACAACATGAGGTGTTTCTTCCATAATAAGGGTCCTACAGTTGTAAACTCTGAAGGCTTTACTGACTTCAGAATATCCTAAGAATATTCCTTCATCAGCTTTGCTATCAAAGGTTTTCAACTGATCTTTACCATTATTATATATGAAACACTTACAACCAAACACACGAAAGAAAGAGATAAGAGGCTTCCTTTCATTCCACATTTCATAAGGTGTTTTTCCTTGATTTCCTTGATTCTTTGTTAGCATGGATATATTATGAGAGTAGCATGCAGTGTTGATAGCTTCAGCCCAAAATCTCTTAGGAATGTCAGCTTCAGCAATCATTGTTCTTGCAACTTTTTCAGAGTCCTATTTCTTCTTTCAGTAACACTATTCTAATGTGTGGTCCTCGCAGCTGATGTTTCATGAGCTATTCTATTTGCTGCACAATAATCAGATATAATATTTGTTGGTCCCAGTGCAAACGAGTCTCACACGTGTATGGGGGGAATACACGTGTACAATGATTTTTCAAACTTTTTCTTCACTGGGATCAGAGGGGTCAGGTTGTCCTGAGAATTTTGTCTTGAGAAGCACAAATCGCCCTGAGTCAAAGTCTACTGAGACAGTGATCCTGAGCAGCTTTCAAAAGCTTCAGATTAGCCCAATTAATTCTGAGTTTATCAGAGATCCTGAGAAGCTTGGATCTGTTAATTATCTTTCTGAATACTCAGTAGAGTTGGTTCAGTTTGGTAACTATCTGTTCTAGCTAATCAAGAGTGCGAAATGGTTGGCCCTAAGTTTATACTCGTGTTAACTTGCTGAAAATCTTCTTCCATAGTAAAACAGCGATTAAGGCTGTGAACAATTTGATGCAAGTTCAATGGATTGTTTCCAACTGAATATCAGTAAAATATGCTTTCAATGAAAAACATGCAACATATATAATGCTGTACATAAAGCAAACAACACAGCAATTATAGTGGTTCAGAGACTCAAGCTCCTACATCGTCTCTCTCTGATCTTCAGAGAAATTCCTTAACACACTTCCTAAAGATTTCAGGCTGACTCACTGCAGCTTACTCAGTTTTCTACCTTGAGTTTTCTGGCTGACTCAGTGCAGCTTACTAACTCAACACACAAAAGCTTTCTGACTGTCTAAAACAGTTTACTCGCTTCTTCTCTAGAGTTTTCTGGCTGACTAACCTGCAGCTTACTCACTCTTTACAACTCTAACTCACCAACAAATCACACACACTCAAACTACCTTGTCAAAGGGTTTGGGTTTGGGTTTGGGTTGATTTCCAACTAGGGTGAGATATCCTTTACATGAAGTACAAATGCAAAGGTTAGGATATCTCTACTAAGCTTTGGATATATCTATCAAATCTAGGCTTAGTGTAATGAGCTCTCTTCAATGTGAAACACTTGGCAAGTTCTAGGGTTTTCGAGTGCTTCAATTTGTAAGAATACAAATGAGCTCTGGAGTTGCTTTGATTTCCCGTAACCTTTCAATGGTGAAGGTCACTGGTATTTATAGACAACTTTACCAAGGTCACTCTTTGAAAAACTATCCGTTGGAAGAGATAGCATAAGGAGTTTCCTCTTCTGGTTATTGATGAACGACTATTTTAAGGTTTGAACACACCCTTGCATGTTTTAGGAAATATGCAGCCATGTAGCCAATCACCAATTTTTGTGAACTGAAAAATATCAGAGACAAGCAAAACGGCTCTATTTAGTTTACCTTTCTGATCTGATATGTTCCTTAATGTCCACAAATATCTAACATTCTATTTGTTTGTACTAGGAATGAACATAATACAATTTCATTAAGGTAGTTGTTCAGGGTCCTTTTTGATCAGTACAAAACAGTCTTCAGGATCTTCGGGTCTTCAGGATTCTTCTGAGTCTTCAGAGTCTTCAGTATTCTTCAGATTCTTCAGAACATTAAATTTCCCTGATCTATATCTGTTGACTATACATGATGCAGATAATCTTGAATCCTAACTTCTATTTGAAACCTGATCCTGATTTTATAATATCACGATTCTCCTAATACATGTCATACTCAGGGGTTTTGGGATCTAATAAAAATCTTTATTAAATTCATCTCCTAACAATTTCCCCCTTTTTGATGATGCCAAAACCATCTTGTTACATTTAAGAAAATCTAACCTAGACTCAGGTTTCAGATGTCTATTACAATCCAAAATGGCATATCTCCCAACAAATTTAAACAACAAAACTGGCATATCAAATACTTGAAGACATGTAAAAAGATAATGAGGTATTATCATTGAGCATAAAAGATAAAACTTTTCATTGATGAAGAATGAGAATTACATAGTACAATGAAAATAAAAAAACTTTAGTCTTCAATCTTCTTCAATCTCATCCTCTGGTACTTCCAAGTTGAACATCCCATAGTACCTCTTCTTAAGTTCATCTCTTGCCTTGATGATCTCAGGGTTGTTTCCTGTTAAGCCTAGCTGAAGAGTATACTGAGCAATTTCTTGAGAAATGGCAGCCTCATTCACATATCCATTCTCAAATCTAGGAGCTGGGTGCATGTATGGTCCTGGAGCAACAATTTGAGTGTTGTGCTCATCTGCTAAGTTGATCCATTTCTGCAGATACTCAGGATAGAATGTCAGCAAATATTCAATGAATGCCTCATTCTTGTCTGAGCTACTCCCTCTCCATTCCCTCAGGATCTCATAATAGAACCAGAAGGTTCTCTTGATTTACTCCCATGCATCATTGATCTGTAATGGCATCCATTTATCAATGTGAAGCTATTTATGAGTTTTCTCAGTACCTCTCCTCTTGCCAATGAACTTTTTGAAACCACCCCTTCTTTTCTGCTCTTCTTCTTTCTTCTTTCTGATCAGTGGAGCCCCAGAGACAGAAGCAGCAGTTCTTTTATCTTTTTCAATCTGTAGAGCTCTCAGAGTTTTCTTGGTGTTGAAGTTTTCTTGCTGAGCTACAGCTTCCTCTTTTTCTTGTTCTTTTTCAGATTCTTCAAACTCCAGAATCAGTTTCCTCTAAGTAGGCTTTGAGAACTTTGCTTTCTTCTTTTATGGTTCAACAAAGGCCACTGCTTTTCTCTTTTCTGGTCTGGCTTGTTCTTCTCATGCCTTTCTTGTTTCAACCATTCTTCTATCACTCATTTTTTTCACCAATTACTTCCTGAGTGATCTGATCAGATGTTTGAGTGACAGTAGGTTTTTCAGCTTCTTGAAACTTCAGTTTTTCTGTGACTTCAATTTCACTCAAAGCATCCAAGATTTTCTTTGCCTCAGCTTCTTTTTTAGCTTTCTTCTCCAAGGTTTGTGCCAACAACTCATCTAATTTGCCAGCAACTGGACTTTCCCCCTTCTTGGCACCATACCTTGGAAGAAGTTTGGGGTCAATGCAGTATCCATATAGTATTGTTCTTTGCCCATACTGCGAACTTGCCCAGCCAATTGATCATGCTCATCTTCTAGCCTCATCATGTAATTCTTGGCCATTGAGAATTCATCTGAGAGTGGAGCAAACTGTTTTGAGAAGACATCATGCATCATTTCTGTCATCTTGGTCATGAGCAGGGAGCCCATCATGCATCATTTCTGTCATCTTGGTCATGAGCAGGGAGCCCATTTCCTCAACAGTTGTCTTGATCATCTGATCATTCTTCTCAATCAGTTTGGCTTCAAGATAAGTAGTTCTGTCTTGATACATTTTCTTCATGTTGGCATTAAGCTCTGTATTTACTCCATCAATCTTCCCATCCAAAATAGTCAACTTATCTGAGAGAGTTGTTTGAATTTGTAGCAGATCACTTGATGAACTCAGGTTCTCCATTTTCTGAGATTGATCAGTCAGAATCAACTCCATCTGAGTCATCTTTTCCACTATTGGCTCTATCTTCTTTAACTCATCCATGATTGGAGTGAAATCAATCACTGGAGGTTGTTCAACAGGTTCCAACTGAGTTGGGTGCTCCAAGTGAGCCTCAGTTTGCATATCATAAACATCAGATTTAAAGCTAGGTACTTCAGTAACTTCGGCATAATGTATAACAGTGCCAAAAGGCACCTGAAGAGTGCTAACTTCAGTCTGAGGTTGTCTAATATCACTTGGTTCAGCATCAGCGTCCTTTTCAATCTCTTCCTGAGTTTCCTTTTCTTGCTCAGGTTCCTTTTCTTTCTCAGATTCCTTTTCAGCTTCTTTTTCACCTTCTCCATCCTGATCCCTATCTCCTTCCTGGTTTAGAGAACTGCATTCACCAGCCTCAGCATTCTTTTTCTCAGCCATCTTTCTTTTTACCAGCTCAACAAAGTCAACAACTTTCATCCTGAACTTGGTCTTCCTGAACCCAGAGAACTCTGTCAAAACAACAGTTTCAGCATTCCACCAATCTTCTCCTCTGAAGGAGGCTATATTCAGCATCTCCGGAAGTGTCTGGTTCAGGATATAGACCATTGTCATGAGCCTAAAGAAGAGATCCTGAAGGTCAGGATAGACATTCAGTTCAGGGTATCTGTCCAAGATGAACCGTTCCCCCTTACTTCGCCATTCCATTTCTTCTGCTTCGCCCTTCTTCAATTTAGGGCTTTCTGGAACATCAGGTTCAGTTTGAATGATTTGTAGCGCGGAAGTATCAAGAAAGGGTTCTTTCAGGAGAGTATCTAAACTCAGCAGATCCTGAGATTCTATTTGCTCTTGAGGTCCCTTGAAAATCTCCTGAGATATTTTATCAGTGCTCAGGGAAGTTTAAAGTACCTCTGAGAATACATTTTTTTCAGTGTCCTGCTCCTGAACATCTTTTACAACTTGAGCAAGAACCTGAAGTGGAGACTTAATTCCTTGCTGAGCCTCAGGTTGATCATCTTCAGTTTCACTGGCTTCTTTCTCTGCAATTGTCTGAAGTCTTTTTCGTTTCTGAGGAGCCAAAGTCTTTTTCTTCAGTTTGTCTCCATGTTCCCTTTTTACTTTTAGAAGGTCATGAGATTGCTTCGTTCTTTCCTCCTGTCCTGAAGCCTCAGGATGTTTTACTGATGCTATCCTGACAGACTTCTGGACAATCTCAGCAATAACAACATCATCCTGATTCGAGCTGGAATCGTCCTGATCTTCAGGTTCCTCCTGAACCGACGAGCTCTGGCTTAGTGCCTTCTTCTTCTGGGATTTTGGCTTCCTAAACATGATGCGAGTCCTTGAAAACTCAACACCTCCCATCAAGAACATATCTTCCCGGGATAGAGTTTCTATCAAAGAACTAATCTTAGTCCCAAACAAAACTTTCCCATTCTTGGTGAATGTCCCTTTGGCATATTTCAACTTCTCACTCTGGTTAAGAATGCAGTTCACCAGGAATTTTAGCCAGTTGAAGTCTATAGAGGTGGAATCCTCTATTGCAGCCATGAGCCTTAGATTGTTCCTCGCCACCGCTCTAGACTTCCCGAAGTGCTCATCAAACATTTTGCGACAATGTCGATTAACACTCGGTATTTGGGTTTCAAATACCGTTTGTGCAAAGCACCTTTCAACTCTGCTTTGGTTTTCGCAAATCTGTCCAAAATTTCTTGCTCACGTCCCGCCATATATTGAGCAGGATCCTCGCCTCTATCATTTAATTCATAAACAACATTTATGTCGTCTAAAGATAGAGATACCTTAATTGTGCGAACCACCTCTGCCCTGGACTTCGTATAAGTGTCGAAGCTCAATTGTTACACTAGTCCACCATCGTCTCCTTCACGCAGATTTATTACAAACTGTAGAACCTCTTGTGCAAGTTCCAACTCTAGTATGTTGCTTACCAGATGTGATAACCGGGCCATCCAAAGCATATTCAGAGCCTCTTCTTCCACTTGGAATTATCGAACATTGCCACCACATGCTCAAAATACGGTTTTTCCTTTTCGGCAAGATTCTTAATCATCTAGTAATTAGAAAATTCCATTGTTGAGACGATTCCTGGGTAGAGTGTTTGAGGGTTTTGAAATTTTGAGGATTTGAAGATTTGAAGGTTTACAGGTTTTGGGTATTTTGATCGTTTAAATGTGAGAAATAAACGATTGAGGGTTAACAGTTGGCTTATATATGATCTGTGAAATAAAGATCAACGGTTGTGATTAAATCTCGAAAATATAATGAGTGGT
Source organism: Stenogyne calaminthoides (assembly GCA_037126765.1). Classification (NCBI taxonomy): domain Eukaryota; kingdom Viridiplantae; phylum Streptophyta; class Magnoliopsida; order Lamiales; family Lamiaceae; genus Stenogyne; species Stenogyne calaminthoides. Next base: position 15,079,092 of record JBBCBC010000012.1, on the reverse strand, counting down.
TGAGATTTATTCTGGGATTTACAGAAAATCTTGGGGAATTAGCTACTTTTGGCTAAAATTCTGGACAATAGGTAAATAGCAGTTTATAGGTTGACAAATGGACGTTTCATGGAAACCGAGGCGACTGTTCGTCTTTTCCAGTCAAAGACATTCCCGCTTTAAAAGTTTAGGCCTTTTGTCATTTATTTCAAATGATTACTGAGTAATTCTTCGCATAACAAATGTCATTGAATTTAATGCATGTATCAGCATAACTTCAGGATTATTTGAATATATAAATCTTACTGAATACTGATCCTGACAAAATTTATCCTGAGTCTCAGTTTCCATCCTGAGAAAATTTTGTCCTAAGTTATCCCCCCCGAATAACTACATGCCCCCGAAGGATTTTTCCCTTCAGTGAATTTCATTCACCTGGATCCAACATACCCAATTCAACTGATAGTTCCTGAAATCTTGATTCAGCCAAAGGTTTAGTCAAGATATCAGCTCTCTGTTTATCAGTGTGAATTTTCTCCATTCTGATATCCTTCTTCTCAACATGATCTCTGATGAAGTGATGTCTGATATCAACATGCTTACATCTGGTATGCAATACCGGATTTTGTGTAATAGCAATTGCACTATTATTGTCACAAAATATAGGTACTTCATTAGCTATAATCTTATAATCCCTTAATTGTTGTCTGAGCCAAAGAATCTGTGCACAACAACTTCCTACAACCATGTATTCAGCTTCAGTAGTACTGGTTGCTACTGAGGTATGTTTCTTTGAAAACCATGATATCAGTTTACTTCCAAGAAATTGACAAGTTCCTGTAGTAGATTTCCTGTCAATTCTACATCCACCATAATCAACATCTGAATAACCAGTTAATTCAAGGTTATCATCAGTTGAATACCATAATCTCTATTCACAGTACCTTTAAGATATTTCAGAATCTTTTTGGCAGCCTCCATGCGATTAGCCTTAGGATTAGCTTGGTATCTTGCACATATTCCAACAGCAAATGTAATATCAGGCCTACTTGTTGTGAGATATAGCAATGATCCAATGATCCCTCTATAATCAGTATGATTTACTGATTTTCCTTCAGAATCAAGATCCATCTTGTAGTTAGTATTCATGGGAATTCTAACTGCATTGCAATTCTGTACACCATTCTTAGCAATCAAATGTCTGGTGTATTTTACCTGATTGATGAAGATTCCTTCCTTAGTTTGTTTCACCTGAAGTCCTAGAAAGAAATTCATCTCCCCCATCATAGACATTTCAAACTTTCCTTTCATCGGAGCAGAAAACTTTTCACACATCTGATGCTATGGTGACCCAAATATGATGTCATCCAAATAAATCAGAACTAGTAGGATATTTTTCCCATCTTCTATCCTGAACAAGGTCATATCAACAGTCCATTTGATAAAACCATGGTCAGTAAGAAATTGAGAAAAGGTATCATACCATGCTCTGGGTGCTTGCTTCAGACCATACAAGGCTTTCTTGAGCCTGTAAACTTTGTCATTTTGACAAAAACCTGGAGGTTGTTCCACATAAACCTCTTCCTTAAGCACACCATTCAGAAATGAACTTTTCACATCCATCTGATAGACTGTGAATTTCATGTGGGCAGCATATGCAAGAAACAATCTGATGGCTTCTAGTCTTGCAACAGGTGCAAAGGTTTCATCATAATCCAAGCCTTCTTCTTAGGAATAACCTTGTGCAACTAGCCTTGCCTTGTTTCTCACAATGTTGTTGTTTTCATCTCTCTTATTCTTGAACACCCACTTAGTTCCAATCACATTGTGCCTCTTAGGTCTATCCACTAGCTCCCAAACTTCATTTCTTGTGAACTGATTCAGCTTCTCTTGCATAGTAATAATCCATAATAAATCTTGAAGAGCTTCTTCAATCTCAGTAGACTCTTTTTCAAATAGGAAGCAGCAGAACAAGGCACTTTCTCCATGGAACCTTCTTGTTTTAACACCTTCTGATAGATCACCCATAATCTGACTTGTAGGATGAATATCCAACCATCTTCTCCTGGATGTTCCCCCTTCAGTAGTATCCTCAACATCAGAAATGTTAGGTTCAGGTAATTCATCAAATTCAGGGAACATAAGAAAATGAGAGAGAGAATCATCTTCCTCAGGGGAAATTCCATTCAAAACATTGTCATTGACATTTGTTCCCCCTTGGTTGATAGATTCAGAGTTTGCCTCAGTTGTGACCACATCTTCATCGGCATTACATACCTGAGTCTGAACTGGTGTATGTTCAGATGGGTCAGCTTCAGTGTGTTGGCTTTCCTTCAGTGGAGAATTTCCATCCCGAGTCTCACCATCCTAAATATTTCCATCCTGAGCTTCTTTATCTGAGTCAGATTCACTCTATTCATAGAAAGTGATTGACTTCTTCTTTTCAGGCTCAAGGGATGTTTTATCATTCTTTTTCAGGCTAAGTCTGGTGATTCTCTTGGTCAGTTCTCCTGAGTCATGTTCCTGTTTCTTATGAACACAAGCAGATTCATCAAAAAACAACATGAGGTATTTCTTCCACAATAAGAGTCCTACAGTTGTAAACTCTGAAGGCTTTACTGATTTCAGAATATCCTAAGAATATCCCTTCATCAGCTTTGCTATCAAAAGTTTTCAACTGATCTTTACCATTATTGTGTATGAAACACTTACAACTAAACACACGAAAGAAAGAAACAAGAGGCTTCCTTTCATTCCACAGCTCATATGGAGTTTTTCCTTGATTCTTTGTCAGCATGGATCTGTTCTGAGAGTAGCATGCAGTGTTGATAGCTTCAGCCCAAAATCTCTTAGGAATGTCAGCTTCAGCAATCATTGTTCTTGCAGCTTATTTTAGAGTCCTATTTCTTCTTTCTGCAACACCATTTTGTTGTGGGGTCCTCGCAGCTGATGTTTCATGAGCTATTCCATTTGCTGCACAATAATCGGATATAATATGGTTGATAAATTCAGTTCCCTTGTCTGATCTGATTTTGACCACACTTAGATTCTTTTCAGTACTGAGTCTTTTCAGTAGATCAGACAGTTTTGTCTAAGTCTCTTTCTTACTGAGTAAGAATATGACCCATGTGTATCTAGAGTAGTCATCAACTACCACAAGTGTATATTTCCTGCCATTAGTGCTTACAGGTGTTACTGGACCAAATAGATCCATATGTAACAGTGGAAGTATCCTGTTAGTAGACACCTCTATTTTGCTTTTAAATGATGCTCTGATTTGTTTTCCTTTTTGACAAGCATCACATACATGATTTTTACTGAAAACTTCATTGGGTAACCCCCTTACAAGTTTGTTCAGGGTTTTGAAGTTTACGTGATTCAGTCTTTTGTGCCACAACCGACTGGTGTCAGTAGAACTTTTTGCAACAAAACATGTATCTTTAGGAGATAGTCTCCAATCAGCAAGATACACATTTCCTTTTCTAGTACCAGTCAGTAATATTTGTTGTGAAGCATTATCTTTCACATAACACAAGTTCTTTGAGAACTCAACACTGAATCCTTTGTCACAAAATTGACTGATAGAAAGCAAGTGTTGCTTTAAACCAGAAATATAAGAAACATCATGGATATGAACAGAATCTACTTCAAGAGTTCCATGTCCTTCAGTCTTTCCTTTGGAATTGTCTCCAAAAGTAATCTGAGGGCCTTTTTGCTCAACATAGTCAGTGAGTATTTGCTTATATCATGTCATATGTCTTGAACATCCACTGTCTAGATACCATGCAGCAGGAGCTACTTCATTTCCACTCATCAGGGCTATGTTGTCTTCATTCAGCTCAGTGCCCTTTTCCTTCACCTGAAAAGCAGATCAAGTTTTAGGTACCCATTTGGTGTAGGGTCCTACCAGGTTAGCTGTACCTTTTGGAACCCAAATCTGCCTGATAACTCTAATTACTTTAGAGTGGCTGATTTGTCTCCCATAAATATCTACATACACATTCACCACCCTAGGTGCCTTGATAGTACCCTGTGTATGAGTTCCAGCCTTAGCATGAACATGAGCCTTAGAGTTCTTCTTGGATTCAGGCCTTTTGTTCCAATGCCTTGGCCTTGGTGCAGCTGGTCTCTGTCTCTGCTGACTTGGGTTCAGGAAACTTTTACCCTTAGGCAAGTGGGGTTTAGGTTGCCTGTACTAAAATTGTTGTCTTTCAGTAATCTAAGGACTTGATCCTTTCAGTTGAGAATATCTCTGTTGAGTGTTTCTCTTCTGAGTGTTTCTCTTCTGAAAATTCCTCTGATGGTTCAGTGCAGATCTCTTCAGGTTAGTATTCTTAGCCTGAGGCTTTGAAGTACTGCCTAAAAATTTCTTACTGAGTGTTCAGGTTTTCTAGCCTTTTCCTGAGGTTTGGGCTTTCTTCCCTGAACCTTCAGTTTTTCTGAAACCATAGGTCCTTTACCCTTGTTCAAAACACTGGGTTGTTCTTCAGTAAGAAGATTAGTACATGCCACTGGTTTAACAAAGACAGTCTTAGTGCTACTTGAAGCAGCATTCGGAAGACCTTGTGAGGTTCCCCCTGGATTATATCCCAATCCAGCCTTTATAGTTGGAGGTCTTTGATAGCTCTGAATTTCATCTATTACTTTAGATGCAGAATTCAATAGAGCTAACTTTCTCTGCGCACTATCCTCACTTTTCTTTAGAGTTTTATGCTTCTCAAGGAGGTCATTGAACTCAGATTTGATAAGCTGATTTTCCTCAGTGGATTTTACTAATTTTCCATTCAGGATCTCTATCACCTTCTCTTTTTCTGAGAGTTGTACTTTCAGAACATCTAGTTCATCAGTAGTTCCCATCAATTGAGAAGTGATTTCAGCATTTTTAGAGTCTTTCCACATCAGATTCTCAACAGTCAGTTCCTTATTCTGCTCTTAAGTTTCTGTGAGCAGTTCTTGTAACACAGAATAGTCCTTCATAAGATTCTCAAAAGAATCCATCAGGTCAAAATTACTGGTTACAGTTGAACTTGAAAACTCAGGTGCTTGTGTAGGAGCAACAACAGAGATAGAAGAATTTACCTCCTCCATAGCAACAAGGCAGACATCATCACTGTCACTATCTGAGAATATCTCATCTGAAGAGCTGGAACCTTCTTCAGATTGTTCTTCTTCTTCAGCAATCATAGCCTTCTTGCTGGAGATCATTCTGTCTCTCTTGGCTTGTCTCTCATTTCTTTCCTTAGCACTCAACTCAAGAAAATCATACTGGAAGTGACCCTTCTTTTGACAGTTATAGCATCTGCATCATCATCCTGATCACTTTTCTCCTTGGTTTTGGAGTCCTTTCTTCTGGATGAGGAACCTTCAGCTTCGTGGTCCTTCCTTTTCTCAGTTGATCTGTCCTCAGCTTCTGAGTTATTCCTGTTCTTGTACCTGTGATTCCTGTAATATTTCTTGTATTTTCCATATATGCTATTTAGCCTTTCAAATCTCCTTGCCATCAGTACTAGCTTATCCTCCTGCTCATCCTGATTTTTGGCAAGTGAGTTATCAGACTCTTTAGCTTTACAGGATTTCTCTTTGGCTCTGAAAGCCACATTCTTGCTAGATGAAGGATCATAATTGCTATCAGATTTCTTAGTTTTCTTGTCAATCACAAATTCATTAGCTTTCAGTTCAGAGAAAACTTGCTGGTATGGCATAGAATCAATAATCTTGGTGTTTTCAATCACCACAACATGTATATCCCATTTCTTAGATAATCCTATAAGATTTTTCAGTGCCACTTCTCTCTGTGGGTATCTTTTCCCAAGAGCATTCAGATCATTCATAATGCTAGTGAATCTGACTTCCAGTTTGTCAATGGATTCACCATCTTCCATTTCAAAGCTGTCAAACTTTCCAATAGCAACAGAAAGTTTGTTCTCTTTAATATGATCTGTGCCTTGACACATAATATCAAGTGTGTCCCATATTTCCTTGGCAGTTTCACAGTGAGAAATCATCCCCATGACACCACCATCAATAGTCCTATATAAAGTATCTTTAGCAATGTAGTCCAAATTGACTAACTTTCTCTAATCAGGAGTAAGTTGATCATCAGGTTTAGGAAATTCATCTCTGGGATCATTCCTCTCAGTATCAGTGATTCTGGGATTAACAACAGTATATTTGAATGGTCCTTCAGAAACCACTCTACACATTCTTTCATGCTTAGAATACAGATGAGCCTGCATTCTCAGTTTCCATAGGTCATAGATCTCAACAGAGAACATAGGAAGTTTCTTAGAAGGCATGATGAATTGAGCCTTGTAAGATATCAGCAATAAGATCTATTCAGTAGACCACCAAAGTCTTTTAGCAAATAGACTATGGCTACCAAAGCAAGTGGTCAAAATGAACCACTGCTCTGATACCACTTGTTGGTCCCGGTGCAAACGAGTCTCACACGTGTATGGGGGGGAATACACGTGTACAATGTGTTGGGATTATACTGGAAAGTATGCTTTTACTTTGTATAATCAAAACTGAATTTCAGACTTATTTACTGAAATAAATTGTTAATCACTGATGCTTTAAATATCATCGAATGTTACATATATTTATTGCATAACTGTTCATTAAATAGTACGTGTTACATTGTAGTTAATTTAGTGATACCAGATCACAGAAGATTAAATTAACAGTCCCTTGTAACTAAAAGTACACCATTCACAACCTAGATGGAAATGAACAATCCATCATGAAAGGTTGAAGTGTAAGGCTAGGATTGGCTTGTCCTGACCAAGAGATTACACTAGTGCATGACTGATGCACTGAATAGGACCTACAGGAGGACAAATTCTTCAGAACTGAACAAAGAAGAATTAGACCTCAGTGGTTCGTTATTTCTTAATCTTCGTTCCTTAAATAGGATCACGTGTGGTTGGTAACAATTGCTTTTATTTATCATGGGTAGAGAATCAACGAGATTCAATACTTTTTATCTTGGGCAATATTATTGGTCACATGTGATTGCTAAGATTTAATACGGAGCATCGTTTGCAAGTACGCTTGTTCGATTTGCCCCCTTGGGAGGTTCATAAGCTTTATCATACCAAATCTTGCAAGTGGAACTAGTTTCTGGTATGGATAATAATGTTGAACCGTTCCTTAACCAAGGACAAAAGATATTAATTAATGGAAAACTATTTCAGTGGCTTGAATTAATTAATGGGCTAGATAATCTTAAACACGGGAAATAATAACCGGGAGCCATATTGACTGTAATATGGGTTAAGATGGATAGTGCAATATTAATTATGTAGTGGGATTAATTAATATTTATGGGCTTGAAAAATATTGTGGCTCAATATTGATAATTCAAGATCCATTGGAAGGTCCAATCTTAATTCTCCTAAAGGCCCCCTAAGAGCCCAACATATAGTCCAATAACTGGAAAAGGTGTTTAAAATAAAATAAATATTGTTGCTTATTTTTTCTCATAATTTTCGAAATTTATGGATAAAAGGGGAGAAAGATTTTCTTTGAATTTTGTTATGGAATGAAGATATGTATTCTTGGAATACAAGATTATCTCATTAAATTCAAGAAATCTCCCACTTGGTTATCCATAGAGCAATTTTCGAAAATTTTGATAATTAAGGGAAAGAAAGATTTTCTTGATTTTCTTGAAAAGATATTATGGAAGATATGTATTTCTTGAAATACAAGAATATCTCATAAAATCAAGAAGATCCAAATCTTGGATTCTTGCCCTATAATTTTCGAAAATACTCCATAACAAAGAGTAGGTGGGATTTTGTGGAATATTATAATTATGGGAAAAAGAATATAGGAGATATATTCAAGATTTCTTGGAGATCAAGAAAATATTTTCCCACATTGTTTTTGCCCCAAAATTTTGACCACCACTACTCTATAAATAGGGGATGATTCTTTCATTCCCAAGTACAATTCCATGTGTTGGAAAAATTAGTAAATCCACAAAGGTGGTGCAACAAAGTTTATTTTCCTTTTGTTAATTGTTCGCAAGCGTCCTACCACCGGATAGTCGAGCAAGGATTAAGGGAATACTTGGGAAGTTCTTTTGGTGTGTCTAATCAACAAGACCATTGTCGTCCCAAGAGGTATGTTCACGTAAACTCGTAGAATTTCCGCATGCGTAGGATTTACGTGAATGGATTATATGCATGATTTGTTGTTGGATTATTATTTGAATTAATATAGGATTAATTCATGCTAGTAATAATTATAAGAATTAAATTTGTATTTAAATATTCATCCAGAATAGATCCGTGCAAATAATTCCCCAACACTGTGATTTTTCAAACTTTTTCTTCACTGAGATCAGAGGGGTCAGGTTGTCTTGAGAATTTTGTCCTGAGAAGCACAAATAGCCCTGAGTCAAAGTCTACTGAGACAGTGATCCTGAGCAGCTTTCAGAAGCTTCAGATTAGCCCAACTGATCCTGAGTTTATCAGAGATCCTGAGAAGCTTGGATCAGATAATTATCTTACTGAATACTCAGTAGAGTTGGTTCAAATGCAAAGGTTAGGATATCCTTTACAATAAGTACAAATGCAAAGGTTAGGATATCTCTATTAAGCTTTGGATATATCTATCAAATCTAGGCTTAGTGTAATGAGCTCTCTTCAATGTGAAACACTTGGGAAATTCTAGGGTTTTCGAGTGCTTCAATTTGTAAGAATACGAATGAGCTCTGGAGTTGCTTTGATTTCCCGTAACCTTTCAATGGTGAAGGTTACTGGTATTTATAGGCAACTTTACCAAGGTCACTCTTTGAAAAACTATCCATTGGAAGAGATAGCATCAAGAGTTTCCTCTTCTGGTTATTGATGAACGATTATTTTAAGGTTTGAACACACCCTTGCATGTGTTTAGGAAATATGCAGCCATGTAGCCAATCACCAATTTATGTGAACTGGAAAATATCAGACCTGACATATCCTCAGTGAGATGTTGCTTTCAGTGTCATTAAAGTACGTTGATGTTGCCTCCTCATTGGTTGAAATCTTCTTTTGAACGAAGACTAGCAAACCGACTCTATTTAGTTGACCTTTCTGATCTGATATGTTCCTTAATGTCCACAAATATCTAACATTCTGTTTGTTTGTACTAGGAATGAACATAATGCGATTTCATTAAGGTAGTTGTTCAGGGTCCTTTTTGATCAGTACAAAACAGTCTTCAGGATCTTCGGGTCTTCAGGATTCTTCTGAGTCTTCAGGATTCTTCAGAGTCTTCAGAGTCTTCTGAGTCTTCAGTATTCTTCTGATTCTTCTGAACATTAAATTTCTCTGATCTATATCTGCTGACCATACATGATGCAGATAATCCTGAATCCTATCTTCTTTTTGAAACCTGATCCTGATTTTATACTATCAAGCTTGTCCTGATACATGTCACACTCAGGGGTTTTGGGATCTAATCAGAAACTTTATTAAATTCATCTCCCAACAATATGGTTTATAAATTCAGTGTCTTTATCTGATCTGATTTTGACCACACTCAAATTCTTTTCAATACTGAGTCTTTTCAGTAATTCAGGCAGTTTTGTCTGAGTTTATTTCTTACTGAGTAAAAATATGACCCAAGTATATCTAGAGTAGTCATCAACTACCATAAGTGTATATTTTCTGTCATTAGAGCTCACAGGTGTTACTGGACCAAATAGATCCATATGTAACAATTGAAGTATTCTATCAGTAGAAACTTCTACTTTGCTTTTGAATGATGCTCTGATTTGTTTTCCTTTCTGACAAGCATCACATACATGATCTTTACTGAACACTTCATTGGGTAACCCCCTCACAAGTTCTAATCTTGCAAGTTTGTTTAGGGTTTTGAAGTTTAAGTGATTCAGTCTTTTGTGCCATAACCAACTGGTGTCAGTAGAACTTTTTGCAACCAAGCATGTATCCTTAGGAGTTAATCTCCAATCAGCAAGATACACATTTCCTTTTCTAGTACCAGTCAGTAGAATTTGTTGTGAAGCATTGTCTTTCACATAACATAAGTTATTTGAGAACTCAACACTGAATCCCTTATCACAGAATTGACTGATAGAAGGCAAATTATACTTTAAACCAGAAACATATGATACACCATGGATATGAACATAATCAACTTCAAGAGTTCCATATCCTTCAGTATGTCCTTTGGAATTATCTCCAAAAGTAATCTGAGGGTTTTTTTGCTCAACATAGTTAGTGAGTAATTATTTGTATCCGGTCACGTGCCTTGAACATTCACTGTCCAAATACCAAGCATCAGGTATCATTTCACTTCCACGCATCAAGGCTATGTTGTCTTCAATCAGCTCAGTGCCCTTTTCTTTCACCTGAAAAACAGATCAGGCCTTAGGTACCCATTTGGTGTAGGGTCCTACCAGGTTAGCTGTACCTTTTGTAACCCAAATCTGCCTGACAACTCTAATTACTTTAGAGTGGCTGATTTGTCTTCCATAAACATCTACATACAGATTCACCACCCTAGGTGCCTTGGCAGTACCCTGTGTATGAGTGCCAGCCTTAGCATGAACATGAGCCTTAGATTTCTTCTTGGGTTCAGACCTCTTGTTCCAATGCTTTGGCCTTGGTGCAGCTGGTCTATGTCTCTGCTGACTTGGGTTCAGGAAACCTTTACCCTTAGGAAAGTGGGGTTTTGGTTGCCTGTACTGAAATTGTGGTCTTTCAGTATCCTGAGGACTTGGTCTCTTCAGTTGAGAATATCTCGGCTGAGTGTTTTTCCTCTGAAGATTCCTCTGATGGTTTAGTGCAGATTTCTTTAGGTTGGTATTCTTAGCCTGAGGCTTCGAAGTACTAGCCTGAGGATTTCCTACTGAGTTTTCAGGTTTTCTAGTTTTTACCTGTGATTTGGGCTTTCCTTTCTAAACCTCCAGGTTCTCTGAAACCATAGGTCCTTTACCCTTGTCTAAAACACGGGGTTGTTCTTCAATAATAAGATTAGTACGAACCGTCGGTTTAACAAAAACAGTCTTAGTGCTACTAGAAGAAGCAGCATTCAGATGACCTTGTGAGGTTCCCACTGGATTATATCCCAATCCAGCCTTTATAGTTGCAGGTCTTTGATAACTCTGAATTTCATCTATTGCTTTAGATGCAGAATTCAATAGAGTTACCTTTCTCCGCAGTTTATCCTTACTTTTCTTTAGAGTTTCATGTTTCTCAAAGAGGTCATTGAATTCAGTCCTGATAAGCTGATTTTCCTCAGTGGATTTCTCTAACTTTCCTTTCAGGGCATCTATCACCTTCTCTTTATCTGAGAGTTGTACCTTCAGAACATCTAGTTCATCAGTAGCTCCCATTAATTGAGAGGTGATCTCAGCAGCATTAGAGTTTTTCCACCTTAGACTCTCAGCAGTCAGTTCCTCATTCTGCTCTTGAGTTTCAATGAAAAGTTCTTGTAACACAGAATAGTCCTTCATAAGATTCTCAAAAGAATTCATCAGGTCAAAATTACTGGTTACTGATGAACTTGATAACTTAGGTGCTTCTGTAGGAGCAGCAACAGAGATAGAAGAATTTACCTCCTCAATGGCAACAAGGCAAACATCATCACTGTCACTATCTGAGAACAATTCTTCTAAAGAGCTGGATCCTTCCTCAGAATGTTCTTCTTCTTCAGCAACCATAGCCTTCTTGCTTGAATTCTTCTTGTCTCTTTAAGCTTGCCTTTCCTTTATTTCCTTGGCACTTAGCTCAGGACAGTCATACTGGAAGTGACCCTTCTTTATGCAGTTGTAGCATCTGTTGGTATCATCATCTTGATCACTCTCCTCCTTGGTCTTGGAGTCCTTTTTTCTAGATGAAGATCCTTCATTTTGTGGTCCTTCATCTTCTCAGTGGACTTGTCCTCAGCTTCTGAGTTATTCATGTTCCTGTATCTGTTATTCTTGTAGTACTTTTTGTATTTTCCATATCTGCTATTGAGTCTTTCAAACCTCCTTGTCAACAGTACTAACTTATCCTCTTGCTCATCCTAATTTTTGGCAGGTGGGTTATCAGACTCTTTAGCTTTACAGGATTTTTCTTTAGCTTTGAAAGCTACATTCTTGCTAGATGAAGATTCATCTTTGCTATCAGATTTCTTTGTTTTCTTATCAATTACAAATTCATAAGCTTTCAGTTCAGAGAAAACTTGTTGATATGACATATAATCAATGTTCTTGGTGTTTTTAATTACCACAACATGTTTATATCATTTCTTAGATAGTCCTCTAAGAATTTTCAGTGCAACTTCTCTTTTTGGGTATCTTTTCCCAAGAGCATTCAGATCATTCATGATACTAGTGAATCTGACTTCCAGTTTATCAATGGATTCACCATCTTTCATTTCAAAGCTGTCAAACTTTGCAATGGCAACAGATAGTTTGTTTTCTTTGATATGATATGTGCCTTGACACATGATAGCAAGTGTATCTCATATTTCTTTAGCAGTTTCACAGTGAGAAATCATCCCCATAACACCATCATCAATAGTGTTATATAGAGTATCTTTAGCAATATAGTCTAAGTTGACTAACTTTCTCTCCTCAGGAGTAAGTTGATCATCATATTTAGAAAGTTCATCTCTAAGATCATCTTTCTCAGCATCAGTAATTATAGGGTTCACAACAGTGTACTCAAATGGTCCTTGAGAGACCACTCTCCACATTCTTTCATGCTTAGAATACAGATGTGTCTGCATTCTCAATCTCCATAAGTTATAGTTCTCAATAGAGAACATAGGTAGTTTCTTAGAAGGCATGATGAATGAGCCTTGTAAGATATCAGCAGTAAGATCTATTCAGTAGACCACCAAAGTCTCTCAGTAAACAAGACTATGGCTACCAAAGCAAGTGGTCAAAATGAACCACTGCTCTGATACCACTTGTTGGTTCCGGTGTAAACGAGTCTTACACGTGTATGGGGGGGGAATACACATGTTCAGTGATTTTTAAAACTTTTCTCAATACTGAAATCAGTGGGTCAGGTTGTCCTGAAAAACAGCCCTGAGAAGCACAAATTACTCTGAGTCAAAGTCTACTGAGACAATAACACTGAGTGGCTTTCAGTAACTTCAAATTAGCCCAACTAACCTGAGGTTTTAACAGAGTTCTGAGAAGCTTGGATCAGATACCTACCTTACTGAATACTCAATTGAGTTTGTTCAGTTTGACAACTATCTGTTCTAGCTTATCAAGGGTTCGGAATGTGTAGGCCCTGAGTTTATACTCGGTTTACTTGCTGAAAATCCTTCCCTTAGTAAATCAGTGGTTAAGGCTGTGATTAGTTCAATGCAAACTCATTGGATTGATTCCAACTGAATATCAAAAAACTCAGTGTTTTCAGTGAAAATATGCAACATTTATAATGCAAAGCATAAAGCAAATAATACAGCAATTTATAGTGGTTCAGAGGAAAAGCTCCTACGTCCACTCTCTCTGATCCTCAGAGAAATTCCTTAACTCACTACCACTACTTAATCAGCAGCTTACTAACTTTCTTCTAAGAGTTTTCAGGCTGAACTACTGCAGCTTACTAACTCAAACACACACAAGTTTTCAGACTCTCTCAAACAGCTTACTAACTCTTTACAACTCTCACTCTCCAACAAACACACACTCAAACTACCTAGCAATAGAGTTTGGGTTTGGTTGGTTTCCAACTAAGGTGAGATATCCTTTTACAATAAGAACATATTCAAAGGCTAGGATATCTCTTACTAAGCTTTGGATACTTAACAATTCTAGGCTTAGTAAATGAGCTCTCTTCAATGTGAAACACTTGAAAAATCTTAGGGTTTTCGAGTGCTTCAAATGCAAGAATATGAATGAGCTCTGGAGTTGTTTGATTTCCCGTAACCTTACAATGGAGAAGGTCACTGGTATTTATAGGCAACTCACCAAGGCCACTCTTGAAAAACTATCTGTTGGAGGAGATAGTATGAAGGGTTTCCTTATTTGGTTAGTGATGAACGGCTATTTTAGGATTTGAACACATCCTTGCATGGTTTGGGTAACAAGTAACCAATGCAGCCAATCACCACGTTTTTGCAGTCTGGAACTCAGCATCTCTGACATTCTCAGTGCCATGTCGCTTTCTGTGTCAGTGAAGTATAGTGTTGTCTCTCTCTGATTGTTTCTTGTCTTCAGTGAATGGAGCCAAAGAAAACGGCTCTTTTAGGTCAATCTCTCTGAATGAGACAACCTTAAACAACACTTTAGTTATAGTTCCTTTTTGTCTGCAATTGAATATTCGAACAACATTTATTTGTCATAAATGTGTATGACTTCCTGAGTCTATATGTCCTCAGGTAGATAGTTCTTCAGAGTCATCTGAGTCTTCAGTGTCTTCTGAGTCTTCAGTGTCTTCTGAGTCTTCAGTATCTTCTGAGTCTTCAGTATCTTCTGAGTCTTCAGTTAATATATATATTCAATACTAATCCTGAGTAATATCTACTGATTATACAAGGTGCAGATATTTCCTGAACTATTCTATACTGAAACCCGACTATTAGACTATCAAGATTATTCTGAACATGTCATACTTAGGGGTTTTGAGATCTAATTAAAATCTTATAAAATTCATCTCCCAACAACTTCCTATTAGCGAGGGCTATTATGGTGCTTGTTAAATCTCTCGATATTAACGAGGAAAAATTTATTGCTTGTCAACGCTCACATTAATAATAAGAACGCATCACATTAATTTCGAGGTTATCAAAATACTCTTTTAAACTCTTGTTATTAACGGGGTTTTTAGCCTCTTAAATTGCAGTTTTTTTTAGTGTTTGTTTGATAAGTTGGACAAAATTTTGAGGGAATTTCGTAATTTACCCAATAATATGTTTATTGCTAAATATTTAATATATAAAAAAGAATAAAAGACACTATTCCTCCCTTTGCCTTGCTAGAAACAAAAGTCCACAGTGCCAATTGCCAAATGAAAAATGGGAAATGCCACGTACTCTGTCTTTGGTAGTTATTCTCCTGGACTTTCTCCATTAATGATTCATATATAATATGTACAGTGTGTTTATTTAATTATATATGAAATAAATATTTATAATATGAGGTGGGCTCCATCCTTTAGTTATCAACACTACTCATATTTTGTAATATATTAAAAATTGTGTTATTATATAAACAAAAATGTGTTACTATAAAAAGAAATATGTGTTAATGTCACTCCCTCTATTTTATCAACTTTTCCCTCTATTGTTATCCATTTCTCCCTTTATCTCGGTCATATCATATTAATTGGTGTACTAGAAGATATTTATTTATTGGTATTAATTTTTTCCATTGAAAAATATCTAAAAATAATTATTTGTATATAATATGTACAACTAGTGTACAAGAGTGTTACCGAAACTCTATACCGTTTCAAAATACAATTTATATAACATCTTTATCTTGAAATGAAATAACAATTAAAAAAAAAAGACTTTTATTAAAACTCTCGAGTATTTTAAAAAATACACTTGTTAAAGAAATTTTAAGATCTACGAAACTCTTAGTAGGTGTTTTCAAGGGCTTTAAACGGATTATTTAATCAACTTGTGCTTAGCAAAAGCTGATTCAATTTTTTTTCTTTTCAAATTGAATAGTTTTACTCAATGATGCAAACGTGGGCCCAGGCAGCCGTTAAGCGATCGCTGGCCGACCCGTTTTCTAGAAAAACTAGGTGATTTTGTTATTAGGCGCCACCAAAACGGCCAAGTCGAGGAATAGGCAGTCAAGTCGGGAGCTAGACGGACTACTTTATATTTATTTTATTTTTCGCTGAGAGAAGACGTAATTTCAATTATTAATTAAAAAACTAAAATATGACTAACATAAACAAAACCAGCCCAAATTCAAATTGAGAGAAGGGTATGCTCGCCGCGCCACTTGCTCGTTATCCGCCCACCCAGGCGCCCAACACTAAGGTGTTATTTGATAATGAGAGACTTTATTCATGGAATAAATTGATGATGTGGCAAAGATTGATAATTTCTACTACACTAAAATTTCAAAGTACATATTTGTTTAGTTTTTGTTTAAATTAATTTTCTTGTACTCTATAATGGATATGGATCTAGGCTAAGCTGTTTAAATATCTTGATTTGAGTGGTTATATAATGAATTCGTTAATTAATTTTGAAGTGTATTTTTATTATAAGATATCGATAAATAGTAGGTAAAACTCATTTAGATGCAAAAGAAAAATGAAAGGGACCGACTAGTCCCCGCCTAGGCGCTAGGCGCTCTGAAAGCATCCGACTACCAATTTTCAACTTCTACATCCTTTGTTTTACTTAATTAATAACCTAGAGTTTAAAAGCTGAGAAAGATATATATGCCGCTACTAGTTGATTATGCTTTTGCTTTAATATTTTACTTTATGAGGGTGTTTTGAAACACTTAAAACAACTTTCAGAAGCACTTATTTTCAAAGCTCCCTCTCACAGCTTTTGAAAATAAGTGCTTCTGGAAGCTGTTTTAAGTATTTCAAAACACACCCTATATCAAACACTCAACTTCTATTTTCAATAATTTTTCACACACTAACTACTTTTACTATCTTAAACAAATCTTTTCTTATAAAAACTAAAATAAATCACTTTTCAAGACCACAATTTTTTTGGGAACACTCCCTTAATTCGGCGTGCCACCTTGCCGGCCTGATCTAGCCACTGGCCATCATGCACCTTCGTTGATTCGCATTGCACTAGTCGTAGTTTTAAATGTTCTTATGTTAAATATTTCTAAATTAATTTCTTTGATATCCACAATTTTAGCCGGCATTTCGTTCCAAAGATTTAGCTGTAAATGTCTATCTAATGTTCCAACATTTTTGTTCTTTTATGTCTACTTACATTGAAGTAGGTTTTATGATCCACTTTTTGAGTGATTACGAGGAAACATCGTCTAATTTTTTTATATTTCCAAACTTCTTTTACTAATTAATTCTTTTTGTGGTGTACTAAAATATGAGGATTATGGGTTAAGATGTGGCTTAGTGATCTTAGTGACACAAACAATAAATGTGTAAAGTGGATGGTATTTATGTTATATGATTGCTTGAGAGAGTAAGAGTTTGAGCAATAAATTGGCAAGAAGTTGGGTAAGGTCTCAATTTCCTCTTTTTCTTGGTCATAAATGACCCCCTTATTTATAAGGTTTGGGAGAGTGGAGCCCACTCTCCTGATTTACATGGACAAGTCGCCGAAAATAGCTCAGCAAAACATTAAATGCTACATGATTGATGTGACCCAGGTGGGAGGTCTCTGGGAGGTCGCTCGAGGTATTTAAGAGCTCGCGCACCTCGCTGGGACGTCGCCCGAGGCCAATCCAAATTTGCAGGGATTTAGCTGTCTATCTACTCATAGCTACTCATCATTACCGTCCTTTACTGACACATATCTGATTGAGGCCATTCTTAGGTAAGGCTCTCGGCATTTTAAATGCCGCCACGGGTCCCATCCCCATTAATGTTCAGATTGTGTCAATCAATGACTGGCGAGGTGCGCCCAGTCGTGATACCACCGGTTTGGCATGTCTTCGTTTCCATCCTTTCATGAGGTGTTATATTTGTGCAAAATGTGGTCCGTCCTCCTCGCTTTCTTTCAGTCGGACCCGCCTCGCGCTTATATGCTCCCACAACAATAGCCCCTAGATCATTCGCCTATGCTTGCCAAGGGGGCTGAGCTATCCTTCTAGTCAATAACTTGAGGTGCGATGTCCGGTGGCTTCTTGCGTACGCGTGGTTGTTATCTTGGAAATCGCTGATCTGACGGCTGTTCTCCTCGTCTGCCGTGCCTACTCAGAGTAGGCAATGATGGCACGTGGCTTTCACGCACTGGACGCGAAAAGCCGTGGTCCAATCACTTATGCCCTAGAACCCTTCTATAAATACCCCTTTCCCCTCTCGTTTTTGACTTTTCACTCTTCAAACTTTCGATAACTGCCTTGTTGCTCCGGTGATTCTTGTGCGAGCGGTTCCGATGTTCATTTTTTCCTCAGGTAAGCCCTAGATCTCTTTCTTCTCTTTGTTTCATGTGATTTGGTGAACAATGTCTGCCTCGAATCGGGAAGACTCAGGAAGCGCGGCCGAGAGTTTTGCTCCGATTGCGACGAT
The DNA here is from genome assembly GCA_037126765.1 of Stenogyne calaminthoides. NCBI lineage: Eukaryota > Viridiplantae > Streptophyta > Magnoliopsida > Lamiales > Lamiaceae > Stenogyne > Stenogyne calaminthoides. Next base: position 15,060,964 of record JBBCBC010000012.1, on the reverse strand, counting down.
TCGCCGGCGACGTGGCCACGGCGGGCCTGAAACTTCGGTATTGGAAGTCTCCTCGGAGACGGTGAGTGGAATTCCTGTGTTGGTTAGGGGTGAGGTCACATCGAGAAAACGCCGCCTTCGCCGGGCCGAGGGGGACTCCTTGGGGAGGTCTTTGGCCCCCGTCGCGCCGGAAACTCAGGTTTTGGAGATGGTGGGGGAGGAAGGAGATGAGTCTAGTTCGGGATCGATTGATCTAGCCGAGTTTGACTTCTTGTCGGATGAGGTCATACCCGACGTGCCGAGTGATGATGACGAGATTGACGACGTTGATCGCAGGCTGCAGATAGAGGAGAGTATGTCTCATCCTCGCGAATTGATCCCCTGACCAACCCGAACTCGTGCGGCCAGTACTTTTGTGGCGGGTGAGGTAACTAGCTCGGTAACCGAGGCCGAGCTTTTTCTATGGAGAGAAAAATTTCAAGTCCTCAGCGACGTCCACTTCTGGGTTCCTGGTTATAAGATCGATTATGCCAACCAGGTCCCTGATGGGTGTGTGGCGATGAACTATGACACAATGAAGGCTGGGCTCGTTTTCTGCTTCATCCTATTATTACTTCACTGCTGTGGTTTTGGTGCCTAGCTCCGACACAAATCACTCCCAATGGGTGGAGCACTATCTTCGGGATCTTATCTCTATTCGGCCGCATCAAACCTCGGGCCTTCCCTTCTGTCAAGGAAATGAATCTTCTCACCTCGCTGGCGAAGTGGGGTAAAGACCCCGGGTACTACTATGTGAAAGCCCCCCTCATATGAAAATAGTTGAGGACCTCCCTAGCAAGGTCCAAGACTGGAAAGAGAAGTGGTGGTTGGTAGGGGGAGCCTGGCAGAGTCCCATCTTTGCCCTAGGATCCCTCGGATGTCGCGAGATTCCTCGTGACTATGCGATTCTTAAAAGTAAGATTTTTTGCTTTTCCCTTTTCCATAATACTGATTTAACTTCATTTCCTTTCTTGGTCCGGCTGGTTCAGGTGTGCCTAATTGATATGGACTAGAGGTCGCTGATCATCCTCCAACGGTTGAAGTGTCTGGAATTTGCGGGCCTAACTGTTCCACTTAGGTCGTCGCTGGACGCCGACCTTCCCGATAAGCTTTCCGGGATTTTACTCGCATTGACTCGACTTCTTTGGTTATTCTCAGGTCGTTTCCTGATCTTCTTCTTGTCTTCAGTTTCCTTCATCAAGCCTATCTGTTTCACATCCTCCAAAGTTACCGACGAGATGCAAAACTTCAGCGGCGAGGAGATGCGCGAAAAGGTTTCTCGTGCCATGGCTCTGTCCAGGCAGCGGGCGAGCCAGAAGAAGGATGTCGCGGTCGGTGGGGCCATTGGAGCCCCCCCTCCGAGGGCCAAAGCTATCGCCACCCCCGACCGAGGCCGGGAAAGGGCTCTTGCCGAAATGCGAGCAACCGAGGGGAGCTCCTCTAAACACATCCGGACGTCCGTGGACATGGATGTGCTCCAGGACTCCCCGAGTGGGAAAGTGTTGGTCTCTGGTTCTGCGGGGACCCCTGATACGATTGTCGAGTTCACACAATGTCGGGCTCGCGATCCCGATGATCGCACTTTCCTTGGGTGGAACCCGGATTTCCGGCAACGGTACACCTCGTTTTACTTATGACTTCATTTCTATATTTTATTTTGAGTGTACCGTGTTTATGTCTGGTTGCCTTGCAGATACAAACTGGATGATGGAATAATTCGGGGGGAGTCGACCCGCAACTACTTGTGGTTGCGAGCTCCTGCGGCCAATGATACCCACCCTTCCTACCTCCGGCAGATAGCCGAAGATGCTCCGAGGTCTTGGACTCTAGATCTCCACGAGGAAGCTCATACACAGCACTTCTCCGAGAATCTGACCTCGGGGATTGCTCATATGTGTCGTTCTTTGGCCTTCTTTGAATGGAGCCGGGAGCAGTATGGCCGGGCAAAGGTCCAAGCCCAGAAAGCTGAAGCGCATTGCTCGTCGATGAAGGTGGACTTGGCCAGGTCATCGAAAGAGTAGGAGGCTGCTATCAATGCAAAAGCTGCGGCCGAGGAGAAATTGAGAAATGTGACCCGAGAGCGGGACGAGCTGGAGAAGAAAATCTCCCAGATGGTGAAGGATCTAGGGCTCCGAGATCAAACGGTGAAAGAGAGCATGGACAGGACTTCTGAGGTGGAGGCTCGGTGTCGCCGGTTAGAAGCTGAGGTCCATGACTTTCCGACCACTGTGAAATTGGAGCGCCATCATGCCTCCAACCTGGCCTATATCCACTCATTTTCTAACGATGTTCGGGCTTGTCATCGAGCTGGCGACCTTGATGGAGCAAAGTCAGCGATGTCCTAGATGCTCGCCGGATACATGCGTAACAATCCTGTTCGGGAGGGGGATGATATTTCCATCAAAGATCTTGCTGCCTTTGGTGTGGAGTTCAGTTTCCTACCCTCAGATGCTAATCTTTATGATCCCGAGGAGTTGCTCGGGCTGTTGAATGAAGAAATGGATGATCGCCAAGATGGCGATGGTAGAGAGGTTGTTGGTGGCGATGATGGTGGAAATGGTGAAGGGAATCAGGTTGGCATCGAGATTCCCGAGGTTGAGCAAAACACGACGACCAACCCTGTTGAGGGGACCTCGGATGCTCAGCCGAGATGATTCTTAGGATGGTTTTTCTGCGGCAGTATGCCAAATGCCTTTGGGCACCCTTTGTAATCACCCTTCGGGGTTTTCTTATTAGCTAGTTAGGTTGCCCTTCGGGGTGTGTAAGTGTTTGCCCAAGGGGCGTAGGACTTCGCTGCCTTCGGGCGTTTATTAATGAAATCGCAGTTCCTTTTCATTTCTATCTTTCTCGCTTCCTGATTTGAATGCTCGTTTATTTCTCCCCAACACTTTGAGATTGGTGACTTTGTGTATCTTGTCTTCTCGCAGATTGTCTTCTCGAACATCTTGATAAAAAATCATAATGATAACAGATTTGTTAATTGATAACGACTTGACTGTCGGCTTAGATAGGATATGCGGCCGATGTCGACTTAGATAGGGTATGCGACATACTAGCCTTCATATATTCTTGGCTTAGCCGACTTAGATTTGGTATGCGACCGAGGTCGACTTAGGCTGGGTATGCGACATACTAGCCTTCACGTATTCTTGGCTTAGCCGATTTAGACTTGGTATGCGACCAAGGTCGACTTAGGCTGGGTATGCGACATACTAGCCTTCACGTATTCTTGGCTTAGCCGACTTAGACTTGGTATACGACCGAGGTCGACTTAGGCTGGGTATGCGACATACTCGCCTTCACGTATTCTTGGCTTAGCCGACTTAGACTTGGTATGCTACCGAGGTCGACTTAGACTTTTTCATTTGCGAATCTATTTCTGATCGAACTCGTGAGAGGTCGGGGACCATTCCCCCAAGTTCGTAAATGTAAAAAGGTGGAGCGAGTTTGTGCTATAAGTCATAACTCATAGAGAAATATACAATCGATCTGGATTTTACAACTCATAGTTATTGGTAGAACTTCTTCAAGTAGGTCGCATTCCACGGATACATCGCGGGAATGCCCTCCAAGTCCTCGAGCTGGTAAGCCCCATTCGGCAGACATTTCGAAATCTTCATGGGTCCCTCCCAGGTTGGACCAAAAACTCCTTTCTGGACACCGAGGATTCTTTTCAGAACGAGGTCGCCGACCTTGAATCTTCGAATTTTTGCTTTTGAGTTGTAATATTTCTCCGACTTTTGTTCGTAGTTTGCGTTTCATAAGTTGGCTTCCAATCTTTTTTCTTCGAGGAGGTCGAGGCTAAGAGATATTGCTTGATCGTTGTCCTCTGTGACTGTCTGCGATATTTGATGGCTTCTGACCACGACCTCGGCTGGTATGACTGCCTCCGTCCCGAAAGCCATAGCAAAAGGTGTTTCGCCCGTTGAATTTCGGCAAGTGGTCCTATATGACCATAGGATGCTTGGAAGCTTGAAAGCCCACAATCCCTTTGACTCAATGAGTTGAGTTTTCAGGGTGTGTTTGATTATTTTGTTCACAGCTTCAACCTGCCCATTGGACTGGGGTGATAAGGGGTGGAGGACAGCTTTGCGATTTTCCACTTCACGAAAAAGGCATCGATCTCGAAACCATCGAATTGCTTCCCATTATCTGTGACGATTGTTTGTGGTAAGCCAAAATGACAAATGATGTTTTTCCATATAAATCGAATGATTTTCTCCTGGGTAATGGCCGCCAAAGGTTCTGCTTCCGGCCATTTGGTGAAATAGTCTACTGCGACCACTGCAAACTTCGAACTACCTGGGGCTTTTGAGAATGGACCGATCAGGTTGATTCCCCACCTCGCGAAAGGCCATGGGTTGTAGATTGATGTGAGCTCCTCCGGAGCTCGTTTAATCGTCGGGGCGAAAAACTGGCATTGTTGGCACTTCTTTGCATATGCAATCGCATCTTTCCTTAAAGTTAGCTAATAATAGCCTTGTCTGGTCATCTTGTAGACGAGAGACTGGCCTGAGGTATGATTTCCACAATCTCCTTCGTGGATTTCCTTCAGGATCACTTGGCCTTCTTCCGGGGTGACGTATTTCAAAAGTGGCAAAGAGAAACTTCGCTTATAAAGCTGTTCGTCGATGATGGCGTACCTCGCTGCTCTTAGTTGTAATCGGGGAGAGGCGACCCTATCCTCTGGCAGTATCCCTTTCTCGATGTAGTCTCTGACTTCAGTCATCCAATTGTTTTCCGGGGTCGCGATCTGAAGGACTTCCCTATGAATGTTTGATGGACTCGCTTGGTTCGTCCAAGTTATTTCCTTTACGTCGATGATGATGTGTCCTACTGAGGGAGTGTTGAGTTTAGTAACTGCTATGTTATCCATATCTGCGGTGCCTTCCGACGTGGCCAGGCGAGCTAGTGCATCTGCCTGTGTGTTTTCTGCTCGAGGTATCAACTCTATTTGCACCTCCTCGAAATTTTCGATGAGGCTCTTCGCTATCTGTTGGTATTTCATCATTTGTTCACCCCGTGCTTCGTATTCTCCTGACATCTGGCATACGACCAACTAGGAATCGCTGTAAACTTTCAATTTTCGCACACCAATGGTCATCGCCATTTCCAGGCCATTTATCAAGGCCTCATACTCTACTTCTTTGTTTGTGGCATGAAAACTAAAACTTACAGCCGTGGTGAAGGATTGTCGTTCGGAACTGATTAGGACCACTCCAGCCCCTGCTCGAGTGCTCGTCGAAGAGCCATCGACGTGCAATGTCCATGGGATGTCGGCCGCCTCTGGTGTTTTTTCTGGAAAGGTGAGCTCGGTGAGAAAGTCGGAGAGGACCTGAGCCTTGATCGCAGTTCGAGGTGCGAAGGTGATCCCGAACTGTCCTAACTCAATGGACCATTTCAACAATCTTCCGGCTGTATCAGGTCGGTGCAAAACCTGCCTCAATGGCATGGTAGTTAGGACTTCTATTTGGTGATCGAAAAAATATTGTCGAAGCTTCCGAACGCTCATAATCAAGGCATAGGCGAGCTTCTCGAGCGGTGGGTACTTGAGCTCGGCATCATTCAAAGTCTGGCTGACGAAGTATATAGGCAAATGGTACTAACCTTCTGATCGCACTAACACCACGCTGAGAGCGGATTCCGAGGCCGCGAGGTACAGAAATAACTTCTCGCCTGGTATGGGTGCCAAGACCTGGGGGTCGGAGAGGTACACTTTGAGCTTCAGAAACGCGGCTTGGCATTGCGGGGTCCATGAGAACTTTCCTTTTTTCATGGCTTCGAAAAAAGGCTTGCACTTATCCCCCATTCTGGATACGAATCTGTTGTGAGCTGCGAGACAACCGGTCAATCTTTGGACTTCTTTCACTTTGCGAGGTGGTGTCCATAATGGCTTTGATCTTTGTAGGGTTAGCTTCGATACCCCGCTGACTGATGATATGGCCCAAGAACTTTCCCGAACCAACCCCGAAACTGCATTTCTTGGGATTCAGGCGCATGTTGTATTTTCTCAAGATGTCAAAGGTTCGGGCGAGGTGGCACAGATGGTCCTCCTTCTTCTCACTTTTCACCACAATGTCGTCGATGTATACCTCCATGGTTTTTCCAATCTCGTCGGTGAACATTCGATTTACCAAACGCTGGTAGGTTGCCCTTGCGTTCTTCAGACCAAATGGCATCCTCTTCAAACAATACACGTTTTTCTCTGTCAAAAAAGATGTGTGTTGCTGATCATTTTTGTCCATGGCTATCTGGTGATACCCGGCGAACGCATCCATGAACGTCATCATCTCGTGCCCAGTGGTGCTATCTAAGAGGTGATCGATGTGCGGCATTGGAAAGTAATCCTTCGGGCAGGCCTCATTGAGGTCGGTGAAGTCGATGCATAGTCGCCAAGAGTTGTTTGCTTTTTTATTAGCACTGCATTGGCCGCCCACTGCGGCTGATCTGCTTACTCTATCAACTTGTTATCTAGCAGTTTCTTTACTTCCTCGGCCATGGCTGCGTACTTTTCTGGACCGAACTTCCTTCTTTTCTGGGACACTGGCCTCTTCGTGGGATCGATGTTCAGTTTGTGGCATGAGACCTCGGGGTCGATGCCGACCATGTCCTCATGTGACCATGCGAATACGTCTAGATTCTTCTTGAGGAAACCTATCAGTTGTTCTCGCGGGTCACTGGGAATTCGCGTTCCGATGGTCACACTTAGTTCTGGCCGATCAAGGTCGACTGGGATTGTTTCGAGCTCTTCGATCGGTGTTTCTCGTTGATCATTTCTCCCCGTTCTAGGATCGAGGTTGAATTCTCGCTGTTCGGAGTCGACCTCCATTGGTTCTAAACCTAGGCGAGGTTCCAAATCTGGTAAATCTCGTGAAGGCTTCTCTTTAGCTGTGATGTCAACCTCCATAGGTGTTACATTTGTTTCTACTACACTATCTATCTCCATTTTATCGCTTTCTTTCTCTTTTCGAGGTGGAGTTCGGCTCGCACAACTTAGCCCTACCTCGGATTTTCTACCAAAATAAAAAGCAGAATTTAAAGTACAGATGTGCCTGCATTCTCAGTCTCCATAAATCATAGTTCTCAGCAGAGAACATAGGTAACTTCTTAGAAGGCATAGTGATCAGCCTTGTAAGATATCACCAGTAAGATCTATTCAGTAGACCACCAGAGTCTTTCAGCAAACAAGACTATGGCTACTAAAGCAAGTGGTCAGTTGAACCACTGCTCTGATACCACTTGTTGGTCCTGGGGTAAACGAGTCTCACATGTGTATTGGGGGGAATACACGTGTATAGTGATTTTTCAACTTTTAAAACCTTGTTGAACAGTGAGTCAGGTTTTCCTGAATTTTAGTCCTGAAAAGCACAAATCATCCTGAGTAAAAGTCTACTGAGACAATCACCCTGAGTTAGCTTTCAGTCCTTCAGATTAGCTCAACTAATCTTGAGTGCAAAAGTGACATGAGAAGTTTTGCACAGATAACTATTTTACTGAATACTCAGGTGAGTCATTCAGTTTGGTAGCTATCTACACTAGCTTTTCTAGGGTGCAGAAAGTGTAGGCCCTAAGTTTATACTCGTTTTACTTTGCTGAAAATACCTTTTCCTTATGAAAATAGTGGTTAAGGTTGTGACCAGTTTAATGCAAATTCAGTTGATTGGTTCCAACTGAATATAAGAAACTCAGTATGCTTTTAGTGAAAATATGCAGTACAGAAAGCAAATAACACGGCAAGTTATAGTGGTTCAGAGGCTCAAGCTCCTATGTCCACTCTCTCTAATCTTCAGATAAATTCCTTAACTCACTACTACTACTAAAGCTTTCAGACTGAACTCCTGCAACTTACTAAGTTTCTTCTATGAGTTTTCAGGTTGAACTACACTGCAGCTTACTAACTCAACTCACACAAGCTTTCAGACTGTCTCAAACAGTTTACTAACTTCTCCTCTAAAGCTTTCTGGCTGAACTCAACTGCAACATACTAACTCTTTACAACTCTAACAATCTCCAACAATCACACACAAACTACCTAACAAAAGGGTTTGGGTTTGGTTGGTTTTCAACTAAGGTGAGATATCCTTTTACAATAAGAACAGATGCAAAAGGCTAGGATATCTCTTACTAAGCTTTGGATACTTAGCAGATTCTAGGCTTAGTAAATGAGCTCTCTTCAAAGATGAAACACTTGGAAAATTCTTAGGGTTTCGAGTGCTTCATAGTAATAACTTGAATATGAATGAGCTCTTGAGTTGCTTGATTTCCTGTAACCTTGTAATTGTGGAGGTCACTGGTATTTATAGGCTACTCCCCAAGGTCACTCTTGAAAAAACTATCCGTTGGAGGAGATAACATCAAGGGTTTCCTTTTATGGTTAGTGATAAACGACTATTTTAGGGTTTGAATACTCCCTTGCATGGTTTGGGTAACAAGTAACCAGTGCAGCCAATCACTTCAGTTTTGCAGTCTAGAACTCAGTACATCTGACATCTCAGTGACAGGTCGCTTTCTGTCTCAGTGACGTACATCGTTGTTGCTTCTCATTGGTTCTTGACTTCAGTGAATAGAGACAAACAAAACGGCTCTTTTAGGTCAATCTCTCTGAATGAGACAACCTTAAAAGACACTTAGTTCCAATACCTTTTGTCTGCAATCAACTATTTGGACAACATTTATTTCCCATAAATGTATAAGACTTCCTCAGTCAAAATGTCCTCAAGTATATAGTCTTCAGGTCATAAGGTCATCTGAGTCTTCAGGATGATTTGAGTCTTTAAGATTTTCTGATTCTTCTGAGTCTTCTGAGTCTTCAGTGCTTTTAGTCACTTTAATTGAGTTCCCCATCAGTTTGTCCATAACCTATGTAACTCAGAGATATCTGCTGACTATACATGGTGCAAATACTTCCTGAACTATCTATACTAACACCTGTATTCTAACTATCTTAGATCATTCTGATCATGTCATACTCAGGGGATTTGAGATCTAATCAAAATCTTTTCTTTTATATTAAATTCATCTCCCAACAGTTTGGATAATATATAACCAATGCAGCCAATCACTTTGAATCTGCAGACTGGAACCCAGCAACTCTGACTTTCTTAGGGACAGATCGCTTTTAGTGTTAGTAAAATACCGTGTTGTCGCTCTCTGATTGGTTATGATCTTCAGTGAATAGAGACAAACACAACGGCACTTTAGGTCAACTCTTCTGAATGAGACAACCTTAAAAGACATTTAGTTCTAATTCCTTTTGTCTGCAATCAACTGTTTGGACAACATTAATTTTTGAATAAATGTTCTGGACTTAAATTGGTCCAGATGTCCTCAGTGAGATAGTCTTCAGGTCTTCAGGTCTTCTGAGTCTTCAGGTCTTCTGAGTTTCAAGTCATCAGAGTCTTCAGGTCATCTGAGTCTTCAGGTCTTCTGAGTCTTCAAGTCATTTTAGTTTTTCAGATCTTCTGAGTCTTCAGATCATCAGAGTCTTCAGAAATACACTGAGTTCCCCTTCAATGTATTCTTCCTATACTAATCCTGAGTACTATCTACTGACTATACAAGGTGCAGATATTTCCTGAAAACATCCTAAACTGAAACCTATATACTGACTATCAAGATTATTCTGAGCATGTCATACTCAGGGGTTTTGGGATCTAATCAAAATCTCTTTTATTAAATTTATCTCCCAACAATTTCCCCCTTTTTGATGATGCCAAAACCATCTTGTTACATTTCAACATAAAAACTAACCTAACAAAAGGTTTCAGTTTCTATATGTACAAGAAGATTTAGCAACAATATGAATGACAGAAAATATTAATTGAAAATAATGAGATATTATCTTTTGAACACACAACACAGTAAATTTCATTGATGAAAGATGAGAGTTTTTACAAATACAATGAAAATACTGAAATAAAAAAGATAAACACAGGTCTCATTCTTCTTCCACTTCGTCTTCAGGGACTTCCAATCCAAACATCCCGAAGTATCTTTACTTTAACTCATCTCTCTTTTGAATTGATTCAGGATCATTTGCAGTTAGGCCAAGTTGCTCAGCATGTTCAGCAATCTCCTTTGAAATTGCTGCTTCATTTATAAAGCCTGTGCCAAATCTTGGTGGAGGGTATGTGTAATGACCTGGAGCCTTCATTTGATAACCATATTTATCAAACACATTTATCCACTTCTGGAGATACTGAGGATAGAAAGTCAGCGAGTACTCCAAGAAGGCTTCATCTCTATTAGAACTGCTCCCTCTCCATTCTTGCAGAATGTCATAACTGAAACAAAATTTTCTTTTTACCTCCTCCTATGCATCATTGATTTCTATTGGCATCTATGAATCAATGTGTGGCTATTTCATGATCTTTGCTTTTAATCCTCTTCTTCTACTCATGAATCTTTGGAATCCTCCAGTTCTCCATCTTTCTTCATCTCTTTTCTTCTTTGTCAGCTCAGCACCAGAAACAGACATAGCAGCTTTTCTTTTCTTCTCAGATTTAGCATAATTAGCTTGTTATGCCAGTCGAAGTCTAGTCTCTGAGTGCTAACATCATATTCACCAAAACCTTCTTTCAGTAATTTTTCTGTTTCATCTTCAGGTTCCTTCTCAGTTTCAGTGAATTCTTCTAGTAGCTTCCTTTGTAGAGGTCTAGAGATTAGTTTCTTCTTCTGAATATCTTTTTCAACAAAGGCAACACTCTTCTTCTTCTCAGGTTCAACAGCTTTTTGTTCAGGGAGTTATGTTTCAGCAACTTCGACTAGGATAAGTTCAGGTTCTTTTGATACTTTAGCACGGGCCTCTGCAGATATACTGGACTCAATGACTCTCTTCTCAGACTGTCTCTGATCTACGGCTTCCTTAGCTGTTTTAGGATCTGTCAATGTGTGTGATGTATCCAGAGAAACTTTCTCTTTCAATTTTTTAGTTGCTTCAATCATCATCTGAACTTTCTTGGCTGCTTCATTATCTTTCTTTTGCTTTTCCAACCATTCCTGAGTCATCTTGAAATGCTCATCAAATTTTCCCATGACACGAGACGTCCTTTCCCCCTTTTTGGCATCATATACGTCCGAAATTCTTGATAGGGTAACATCTATGCGGAATTGCTCCTTCCCAATTGCCCTTATCTCTGCAGCTAATCGATCTTGCTCATTATCCATTCTTCTCAGCACATTTTTCCCAATGGATACTTCTTCAACAAGTGGAGCAAAATGTCCAGAAAAAGCTTCATTCATTAGTTCTGTGATCTTTGCCATGAACATTGAGCTCATGTCCTCAACAACTTTACTAATTGACTCATTAGTCCTTTCAGTGATTTGCTTTTCCAGATACAAACTCCTCTCTTCATATTGCTTTTGTATCTCATCAGTTATAACCTTGGCTATACCATCAACTTTGGTATCTAAAGCAATCAAGCTATTAGATAGAGAAGTATGGATGTCTGTTACCTCAGCCGAAGAGCTTAACAGATCAATCTTTTTGTCCTGAGTGATCAGTGCCTCCTTCACTCTGGCAATTTCATCAACAATAGGTTCAATTCTCTTCAATGATTCCAATACAGGTGTCAAGTCCATAGTTTGAACTTGGTGATTGCTTCCTCTTGCTCCTCAGTCTGCATACCAAAATCAACTAACTCAGTGATAGTTACTTTAGGATTTTTGGCATGATTTATAGTAGTGCCAAAAGTAACTGGAGTGGTTCTCCAGTCTGAGGTTCATTGATTTGAGTACCAACTGCAACAACTTTTGCAGTGATTTCTTTGTGGGCAGCATCTTTCTCAGTTGACTCTTTCTCTTGTGCAGATTCAGGATGGTCAGCACCTTCCTGATTTTTCTCAGTAATATCACCTTCTTTTGCAGCTTCATCACCTCCATCACCTCTCTTATCAGCATTACTAGACTCAACAACCACAGCAGGTTTCCTCTCAGCTATCTTTTTCTGTACCAACTCATCAAACTCTGCATTCTTGATTCTGAGTTTGGTTTTCCTGAACCCAGAGAAGTCAATGAGAATTGCTGTCTCCTCGCTCCACCAGTCTTCTCCTCTAAATGAACTGATATTCAGCATGTCTGGTAAAGTTTGATTCAGGATATATACAGTTGTCCTAAGACTGATGAATAGATCCTGAAGGTCAGGGTACTCTGATAGCTCAGGATATCTATCCAGGACAAACTGTTCCCCCTTGCTCCACCATTCTTTCTCTTTTGATTCACCTTTCTTCAGTGGGGGTGAATTGGGGATTTCAGGAGCTAATTCCTGTGGGTCAAGGAATGGACTGGCCAAGAGATGGTCCAAATCCAAAAGTTCTTGAGGATCTTTTGGCTCTGAGGTGGGGTGAGTAGTTGGGATAGTAATTTGGCTTTCTTCCACAGGTTGTTGGGAACCTGCAAAGATTTCTTGAGAAATTCTATCGGTGGTGATATTGGTTCTCGAAACTTCAGAGAAGAAAGCCTCATCCTCACTAGTCCCTTCCATCCTGACTGTCTCAATAGCCTGAGTCAACATTTGCATTGGTGATTTCTGTCCAATAGCCAATTCTTCCTGACTTACTTCTTTCTCAGTGTTCTCAGCCTCACTTTCAGCAATAGTTCTCAACCTTCTCCGTTTTGGTTTTTCAGCTATGGCTTTCTTCATCTTTTCACCAGTTTCCCTTTTTACTTTTAGAAAAGCTTGAGCTCTAGCCTTCTTTTCTTCTTCAGATGAGAGCTCAGTGGCCTTAGTCGTTTCTTTTCTTGTCCTTTTTTGTGGGAATTGCTCAACAATAGAGGTTTGTTCCTCCTCAGACTCTTCGACAAATGCTTCTTCCTGAGACTCAGCAGTTTTCTCCTTCTTCCTTTTCAGAGCTTTCTTTGTCAGTTGTCTGAACGTGATTTTAGAGATGGGAAAAACATTTGTTGGGGCAAATGTATCCTTCTATTCTCTTGTAGTCTCAAGAATGGATGCTATCTTTGTGGCATGTAACATCTTACCTTTCACCACAATGGTGTCCTTTTCTTTAGTGATATGTTTCGTTTGATCACTAATAATTTTGATCAAGAATTGCAACCAGTTGAATCAACTCTGGGAGAATCCTTGATGGCAGCCATTAACCTCAACTTCGGTTTGCTAACTTGCTCCAAACTGCCAGACCTGCTCATTAGGCATTTAGACACAATATCAAGAAGCACGATATACTTCTTCTTCAAATGCCTCTTGTTAAGAGTGGCTTCGAATTTGATAGGTTTCTCCGTGATTCTATTCAAATAATCCTGCTCTCGCCTAGCCATATACAGAGTACGATCTTCCCCCTTAGTGTTTAACTCAAAAACCGCATTCAAGTTCATAGGAATAATGTAAAGATCCCTAATAACTTTAACGAATTGAGAGCTATCCGAAACTTGAGTAACAGTTATACTAGAAGTCATGGAATCATCATTATCTACCACAAGATTTTAGATAAATTTCAATACCTCTTGAGTCCATTCTGCCTCTGGTTTGTTTCCAACCAGGTATGTAAGCTTTGCGAGTTGGATCATGTGCAGAGCTTCTTCCTCGTGGACTTCGTTGTGTTGGGGGATGAATTTAATAAAGATTTTGATTAGATCCCAAAACCCCTGAGTATGACATGTTCAGGATGATCTTGATAGTCTGAGTCAGGTTTTAGTATAGAATAGTTAAGAAAGATATATGCACCATGTATAATCAGCAGATATTAATCAGGTTTTAATACTGAAGACTTAGAAGATACAAAAGATACTGAAGACTCGGAAGATACTGAAGAACTGAAGACTCAAAAGATACTGAAGAACTCAGTAGTTACTGATAACTCAGGTAGGCCTGAATGATCAGAAGGACTGGAGAATATCTATCTGAGTACATAAAAAAACTGAGGAAGATGCACATTTACAGAAATTAAATGTTGCCCAAAATATTCAAGTGCAGACAAAAGGAACCAAGACTAAGTGTTGTTTAAGGTTATCTCATTCATAGAGATTGACCTAAAAAGAGCCGTTTTGTTTGCCTACATTCACTGAAGACAAGAACCAATCAAAGAACGACAACACTGTACTTTACTGACACTGAAACAGAACACTAAACTTTGTCAGTAGTGCTGTGTTCCAGGCTGCAAAAAATTGGTGATTGGATACATGACTGCATATGTCCTAAAACATGCAAGGGAGTGTTCAAACCCTAAAAATAGTCGTTCATCAATAACCAAAAGAGGAAACTCTTGATGCTATCTCTTCCAACGGATAGTTTTTTCAAGTGTGACCATTATAGAAGTTGCCTATAAATACCAGTAATCTTCACCATTGAAAGATTATGGGAAATCAAAGCAACTCCAGAGCTCATTCGTATTCTTGCAAATTGAAGCACTCGAAAAACTCAAGATTTCCCAAGTGTTTCACATTGAAAAGAGTTCATTTCACTAAGCCTAGATTTGATAGATATATCCAAAGCTTAGTAGAGATATCCTAGCCTTTGCATATGTTCTTATTGTAAAGGATATCTCACCCTAGTTGGAAACCAGCCCAACCCAAACCCTTGACAAGGTAGTTTGAGTGTGTGTTTTGTTGGTGAGTTAGAGTTGTAAAGAGTGAGTAAGCTGCAGATTAGTCAGCCAGAAAACTCTAGAGAAGAAGCGAGTAAACTGTTTTAGACAGTCAGAAAGCTTGTGTGTGTTGAGTTAGTAAGCTGCAGTGAGTCAGCTAGAAAGCTCAAGGTAGAAAAGTTAGTAAGCTGTAGTGAGTCAGCCTGAAAACTTTAGGAGATAGTGTGTTAAGGAATTTCTCTAAAGATCAGAGAGAGTGGACGTAGGAGCTTTGCCTCTGAACCACTATAACTTATTGTGTTGTTTGCTTTCTGTTCTGAATTTTATCTGTTGCATATCTTCACTGAAAGCATACTTTACTGATATTCAGTTGGAAACAATCCACTGAACTTGCATCAAACTTGATCACAGCCTTAACCACTATTTTTACCAAGAAAAGAAGTTTCAGCAATATAAAACGAGTATAAACTTAGGGCCAACACATTCCGCACTCTTGATAAGCTAGAACAGATAGTTACCAAACTGAACTAACTCTACTGAGTATTCAGTAAGATAATTATCTGATCCAAGCTTCTCAGGATCTCTGATAAAACTCAGGATCAGTTGGGCTAATCTGAAGCTACTGAAAGCTGCTCAGGATCACTGTTTCAGTAGACTTTGATTCAGAGCAATTTGTGCTTCTCAGGGAAAATTCTCAGGACATCCCGACCCTCTGATCTCAGTAAAGAAAAGTCTTAAAAATCACTGAACACGTGTATTCCCCCCCCATACACGTGTAAGACTCATTTGCACCGGGACCAACAAGTGGTATCAGAGCAGTGGTTCATTTTGACCACTTTCTTTGGTAGCCATAGTCTATTTGCTGAAAGACTTTGGTGGTCTAACTGAATAGATCTTATTGCTGATATCTTACAAGGCTCATTCAGCATGCCTTCTAAGAAACTACCTATGTTCTCTGCTGAGAGCTATGACCTATGGAGATTAAGAATGCAGGCACATTTGTATTCTAAGCATGAAAGAATGTGGAGAGTGGTTTCTGAAGGACCATTCAAATACACTGTTGTGAATCCCAGAATTACTGATACTGAGAGGAATGATCCCAGAGATGAATTTCCAAAACCTGATGACCAACTTACTCCTGATGAGAGAAAGTTAGTCAATTTGGACTACATTGTTAAAGATACTTTATACAACACTATTGATGATGGTGTTATGGGGATGATTTCTCACTGTGAAACTGCCAAAGAAATATGGGACACACTTGCTATCATGTGTCAAGGCACATATAATATGAAAGAGAACAAACTCTCTGTTGCTATTGGAAAGTTTGACAGCTTTGAAATGGAAGATGGTGAATCCATTGACAAACTGGAAGTAAGATTCACTAGCATTATAAATGATCTGAATGCTCTTGGGAAAAGATACCCACAGAGAGAAGTGGCACTGAAAATTCTTAGAGGGTTATCTAAGAAATGGGATATACATGCTGTGGTGATTGAAAACACCAAGAATATTGATTCTATGTCATACCAAAAAGTTTTCTCTAAACTGAAAGCTTATGAATTTGTAATTGACAAGAAAACTAAGAAATCTGACAGTAAAGATGAATCTACATCTAGCAAGAATGTGGCTTTCAAAGCCAAAGAAAAATCCTGTAAAACTAGAGAGTCTGATAACTCACTTGCTAAAAATAAGGATAAGGAAGAGGATAAGCTAGTACTGATGGCAAGGGGGTTTGAAAGACTCAATAGCAGATTTGGAAAATACAAGAAATATTATAAGAACAACAGGTACAGGAACAGAAATAACTCAGAAGCTGAGGACAGATCCACTGAGAAAATGAAGGACCACAAAGCTGAAGGTTCCTCATCCAGAAGAAAGGACTCCAAAACCAAGGAGGAAAGTGATCAGGATGATGATACCAACAGATGCTATAACTGCCAAAAGAAGGGTCACTTCCAGTATGATTGTCCTGAGCTAAGTGCTAAAGAAAGAAAGGAGAGACAAGCCAAGAGAGACAGAAAGATCTCTAGCAAGAAGGCTATGATTGCTGAAGAAGAACAATCTGAAGAAGGTTCCAGTTCTTCAGATGAGATATTCTCAGATAATGACATTGATGATGTTTGCCTTGTTGCTATGGAGGAGGTAAATTCTTCTATCTCTGTTGTTGCTCCTACACAAGCACCTGAGTTTTCAAGTTCAATTGTAACCAGTAACTTTGACCTGATGGATTCTTTTGAGAATCTTATGAAGGACTATTATGTATTACAAGAATTGCTCATAGACACTCAAGAAGAGAATAAGGAACTGACTGCTGAAAATTTAAGGTGGAAAAACTCTAAACCTGCTGAAATCACTTCTCAATTAATGTGAACTTGTTGGTCCCGGTGCAAACGAGTCTTACACGTGTATGGGGGGGAATACACGTGTTCAGTGTTTTTAAAATTTTTCTTACTGAGGTCAGCTTGGGTCAGGTTGTCCTGATGATTTGGTCCTGAGAAGCACAAATCGCTCTGAGTCAAAGTCTATCTGAGACAGTGATCCTGAGCTGCTTTCAGATACCTCAGATAATCCCAACTGAGTCCTGAGTTTTCAGAGATCCTGAGTTGCTTGGATCAGATAACTAACTTACTGAACCCTCAGAAGAGTAAGTTCAGTTTGGTAACTATCTGTTCTAACTACTCAGATGTGCGGAATGGTTGGCCCTTAGTTTATACTCGTTTTAAGCTTTTGCTGAAAACCTTCCTTTAATGGAATAGTGATTAGGCTGTGATTCAATTTATATGCAACTTTCAGTGGATTGATTCCAACTGAAATATCAGTGAAAATAAACTTTCAAGACAAAGTAATGCAACAGATAAATCTAGCAAAACAGAAAGCAAAGAACACAGCAGATTATAGTGGTTCAGAGACTCAAGCTCCTACGTCCACTCTCCCTGATCTTTTCAGAGAAATTCACTAATCACTTCTTAAGGCTTTCTGACTACCACTGTAGTTTACTAACCTTTCTAATTTTGAGCTTTCTGACTACCTCTGTAGTTTACTAACTCAAAACTCACACAAGCTTTCTGTCTATCCAAGATAGATTACTCACTTCTCCTCTAGAGCTTTCTGACTACCTCGATGTAGTTTACTCACTCTTTACAACTCCAATCTCACCAACAATCACACTCAAACTACCTTACAAAGGGTTTGGGGTTTCTTGGTTGGTTTCCAACTAGGAAGAGATATCCTTTACAATAAAGAACAATGCAAAGGCTAGGATATCTCGACTAAGCTTTGGATATATCTTTTCAAGCTAGGCTTAGTGGAATGAGCACTCTTCGATTTAAAGCACTTGGGAAATTCTCAGTTTTTCGAGTGCTTCAACTTGCAATAATAAGTTTGAGCTCTTGAGTTGCTTACAAATTTCCCGTAACCTTTCATTGTAAAAGGTCACAAGTATTTATAGGCATACACCAAGGTCACTCTTGAAAAACTATCCGTTGGAGAGATAGCTTCGTGAGTTTCCTCTTATGGTGTGTGAGAAACGGCAATATTTAGGGTTTGACACTCCCTAACACATTTTAGGCAATAGCCTTTCATGTAGCCGGTCTTCACTTTTTGCAGTCTGGAACTTAGTACTTCTGACATCTTTTTTGACTGTCACCGCATTTGTCGTGTCGATGATATGGTACGATCTTTGTCTTTTCTCTTTTGACTTTTGTCTCTCGGTTTAAAGGTAGACAATTCAACGGCTCTTTTGGCTACAATCTACGAGTTAATATAACCTTAACAACACTTTGTCTTAGTTCCTTTTTATGCGCATTTGAATGTCTTGGGCAATATCTATTTTTCTAAGAAATCGCGATCTTACCGATTATTGAATCCTTGGATAGATATTTTTAGTGCCTCGGAACATTCGGGTTTATCTTGAGCATTGAGGTATATTCTTTGATCTTGATAATTCTTGTGCCTTGATATTCTTGATCTTGATTCTTGATCTTACGTCTTACATCTACGAGTCTTGAGTCTTGAGTCTTGGCGTCTTACGAGTCTTGGCGTCTTACGAGTCTTGGCGTCTTACGAGTCTTTGATATCTTGGCCCGATATCTTTGAGTCTTCATCTTTGAGTCTTCATGTTCTTGATTTCATCTTGAGTCTTGATATCTCCGTTTTCATCTTGAGTCTTGATATCTCGATTTTATCTTGAGTTTTGAAAAACCGGTTTCTTGAAACTTCTTGAGTTCTCGAATCTTGGATCCTAACTCGATCTATATCTGCCGACTATACATTTTGAGATAACATCCTGAAATACTCTAAAACTGAATCCTGACTCAACTATCAAGATTATTCTGAACATGTCATACTCAGGGGTTTTGGGATCTAATCAAAATCATATTTTTATTAAATTCATCTCCCAACAATGTCCCCCTTTTTGATGATACCAAAACCTATCTTGTTACACACATACTTTAACCTATACTCAGGTTTCAGTTTATCCTATTACAAGATTGGTTTTATTTTCAACAATTTCCCCCATAAATAATGAGTCTCCCAACAATTAATCTCCCAATAATTTCTTCAGTAATGAATCTCTCAAAGGAGTCATCACAAAATACTTAATTTCCCAACAATTAATTCAGAGACAATCATTCAGGCAAATCAAATTTAAAAGACATGTAAATAAGATAATGAGATATTATCTTTTGAGCATAAATGATAAGTTTTCATTGATGATAGGTAGACTGTTACAAGTTACAATGAATCTTATCTGAACAAAATCAAAAAGACAAAAAAAAAGATAAATGATTACAAGAATCTTCTGAGTCTTCATCTTCTGTCTTCTTCTGCTCTTCAGCTCGGCTCTTCAGTTCGGCTCTTCAATTCTGCTCTTCCACCTCATCAGCATGGACTTCAAGGTTGAACATTCCGTAATATCTTCTTTTCAGCGCATCACTTTCTTTGATGATATCAGGATTGTTCCCTGTCAGACCCAACTGAATGGCGTACTGAGATATTTCTTGAGCAATGGCTTTTTCATTCACACAGCCATTCTCCAGCCTGGGAGGAGGGTACACGTATGGACCAGGGGCGGTTATCTGCACCTTTCCTTCATCTGCAAGATTTATCCATCCTTGAAGATATTTAGGATAGAAGGTCAGGAGATAGTCGATGAAAGCCTCATTCGCATCTGAGCTCTCCCCTCTCCATTCTCTGAGCACATCATAGTAGAACCAGAAGGTTCTCTTGATTTCTTCCCATGCATCGTTGAGATGGACTGGCATCCATTTGTCAACGTGCGGCCATTTCTGTGCTTTAGTGTTCCCTCTCCTCTTACTTGCGAACTTTTTGAACCCACTCCTTCTTTTCTGCTCTTCTTCTACCTTCTTTTCGATCCTTTGGTACACTGTAAAAAAAAAGCGAAGCTTTCTTCGCTTGTTAAATCTGGAGTGTTTTCAGAGCGCTTCTGGTATTGAAGACCTTCTTCTTAGGCTCAACCTCAGATTCTTCAATATCCAGCAATAATTTCCTCTGAATTGGCTTAGAAGCCTTTGCTCTTTTGCCCTCAGGCTCTTTCATCGCCATAGCCTTTCTCTTGATGGGTATTTCAGTACTAGCTAGGCTTGTACCAATCCTTCCTCTACCACTCAGTTTCTCTACAGAGAACTTCTGCATTGTTTCCTCCGAAACCTGAGTGTAGACTGGCTTCTCCACCTCCTTGAACTTAAGCTTCTCAGTGGCTTCTATCTCCTTCATGGCTTCGGCAATGATCTTCTTCTCAGCTTCCTTTACAACCTTGCCCTTCAGAGTATGTTCCAATAAAATCCTGAGATCAGCTCCAGGTCTTTCCCCCTTCTTGGTACCATACTCTGGCGAAGCTTTGGAGAGTCTTTGTGTCCATATGGTATTGTTCTTCTTGACACTCCACACCTCCCCGCCATCGATCTTGCTCCTCCTCGAGCCTTTCGAGGTGGTTCTTCGCCCTGAAGAATTCTTCAGACAGATGAACAAATTGGCTTGAGAGAGCTTCCTTGAACATATACATCATCTTGGCCATGAGCATTGAGCTCATTTCCTCAACAAAGCGTTCTTCACCAAAGATCTCACTCTTCTCTACCAATCTTGCTTCTAGATTTTTGAGTGCGCTCTCGATGCTTACCTTGACTCTGCATTAAGCTTAGCCTTGACCCCTCCATCTTTTTTCTTCTAATTTTCCTTCCATGGAGGTGACATGTCTGTCGAGTATCCTGAAGCCGCACGGTTACGAAGAAGAACTCAAGCTATCAATCTTCTGTGCTTGGTTGGCCAATGCCTCCTCGATCTGAGCAACTTTGGTCAGGATCGGCTCAATCTTCTCTAGCTTCACCATCAGTGGGGTGAGATCAATCTCGTGGAGTATATCGATCGGTTTGTGACTGCGAGTTAGTAATTTCATCTGAGTCTCGGTCGAACACGAGCTTCGGTTTGAACTGCGGGCCGGACTTCGGTCTGAGTCCGGGATTCTACGAACGGGTGTCCACCGAGCCTCGGTCGCATATCGGACATTGCAGATTTAAAGGTAGGAACCCGGTAATCTGGCATAATTATCAATAGTGCCAAAAGTTACCGAAGGCTAACCCGATCGAGGATGTTCGGAATGACGATCGAAGATCGGTTGAGTCTTTCTCCTTCTGAGATTGACTCTCATCATCCCCTTGTTGGTCCCCATCCTGAGATTTGTCTTTGGAGCTCGGGGAACCAACTTCAGCAATCCTCTCAGCAAGCTTCCTCTTCACAAGCTCATCAAAGTCTGAGATTTTCATCCTGAGCTTGGTTTTTCTGAATCCTGAGAATTTAGTGAGAAAAGTTGTCTCCTCGTTCCACCAGTCTTCCCTTCTGAATGAAGCAATATTGAGCATCTCCGGAAGAGTCTGGTTGAGGATGTAGACCGCTGACCTCAATCTGAAGAAGATGTCTTGGAGGTTAGGGAATGAGCTAAGCTCAGGGTAGTGGTCAAGGATGAACCGTTCCCCCTTGCTTCGCCATTTGGTCTCTTCAGCTTCACCTTTCTTGAGCATCAGGCTCTCAGGTTCAGTTGGAAACTCTGCTGAAAGATCGACTAATAGCTCATTCAGGAGCTCATCAAAATTCATCTGCTCCTGAGGCTCAGCAAACGCTGAGGTTTGGGCATGCAGCTCCTCAGTTTGAATCTGGCTTGGTTCTGAGGTCTGAGCTGGCTCCTCCTCAGTGGGAATTTCAGTTTGCTCTGAGAACTGAGCGAGCATTTCCTCAGCAGGAATCTGAACATTTTCTGAGGTCTGAGCAGGGGCTTCCTCAGCAGGAATCTGTACTTGCTCTGAGGTCTGAGGTCCTTGGAATATTTCTTGAGAGAACTTATCAGAACTAAGCGATGTCTCAAGAACCTCAGAGAATACTTGCTCCTCAATTTTGATCCTGTGCCTTTAAGATAGCCTGAGCCAATACAAGTAAGGGCGATTTCTGAGCAGTTTGGCTCTCAGGCTGAATCTCCTCAGTCTCACTTTCCTCATCATCATCAGTGAGAACCACCATTCTTTTGCGCTTAGGAGCAAGGGTTTTCTGCTTCTTCAATTTCTCACCATGCTCCTTCTTGGCATCCAACAGAACCTTCCCCCTGGTTTGTTGGCTTTCTTTAGCAGCAGCCGCAACTGGTGATTCCACTTTCTTCTCTTTCTTCCCTCTAATCATCCTCTTTGTAGTAATGGGCTTGAAAATTACTTTGGACTTAGGGAATGGGGTATATTTGGAAAAGATATCCTCCTCCTCTCGGCACATCTCCAAAATAAATGCTATTTTGGTGGCATGGAGGATCCTGCCTTTGATAGATACTACCCCATCCTCCCCTCTTATGACCTTGGTTTGCTCGCTCACCACCTTGATTAGATACTTCAACCAGTTGAACTCCTTTGTGGGTGAGTCCTTGATTGCCGCCATAAGTCAGAATTTGGGAGTGCTGATCTGCTCGAAGCTTCCAGATCGACTCATGATGCACTTTCCAACAATATCCATCAATACCCTGTATTTCGGTTTTAGATGCCGCTTATGCAGAGTTTCCTCAAACTTAATAGGATTCTCAGTAATCCCATCAAGATACTCTTGCTCCCGTCCCAACATATACAATGAGGGGTCATCTCCCCTATCGCACAACTCAAATATGTCGTTTAAGTTCTTAGGGACAATGTAGAGCTCTCGAACAAAATCCACATACTTCATCGATTTGCCAAGATGAGAAACTGAAATCTTTGACTCTATACAATCATCCTCATTTATTTCCAAATTAGCGACAAACTCTATTACCTCGGGAGTATACTCTGCCTCCGGTCGATTTGCGACGAGGTTCGTCAGTTTCGCTAATCGGATTAAATGGAGCGCCTCTTCTTCGTGCTTGGCATTGGTGGTACTCTCCAAAGAAACCACGTACTCATACAATGGCTTATTTTTCTTGGCTAATTTTTCGAACATGGTAGGAGCCATTTGAGATTTTGAAACTTTTAGGGTTTTGAGCGATGAAGTTTTTCTGGGTAAAAGGGATTTATTTGCAGAGGGTTTTTGGGAATGAAGGGTTTCAATAAAATTTAGCTTGAATGATTTTCAAAGGATTAAATAGCTCGAGATCGTGGAAAGTCATACCAGTTTGGTGAAAAGCAATGGTTAAGATTAATCCACGATTAATCGGGTATGCGAAAGATCGATCCCCGAAAAGTAAGCCGCCATTTTAACTTCATTGGTGATTAAATGTAACAGAGCATTTAATGACTGTTGACCTTTTAGGAATTTCAAAGATCCCGCCCTAAAACATTCCTCAGGAGTTTTGTATTTATTGCAAATGATTACTGAGTTTCACTTAAACAATAAATGAGTCGCATGAGTCATTACTTCTTCAGACTAATTTCCCTCTTATCAGTCTTACTGAGTATTGACCTTGATAAAAATGTCAGTATGATACTTAGTACTGAATGGGTCCAAGATCTTTCTTGTAATCGACCTTCAAGAATCTGAAGTTTTCGAGACTCGATTCAAGATTTCAATTTTATCCCGAAGTTTCAAAGAGAATTTCGAGAAAACTTCATGCATCTGAAAATCTTCAATTTTTCAGATTTTACTCTATACACTGGATCCAACATCCCTAATTCAACCGATAGTTCCGAAATCTTGATTCTAAGCTAAAGGTTTAGTCAAGATATCGACTCTCGCTTATCGGTATGAATTTTCTCCATCCGATGTCCTTTTTTCTCGACATGATCTCTGGATTAAGTGATGTCTGATATCCACATGCTTGCATCTGGTGTGCAATACCAGATTTTGTGAAATAGCAATGGCACTATTATTGTCACAAAATATTGGTACTTCATTGGCTACAACTTTATAATCCCTTAATTGTTGTCTGAGCAAAAGAATCGAGCACAAAGACTTCTTGCGACCCATGTATTAAGCTTCAGAAGATCTTGGTTGCTACCGAGGTCCATTTTTTGAAAACCAAGATATCACTTACTTCCTAGAAATTGACAAGTTCCTCAGTGGACTTTCAAATCTGCAACCTCCATAATCAGCATCTGAGTAACCAGTTAATTCAAGGTTATCATCAGTTGGATACCATAATCCTCTATTCATTGTGCTCTTAAGATACTTCAGTATCTTTTTGGAAGCCTCCATGTGACTAGCCTTAGGATTAGCTTGGTATCTTGCACATATCCCAACAGCAAATGTTATATCCGGCCTACTTTGTCGTGAGATAGAGCAATGATCCAATGATTCCTCTATAATCAGTATGACTCACTGATTTGCCTTCGAATCAGGATCCATCTTGTAGTTAGTATTCATGGGAATTCTAACTGCATTGCAATTCTGTACACCATACTTGGCAATCAGATCCTGGTGTACTTTTGCACGGTTGATGAAGATTCCTTCCTTTGATTGTTTCACTTGAAGACCTAGAAAGAAATTCATCTCTCCCATCATTGACATCTCAAACTTGCCTTTCATCAGTGTTGAAAACTTTTCACACAGCTGATGGTTTGGAGATCCAAAAATGATGTCATCAACATATATTCGAAACCAATAAGATATCTTCCCCATCTTCTATCCTCAACAGAGTTCTATCAACAATTCCTTTGACAAAACCATGGTCAGTAAGAAACTGAGAAAGAGTATCATACCATGCTCTAGGTGCTTGCTTAAGACCATACAAGGTTTTTCTGAGCCTGTAAACTTGGTCATTCTGTTTGAAACCAGGAGGTTGTTCTACATAAACCTCTTCTTTAAGCACACCGCTCAGAAATGCACTTTTCACATCCATTTGATAGATCGTGAACTTCATGTGGGCAAGATATGCAAGAAACAATCGATGGCTTCTAGTCTTTCAACCTGGTGCAAAGGTTTCATCATAATCCAAGCCTTCTTCTTGGGAATAACCTTGTGCAACTAGCCTTGCCTTGTTTCTTACAATGTTGTTGTTTTCATCTCTTTTATTCTTAAATACCCACTTGGTTCCAATGACATTGTGCCTTTCAGGTCTATCCACTAGCTCCCATACTTCATTTCTTGAGAATTGATTCAAATTTCATCTTGCATAGCAAGAATCCAATGAGAATCTTGTAGAGCTTCACCAATCTCGAGGGCTCTTTCTCCGATAGGAAGAAGCAGAATAGTGCACTCTCACCATAGAACCTTCTTGTTTTGACACCTTCAGTTAGATCACCCATAATCTGACTTGTAGGATGACTATCTAACCATCTTCTTCTAGATGTTCCCCCTTCAATAGTATCCTCAACATTTAAAATGTTAGGTTAAGTTAATTCAGTAAACTCAAGGAACAACAGAAAAGGAGAAAGGGAATCATCTTCCTCAGGGGAAATTCTATTCAGAACATTGTCAGAGACATTTGTTCCCCCTTTGGTGATAGATTGAGAATTTTGCCTCGATTGTGACCACATCTTCATTGGCATCACATACCGAGTCCGAGGCGGTGTCTGTTCAGATTGGTCGACTTCCGGTGTGTTGGTTTTCCTTCAGTGAAGACTTTCCATCCTGAGTCTCACCATCCTGAGTTCCATCCTGAACTTATTTATCTGAGTCTGAGTCACTCTAATCATAGATGGTGACTGACTTCTTCTTTTCAGGTTCAGTGGATGTTTTGTCATTCTTTTTAGGCTTAATCTGGTGATTCTCTTGGTCAGTTCTTCTGCATCATGTTCCTGTTTCTTCTGAACACAAGTAGATTCATCAAAAACAACATGAGGTGTTTCCTCCACAATAAGAGTTCTACAGTTGTAAACTCTGAAAGCTTTACTGACTTCAGAATATCATACGAATATTCCTTCATCAGCTTTACTATCAAAAGTTTTCAACTGATCTTTACCATTATTGTGTATGAAACACTTGCAACCAAACACACACGAAAAGAAAGAAACAAGAGGCTTCCTTTTCATTCCAAAGCTCATAGGGTGTTTTGCCTTGACTCTTGGTCAAGATGGATACATTACGAGAATAGCATGCAGGTGTTGATGACTTTCAACCCAAAATCTTTTAGGAATATCGACCATTTATCATTGTCCTTGGCAGAAACTTCTTTGAGTCCTGTTCCTTCTTTCAAAAAGAACACCATTTTGTTGAGGGGTCCTTGCAGCTGATGTTTCATGAGAAATTCCATTTGCTGCACAATAATCATATATAATATGATTTATAAATTCAGTTCCCTTGTCAGATCTGATTTTGACCACACTCAGATTTTTCTCAATACTAAGCCTTTTCAGTAATTCAGGCAGCTTTATCTGAGTCTCTTTCTTACTGAGTAAGAATATGACCCAAGTATATCTTGAGTAGTCATCAACTACTACTAGTGTGTATTTCCTGCCATTGGTGCTCACTGGAGTTATTGGACCAAAAAGATCCATATGCAACAAACGAAGTATTCTTTTCAAGAGAAACATCTACTTTGCTTTTTAAATGATGCTCTAATTTGTTTTCCTTTTTGCACGCATCACAAATATGTTCCTTTATGAACACTTCATTAGGCAACCCTCTCACAAGAGCTAATCTTGCAAGTTTATTCAGGGGTTTTGAAATTCAGGTGATTCATTCTTTTATGCCATAACCAACTGGTATATGTGGAACATTTTGCAACCAAACATGTATCTTTAGGAGTTGAACTCCAATCAGCAAGATACACATTTCCTTTTTTCTAGTACCGGTCAAGAATACTTTTACGTGAGATATCATTTTTCACATAACATAAGTTCTTAGCGAACTCAACATTAAAACCCTTATCACAGAATTGGCTTATTGAAAGCAAGTTATGCTTCAATCCAGATACATATGAAACACCATGGATATGAATCGAGTCTATTTCCAAAGTTCCATATCCTTGATGTCATCCTTGGAGTTATCTCCAAAAGTGATCGAGGGCCTCTTTGTTCAACATAGTCCTTCGAGTATCTTCTTGAATCTGTCATATGTCTTGAGCATCCCTTTGTCAAGATACCATACATCAGGGGCTTTTTCATCTCTACTCATCAGTGCTTTCAATCAGCTCAGTGCCCTTGTTTTCCTCCTGAAAAACAGATCAATTTTTAGGTACCCAATTTGTGTAGGGTCCTACAAGGTTATTGTACCTTCCGGAATCCAAATCTGCTGACAACAACTCTAATCACTTTAGAACGATCTCATCTTCCATAACATCTACATACACAATTACTACTCTGGGTGCCTTAGAAGTTTCCTGTATATGAGTGCTAGCCTTAGCATGAACATGGGCTTTTGAATTTTTCTTAGGTTCGGGCCTTTTGTTCATTTGCTTTGCTTTTTTGTCAATTTGGTCCGAATCTTTGTTGATTTCGGGTTCGGGTAACCTTTACCCTTATGCAAGTGGGGGGTTCGGGTTTACTGTCTTGAAATTGGGGTCTTTCATTATCTCGAGGACTTGGTCTCTGATTGAGAATGTCTCTGCGAGAGTTTCTCTTGAAAGATTCCTCGATGGTTGGTCAGAGATCCTTTCGGGTTTGCATTCTTAGCTGAGGCTTTGAAGTACTAACACGAAATTTTTAACTGAATGCTTTCGGGTTTTCTAGCCTTCACCGAGGTTTGGGCTTTCCTACACGATCATTGGTTTCTTTTGAAACCATGGGTCCTTTTCCTTGTCTACAACCTTGGGCATTTCTTCATTTTGAAGTGTGGGTGCCTTTGGTTTTACAAAGATTGTCTTCTTGCTACTTGATGCAAAGATTCGGATGACCTTGTGAGGTTCCCCCTGGAATGTATCCCAATCCAGATTTTATAGAGACAGATCTCTGGTAACTCTGAATTTCATCTATTACTTTAGATGCAGTATTCAATAGAGTTAGCTTCTTCTGTGCACTATCCTCACATTTCTGTAGAGTTTCATGTTTCTCAAAGAGGTCATTGAACTTAGTTCTGATCAGCTGAATCTCTTCAGTGGATTTCTCTAGCTTTTCAGTTAGGGTCACTATCAACTTCTCTTTCTCTGAGAGTTGTACTTTCAGAACATCCAGTTCATCAAGAGCTCCCATTAATTGAGAAGTGATTTCGGTTTTGCTAGAGTCTTTCCACTTAAGATTTTCAAATTGATTCAGTGATTTATTCTCGCTCTTGAGTTTCATTTAGTAGTTCTTGTAAAACAGCATAATCCTTCATTAGACTCTCAAAAGAATCCATCAGGTCAAAATGACTGTTTACAGTTGAACTTGACAACTCTTGTGCTAGTGTAGGAGCAACAACATAGAAAGAAGAGTTTACCTCCTCAATAGCCATCATACATATGTCATCACTTTCACTGTCTGAGAATATTTCATCCGAAGAGCTAGATCCTCCTCGTAATGTTCTTCTTCGCAACCATGGCTTTTACGTTGGAGAACTTCTTTGTCTTTTTTGCTGTCTTTCTCTTTCTCTCCTTAGCACCTGTGTCAGACAATCATCTTTCGAAGTGACCTTTCTTTTGGAAATTGTAGATCTGTTGGCATCATCATCCCGATCACTTTCTTCTTTGGACTTGGAGTCCTTCCTTTTGGATGAAGATCCCTCCCTTTTCGTGTCCTTCTTCTTCTTCTTGATGATCGTCCTCGGGTTTCTTCGGTACTTGTGATTCTGTAATAGTTTTTGTATTTTCCATATCGACTATTAAGTCTTTCAAACCTCCTTGCCATCGATCTTAGCTTATCCTCAAGCTCATCCCGATTTTTTAGCAAGGGAGTTCTCGAACTCTCTAGTTTTATTGTGTTTTATCCTTGGCTTTAAAAAGCCACATTCTTACTAGATGATGAATCATCTTTTTTGTCGACCTTTTTAGATTTCTTATCAATTACTTAACTCATAGGCCTTCATCTCGAGAGAATACTTGTTGGTATGGCATTGAATTAATGTTTTTGGTGTTTTCAATCACCCTTTGCATGTATATCCCATTTCTTAGAAAGACCTCTAAGAATTTTCAATGCAACTTTCTCTCTGTGGATATTTCTTACCAAGTGCATTTAGATCATTCATAATGCTAGTGAATCGACTTCCAATTTGTCTATAGATTCACCTTCATCCATTTCAAAACTATCAAACTTTCCAATTGCAACCGAAAGTTTGTTTTCCTTGATATGATCGTGCCTTGGCACATTCTGCCTAGTGTATCCCAAATTTCTTTTGCGAAGATTATGGTGAGAGATCATTCCCATCACACCATCATCAATTGTCTTGATATAGAGTGTCTTTAGCAATATAGTCTAGATTGACTAACTTCCTCTCCTCAGAGTCGGGTTGGTCATCGACTTAGGAAATCTGCTTCTAGGATTGTTTTTCTCTCATTTTTACATTCCTCCTGGGATTCACCCATGAAATTGGAATGGCCCTTCAGAGATCACTCTCCACATACGTTCATGTTTAGAATACAGTGAGCTGCGCATTCTCGATCTCCATAAATCATAGTTCTCCATCGAGAACATGAGAAGTTTCTTAGAAGACATTTTATCCGAGTCTTTTAAGAATTCAACCAAATATGATCGATTCGGATAGACCACAAGTATTTTTAGAAAATAAAACTTTGGTCAACAAAGCAGTGGTCAAGTTGAACCACCGCTCGATACCACTTGTTGGTCCGGGTAAACGAAGTCTTACACGTGTATGGGGGGAATACACGTGTTCGTGTTTTTAAAACTTTTTTCATCGAGGTCACTTGGGTCGGGTTGTTGTCGATGATTTGGTCCAGGAGAAGCACAAATCGCTCCGAGTCAAAGTCTATCCGAGACAAGTGATCTGGAGTCTTTCAGATACCTTAGATAATCCCAACCGAGTCCCGAGTTTTCGAGAGATCCCGAGTTGCTTGGATCGATAACTAACTTCTTGAACCCTCGTAAGAGTAAGTTCGGTTTGGTAACTATCTGTTCTAACTACTCGGATGTGCGGAATGGTTGGCCCTTAGTTTATACTCATTTTAAGCTTTTCTTCAAAAACCTTCCTTTAATGGAATAGTGATTAGGCCGTGATTCAATTTATATGCAACTTTCAAATTGGATTGATTCCAACTGAAATATCAGTGAAAATATGCTTTCAAGACAAAGTAATGAAACAGATAAATCAAAAACAGTAAAGCAAAGAAACAAAAGAGATTATAGTGGTTCGGAGACTCAAGCTCAGACATCCACTCTCTCTCGATCTTTTGAGAGAAATTCACTAATCACTTCCTAAGGCTTTTCGACTACCTCTCAGTAGTTTACTAACCTTTCTAATTTTGAGCTTTTCGACTACCTCTCGTAGTTTACTAACTCAAAACTCACACAAGCTTGTCTATCCAAGATAGATTACTCACTTCTCCTCCTCGAGCTTTATGACTACCTCAATGTAGTTTACTCACTCTTTACAACTCAATCTCACCAACAATCACACTCAAACTACCTTACAAAGGGTTTGGGGTTTCTTGGTTGGTTTCAACTAGGATGAGATATCCTTTACAATAAAGAACAATGCAAAGGCTAGGATATCTCGACTAAGCTTTGGATATATCTTTTCAAGCTAGGCTTAGTGGAATGAGCTCTCTTCGATTTAAAGCACTTGGGAAATTCTCGCTTTTCGAAAGTGCTTCAACTTGCAATAATAAGTTTGAGCTCTTGAGTTGCTTTACAAATTTCCGTAGAACCTTTCATTGTAGAAGGTCACAAGTATTTATAGGCATACACCAAGGTCACTCTGAAAAACTATCCGATTGGAGAGATAGATAACCCGTGAGTTTCCTCTTATGGTGTGTGAGAAACGGCTATATTTAGGGTTTGACACTCCCTAACACGTTTTAGGCAATAGCCTTTCATTAAATTTGGTCTTCACTTTTTGCGATCTGGAACTTAGTACTTGACATCTTTTTCGATTGCCACTGTCATTTGTCGATTGTCGAGAATGGTACATCTTTGTCTTCCTCTTTTTGACTTTTGTCTCGGTTTAAAGGTAGACAATTCAACGACTCTTTTGGTTACAATCTACGAGTTGATATAACCTTAACAACACTTTATCTTAGTTCCTTTTTATGCATTTGAATGTCTTGGGCAATATCTAATTTTCTAAGGAATCGCGATCTTCCGATATTGAATCCTTGAGATAGATATTTTTAGTGCCTCGGAACATTGAGGTTTTATCTTGAGCATTGATACATTCTGCGAGTCTTGATAATTCTTGTGCCTTGATATTCTTGATCTTGATTCTTGATCTTACATCTTACGAGTCTTGAGTCTTACGAGTCTTGGCGTCTTACGAGTCTTGGCGTCTTCCGAGTCTTGGCGTCTTACGAGTCTTGATGTCTTACGAGTCTTCATAGATATCTTGGTGATATATCGAGTCTTCATCTTTGAGTCTTCATGTTCTTGATTTCATAATCGAGTCTTGATATCTCCGTTTCATATCGAAGTCTTGATATCTCGATTTTATCTTGAGTTTTGAAACTTCGATTTCACATTGAAACTTCGGTTTCTTGAAACTTCTTCGAGTTCTTGAGAATCTTGGATCCTAACTCGATCTATATCTCTTCGACTATACATTTTGCAGATAACATCCCGAATACTCTAAAACTGAATCCTGACTCAACTATCAAGATTATTCTGAACATGTCATACTCAGGGGTTTTGGGATCTAATCAAAATCATATCTTTATTAAATTCATCTCCCAACAGAACTACTGATGAACTTGATGTTCTGAAAGTACAACTCTCAGAAAAAGAGAAAGTGATAGATATTCTAAATGGAAAATTAGAGAAATCCACTGAGGAAAATCACCTTATCAGGACTGAATTCAATGACCTCTTTGAGAAACATGAAACTCTAAAGAAAAGTGAGGATAGTGTGCGGAGAAAGTTAGCTCTATTGAATTCTACATCTAAAGTAATAGATGAAATTCAGAGTTATCAAAGACCTGCAACTATAAAGGTTGGATTGGGATATAATCCAGGGGGAATCTCACAAGGTCTTCTGAATGCTGCTTCTTCTAGTAGCACTAAGACTGTCTTTCTTAAATAGGTGGCATCTACTAATCTTCTTACTGAAGTACAACCCCATGTTTTAGTCAAGGGTAAAGGACCTATGGTTTCAGAATAACTGAAGGTTCAGGAAAGAAAGCCCAAACCACAGGAAAATGCTAGAAAACCTGAACACTTAGTACGAAATTTTCAAGGCCAGTACTTCGAAGGCTCAGGCTAAGAATACCAACCTGAAAAGAACTGCACTGAACCATCAGAGGAATTTTCAGAAGAGAAACACTCAGCAGAAATATTCTCAACTGAAAAGACCAAGTCCTCATATTACTGAAAGACCACAATTTCAGTACTGGCAACCTAAACCCCACTTGCTTAAAGGTAAAGGTTTCCTGAACCCAAGTCAGCAGAGACATAGACCAGCTGCACCAAAGCCAAAGCATTGGAACAAGAGGCCTGAACCCAAGAAGACCTCTAAGGGTCATGTTCATGTTAAGGCTGGCACTCATACACAGGGTACTGCCAAGGCACCTAGGGTAGTGAATGTGTATGTAGATGTTTATGGAAGACAAATCAGCCACTCTAAAATAATTACAGTTATCAGGCAGATTTGGGTTCCAAAAGGTACAGCTAACCTGGTAGGACCCTACACCAAATGGGTACCTAAGAACTAATCTGTTTTTCAGGAGAAAGAAAAGGGCACTGAGCTGAATGAAGATAACTTAGCCCTGATGAGTGGAAATGAAGTAGTTCCTGCTGCATGGTATCTGGACAGTGAATGTTCAAGGCACATGACAGGATATAAACAAATTCTCACTGACTATGTTGAGCAGAAAGGCCCTCAGATTACTTTTGGAGATAACTCCAAAGGACATACTGAAGGACATGGAACTCTTGAAGTGGATTCTGTTCATATCCATGGTGTTTCTTATGTGTCTGGTTTAAAGCATAACTTGCTTTCTATCAGTTAATTTTGTGACAAAGGATTCAGTATTGAGTTCTCAAAGAACTTATGTTATGTGAAAGATAATGCTTCACAACAAACATTACTGACTGGTACTAGGAAAGGGAATGTGTATCTTGCTGATTGGAAATTATCTCCTAAAGATACATGTTTGGTTGCAAAAAGTTCTACTTGTTGGGAGATGAATTTAATAAAGATATATGATTTTGATTAGATCCCAAAACCCCTGAGTATGACATGTTCAGGATAATCTTGATAGTTGAGTCAGGATTCAGTTTTATAGTATTCAGGATGATATCTGCAAAATGTATAGTCAGCAGATATAGATCAGGTTAGGATCTGAAGATTTCAAGAACTCAAGATGTTTTTCAAGAAAATCAAGTTCAAAGATAAAACTAAGTTTTCAAGACTCGCTAGAAATCGAGAATCAAGACTCAAAGATGAAATCGAGATATCAAGACTCAAGCAGAAATCGAGATATCAAGACTCAAAGCAGAAATCGAGATATCAAGACTCAAGATGAAATCGAGGAATCAAGATCAAAGATGAAGACTCAGAGATATCACCAAGATATCTCAGAAGACTCTAAAGACTCATAAGAATCAAGACTATGAAGACTCAAGACTCAAGAATCAAGACTCAAGACATCAAGACTCGTAAGACTCTTAAGACTCGTAAGACATCAAGACTCAAGACATCAAGATCAAGACTCAAGACTCGTAAGACTCAAGATTCTCAAGACTCAAGACATGTAAGATCAAGATCAAGAATCAAGATCAAGAATATCAAGGCATAGTAATTACTAAAGACTTCAAGAATATATCAATGCTCAAGATAAACTCGAATGTTCCGAGGCAATCAAAAATATCTATCTCAAGGATGAAATATCGAGAAGATCGCGATTCCTTAGAAAGTTAGATATTGCCAAGACATTCAAATGCGCATAAAAAGGAACTAAGTAAGTAGTCTTCATTAAGGTTATATCAACTCGTAGTATGTAAACAAAAAGAGCCGTTGAAGGTGTCTACCTTTAATCGGAGACAAAAGTCAAAAAGAGGAAGACAAAGATCTGCATGCCATATTGACAATCGACGGTGATGAAAGTCATTTGAAAAAAAAGATGTCAAGTACAAAGTTCAGATCGCAAAAAGTGAAGACTGCTACATGAAAGGCTATTGCCTAAAAACGTGTTAGGGAGTTTCAAACCCTAAATATAGCCGTTCCTCACACACCATAAGAGGAAACTCACGAAGCTATCTCTCCAACGGATAGTTTTTCAAGAGTGACCTTGGTGTATGCCTATAAATACTTGTGACCCTCTACATTGTAAGGTTACGGGAAATTTATAAGCAACTCAAGAAGCTCAAACTTATTATCGCAAAGTTAAAGCACTCAAAAAACTTAGAATTTCCCAAGTGCTTTTATATTGAAGAGAGCTCACTAAACTAAGCCTAGCTTGATAAGATATATCCAAAGCTTAGTCGAGATATCCTAGCCTTTGCATTGTACTTCATTGTAAAGGATATCTCATCCTAGTTGGAAACCAACCGAGAAACCCCAAACCCTTGAGAAGGTAGTTGGAGTGTGTTTGTTGGTGAGAAGAGTTGTAAAGAGTTAGTAAACTACGCGGAGTAGTCAGAAAGCTCTAGAGGTGAAGTTAGTAAGCTACAGAGGTAGTCTGAAAGCTTGTTTGTGTTTGAGTATGTAAACTACGGAGGTAGTCGTAAAAGCTCAAGGTCGGGTTGAGTAAGTAAACCACGCGGGAGTAGTGTAAAGCTCAAGGCCAAGTTGAGTAAGTAAACTACGCGAGGTAGTCAGAAAGCTCAGGAAGTGATTAGTAAATTTCTCTGAGGATCAAAGAAAGTGGACGTAGGAGCTTGAGTCTCTGAACCACTATAATTGTTGTGTTGTTTATTTCTTTCCTTATCTGTGCTTAATCGTTGCATTGATTTAAATCGTAAAAGCATATTTTTCACCGAGATTTCAGGTTGGAATCAATCCAATTGGAAGTTGCATATAATTGAATCACAACCTAATCACTATTCCATTTAAAGGAAGGATTTCAAAGAAAGCTAAAAACAGTATAAACTAAAGGGCCAACCATTCGCAGACATCCGAGTAAAGAAGAAGAGATAGTTACCAAATGAACTTACTCTTCTTAGGGTTCAAGAAGTTAGTTATCGATCCAAGTAACTCGGGATCTCTCAAACTCAGGACTCGGTTGGGATTATCTCGAGGTTTCGAAAGCATTTCAGATCTTTGTCTCAAGAGACTTTGACTCGAGTGATATGTGCTTCAGACTAAATCTTCGTGACAGACTGACCCAAGGTGACCTCAAGAAAAGAAAAGTTTTAAAAAATTGAACACGTGTATTCCCCCATACACGTGTAAGACTCGTTGCACCGGGACCAACAAGTGGTATCGGAGCAAAGGGTTCAACTTGACCACTGCTTTTGTTGACCAAAGTTTTATTTGGTAAAAATACTTGTGGGTCTATCTGAATCGATCTTATTTCTTTCAATTCTTAAAAGACCGGATAAAAAAAAATGTCTTATAAGAAACTTCCCATGTGTTCAAATTGGAGAACTATGATTTGTGGAGACTAAGAATGCAGGCTCACCTGTATTCTAAACATGAACGAATGTAGAGAGTGGTCTCTGAAGGGCCATTCTAATTTACTGTGGTGAATCCCAGAGGAATAGATAATGAGAGAAACGATCCTAGAGCAGAATTTCCTAAGTCTGATGACCAACTGACTCCTTAGGAGAGAAAGTTAGTTAATCTAGACTATATTGCTAAAGACACACTATACAGTACAATTGATGATGGTGTGATGGGAATGATCTCTCACTGCAATACTGCCAAAGAAATTTGGGATACACTAATGTGAATGTGCCAAGGCACGATCATATCAAGGAAAACAAACTTTCGGTTGCAATAGGAAAGTTTGATAGTTTTGAATGGAACAAGGTGAATCAATTGACAAATTGGAAGTCGATTCACTTAGTATTATGAATGATCTAAATGCACTTGGAAAGAAATATCCACAAAGAGAAATTGCATTGAAAATTCTTAGAGGTCTTTCTAAGAAATGGGATATACATGCAGTGGTGATTGAAAACACCAAAAACATTAATTCAATGCCATATCAACAATTCTTCTCTGAGCTGAAGGCCTATGAGTTTGTAATTGATAAGAAATCCAAAAAAGGCTGACAGCAAAGATGATTCATCATCTAGTAAAGATGTGGTTTTTAAAGCCAAAGATAAAACCTGTAAAACTAGAGAGTCTGAGAACTCCCTTGCTAAGAATCAGGATGAGCTTGAGGAT
Source organism: Stenogyne calaminthoides (assembly GCA_037126765.1). NCBI lineage: Eukaryota > Viridiplantae > Streptophyta > Magnoliopsida > Lamiales > Lamiaceae > Stenogyne > Stenogyne calaminthoides. The sequence goes on along the minus strand of JBBCBC010000012.1, from coordinate 15,024,665 downwards.
AAGCTAGCACTGATGGCAAGGAGGTTTGAAAGACTTAATAGTCGATATGGAAAATACAAAAGCTATTACAGGAATCACAGGTACCAGAAGAAACCTGAGGACAAACCAACTGAGAAGAGAAAGGACCTGAAAACTGAAGGATCTTCATCCAGAAAGAAGGACTCCAAGTCCAAGGAAGAAAGTGATCAGGATGATGATGCCAACAGATGCTTCAATTGCCAAAGGAAAGGTCACTTCCAGTATGATTGTCCAGATCTGAGTGCTAAGGAGAGAAGAGAAAGGCAAGCTAAAAGAGACAAGAAGTTCTCAAGCAAAAAGGCCATGGTTGCAGAAGAAGAACATTCTGAGGAGGGATCCAGCTCTTCAGATGAAATATTCTCAGACAGTGAAAGTGATGACATTTGTCTGATGGCTATTGTGGAGGTAAACTCTTCTTCCTCTGTTGTTGCTCCTACACTAGCACAAGAGTTGTCAAGTTCAACTATAAACAGTCAATTTGACCTGATGGATTATTTTGAGAATCTGATGAAGGACTATGCTGTTTTACAAGAACTGTTAAATGAAACTCAAGAGCAGAATAAGGAACTGAAGGCTGAAAATCTAAAATGGAAAGACTCTAGCAAAACTGAGATCACTTCTCAATTAATGGGAGCTACTGATGAACTGGATGTTCTGAAAGTACAACTCTCAGAGAAAGAGAAGTTGATAGTGACCCTAACTGAAAAGCTAGAGAAATCCACTGAAGAAATTCAGCTGATCAGAACTAAGTTCAATGACCTCTCTGAGAAGCATGAAACTCTACAGAACTGTGAGGATAGTGCACAGAAGAAGTTAACTTTATTGAATACTGCATCTAAAGTAATAGATGAAATTCAGAGTTACTAGAGATCTGCCACTATAAAATCTGGATTGGGATACATTCCAGGGGGAACCTCACAAGGTCATCTGAATGCTACATCAAGTAGCAAGAAGACAATCTTTGTAAAAGTGGCACCCACACTTCAAACTGAAGAAATGCCCAAGGTTGTAGACTAGGAAAAAGGACTCATGGTTTCAGTAAAACTGAATGATCAGGTAGGAAAGCCCAAACCTCAGGAGAAGGCTAGAAAACTTGAGCACTCAGTTGGAAAATTTCAGGCAAGTACTTCAAAGCCTCAGGCTAAGATTGCAAACCTGAAAGGATCCACACTGAACCATCAGAGGAATCTTCAGAAGAGAAACAATCAGCAGAGATATTCTCAACTGAAGAGACCAAGTCTTCAGTATACTGAAAGACCCAAATTTCAGTACAGACAACCTGAACCCCACTTGCCTAAGGGTAAAGGTTATCTGAACCCGAGTCAACAAAGATTTAGACCGGCTGGACAAAAGCCTAAGCATCTGAACAAAAGGCTTGAACCAAAGAAAAATTCAAAAGCCCATGTTCATGCTAAAGCTAGCACACATACACAGAAGACTGCTAAGGCACCCAGAGTAGTGAATGTCTATGTTGATGTTTATGGAAGACAAATTAGCCACTCTAAAGTGATTAGAGTTGTCAGGCAAATTTGGATTCCGAAAGGTACAGCTAACCTTGTAGGATTGTAATCGTTTTTCCACACAGATAATATGTGTGGGCAGTATAGGCATTTTTTTTCATAGATAATTGTAGTTGGGTTTTGCTTGTTCTTGTTGTAATTTTGATCGCAAGGATGAGCGACGTCGGATGGATGATCTGGAAATGTCGATTGGGGTTTTGGCCATTGGATGGTGAAAACTGTTTTGGCCATAACTTTTGACCCGGGTGTCTGTTTTCCTATCATAACCATGTTTCGGAAACGTCTTGAAGTCCTCTATATTTCTCACAACTTCGTTGTCCATCTAAAACTGACCCATCGAATAGTATTATAATATTTTTCTATATCGCAACCCTTGTGTGATGTTTTAATCGTTTTTCCCAACAGATAATATGTGTGGGTAGTATAGGAATTTTTTTTTCATAGATAACTGTAGCAGGGTTTTGCTTTTTCTTGCTGTAATTTTGATCGCAAGGATGAGCGATGTCGGATGGAGGATCTGGAAACGGCGATTGGTGTTTTGGCCATTGGATGGTGAAAACCGTTTTGGCCATAACTTTTGACTCGGGTGTCCGTTTTCCTTTTATAACCATGTTTCGGAAACGTCTTGAACTCCTCTACATGTCTCACAACTTTGCCGTCCCTCTAAAACTGACCCACCTGATAGTATTATAATATTTTTTTCTATCGCAACCCTTGTGTTATTGTGTAATCTTCTTTCCCAACATATAATATGTGCAGGTAGTATAGGCATTTTTTTCATAGATAACTGTAGTAGGGTTTTTATTGTTCTTGTTGTAATTTTGATCGCAAGGATGAGCGATGTCGGATGGAGGATCTGGAAAAGACGATTGGGTTTTGGTCATTGGATGGTGAAAATTGTTTTGGCCATAACTTTTGACTCGGGTGTCCGTTTTCCTTTTATAACCATGTTTCGGAAACATCTTGAAGTCCTCTACATGTTTAATAGCTTCGTTGTCTCTCTAAAACTGACCCACCAAATAGTATGATAATATTTTTCTCTATCGCAACCCTTGTGTGATGTTGTAATCGTTTTTCCCAACACATAATATGTGTGGGTAGTTTAGGATTTTTTTTCATAGATCACTGTAGTAGAGTTTTGCTTGTTCTTGTTGTAATTTTGATCGCAAGGATTAGCGACTTCGGATGGAGGATCTGGAAACGTCGATTGGGGTTTTGGCCATTGGATAATGAAAACTGTTTTGGCCATAAATTTTGACTCGGGTGTCCGTTTTCCTTTTATTACCATGTTTCTTAAATGTCATGAATTCCTATACATATCTCATAGCTTCGTCGTCCCTCTAAAACTGATCCACCGGATAGTATTATAATATTTTTCTCTATCGCAACCCTTGTGTGATTTTGCAATCATTTTTCCCAATAGATAATATGTGTGGGTATTATAGGCATTTTTTTTCATAGATAACTTTAGTAGGGTTTTGCTTTTTCTTGTTGTAATTTTGATTGCAAGGATGAGCGATGTCGGATGGAGGATCTGGAAACGGCGATTGGTGTTTTGGCTATTGGATGGTCAAAACTGTTTTGGCCATAACGTTTTACTCGGGTGTCCGTTTTCCTTTTATAACCATGTTTCAGAAATGTCTTGAAATCCTCTACATGTCTCACAGCTTTGTCGTCCCTCTAAAACTGACCCACCTGATAGTATTATAATATTTTTCTCTATCGCAGCCCTTGTGTTATTTTATAATCGTTTTTCCCAACAGATAATATGTGTGAGTAGTATAGATATTTTTTTTCATAGATAACTGTAGTATGGTTTTTCTTTTCTTGTTGTAATTTTGATCGCAAGGATTAGCGATGTCGGATGGAGGATCTGGAAACGACGATTGGGGTTTTGGCAATTGGATGGTGAAAACTGTTTTGGCCATAACTTTTGACTCGGGTGTCCGTTTTCCTTTTATAACCATGTTTCGGAATCGTCTTGAAGTCCTCTACATGTAACACAGCTTCATCGTCCATCTAAAACTAACCCACCGGATAGTATTATAATATTTTTCTCTAGCGCAACTCTTGTGTGATTTTGTAATCGTTTTTCCACACAGATAACATGTGTGGGTAGTATAGGCATTTTTTCATAGATAATTGTAGTCGGGTTTTGCTTGTTCTTGTTGTTATTTTGATCACAAGGATGAGCGATGTCGGATGGAGGATCTGGAAACGGCGATTGGGGTTTTTGCCATTGGATGGTGAAAACTGTTTTGGACATAACTTTTGACTAGTGTGTCTGTTTTCCTTTTATAACCATGTTTCGGAAACGTCTTGAAGTTCTCGACATGTCTCACAGCTATGTCGTCCCTCTAAAATTGACCCACCGGATAGTATTATAATATTTTTCTCTATCGCAACCCTTGTGTGATTTTGTAATCGTTTTTCCAAACAGATAATATGTGTGGGTAGTATAGGCATTTTTTTCATAGATAACTGTAGTAGGGTTTTGGTTGTTCTTGTTGTAATTTTGATCGCAAGGATGAGCGATGTCGGATGTAGGATCTGGAAACGGCGATTGGGGCTTTGGCCATTGGAGTCCTCTACATGTCTCACAATTTCCCTGTCCCTCTAAAACTGACCCACCAAATAGTATTATAATATTTTTCTCTATAGCAACCCTTGTGTGATGTCGTAATCATTTTTCCCAACAGATAATATGTGTGGGTATAATTGGCATTTTTTTTCATAGATAACTGCAGGAGGGTTTTGCTTTTTCTTGTTGTAATTTTGATCGCAAGGATGAGCGATGTCGGATGGAGGATCTGGAAACGGCGATTGGGGTTTTGGCCATTGGATGGTGAAAACTGTTTTGGCCATAACTTTTGACTCGGGTGTCCGTTTTCCTTTTATAACCATGTTTTGGAAACGTCTTGAAGTCCTCTACTTGTGTCACAGCTTTGCCGTCCCTCTAATACTGACCCACCTGATAGTATTATAATATTTTTCTCTATCGCAACCCTTGTCTTATTTTGTAATCGTTTTCCCCAAAAGATAATATGTGTGGGTAGTATAGGTATTTTTTTCATAGATAACTGTAGTAGGGTTTTTCTTGTTCTTGTTTTAATTTTGATCGCAAGGATGAGCGATGTCGGATGGAGGATCTGGAAACGGCGATTGGGGTTTTGTCCATTGGATGGTGAAAACTGTTTTGGCCATAACTTTTGACTCGGGTGTCCGTTTTCCATTTATAACCATGTTTCGGAAACGTCTTGAAGTCCTCTACATGTCTCACAGCTTCTCTTTACCTCTAAAACTGACCCCCTTATAATATTATAATATTTTTCTCTATCGCAATCCTTGTGTGATGTTGTAATCGTTTTTCCCAACAGATAATATGTGTTGCTAGTATAGGAATATTTATTCATAGATCACTGTAGTAGGGTTTTGCTTGTTCTTGTTGTAATTTTGATCGCAAGGATGAGCGACGTCGGATGGAGGATCTGGAAACATCAATTGGGGTTTTGGTCATTGGATGGTGAAAACTGTTTTGGCCATAACTTTTGACTCGGGTGTCCATTTTCCTTTTATAACCATGTTTTGGAAACGTCTTGAAGTCCTCTACATGTCTCACAACTTCGCCATCCATCTAAAACTGACCCTCGGGATACTATTATAATATTTTTCTCTATCGCAACCCTTTTGTGATTTTGTAATCGTTTTCCCCAATAATAATATGTGTGGGTAGTATAGGAATTTTTTTTTTCATAGATCACTGTAGTAGGGTTTTGCTTGTTCTTGTTGTAATTTTGATCTCAAGGATGAGCGACGTCGGATGGAGGATCTGGAAACGTCGAGTGGGGTTTTGGCCATTGGATGGTGAAAACTATTTTGGCCATAACTTTTGACTCGGGTGTCCGTTTTCCTTTTAGAACCATGTTTCGGAAACGTCTTGAAGTCCTCTACATGTCACATAGCTTCGCCATCCCTCTAAAACTGACCCACCGGATAGTATTATAATATTTTTCTATATCGCAACCCTTGTGTGATTTTGTAATCATTTTTCCCAACATAAAATATGTGTGGGTATTATTGGCATTTTTTTTCTTAGATAGCTGTAGTAGGATTTTTCTTTTTCTTGTTGTAATTTTGATCGCAAGGATGAGTGAAGTTGGATGGAGGATCTGGAAACGTCGATTGGGGTTTTGACCATTGGATGGTGAAAACTGTTTTCGCCATAACTTTTGACCCGGGTGTCCATTTTCCTTTTATAACCATGTTTTGGAAACGTCTTGAAGTCCTCTACACGTCTCACAACTTCGCCATCCATCTAAAACTGACCCTCGGGATACTATTATAATATTTTTCTCTATCGCAACCCTTTTGTGATTTGGTAGAGGACTTCAAGACGTTTCTAAAACATGGTTATAATATGAAAAAAGACACCCGAGTCAAAAGTTATGGCCAAAATAATTTTCACCATCCAATGGCCAAAACCCCAATCGCCGTTTTCAGATCCTCCATCCTTTATCGCTCATCCTTGAAATCAAAATTACAACAAGAACAAGCAAAACCCTACTACAGTGATCTATGAAAAAAAAATATTCCTATACTACCCACACATATTATCTGTTGGGAAAAACGTTTACAAAATCCCACAAGGGTTGCGATAGAGAAAAATATTATAATACCATCAGGTGGGTCAATTTTAGAGGTACGGCGAAGCTGTTAGACATGTAGAGGACTTCAAGGCGTTTCCGAAAAATGGTTATAAAAGGAAAATGGAAACCCGAGTCAAAAGTTATAGCCAAAACAGTTTTCACCATCCAATGACCAAAACCCCAATCGCTTTCCCAGATCCTCCATTCGACATCGCTCATCCTAGCGATCAAAATTACATCAAGAACAAGCGAAACCCTACTACAGTGATCTATGATAAAAAAACTCCTATACTACCCACACATATTATCTGTTGAAAAAAACGATTATAAAATCCCACAAGGGATGCGAAAGAGAAAAATATTATAACACTATCCGGTGGGTCAGTTTTAGAAGGACAGCGAAGTGTGAGAAATGTAGAGGACTTCAATACGTTTCCGAAACATGGTTATAAAAGGAAAACGGACACCCGAGTCAAAAGTTAAGGCCAGAACAGTTTTCACCATCCAATGGCCAAAACCCCAATCGCCGTTTCCAGATCCTCCATCCGACATCGCTCATCCTTGCGATCAAAATTACAACAAGAACAAGCAAAACCCTACTACAGTTATCTATGAAAAAAATTCCTATACTACCCACACATATTATCTGTTGGGAAAACGATTACAACATCACACAAGGGTTGCGATAGAGAAAAATATTATAATACTATCCGGTGGGTCAGTTTTAGAGGGACGGCGATGCTGTGAGACATGTAGAGGACTTCAAGACGTTTCCGAAACATGGTTATAATAGGAAAATGGACACTCGAGTCAACAGTTATAACCAAAACAGTTTTCACCATCTAATAGCCAAAACCCCAATCGACGTTTCCAGATCCTCCATCCGATATCGCTCATCCTTGCGATCAAAATTACAACAAGAACAAGCAAAATCCTACTACAGTTTTCTATGAAAAATAAAATGCCTGTACTACCCAAACATATTATCTGTTGGGAAAAATGATTACAAAATTCCACAAAGGTTGCGATAGAGAAAAATATAATAATACTATCCGGTGGGTCAGTTTTAAAGGTATGGCGAAGCTGTGAGACATGTAGAGGACTTCAAGGCGTTTCCGAAAAATGGTTATAAAAGGAAAACGGACACCCGAGTCAAAAGTTATAGCCAAAACAGTTTTCACCATCCAATGGCCAAAACCCCAATCGCTGTTTCCAGATCCTCCATCCGACATCGCTCATCCTTGCGATCAAAATTACATCAAGAACAAGCAAAACCCTACTACAGTGATCTATAAAAAAAAATTCCTATACTACCCACACATATTATCTGTTGGGAAAAACGATTACAAAATCCCACAAGGGTTGAGATAGAGAAAAATATTATAATACTATCCGGTGGGTAAGTTTTAGAGGGTCAACGAAGCTGTGAGAAATGTAGAGGACTTCAAGACGTTTCCGAAACATGGTTATAAAAGGAAAATGGACACCCGAGTCAAAAGTTATGGCCAAAACAGTTTTCACCATCCAATGGCCAAAACCCCAATCGTTGTTTCCAGATCCTCCATCCGACATCGCTCATCCTTGAGATCAAAATTAAACAAGAACAAGCAAAATCCTTATCTATGAAAAAAAATGTCTATACTACCAACACATATTATATGTTGGGAAAAACGATTACAACATCACACAAGGGTTGCGATAGAGAAAAATATTATAATACTATCCGGTGGGTCAGTTTTAGAGGGACGACGAAGGTATGAGACATGTATAGGACTTCAAGATGTTTCCGAAACATGGTTATAATAGGAAAATGGACACCCGAGTCAACAGTTATGGCAAAAACAGTTTTCACCATCCAATGGCCAAAACCCCAATCGACGTTTCCAGATCCTCCATCCGACATCGCTCATCCTTGCGATCAAAATTAAACAAGAACAAGCAAAATCCTTATCTATGAAAAAAAATGTCTATACTACCAACACATATTATCTGTTGGTAAAAACGATTACAACATCACACAAGGATTGCGATAGAGAAAAATATCATAATACAATCCGGTGGGTCAGTTTTAGAGGGGCGGCTAAGGTGTGAGACATGTAGAGGACTTCAAGACGTTTCTGAAACATGGTTATAATATGAACGGACACCTGAGTCAACAGTTATGGCCAAAACAGTTTTCACCATCCAATGGCCAAAACCCCAATCGCCGTTTCCAGATCCTGCATCAGACATCGCTCATCCTTGCGATCAAAATTACAATAAGAACAAGCAAAACCCTACTACAGCGATATATGGAAAAAAAATTCATATACTACCGACACATATTATCTGTTGGGAAAAATGATTACAACATCACATAAGGGTTGCGATAGCGAAAAATATTATAATACTATCCGGTGGGTCAGTTTTAGAGGGACGGCGAAACTGTGAGACATGTAGAGGACTTCAAGACGTTTCCGAAACTATGGATACTGCACTGACTCAACTACTCCCAAGGTATGGTGCCAAAAATGGGGAAAGGCCTAGTGGCAAATTAAGTGAGTCGTTGGCACAAACCTTGGAGAGAAAGGCTAAAAAAGAAGCTGAAGGAAAGAAAATTGTTGATGCCTTAAGAGAGATTGAAGCCACTGAGAAACTAAAGTTCAAAGAAGCTGAGAAACCTATCTTCACTCAAACATCTGAGCAAACCATTCAGGAAGTAATTTCTGAGAAATTGAGTGATAGAAGGATGGTTGAAACAAGCAAGGCAGAAGAAGAACAAGCCAGACCAGAAAAGAGAAAAGCAGTTGCCTTTGTTGAAACTGAAAAAAAGAAAAGAGCAAAGGTAGCTAAACCTACTCAGAGGAAGCTGATTATGGATTTTGAAGAATCAGATGAAGGACCAGAAAAGGAAACTGAAACTCAACCAGAAACTTTTGATACCAAGAAGACTCTGAAGGCCCTGCAGGTTGAAAAGGAAAAAAGAATTGTTGCTTCAGATTCCGGTGCTCCTCCGATCGAAAGAAGAAAAGAAGAAGAACGTAAGAGAAGAAGGTGGATTCAAAAAGTTTCTAAGCAAAAGGAGAGGTACGTAAAAGATTCGAGAAGTGGCGCCACATTGACAAATGGATGCCTATACAGTTCAATGATGCATGGGAAGAGACCAGGAGAACCTTCTGGTTCTATTATGAGATTCTGAGAGAATGGAGGGGGAGCAGCTCAGATAAGAATGAAGCCTTCATTGAGTACTTACTGACATTCTATCCTAAGTACCTGCAAAGTTGGATCAACATGGCAGATGAAGGAAACACTCAGATAGTAGCTCCTGGTCCATACATGTACCCAACTCCTAGGTTTGAGAATGGCTATGTGAATGAAGCAGCCATTTCTCAGGAAATAGCCCAAAGATGCCATCCAAATTTAGGCCTAACAGGAAACAACCCTGATATCATCAAGGCAAGGGATGAACTGAAGAAGAGATACTATGGGATGTTCAACCTGGAAGTGCAAGAGGATGAAGTGGAAGAAGACTGAAGACTATGTACTTCTGTTTTAAATTCAGTTGTTTTTAATTTTCATTGTAATATGTAACTCTTATCCTACATCAATGAAAATTTTATCTTTATGCTCAAAAGATAATATCTCATTATCTTTTTACATGTCTTGATATGCCAGAATGTTAAGGAAATTGTTGGGAAAAGTTGTCATTTTGGTTTGTAATAGATAAACTGAAACCTGAGTATAGGTTAGGTTTTCTTAAATGTAACAAGATGGTTTTGGCATCATCAAAAAGAGGGAAATTGTTGGGAGATGAATTTAATAAAGAAGTTTTGATTAGATCTCAAAACCCCTGAGTATGACATGTTCAGGATAATCTTGATAGATCGAGTCGGGGTTTCAAAGATAGATTGTTCAGAAGTTATCTCGCACCATGTATAATCGCAGATATAGATCAAAGTTAGATTTTGAAGACATCAAGACTCAAGTAGTAATCAAGACATCAAGACTCAAGAAGTTGTCAAGACATCAAGACTCAAGAAGTTGTCAAGACATCAAGACTCAATAAAGTTCTTTGAAGACATCAAGACTCAAGAGTTACTAAAGACTCGGTAAGATACTGAATACTCAGTATAACCTGAATGTTCAGAGGCACTGAATAATATCTATCTGAAGACTACAAAGCTGAGAAAAACGCACATGTTCAGAAAAGTAGATATTGCCCAAAACATTTTAGTGCAGACAAAAGGAACTAAGTCTAAGTGTTGTTTCAGGTATCTCATTCAGAGAGATTGACCAAAAAGAGCCGTTTTGTTTGTCTACATTCACTGAAGACAAGAACCAATCAGAGGAAGACAACACATGACTTCATCGATAATCGAAAAGCAGCAGGACCTCGAAAGTTATGTCAAGAGTACTAAGTTTTGATCGCAAAAAATTGGTGATTGGCTACATGACTGCATATTTTCTAAAACATGAAAGGGAGTGTTCAAACCCTAAAAATAGCCGTTCATCAAACACCAAAAGAGGAAACTCATAAAGCTATCTCTTTCAACGGATAGTTTTCAAAGAGTGACCTTGGTGAACTTGCCTATAAATACCAGTGACCCTTCACATTGAGAGGCACGGGAAATTTCAAAGCAACTCAAGAGCTCATTCGTATTATTGCAAATTGAAGCACTCGAAAACCTTAGAATTTCCCAAGTGTTTCACATTGGAGAGAGCTCACTATTCTAAGTCTAGGTTGATAGATATATCCAAAGCTTAGAAGAGATATCCTAGTCTTTGCATATGTTCTTATTGTAAAGGATATCTCACCCTAGTTGGAAACCAACCCAAAACCCAAACCCTTTTTTAAGGTAGTTTGTGTGTGTTTTATTGGTGAGTTAGAGTTGTAAAGAGTTAGTAAGCTACAGTGAGTTGGCCAGAAAACTCTAGAGAAGAAGTTAGTAAGCTACTTGTGGTAGTCTGAACACTTGTGTGTGTTTGAGCTAGTAAGCTGCAGTGAGTCAGCCAGAAAACTCATGGTAGAAAAGTGAGTAAGCTGCAGTGAGTCAGCCAGAAAACTTTAGGAAGTGGTTAAGGAATTTCTCTAAAGATCAAAAAGAGTGGACGTAGGAGCTTGAGTCTCGAACCAACTATAATTATTGTGTTGGTTGCTTTCTGTACTGCATTATTATCTGAACCACTATAATTGACGTATCAAAAAACGTATTCTACTGCTTTTCTTTCGCCTCTCTATACATCTCACTCAGGAAACATATCGTCATTGTGAATAGGAAGGATAATCGACGTCGTCGCCGCTTTTCTGCGCGTTGGGCAAATTTCAGATCGGCTGTCACAGTAAAGAGCACCTCTGTCCATTTGCGCCACCACCGCGTTCCCGATCGCATGGAAAATAGAAGACCACTATGCCGCCTTCGTCAGATGCTGCCGCTTCATAGTTTCTGGTGCAGAAGAGAGTTGTTTGTCGCTGCTCTAGGAGTGTTGAAGGATTCATGTTTGTGTGTCTTTGTGAGTGGCATAAAGCCATGCCAAAGCTGGTAATTAATTATTTATACAAAATACTGAAATATAGTGGAGTATGCATTTTTTAGATATATAATATAATTACATTTAAATGATAATTTGTTTGGTTGCATTCATTTTGAATTTTGGCAGGATTGGAGGAGTTGTAGACAAATCGGATAATAAAGAGGTTACTTTACAAAAGATAGAAGATAAGATTGATCTTATTTTAAGATTTCATATGTTGTTAGGGAACATACAAGTCTAATTCCACTCTACTTTTTAAATAAAACTTCATCTTCCATATATTTCTGTACGTGGCATATGTATATTTATTAATAGACGAGCAATAAGCCATTGAAAATTTGGACATATATGAGTTCTTCGCCAGATCGAGATAGAACAATAAAAAATGTTATGTTCTTGTACTTAATTAATTATTTACATGTGTGATATATATTGTACATTATATGTTGTCTCGAATATTGTACTTAATTTTTATAATTGAAACAAACTTCATTACATATTCAACAAATTACACTTTAGAAAATTAATCTCAACATCTATTTATCCTTTCTAACTTGGTTAACTTTTGATGCAGATGGACATTGATTGTTGGTAAATTTCCTGGAAGGACAATTATCGATGTAAAGAACGATCGGGTGGAAGTGTGAAGTTCGTTTGTTACACCACTGCCGATGCGTAGAGCTGAAGTCTGAGCCCATTTTACATCCCCATATACACGTCTGCCGGAGGCTGTAAGCAGCCTTCCTTACGTCCAATCATATTTATGGGTAACTGAGTTCTGATTCTTCTACTCCCTTTTATCAGTAGATTCCCACTATTTTATAATATGTGTTTCAATAATTCTTGTCCATCCCAATTTTTTTTTTTCACTTTACATGCGTTGAATTGTCATTATTGATTACATTCAAATTTGTTTTGGTTTTGATTATTTTGAATAGATTTATTGTTACGTAGATCTGCAACAGAAGCCCAATTGAGGCAATTTCTTAATTATTAAGATTAAATCGGGTGAATTCGAAATAGAAAAGTAGGAGATTTTTAAATTAAAAAAAAATCATTTTAGGTACTTTTAATGTTCCTGGACGTCTATTAGTTTAATTCCCATAATCATTTGTAATGATAGTCGGCAATCTATTATTACATGACTAAATTTGTGTTGTTATAATTCATATTTTGTGATTGATGTGAATTTGAACAATTTGACTTTAATTTATTCATGGCAGTTTCAAGCATGGACATAAGAGGTCAAAACAAAGAGCGAATTATGATTGGGCGACTTTGGTCTCCTTGAAGATCATAATATTGGTGAATTGCGAGACTTAGAAAACAACTTTTTTGTGGTGATAATAACTAGGCATAAAGTTAGCATCTTTAATTTAATTTATTATATAATTTTATTTTTATTATTATTTTGGAACTAGATAAAATATGTGGGAGATAAGAAGCACATAAATGTTTGCAGATGAAAGGGGTAAATTTGATAAATAAAACACTTCATATATGAGGTGCAATAATTGCTTTTAGAATATGGGATGTTGGAGGTATGTTTTTTCTCGACTTTGGATTTTGTTGCATTAAGGGGAGAGGAGTTGGAAAATATTTATTGGGTTACAAACATGTTTAATGTTTGGGAAATCAGATGTTTGATAACATGGTAGTTTGATTTTATTTTTTTAATATCTATTTGCCGGGGAAAATGTAAGGGAGGTGCTGCTAGTATGACAAATTTTTGGACTCACTGAGAAATATAATCTCCTTTTTTCTTAGTTCATCATTCATTTAAAGGTTTTGTACACTTCTTAGATAATCAAGTTTTTTGCCTAAACTGTTCAGATTGGTTAAGTCTTGGTTGTTAAACCTTTTTGAACATCAAGTAGTGCTTTAGAAGATGAATTTTACTTAATTGTGTGGAAAACAAACTGAAATGAAGAGGTAAGAAAGTAATTAACGATCTTGAAATTATTTACTCTCTCTCTCTCTCTCTCTCGATTACATTATTACAGATGGATTTGCAGGTAGCACATGCATCAAAAGAATGGTTGGGCATATACAGAGTTGAATGATGGCAAGAAAAAATTAAGACAGAGAGATATTTGCTTTGACAGATAAATTGTTGTTAATAGTAAGACATTATGCTCCACTTCAAAAACGTTGTTAATATCTTCTCTTAGGAAAATATGACTCAATTGGGATGAGAAACCTACAAAACTTGCAAGACTACTGTTTTCCAATGAATTCGTATTTGATGCCCTCAATTTTGTCGAATGAGCTCATAAAGAAGAGTTATTCGGGCTTTGTTCTTGAAGGATTAGGTAGTAAAATATGATATCATCTTCTTTGAACTTGACATACATATCCATATGTATACAAATATTTTATAAAAGTCATTATTAATCAACGAAAAAACAAATATTGCAAAAAAGACAAAATTTACTATTTTCTAACAAATTACAAAAATAAAACTACAACAGGCCCGTGCATTGCACGGGCAAAAAACTAATTTTATTAAAAGGAATTAGTTTGAGAGTATTAATAATTTCATTAAACATATTAGTTGTTTTACTATAAGGTAATAGCTAAATACCAGTTGCAAGATTATTTCACATAAGACCAAGTCCAAATATAAACTATACCATGAAACATAGCTGGAATGAATTTAATAAAGAAGTTTTGATTAGATCCCAAAACCCCTGAGTATGACATATTCAGGATAATCTTGATAGACTGACTCAGGTTTCAGTATAGATTGTTCAGGAAGTCATCTGCACCATGTATAGTCAGCAGATATAGATTAGGTTAGATTTTGAAGACACTGGAGACTCAGTAAGTAACTGAAGACACTGAAGACTCAGTAAGTTGCTGAAGACACTGAAGACTTAGTAAGTTGCTGAAGACACTGAAGACTCAGTAAAGTTGCTAAAGACACTGAAGACTCAGTAGTTACTAAAGACTCAGTAAGATACTGAATACTCAGTATAACCTGAATGTTCAGAGACACTGAAGAATATCTATCTGAAGACTACAAAGCCGAGAAAAACGCAAATGTTCAGAAAAGTAGATATTGCCCAAAATATTCTATTGCAGACAAAAGGAACTAAGTCTAAGTGTTGTTTCAGGTTATCTCATTAAGAGAGATTGACCAAAAAGAGCCGTTTTGTTTGTCTACATTCACTGAAGACAAGAACCAATCAAAGGAAGACAACACTGTACTTCACTGACACTGAAAGCGACAGGACCCTGAATTATGTCAGTAGTACTAAGTTCCAGACTGCAAAAATTGGTGATTGGCTACATGACTGCATATTTCCCAAAACAAGCAAGGGAGTGTTCAAGCCCTAAAAATAGCCGTTCATCAAACACCAAAAGAGGAAACTCATAAAGATATCTCTTCCAACGTATAGTTTTCAAAGAGTGACCTTGGTGAAGTTGCCTATAAATACCAGTGACCCTTCACATTGAGAGGCACGGGAAATTTCAAAGCAACTCAAGAGCTCATTCGTATTATTGCAAATTGAAGCACTCGAAAACCCTAGAATTTCTCAAGTGTTTCACATTGGAGAGAGCTCACTATTCTAAGCCTAGATTGATAGATATATCCAAAGTTAGAAGAGATATCCTAGCCTTTGCATTTGTTCTTATTGTAAACGATATCTCACCCCAGTTGGAAACCAACCCAAAACCCAAACCCTTTGTTAAGGTAGTTTGTGTGTGTTTTGTTGGTGCGTTAGAGTTGTAAAGAGTTAGTAAGCTACAGTGAGTTGGCCATAAAACTCTAGAGAAGAAGTTAGTAAGCTACTTGTGGTAGTCTGAACACTTGTGTGTGTTTGAGCTAGTAAGCTGCAGTGAGTCAGCCAGAAAACTCAAGGTAGAAAAGTGAGTAAGCTGCAGTGAGTCAGCCAGAAAACTTTAGGAAGTGGTTAAGGAATTTCTCTGAAGATCAGAGAGAGTGGAATAGGAGCTTGAGTCTCTGAACCACTATAATTGCTGTGTTGGTTGCTTTCTGTACTGCATTATTATTTGTTGCATGTTTTTCACTGAAAGCATATTTCATCGATATTGATTGGAACCAATCCAATCGAACTTGCATAAAATTGGTCATGACCTTAATCTTTGTTTTATTAAAGGAAGAAGATATTTCAGCAAAGATAAAACGAGTATAAACTTAGGGCCAACCATTCTGCACGCTTGAGTAGCTAAGAACAGATGGTTACCAAACTGAACTAACTCTACTGAGTGTTCAGTAAGATAATTATCTGATCCAAGCTCCTCAGGATATCTGATAAATTCAGGATCAGTTGGGCTAATGTCGAAAGCTCGAAAGCAAAATTTCGTAATCATTGTCTCGAGACTTTGACTCAGGGCAATCTGTGCTTCTCAGGACAAAAATATCAGGATAACCTGACCCATCTAACCTCAGTGAAAGAAAAGTTTTAAAAATCACTGAACACGTGTATCCCCCCCCCATGCACGTGTGAGACTCATTAGCACCGGGACCAACATAAGACTTTGTCAAATAAACAAATTCAAATTTAACGATTCTCGATCTGTTTAGTTCATCAATAAACTTGTTAGTAAGTTTGTGAGCTATAAAGTATGGAGTAACGAATAGTTTAACTTTAAATCATAGTAGTTTTTTAGGGTGGCTCACCTTAAGTTCAAAGTCCACTTGTAACTTACTTTTAGGTCCAATCTCTTTTTAGAATTACTCCTAGGTGCAAAATGAATAACAAAAAATTGATATACTCTTACTCGAATTTGATCATATGCCCGTAGGTGGGCACAAACTTATATGTCCACCGCTTATGTGGCGCGCCACATATGCAAGGTCTCCACCATCATTTAATTAGTTTCTTTAATTAATTCAATCTTCTCATTTATATATATTGCATACTTTACCCAATATCATTAATTATATTAAAAAAAAATTACCCGGCCTGGACTCAACCTGACCTGAACCCGGCCCAAGTGGTTCATGGTTCACCCGACCCGAATGGTTCATGGTTTAGGGTTCATAGTTTAGGGTTTAGGTTTATATAATTAAAAAAAATTTACGCGACCCAGACCCAACCCAGCCCGAGTGGTTCATGGTTCACCCGGCCCGAATGGTTCATGATTTAGGGTTCAGGTTTATATAATTAATGATAAGATTAAATTAATTAAAGAAATTAATTAAATGATGGTGAAACCTTGCATATGTGGCGTGCCACATAAGCGGTGGACATATAAGTTTGTGCCCACCTGCGGGCATATGATCAAATCCATACTCTTATTTTCATCTTCTATTTTTAAAATCATCCCCTTTCCCTTGAAGAGATTGAGGCTATTATTTGTTCATCTTCTTTACATGTGTAAAAAAAATAATACAACTTGAAAATTTCATATAAAAAAAATTCAAAAATTATAGAAAATTATATATCTAAAATCTAAAAAATTACAGAAATTTACATATTTTCGTCAAAAATATCAAAATTTACATATTTTTGCCTTCATTCCTGCATGCAGATATTCACCATATTGATGAACATATGCACGAAAAACATGCATGTGTTCATCAAATGATAAACCTATTCATCTCCAGTCAAATCCTCCCACTCCATAAAAACCCAAAAAATCCATTTGATTTCCCCAACACATAGCGTGCCCTAAAAATACAAACATATGTTCCTCCAAACTTTCATCGCCAATTTTTTAGTTTTGCAAATAGGAATCGAACGTAGACTGCAAACTAGCTAGTGAATTTCTACGCACTCAGAAAAATACAAAATTAAAGCCCACACACCTCAATTCTGAACTATGCATTAAGCCTAATTTTACCAACACCATAGCACAAGTAGTAAAAAACTCCAATTTTTAGCTATTCAGTCACAAATTACGAACAACAGTTTCCATGTTTTGGAAGGGCCTGCGCGGCGGCCGCCCATCTCCATCCTCCGCCATCTTGCTTGAAACCCGAACAGATAGGAGACCAACTCGGCCCACGAACTTAGCGAGTTCTATATCTAACAACTCGGATGCACTCCATAGCTGGGAAACACAGATGCGGCAGCGGACCGCGCGCGAGTGGGAGGTGGAGCGCGACATTTCTAGGTGTGGGGTGGGGGAAGCATCTGGTTCCTTTGTTTATGCGGCGTAGGCATGAAGGTGGTGGTGGTGGTGGAGACCGCTATTACACGGCGGTGGCGTGGGGGTGGGCATCGTCGTTCTCACCGCGTAAGGATGTGGCGGCGGCGCGGCGGCAGCGTGGAGGTGTGGCGGCGTCGCGAGTGTGGGGATGGGCTCCGCCGTTCTGGTTTTTTTAGGGGTTTTTCTGGGTGTGTAGGCGGCGGCGGGTGGGCTCCGCCACTGATGGTGTGCAGGCGGCGACAAATGTGTGTGGAAGTTTTGAGAGAGAAGAAGAGAACTGACAGAAAATGTTAAATTTGTGGGAAAATAAGGTTGTTGTGAGCATTGTGCACTAGGTTTTGCACCTAGTAGTAATTATAAAATGTGGGTAGACGCAAGAGTGATAGCATTGGGCCTTTTGCACCTATAAGTGATTAATTCATTTTTTTACGGCAAAAACTTATATGTAATATTGCATACTCTTAATATTGTGCAATTGTAGTTCAAATTGTTTTTTTTTAATTTCGCGGTTCAGGCATGTGGTGGGCTGATCAGGCTTATTGTTGGCGGATCTCACTGTTGGGGTTATACTGGAAAGTATGTTTTTTACTTTGTATAACCAAACTGAATTTTTTATTTATTTACTGAAATAAATTATTTATCACTGTTGCATTAAATATGATTGAATGTTATATATATTTACTGCATACATGTTCAATAAATAGTACGTGTTACATTGTAGTTAATTTGGTGATACCAGATCACAGAAGATCAAATTAACAGTTTCTCGTAACTAAGTACAAATTCACAACCTAGATGGAAATGAACAAACCATCGTGAAAGGTTGAAGTGTAAGGCTCAGATTGGCTTGTCTTGACCAAGAGATTACACTAGTGCATTGTGATGTGCTAAATAGGACCTACATGATGATAAATTCTTCAGTACTGAATATAGAAGAATTAGACCTTAGTGGTTCGTTATTTCTTAATCTCCGTTTCTTAAATAGGATCATGTGAAATTAATAACTACTGCTTTGACTTATGATGGGAAGAGAATCAACGTGATTCGATACCTTATATCTTGTGCAATATTATTAGTTACACGACGATTGCTAAGATTTAATACGGAGAATCGTGTGCAAGCATGTCTTGTTTGATTTGTCCCCTTGGTGGGCTCAGAAGTTTTATCATACCAAATCTTGCAAGTGGAAATTTATTTTTGGTATGGATAATAATGTTGAGTTGTCTTTACTCCAAGGATAAAAATATTAATTAATATAAAGCTTTTTCAGTGGCTTAATTAATTAGTGGACTAAATAATCTTAAACACGGGAAATAATAACCGGGAGCCACAGTATTGAAGCATCGTAATATGGATTAAGATGAATAGTTCAATATTAATTTTATAGTGGAATAAATTAATATTAATGGGCTTGAATAATATTTTGGCTTAATATTAAAGTTTCATAGCCCATTGGAGGTCCAATCTTAATTCTCCTAAAGGCCCCTCAAATAGCCAAATTAAAGTTCAATTAATGAAAAGAAGCAAGGAAATTTCCCAATAACCCAACATGAACAAATTTTCGTCCCACCCCCTTATTATAAATAGAGAATGAATTTTTCATCCCCAATGCAATTCCATGTGTTGAAAAAAATTAGAAATCCACAAAGGTGGTGGCATATATTTTTAGTTTTCTCCTTTAATTAAAATCGTTCGTGAGAATCCTTCCACCGGATTACATTCGTGGACAAGGGACATATTTGAGAAGGCACTTTGGGTTGATCCATCGTCTCAACGATTGTCTCTACAAGAGATATGTAATCTCGTAACTCCTAGATTCCGCATGCTTAGGATTTACGTGAATTACGTGTACGCATGTTGTTGTTGCTCATTTAATTATTATGTTGAATTAATTTAGGATTGATTCATGTTAGTAATTAATTGAATAATTTAAATATGTATTTAAATACATCTTGAATAGATCCGGGCACCCCGTATTTCCCAACACTCACAAGTCTCACGGGCTTAAGTGGATCCTACCCTACAGGTTTCTTCATACTTGCGTCGCAACAGAGGAGACCAGATCTCAAGTTGGTTTTCCCAGTTGTGCGTCTAGGTTTTTCCTTCTCTTCTTTTGTTCTTCTATATTTTCTCTTTCTTATTCAAATTCTTCCATATTCTTCTCGATTTCTTCAGTTCTCTCATCCTGACAAATTTACAGGTCATTTCGTTCTTTTTTCTCTCAATTTTCTAATGCAGTTTTTCAGATCATTCTGCACTCTTCTCACGTTTTTCTTTAAACCTGTAATTTTGGATTGTAGATTTTTTTTCGCGCTTGTACTAGTTTTTGTTCATGTAGTAACACTTTTTTTTTTCATATGGTAACACTTTTTTTGTTCATATAGAAACACATATTTTTTTAATAATATGTAACACTATATACATGCCTTTGTAATACTATGTGAATATTCATCTGTTATCATATAAACAACAATGTATTGCCTTGTGACCCATGTATTATCTTCTGAACATTAATGTGTCACGTTATGTTTTAATATGTGTGTTAAGTAAGATATGATGTTTTTTTAGTGTAACAATGTAGTAACATTTACTTTTCCGTGAAGTAATACATGGAGAATGATAATGTAATTTTTTTTAAAATGATAATGTAATTTATTTTTTCACGTAGTATTACATTTTGTTTCTATAAGTAACACACAGATGTAATAACACACACAAAATTTTAACAAAACAAACACATGAAGAATGATAATGTAATTTTTTTCACGTAACAAACACATGGAGAATGATAATGTAATTTTTTTTCACGTAGTACACATTTCACTTTTATAAGTATCACACTTTTCATGTAGTAACACACACAAAATAAACATCATTTAAAAATTATGTGCTCAATAAGAATTGAACCTACGACCAAACACGTTAACAATAGACCCGAACCATTAAGCTACAACACAAATTTTGTAAGGATATTCTTCTTTAAATATATATCACGTCGGCACCGATCGAATTTAAGGAGTGACCCGCCTGATCCGCCCATGACTCACGAATTCTTGTATTTTATCTTAATTATGCTATTATTGCACATACAATATTTCACAAGAGACCTACTCTGTTTTTACATAGAGGATTTCCTGTGAAATATTTCATCATGAAATACTAGTTCAAATGGAAGGAACTGAAAATTTCTGGATCCTGTGCAGGTCGAACCAGGTCAAGCGGATTTTCCCAAAAATAAAAAAAATCGTACAACGACAAAATAAGATAACTCGCTCCTAGTCTATGTTACTATAAAAGGCAAGTACATGTTACTTTAAAAGCAATTATGTGTTACTACGTGATGATGGAAGAAAAATATACTTTTACTAATGCAATAGTGTAATATGGTGGCTTGGACCTTTACTTAAAGCATTTGGTCACAGGTTATAAGGCATAAAGCAGATTAAAAACAAAGTGGGAAGTACATGAAAATAGAGGAGTGTCGTTTTGTTCATACAACAACACATTTTGTGTGTATATAATAACATAATTTTCAATACCTTACATAAAAATATGTGTACTGGAAAAATAAGTATGTGTTATTTGTCCTTACAGTAACACATACATGTACTTACAATAACACGTGTTTACCCTTATAGTAACACAAACCTCAGAGCGAGTTCTGCTGTTTTGCTTTTGCGCGAATTTTATAGAAAACTTGTTTGACTCGGTTCAACCTGCACAGAATCCTTGAATTTTTCCATCTGTGCTTATGGGCTTCTTCTTCTGGCCCATGGATCATGTTTCACGGATCCTTCCTTATGGTAACACATATATGTACTTATGATAACACATATTTGTCCTTATAGTAACACAAATCTCCATACAAATTCTACTATTCTGCCTTTGTGGGAAGTTTATTGAAAAAATTGTTTGACCTAGTTCGATCCGTACATAATTCGCGAAATTTTCACTCTGTGTCTTGTTATGACCCGTGAGTCATATTTCACGGATCTTAAATCAGTAAAAGTTTGCCTTTTAAATATAGTACTTATGATAAATATAAAAATAAGTAATTAATTATTTAATTAAAATGAAATTATACGATTTAGTTGATACATATAAATTTAGAGATAAATATTCTTTTTTTTTGTAAATAATTGATGAATGGTCTAATTTAAGAATGATATCATCAAGATCGTTTAGGTTTGATAGATTAAGCTCGTGTATATTCGATAATTAAGCTCGAGTTGGATTTGATAATAAATAAATCAAGATCAAACATTCTAAAATTCAACTCGACCTAATTCGATTACATACAAATAACAATTAATAAATTATTGTGAGATTTTATTACGAAGTACCCAACTAATTTTGTGGTTTAGCCTCTAGACCCCTCCTTATCAACTCGTGTTATACTCCATTTTACAGTATTATTTTTCTTTTAATATTTATTTTTCGGGCTAATTTACTAAAATATTTCGTTTAGAGTCATTTATTTAATTATGGCGATTTTTTAAAAATTTTCAAATTTAAGAAAAGTCGCATGTTGAGAATCAAGAGCTTTTTGGTCAAACCAAAATTGCATGTGTGAGTTGCGATTATATATAAAAGCGCATGTATGACATGTGATTTCAAAGGTTGTCCATGCATCTATACATATATATCTATGTCGCATGTTTTTATGATTCTCAATATGTTTGACTTCACATTCGAATGTCCACTCGAGTTTTTCACTTTTCTTTGTATAGAGAGTGAGTGGATTTGTGATGCAATAAAAAATTTGTAAGAACCTTCGATAGTACTCTGTCAAACTAGGAAAAATGATAACTTCATTGAAATTGGTTGGTACTTTCCAATTCAGAACAGTGTCAACTTTAGAGGGATCAACTTCTATCCCTTAGTTCGTCATCATATGCCCCCATTAAAGCCAATTAATTGAGCAAAAAACTCACACTTTGCTGAACTTAGCGAACAACTTTTTCCGTCGCAATACTTGTAAATCTATTATGAGATATCCCTCATGCTGCTTAGCATCCTATTAAATAAACCAAAATGTCATCCATGAACACAAGGTTGAACTTGTTCATATATTTGTGTAACACACGGTCCATCAAATCCATGAACACATTGGGTGCATTTGTAACTCCGAAGGGCATTTTGGTGAACTAGTAAGTGCCACATCGCGTCTTAAATGTGAACTTAGTAATATCGCTTATTCTAACCTTGAGCTAGTAATACCTAGATCCAAGATCGATCTTGGAGAACACTTCGGCATTCTTCAACTAATAAAAAAGATCTTCAATCCTCGAAAACGTGTATATATGTTTAATTGTTAACCAATTATGTTCTTGGTAATCGAAACACATCGTCATTGACCCGTCTTTCTTCTTCACGAATAAAATTGGTGCTTTCCACGAAGAAGCACTTGTTTAATAAACTTCTTCTCCAATAGCTCCTCTAATTCAACCTTCAGCTTATGTAGATATTTTGGTGTCATTCAGTACAAAGCCTTCAACACTGGTGCAACTCTAGGGACCATGTCAATAGTGAATTTATGGATCGCTCAGTTGGAATTCCAGAAAAATTTACCTAAAAAAAATGAGGGTAGTCATTCACTATCGATACATCTACTACTATAAACTCCCTCTTACCAGCATAACTTAGAAAAATTCAAGTCAAAACTCTTTGTGACCTTAAGAGTCACTAATGACATGTGTAAAAAAATTATGTTTTATTTAAAAGTATTTCAACTTGGGCATGCATTCTATTAGGACAAAAAAAAAAGTTCAATTTCACTGGAAAAATGTTGTTTATGAGAAACTCTTTAAAAATAAAATATAGCTAGGAAAAATTCCTCACAAATCTAAGAAATATTAAAAAAAACATAGTGTAAACTCACATGTAGATCCTGAACGGTTACGTTTCTAGAGAGGAGAAGTGAATAGATTTTTTCTAAATCTTTTGCGAGCTTAGCTGAGCAATAAGTCAACTTAAATAAAGTTATGTTTGGTGTAGAGGGATCAACTCAGACTGATAATCAACCTACTAATTGCTAGACTTAGTTGGTCAGTTGGACGACTATCAAAGAGAGCTAGGTGTAAAAAATGTGAGCCCTTAACTAGTGCGAAAAATATTTTTCAACTCAATTTTAACAGATCAGTTGGCTTGGTATGCATTAGATTAAATGAGTTATATGAATGTCTTTTTGCAAGTATGATATGACAAATACATAAACACAATTAAAGAACAAGAGTTGGTCTCCCATGAACCAGGTCTATGCTATGAACTTGGATTATTTGACCAATTTCACTAATTTTCAACACATTTTTCTAAACCATTAAACTTGACCCGTATTATACCCTGGGTAGGGTCAAATGCCATGAATTAAAAACAAGGTTTATAGTATAAACCAGATCTATACAAGTTTTTTGTCAAAGAACAAATGTTATATCGGTTTAGGACTAAGCTCCTACGTCCTGTAACACACCGTTTTTAGAAAACTTGCATTTCACGTTTTAAACAATTTAATTATTTATTTAAGTATCAAAGTTGTGGATTATTTCGAGTTCTTGCAAGCTTAAAATTTATGAATTTTAAAAACTAACATTTTCAAGAGAGTTTTTAAAGAATTTTTGCAAGGTAGCCTTCTGAGGAGACCGAGCTTGATTGTCACTCACTCGACACAAGTAGCTAATAAAAAGAGATAAGTTAATTTTGAAACGAAATATGATAGAATTAATTGGATAATAATTATAATACATTTAATAATAAAAAAATATAATATTTAGTAATAAAAGATAGCATATCAATGAAAATTCTACACAGATTATTTAGTCATAGAAATTCCTATAATCATGGAATTTAGTTAGATTATTTTCATATCTTGATAATTATTGTATCTTTATTCATATACAATAAAAAACCCTATAGAAATACTTTATATAGGAATAAACTCTTTATAGTTAAAAAATTCACGGTCCCAACCCGGGACCAATCGTATTTAGGAATAAATTTCACATTGTAATAAAACATATGTTTTTTCTGGTCCCGTCTTAAGGATTTATGCCTCCATATAAGAATAAATTACATTATATATAAAAATTTATATATCATTACAATTAAGATGTCCTAAAATATTTATCTATGATTAATTGTGACGACATCTTAATTTTATGGCTTGTCACTACATCATTCGACTTGTGTGTACGTAATAACCCATCCGCAGAGACACTTTCTTGTTGAACCCAAAATGATTACATCCTTCATATTGAACAAACATTTATACACATGTGTGCAATAACTATTGTTTAGTTCTTAAGTACATGTATATTAGTTGATATATGTATTTTATATACTTTGAAAGTGTGTGTATTTAATTTAGTCAAATTCATATTAATTAGATATATGAATTTGTTAATAAATTTACATACATATAGAATAGTATGTATTATATTGAATGTATTATTTTTTTCCAAAAAACAATTATTTTTCTATGTAAAACTCTATTTAAGAATATCCTCCCTATAATAATATTTTTTTTCCGGTCTCAACAATATGACTATATGGAATTTTTACTCACGCATAATAATTAAAAAAAAGACACATAAAAAGAAAAGAAAAGAAATTAACGCTATGCAACACAATAACCATTCTGTTTTTTCTCTCTACGGGTATCTCTACTCTGCTCTCTCTTTCTCTAAAATTCTCCTAAAAATCAACCATCAATCTCTGTAATTTTTCAAGAGATTTTGAAGATTCAAGAGCCTCCTAAGAAACTTTTTCTCCATACTAGTTTTCAATAGGAAATCTGTTTTTTTTTTTTCTAACAAGGTATTTTAGATTCTTTTTCCAATGATTTCTGATGTTTTGGTGTTTAAAATTCTGTATTTTAAGCCTAAAATCATTTTTGGTCATAGGGTTTAGGTATTCTATTGGATTTTATGATTTTCTTGTGGAATTTGCCAATTATATGGCTATTTGGTGCTTGTTGAAGGATTACATATTATTTAAGCCATTACATGTGACTTTTAGGCTTGATATCCTACTGACCCTCTTCTATTGTACCTTAAGATGATTTACATGGTGGCTATTTAGTGTCTAAAATAAGTTAAATGTCTTATTTGTGCTTTTATATGAGATAACATTGTTGTTGGAATTTGTCTCTGTCACTATATGATTTTTTGAAGACTTTGTAAGGACATTAAAGAACGAATTAACTTAAATTCTTTTACCACAAAGAATAATTGGAAGTCTAGGATATGTAGTTAAAATTTGAATTTTTTCGGAGTTGTCTCCTATTTTATATGATTTATTTTCCAAACTGCTGTATAGAGGTAAAAACGTTATGTTTTAAGGTCGTGTTTGCAAAATTCTTCATGGTCAGATATCTTTGAATTTATAATAGAATTTTCGGTATGTTGTTTTAGTACCTCTTATTTGTCTTAAGAATTTTATCTAGCCACTTTTGAAGTAATGTCCTATTTTTAGTGATTTTCCTCCCACATGGCATTTTTCTAGTGAAATCGAACAGTTTTTGTACTCTATTAGAATCTATGCACAAGTTGAAATAGGTGATATTATGATATGAACTTTTGGAATATGTTACTATTGACTCTTAAGTCACGTAGGATTTTTTTTCTTACATTTTTATAAGAAATATACAAAATTTACCCAAATTTTAGAAAATTACTTAACACAGCCTTATTCATAACCTTTTTTCAGTCCACTTGTGAAAATCAAAAGAAAAGATCTACATATAATTTTGAATTGAAGTATTTATGATATGTAGCTATATGTGTTATTAACCTACTATATATAAATTTCATAATATTCTGATGTGTTTATACATGTCTATAAATTATCTACTACAACATGTCTTTTAGGGAAGTTTGACATATAGAAGTAAGTTGCTAGATTGTTTTATTTAATCACCTAGTTAACTAATATATATATATATATATATATATATATATATATATATATATATATATATATAAGCACTCCAAAATGAACAAATTGGGATTGTATGATTCATTTTAGAGTTGTGGAAGATTTACTTAAATGTTATGAGTCTGACTCAACATATATTTCCATGAGAATTTGCCTAGTTTCTGTAACCAGAATTTCCTTGAAGTATGATAAGTTAGTAGAAATTTATGAATAACACGTATTAATAAGATATATATGTGTTTAGTTAGATACTAGAGATAGTGAAAACAATACGTGTGCATTGAAATTTTTTAAAGATTTAAAATACTAAAAGATGGATGAATGTGTCAAGTGATGCTCGAGACAGTCGGACTCTGAAGAAGCTATCCCACCACATCCAACGTCAAGAAAGTGGGTAACATTTAATTAATTTTGCATTAGTTGGATTTATTTGTGTATTAGAATGAGTAAGTTGATCTTTGTGAAAAGAAGCTACAAATAAAGCAAGCCTACGTGTTATGCTAAGTCGTGTGCAATGAGCAAGCCGATTTGTGTGAAATGAGGCTATAAATAAAGTAAGTCTACGGGTTATGCTAAGCTGTGTGCAATGAGTAAGTTGATTTGTGTGAAATGAATCTACAAATAAAGCAAGCCTACGGGTTATGCTAAGTTGTGTGCAATGAGTAAGCTGATCTATGTGAAATAAAGCTAGTATCTCTGTGTGAAATGAGCCAGGTCTATGGATCTTGACGTGTACTCGTATTACGAGTCAATTAGTTTTTTAATGTAATTGTACTTCAAATGTTATTCCACTGGGCTTCTCCTCCTGGAGAAGACTCATGATGCTACTTTAACTTTTTCAGGTCCTGTTGACGACAAGGCGGACGTGTGACTGACTGGGGAAACTTCGTTAAATCTACTTAGTGTGTTTTAAAAATTATGTAAGAAGTAGATTAAGTATTAGTTGGTCTTAAATTATAGTTTTGAATTATGTATGAATTTTAGGGTAAGTGCTTGAATCTTTTGCAAACTACTAGTTGATCCTTTGAAATGTTAAACTGTTGATTTAAATGTTGATTTCATAATTATGTAAACATTGCAAGTTCAAGTAATCACGTCTTTTTCAATCTCTTAGGATAATGTGTCGACTCTTTTAATGTTAAAATTGCATGCATGACTGGTTTGTCCTAAATGACATCTCTTATTATATTAAGTTAATTATAACATACTTACGTGCATGTAAATCTACTTTTGGAATTGTCTTATTCAAGTAAGTGTGGCTTAAAATTATGGGTAAGACACGAGTTAGGCACAAACATAATTAAACACTAAAAAAAAAAATTGACTCGTGTTTCAATGACGTGGTCTTCCGCTTTAATCACTGTAAGTATAAAATACAAAATTCTTTCAACCACAACTGATTTTCCTCCTAATTAAGGTGGCACTGTTTTTGGGGCGTCACACGTCCACTATTCCCTATGAGCAGAGGTAATTCCTTGTTCAAAGGAATCTAGGTTTAGAGTGTCAAAGGACACTTTCAACAACTTCTTCCTTCGTGGGACTATCTAGAGTTTAGATGAGTTTTTGTCCTCTTACAATAAACTCTCAGCTAAGATTCAATCCTCACTTACTAAATCGCTCAAACTACCTAACTAGTCTGATTAAGGTTTGAATAAGTTGTTCCAGCTAATGAAATATCTCTTACAATGGCATAAAATTATGGATGAGAAGATCTCTCTAAGCTTGGTATGTATGTGCGTAAGCTTGAAACAAATGAGAACATTAAGTAAATATATCTTGATTTCTTAAGCATGGCTTACTTATATAGAATTTCTATAACCTTATTCTGAATGTCTTCATCCCTATTTATAAAAGAAATGAACTTAAAAACTTGAATATTTGATTTAAGGATTTTTCTAATGATTTTAGAGCGTATATATTTACAAAGATTTTGATTTTTAAGGGAACAGACGATCACTTTGAACGGGTAGCACTCCTAACACTATAACAAAATATTTTATTATGGTTTGATCATAAAATATTAAATAAAAATATTTAATTTCAATTTAAAAAAAGAAAATTTAATCTTTCAATGAATTAGGGTTATCGATATAAAAATTGAAAATTCTTTTGAATAATAAATTATAATTATTGAGAAAATTAAGAAAAATAGAATTTTTTTTAATTAAATAATTTTGTCTCGAAACATGACGAGTTAATCGCTAAAAGTTCTAAACTATTAATTCTAACGAACTCGTAGTTTTTAATCAGTAAAACCTCAATTTTATAATACAAATTTAAGGTGGGGTAAATACCGAGTGGTAATAAATATCACCTACATAAAGATATCTTACAATCAAAAAACCTAGGCCACACCTTAATACATGGACCCTTTCTTGCCAATACTATTCATGAAGCAATAATTACTAACTAACCCTCCTTCCTTCAAAACAATTCTCATCGTCCCCTCACCTTAATCACCATCTCCCCCCCATAAATACATAGATCTCCCTTCTTCAATAACACTCTGCTTCAAGAAACATAGCCAACCTCTACCAAAATATTTTCACCAACCAACTACACCTAATAAGATTAAGAGCAAAGGGAGGAAGAGTTTCACTCCAAATCTTGCTTGTTCTCTCTTCTCTCCAAATTCCAATTGACTTTGCCCCCCAACCAAAGAGGCAGTCGACCTTTTTCAGTAGTAGGGAAGAAGCTCGTTCTCCATCCATAAGTCTCTTTGAGGTAAATGATTTGAAGCCCATTAAATTTAAACACCCTCTTGTTTTCTTCAAATTTTGCTTACTTTCCAACTCTTTTCCTTTGAATCAAAGCCAAGATCGTCTTCTCCAAGTTACTAGGAGACTTTCCAACGTCAATACTTCTCTAAACGTCTAAGTTCTAGGCTTAACCGAGAAAAAAACAACAAGAGGTTTAATAAACTCGATATGAAAATTGTACTCGTATGATCTTTGGCAAAGTAGTTTCATTCTTTAACGTGTTTGTATTTGCTAGATTAGGACCTCTACATATTTTTTGAAGTATATACTTCACGTCTATGGTTTTAGTTTTCATTTATTGTAATGTTCTGCTGCCGAAATTTACGCTCAAAGATGCTAAGTTGAAACTTTAAAATTATGTTTGACTGGTTTCGGCGACGCCGTTGACTACTCTGTTATGTTGGAAATTGTTGTTTTAAAACACCTACTTTCTCCCTTGTATGTGTAGTTCATGTCCGTAGTCTTGATTTTTTATTATAGTAATGTTACGCTGCCCGTTTTTGTGCACAAACACGCCTACTTGAAACTACAAAACTGAAAAAACAGATTTAAAGCTTTATGTTCTGAAGCCCATATCTTTCAAACTGAAATTGATTTTGACGTGAAATAAATGGGGAAGAAATCTTTGATCAATGGTTAATATACGTGTA
This sequence comes from Stenogyne calaminthoides, assembly GCA_037126765.1. NCBI lineage: Eukaryota > Viridiplantae > Streptophyta > Magnoliopsida > Lamiales > Lamiaceae > Stenogyne > Stenogyne calaminthoides. The sequence goes on along the minus strand of JBBCBC010000012.1, from coordinate 14,994,507 downwards.
AAAAATGACGTTCTTTGATCAGTTAAATTAAAAGTTACAAGCTTTTTAATTTGCTATGATGTATGCTCTGTTTTCTGTAAAGTTTGACAACAATTTTTTCTATTTTAAATCACCTGTTTCGACACTTGTTGTTACTCAAATTTTACACCTAGGAAAACAAATAATCAATAAGAACTATAAAGCAATAATAATGTAAAAAGATAGTGTTTGATGACCAGATAATAGTATATGCCTAGAGCCTAAAATTTTGAACCTTTTACAATGATAATGTTGTGTCTATTTATGAGCAATGGTTAATGGCCAGAATGATCTGATCAGTAGACTTGGTGTTCTAAACTGATCCTTCTCATGTGTTATGCATGTTGTTTAATAAAAGTAGTGTGCAAGGTGTAAAACAGATAAACAACACACAATATTTTTATAGTGGTTCGAAGAACTCCTCCTACGTCCACTCTTCCCTATCAGCAGGGGGCTTACTATCAATACACCTTAGTTTAATGTGTTAGGCAATACAATACAATCAGATGTTTACTGAATTCTCACTCTAAGAATCCCAGAAAATAAGCTAGAACTTCTAACTTATAATCTTGCTAACAAACTAACCTAACAAGATTTGTTTGGAAAAGATTTGTTGTTTCTCCAACTAGGTATTAACCCTAACAGGTGTTTAGCCTAAAAGCTAAGTGGGATAATTCTGCTAAGAGGATATGTGATGAACACTCGCAGATAAACGTGATGTTCTTGAATGTTCTTGCGGAAATGCTTGAGGCTTGAATGCTTGCAATTTTCGTAGTTAACTCTGAAGGAGTTATCCCATATTCATAGAGCTTGAGATCAAAGAGTCGTTGGAGAGAAACTTGAATCTCGATGTATTTTAGGTAGTTTGCAGAGATGAAGTGATGTTCTCAGGAATGACATGCTATAAGCATACAAATTTGTCACTTCTAGTCGTTTGACCCTAAGACTCCATCCTGCGCTTTGTCAGTCAAGTACATATGTGTCGATCTCTGATTGGTTGACAAATACAGATATTCGGTGCTTGACAGACCAATCTGGTTGACATTCTTCTTGTCTGATCTTGTGTATGACTTGTTGGATAATATTCGTGAACAACTCGCTTTGAGCTTTTCTGATTAGACCGGGCTGATCAGACTACCTTGAGTCTTCTGGTTCAAGTTATCTTATCACAACTTGGGACTCTGCTGATGTCTTCAATAGAGCAGGTCTTCTGGTCCTGAACACTTTAGGTCTTCTAGTCTTTGTGCCTTCTGATTTGATCAAGATTAACCTATATATATATCGAGATCCCCCTCAATATATGACCTATTCTAATCATCAGCTGTCTATACAATAGCAACTGATCACCCATCTGATTCATTATTCAGATAAAAGATCCGACTGGTCGTTTTACATATGTTTTGGAACATTAATCAAAATTATAAATTTTCCTAACATATACATTGACCGACTTTGCATGCCTGGCGACCTCGCAGAAGCTGCCAGTTGGGCGAGCTCGGCTTGCAATCCATCTTCCCAAGCCACAGAGGCCTTCGTTCTTCATAGCTTTTAGGTCAACTTGATAGGGTCGACCTTGACTCCATGGGCTCGGATGCTAGACCCAATTTGACTGTAAATGCCACATTGACAGCCATGTGATCACTGGGCGAGCACGCAGCTCCAACAATTGCCCCTCAGGTCGACAATAGATGGAAAAGACCGACTGGTGACCTAAATAAAGCCTACCTAATCTTCAACGTGCGCATGCTGCTGCCTTCCCCGCTCGATCTCCTCAATTGTCGCCTTGAAAATACGCGACTGATGACGCGGTTGGTGGCTACTAATGATGGGGCGTGCTGGCCACGCGGTTGTTTTAAATGTCGCGCCAGGGTCGGCGTATCCGCGTGTCTGCCATGCGGCCTCTTATCTTTGTAAAGTCACTAATTTACCCCCATTCTTTCAAATAATTATTGCAGTTTTGCCCCCGCCTTTCGTCTATAAATGGGGGTCGGATCATCAGTTCTTCACTTTTTACTTTCGCGCCCAAGACCTTTGCCCTAGCCCTTCAAGATTCTTCTTCTTCTCCGATGATCCGTTGTTCTCTTGACCCAATCCATTTCTTCGTAAGTTATCAGTCTTGTATTTATCTACATTCTCTCTTATCTTTTGATTGCCAATGTCAAAATCCTCCGAATATCAGATGGACACCGCCACCAGGAGTGGTGTCGCCCCTTTGACATTTCTTCCTGCTTCGGTTGGTCAAATAGCCACCGATTTCTCGTGTTGTGGGATATTTTTCTTTCCTCCCACCGTTGCGGTACCCTCTAGCTCCTCGACCTGAGCCTCCATTCCTCCGCCACGATCTGATGAAGGGAATGATTCCAGCAAGGCAGATCTAGATGAATTCCTGGGAACCTCGATGAACTCGAAAGGCTGTCACCGCTTGATCCTATGCCGCCGCAGGCCGATGTCGGCACATCGTCTAGCTCGGGACTCTCTTCTCACCGAGATGAGGATCATCCCCGTATCATAACTATCTATCGTACATAGCTGAGCATGAACATCGTCGGCCACTCCACGTTTACCGAGAACACACGCCCTCACAGTTTACCGTATCGAGGATAAGATCTATTACTACCGAGGTCGAGCTCGAGGTCTCTAGATTTTATTATTAGGTGCCCAATGGTGTGTACTTCTATGTCCCTGTCGAGAATAAAAGGGTCGACCAGCCTCCGACGGGCATGATCTCGATTCACCAGGGTGCCATAGATGCTGGTACTTGCTTCCCGCTCCATCCGGCGATATCTTATCTCCTTACTGCTTCGGACACCACCCCTGGTCAACTGACTCCCAACGGCTGAAGTTACGTTCTTGGGTCCATGGTCCTCCTCGGCCAGGCAAGCTTGTACCGGATGCCGACGCTTGGCGAGATGATTTTTTTGTGGAGTCTTATCAACCAAAAAGACCACACCGGCCACTATGCCGTGAAAAACATGCCTGGTCGTAAGCTCGCACACGATATCTCAAATAAAGTGAAAGACTGGTACGTCCGGTGGTGGTTTGTCGGTAGGGCCTGGCAAAGCGGTGTGCCCAACACTCCTCAAGCCATACCCATCCCGACAGACTTTCAGGATCGCTCTGTTAGTAAATTTTTTTATTTCAAATCGATCATAATAATAATGATCTAATTTGTTCTTATTTGTGCAGAACTCAGAGCTGACCTCGAAGGGGAACTGAACTGGGTTTTTTTTCGAGACCTTGCGTGTAGCTCGACAGGTTCCCTTCAAATTTCGCCACATCGACCTCTTTAATTCCCAATCCGAGCAACTATGGGCCATTCTGTAAACATACCCGCATCATTTCAAAATTCCACGTAAGTCGTCCTTATCGCCTTATGTGTGTATTGAATTTCTCATTGATACTAACATTTATCACTTCGTGATCGTAGTAAAAAACTTCCCCATTCAAAAAACTGCCCCGAGTGAAGCCGAGATGGCCTCCCGCAGGAACCCCACTCTGAACTTTGCCAAGCGAGATCCCTCTGCTCGCACTAGAACCATCGGGTCTACTTATAACCGAGAAGGGAAAGTAGACCCGAGCCAAGCCGTCTATCAATTCTCTGCTCCACTGCAGTCGTCGAGAGGTCGACCTCCTCCTCGTCTAGAGGCCATCAGCCCAGCTCCTGCTCTAGGTAACCTTTTTGCCGGCGACCGCACTTGGATCGGATGGGATTCATGCTGCATTGATGTGTAAGTGTTCGACTTTGCTTGTTTTTGTTTAAAACTTTATTCATCTAACATTTTGTAATCTTTGTAGGTTTGACGACTAGCCGTACCGCCCCTCCAATGTCATCGGGTACCTACGCTCCAAGGCGCCTCTTATAGCTGGGTATCCGTCCGACTGGCCCTGCTATCTCCATTGGGCCTCCAAGGATTTTTCTCAATGCTGAACTCTTGATGATCATGCCAGCACCTCTAACTGGACTAAGGAGGACAACCTCTATTCTGCCCTGATCCGGGTGCACCTGACGGTGGTTTACCTTGAGCGGGTGATCATACAGAATGATCATGACCTCGAGGTTCATGGTAAGCTGGTTGAAGATAATCAATAGAGGATCGTGTCTCAGCCCTAGTTGGAAACCGACCTCAAGGCCGAAATGGATAGGGAGGCATCTGCTGAGGCCACCCATCGTCATGAGGTCGAGGATGAAACTCGTCACCAGTGCGTGTTCCTTAAGGGCAGGTGACTAAGCTGAAAAGGCAGCTGGCCGAGGTAAAGATAGAGGCGGCCAACTTGGTTGCCCAGCGAGAAGCCGATAACTCCGCACATGCCAACTTCTCTTTCATCAGCACATATGCTGACGAGCTCCGGGCCATGCTGCGTAGGGATGCCTCCACCGACATTGTGGCCCTCCTAGAGGGTGATTTCAAGTTGTACGTTAGGGACAATCCTCCCAACACAAACATGTTGCTTCCTACTGCCGACTTGGCTAACTTTGGCGTGGATCTCTCATTCTTTGAGGAACCTAGCCAGTTGGTCCATCCTCCGTCGGTAGGGGCTGACTCGATTGTGGTGATGCCGGGTGTTGTTTATATCGAGGCTCCTGCACCTACTTTTGACCATGGGAGTTGACCGGTGGTCGAGAAAACCGATGTGTGCGGCGATGGGGTTGGGTCCCTACCACCAAGCTGATTGAATCTTTCCTTTTTTCTTTTTGTTTTGTCATTTCTAGACTTTTCGGCCTATTAATGTAATCGACCTTTTGGATTTGAATGATATAATTGGTTTTCGGGCTTTTTGAAATGAAATGGAGTTTTCACATCACTGTGTTGTTATTTTCGTTTTATACTCCCTTGGCTTGTGATCTGAAAATATCTGCGACTTTAAAACCTGCTAATGTTCTAGTCATCTTATTTATGGTGCGACATAATCGAACTTGTTCTTATTGTCTTATTTTTGGTGCAACATTTCCTAAACTTTCCTTAGTCATCTAAGGATATCATCTTTGGGAGGTCGTCTTATGGGGATTACGACCTCGTAGACTTGTGATTCGAAGATCAGCTTACCCCGGGAGGAAGTCTTATAGAAACTGGGACCTTCTCTGACATGGTCGTACAACATTTGTTGAGGTCATTTGGGTCATCCATTTGAGACCACGACCTCATGAACTTGGACATTTCCAGATATGAATCTTTAATCAATTGCTTAACACAATAATATTTATTTAGATGCGTCACATTCCAAGGGTATTGGGTCGGCGTGTCATCCGTATCCCCGAGCTCATAAGCTTAGTTGGATAGACACTTGGATGCCTTCCCAAGTTGGGCCGAATACATCCTCAAGTATTCCGAGTTCATTTTTGAGGACAAGGTCGCCCTCTTTGAATTGTCAGAGTCTGACCTTCGAGTTGTAGTATTTCTTTGACTTTTGCTTGTACTTAACATTTCTCATATTTGCTTCATCATTCCCCTCTGTTAGCACCTGCAAGATCCTATGGTTAAGGATAAGTACTTCAGATGGGACTACTACTTCCGTTCTGAAGGCCATGAAGAAAGGTGTTTCCCTTGTCGAGTTCCTGCATGTTGTCTTGTACGACCATACTACATCGCGTAGTTTGCTCGCCCACTTCCCCTTCCCATTCTCCAATCTCGTCTTCAGCGTATGTTTGATTATCTAGTTAATGGAGTTGAGAACATCTTGGTCATCTTTCACTTCCAGAAGAATGCATCGATTTTGAGGTTGTCAAACTATTTCCCATTATCGGATATGATGGCTTGTGGTAGGCCGAACCTACAAATGATATTCCTCCATATGAATCTGATGACATGGTCTTGACCGATATCGCCAAGGCCTCAACCTCGGCCCATTTAGTGAAGTAATCCACGACGACCAGGGCGAACTTCACCTTCCCTAGCGCTATTGGTAGCGGCCCAAGGATGTCGATTCCCCATTTTGCAAATGACCACGGGCTGAGGATGCTAATGTATTCCTCTGGGGCAACATTGATTATCGGAGCAAAGATTTGGCACCAATGACATATTTACACGTATGCGATCGCGTCCTTTCTTAAAGTAGGCTAGAAATATCCTTATACGCCAGGGTCTGCTCCCCTGTGTGGTTCTTACATACTCCTTTATGGTTCTCCTTCTACTCCTCCCGCCCCTGCTTGGGAGTGATGCATTTGAGTAGGGGCAGGATGAAACCTCGTTTGTATAGAGCGTTGCCAATCATAGTGTACCTCGTCCCCAACAACTGTAGTTGGCGAGCCTAAACCCTATCCAACGAGAGCTCACTTGTTTTGATAAGTTTGATGATCGGCGTCATCTAGTTGTCCTCATCTATGTCCATGAGGTCGATTGTCGCGATTAGTGAGTAGCTAGTTGACGGGTGGGTGAGTTTGGTCACCTTGACCTCCTTTATGTCAGTTGGTCATTGTGACGTCGCTGGCCGAGATAGATAATCGACTTGCAAGTTTGAAATTTAAGGGATTAGTTTAACGTGTATTTGCTCGAATTTCCCAAAATAAACTTCTGACGACTTCGTGGTAGGCCGTTATTTTGTCGTCCCGGGCCTCATACTTCCCTGAAACCTAGCATGCAACTAGTTATGATCAGTGTGCACATGCAACCTCTTGACGCCCAATGCCATGGCCATTTATAGCCCATTAATGAGAGCCTCATACTCCGCCTCATTGTTTGTCGTTGGGAAGTCGAACATGATGGTTGTTTGAAAAGAGCGACCCTCCAGGCTTATCAGTACGACTCCTACCCCTGCTTTGGTTGACGTGGATGAGCCATCATCAAAGAGTTTCCATGGTGGGCTGATCGAAATTCTCGGCTCTAAGGGAAAGGTGAGTTCGACCACGAAGTCGGCCAGTGCCATGGCCTTGATGGTAGTCCAGGGTGCGTAAGTGACCCAAAATGTCTGATTTCGATCAACCATTTCCGGCAGCAACCTGCCATATTGGGTTAGTGCATAATGTTTTGCAGGGGCAGGGATGTCCAAACTTCTACTTGGTGATCGAAAAAGTATGACCTGATCTTCTTCACACTCATCACCAAAACGTAGACGAGCTTCTCCAGTGGCGGATACTGCTGCTCAGCCTCGTTCAGTGCTTGGTTGACGAAGTAGACGGGTAGATGAGTATGCCCCTCAGCTCGCACCAGGACCACACTCAGGGCAGAGTTGGATGCAGCCAGATATAGAAACACCTTCTCTTTGGGCCAACTTCGCCAAAATTTTGGTGTCAGCTAAGTATTCTTTGTTTTTTTTTTAATGCGACCTAGCTCTCGTTGGTCCATTGAAACCTTCCTTTCTTCAGGGTGTCAAACAACGACTTGCACTAATCTCCATTTTGGGAGATGAATCTGTTTAGGGCGGCTAGGCATCTGGTCAGTCTCTGTACCTCCTTAACGCTTGTCGGTGTGCCCATGTCTAGAACCACTTTAATCTTGGACGGGTTTGCTTCTATTCCTCATTTACTGATCAAGTGGCCGAGGAACTTCCCGGACTCAGCCCCGAAGTTGCACTTTTTCAAGTTGAGTTTCATACTGAACTTTCGCAGATGGCGAAGGTTTAGGTGAGCTGCCCAAGGTGGTCCTCCATCCTTTCACTTTTAACGGCGATGTCATCCACATATGCCTCCATTGTCTTGCCGACATGTGGTTGATCAACCTTTGATATGTTTCCCCGACATTTTTGAGGTCGAAAGGCATCCTCTTCCAACAATACACATTCTTCTCAGTGAGGAAGGACGTGTGTTGTTGGTCATCTTTGTGCATGGCGATCTGGTGATAACATGAGAATGCATCCATGAACGACATCATCTCATGGCCCGCCATGTTATTGATCAGGTGATCGATGTGCGATATTAGGAAAAGGTCCTTCGGTATGTCTCGTTTAAATCTGTGAAGTCGATGCACAACCTCCATGTGTTATTTGCCTTCCTGACAAGCTTGGCGTTAGAAACCCATTGTGGTTTATCAGCCGGCTCGATCAAAGGGTTGTTGTCCAATAATTTTTTGACTTCCTCGGCCAGAGCTACTTACTTCTCTGAGTTGAACTTCCTATGCTTTTGCGCGACCAATTTTTTGCTTGGGTGCGACCTTGGGTTGATCCCCACCATATCCATATGCGATCAGGCAAAAACATCTGAATTATTTTTGAGAAAGTCGATGACTTCACCCAAAGTACGTCCTATATTGTGGAGCCGATTAAGATTTCACAATCCGGTCGGGCTGGGTCCACCTGAACTCTCTCGAGCTCTTTGCCTGGGGTGGCTCGCGGCTTTCCTTTTCTTGGATCATCAATTGATCCCTGAATTATGAACTCTTCTGGTTTGACCTCCAACCTCGGATCTAGATCCGCTTGCTCATTGTCGTTGGGTATTGGTTTGTTCGTCAAGCTCGACTCGTCGATTTTCATGACATCATCTCATTCCATTCCAAATAAGTGATTTTGCAAAAAAGTAAATGCAGTATTGAAATAAGACCACATATAAACCGAACATCTTCTTCCAGTAACTTGATAACCCTTAAACGTGTCAACCACCCCACTCGAGGTGGGGAATTTTACACAACAGTAATATGTTGAGGATACAACCTCAAACTCATATTCAAATGGCCTGTTGAGGAACCCGTTGAAGGACAACGGTAGGTCGATTATAATAAAATCACAAAGCCTTGTAACCCTAACTTCCTATCTAGGCTTTACACTAACTCCACTGCCAACCTAATGATATCGTAGGGTCTTACCATCGTATTCCCGAAGCTCTTGACCACGTGTTCGCATGGTTCCACATAGTCGGCGAAGTTGCCCAACTTGTCTAGCGTGTTCTTGAAGAGAATGTTGTAGAAAGCACCACTGTCTACTAGAAGGTGGTGGACGGTTACTCCCATTATTATTGCAGTGATAACTAGGGGGTTGACATTGGGGTAGACCACCTCGGCCTTGTCATGTTCGCTGAACTTGATTGAGTTGGCCTTGTCAGCCACAACATTCACCGACATACACCATATATGGACATTCTCCATCGCCCTCAACTCAAATTTTGGGTGTCTCTTGGACAAAGAGGTCGAAATGAGCAGGCCACCCACAACTCCGAGGGGCGAGATGGTATGTATTGTTCGTGCCTTGGCATTCTCCAACATGGGGGTACCTTTCATTGACGCTCATTCCTCTGCCCTCCTTGGTTCTGGTGGCGAGGGGCCTCATTCTGCCGAGGAGCTTCATATCGGATAATGGAAAACAGTTCGATGGCCCCAAAATCGACAATTTCTTCAAATAGTGAAAGATCGCAAAGCTCTTCTCGACTCCATACCACCCTCAATCGAACAGTCAGGTCGAGGCTGTGAACAAGATCATCAAACACACGCTGAAAGCCAAGATTGAAGGGGGAAAGGGAAAATGGGCCAGCGAGCTGCCAGACGTGTTGTGGTCATACAGAATGACCTGCCGGAATTCAACAGGGGAAACTCCCTACTCCCTACTCCCTGGCTTTTGGAACCGAGGTAGTAGTACCCGCGGAGGTTGGTTTCCCTAACCTCCGCACGAGTCAAGCTGTGATTGACCACAACGATGAGGCTTTAGCCAGAAACCTGGACCTACTCGAAGAAAAGCTACTAGAAGCCAACATGAGAAACGCAAGATATAAGTAACAGTCGGAGAAGTACTATAACTCTAAAGTGCGACTCCGACAATTTAAAAAAGGAGACTTGGTGTTAAAAAAGGTGCTTGGTGTATCTAAAGGGGCTTTCGGTCCAAACTGGGAAGGCCCATTCAAGGTGTCAAAAGTCTTGTCCAACGGAGCCTACGAGCTTGAAAGTCCGGAGGGCACTAAGGCTCAGTACCCATGGAATGCGACTCATCTAAAGAAGTATTATCAACAGGTTCGAAGTCGCATCTTTGTAAACGATTCTACCAGTCAATAGTAATGTCTTTTCTTCTTTTCAAAATTCCTGTGTTAAAATTGAGGGGGCCATGTATGAAAAAACATCTGCCACCCGAGGTACAACTTTCAACATATTGGAGGTCAGATCACCACCCAACGAGGTGGGATTTTCCCCCGACTAAGCGAAAGTTCAAAATAAAGTCGCTCTAACAATAAGACGACGAGAACAAAGCAATTTGAAAGTCGCGTAAGGAAATCAAGTTGGCACAACAAAGGAAGGAGAAAGATGAAATTTTCATTAACTGGTGAAGGACCGGAGGCCGGTACATAAAGCAATTACAAAGAGTACATCAAGCAACTCGAAACAAAAATAAACACATCTCAATCAAAGCCCGGGGATAGCATCCTCAGCAGAGCTAGCACTCGGTCCCTCTACAGCCTCCCCCCCCTGCGACCTCCGGTGGAGGTCGGGCCATTCTGAAAGGGGTCTCAGGGATCGATTCGGTGAAACCCGGCTGAGTCCCATCCGGATCAGGGACAGGGTGCACAATCTGGCTTGGGTTGGCAAAAAAGGAGAGTTCGATGCCCATGTCTTCCAGGTCCTTGATCTCCAGCATGACGTTGGGGGTAGGAGGGTTGTCATGCACATAGTCGGATAGCTCGGTGACAAATCCGCTGAGGTCGCCGGCTGGGTTCGCATTATGATAAATATGGATGGCCCCGACGAACGCCATCACGTATGCAAAGTTGGCATTCAGCTTCTCAGTTTCCTTAAAATGTGCCTCCTTGGCGACCAGCTCCTCCTTAGCCTCGGCCAATTCACCCTCGACTCTAGCCACACTCGCCTTCTCCACCGCGAGCTCACCCTCGACGTCCGCCAAGCTACCCTCGAGAGTTGAAATTCTTTGAGTCAGCTCGGAATTGGACATCTCCAATGTCTTCCGGGTCTCATCCACAGAGAGGATCATCTTAGTTTGGTCAGCAACCCTTGCTTGTGCCTTCCTCAGGTTCCCGAGCTCCGTCTCCAACTAGGCACTAGATTTCTCCAAAAAGAGGGCCGCTTTTTGGGAGTGGACAAGAGTCGAATACAGATTGCCTGTCACTTTCTGACGGTGGGCAATGGCGTGGTCCGTTTGTGTCCATCCTCGGGGTAGATTCTGCAGACCTCGGGAGAAGTAGGCAGACCAATTTTCAGGGACCCCGGTAGGAACGAGCTGGGGCGACCTCAAAAAACTCAGAACCTCAGGGGAGAATTTGTTCGGTGTGTACACCGGGCTACAAAAGATACAATTCATTAGTAGAGTAATGATAATAATCAAGAAGATATGTGACCAGACTTACTCATTCACCCGGTCAACATCCCAGCCCAGCCAGGAATCATCCTCCGGGAGACGACCTCCTTCTGGAGCAGAAGTGGGCTGTGAGGTCAGATGAAGCGGCGACTTCCCAAGCCCCCGGTTGATCTTCGATTGATATGTGCTTATCTCCTCCCTCATCTTCTTCCAAGCAGACTCGGAATCTGAGGGAGCTGGCCCCTTGGACTTCCTCTTTCCCTTCTCGACAGCAGAGGGATCAAAAGGAGTCGAGCTTGGAGGAGGAGCATCAACGGTCGTCACATGCCTCATCTGGCTAAGTACTGATTTCTTACGAGAAGCCATCACAGAGGCGGGCGATTGACGTCGGTAGACGGGATTATTGGGAATTGTTCACATAGAGAAATCCGGTCACGTGAATCTCATATAAAGCTTTCAAGTATTGACAACTACTTACAAGGGATTTTGAGATGACGAGGATATGTATGCAGGCCGGCTTTTAGTCTATTGAGCTCGAAGTTCAAGGCGTTGATGTCCCAAAAACTGGGGGAGTGTCACGAACTAAGTTGAATGCTTCCAAGAAGTCCCAGTACAGGTCGCCGGAGTGAGGTGTAAACACTGCAAGATAAAAAGAGAATTAGATCAGTACGACCTCAGAGCTAAAAGCACAAAATTTACCATGCTCAACACGAGTTGCATAGTCTGTCGGGATGCGTATGGGAAAGGTACTCGAAGGATCCGCAGAATCCCACGCCCCTCCGACGAACCACCACTTTCTGTGTCAACCGTCGACTTTGTTGGGGATACCACTCACGAGCTCCGTACCCTTACAAAGTCGCACGGCGTTGTAACCGCCGGCTTGGGCAATAGGCGTCATCACATAAGAAATTTCACCTGGGTTCGGCATCTGGTATAATCCGGCCTGTCCCAGCACTGTCATGGTAGACAGAATATAACTCCAACCATTTGGGGTAATTTGCATGAGGCTCTAATTCCAGGCCATGAGTAGATGAGAGATAGTCGGGTGCAATGGGAAGCAAATTCCGGCCTCCATGGCATGTTCATTCACTGCAATCATCCCTGGCGGCAGCTGGTCAGCACTTTCGTCAGAGGTCGCCCCATAAAAGTGGACATCCCGGGGCACCTTATATAAGCGATGGAGGAAACGCACGTACCAATCAGGCAGAACTGACCGATATTTTTCGTGAGAGGCCACTAAATCCGACCTGATCGACTTCCGATAATAGCGTTTAGGTCGCTTGTATGGAGTTCGCACCGCGTAAGAATGATAATCGAAGACACGCTCAAAGGCTCCATAGTCCCGGGCCGGGGCAGAGGGACCTGTGGCCACCATCCTCTCCGATGCGGCGGAACGGAGAGGGCTGAGATTCAGAATGGGGAGATGAACAATTTCCTCCAATTCCGCCAAAAATTGCTCGTCATCATTATCTCCATCATCCCTGTTGTCACCTGAGGCGCCAACAGACGGGGATACCCCTACATTGACAACAGCAGAGCTAGAGCCATGGTGGCGGCGAAGCTGAGCTATAATGACATTGTCCTCGTCTGGGGACGATGGAATCATAGGTTGAGAGGCAGATGGGGTCGTCGGAGAATCGGTTGCCATAGTGAAAAATTGAGAAGGAGTTGAACTTTTACCTGAATCAATCCTCGTCAAAATTTTGAAAACCCGTCGGAAATTGCTTAGTTCTCAGGAAGTTGTGAAGATAGAAGGGTTTTAGGCCCCAAAACCCTCGTCCTTTTATAAGAAAGGGGAAGGGCCGAAGTGTAATTTAGATAAACTATAGGCCCGTTCGGAAAAACGAAGTCGTGTAGATCGTGCGTGGTCAACACCACAATCACTTGTTGGGCCGATCCGCAGCACACGATGTCATTCGCCTGTCACGCCATCATGACATATCCATCAATCTATCACGTCGATTCACAGGATCAAGGCGACAATCCGCCTCCCCAAGAATGATGACCCGCCTCAGGGACACTTCCCTAAGACGGCTTGCCGAAAGTCGAAAGAACGACGAATCAAGTTGTTGCCCTGGTGCAAGCACGCGACCTCGACTTGAGGGGCAATTGTTGTAGCACGAATAAATCCGACCCTTGGGCTTACCGCAATGAACAGCGACTCGCCTCTCCGAGGCCATTTAAAGCGACCTGGGAATAGAAGGCCGCGTGGTCTACTCGTCCATCAAGACTCAACCTTGCTCAAATCCTAAAGGCAGCAAGTCGCGAGATGACTTACAGGGATTTCACAAGTCGCAAGATGACTTACCTCCCAGAGCCTCCCAGGCCAGATGCGACTTGCAACAATTCGAGTGTCATCATCGTGAAGAAGGAATATATTCAGATTAATTAGGGAGCGGATTTTGAGGACCTAATCGGGGCAAGTGTATCGGATATCGAAGATCTTGGCCGAAGATCACGGGATACTCATCTGATCCGTCTCCAACCCTAAAGGCCGATCATCCAGGCCCAAGAAGACCCAAAGACCTAATTCCTAGTCTATAAATACTCCATGTCGAGTTCATTGTAAAGGGTGGAAAAATCTTAGTGTTCTAGGCATAAATTATAGTAAAATACACCTGGCTTGGTTGCCCCCAGACGTAGTCTCATTCATAGACGAACTGGGTAATCAAATATCATCTCTTTAACCGGGATACATAAACCTTATTGTCTTGTTACTGTTTGTTGGCCGGGATACATAAACCGGGCACAATAAATAATAATTATATTTAGAATTAATTACTATTATTATTATTATTTAATTAAATTAGATTTAATTAAATAGAATTCACAATAATAATATATGGAATATTATTGTAGGATTTGATTTATATAGAAATCAAATCTGTAGGATTTTATGTATAAGGGAATTAAATCTATGGGATTTAATTTATAATGTTAGGGATTTTATTTCCTAATAAAGTTAGCTTAATATTTAAGCTGGGCTTCCCCTATATATATGAGTCCTTGGAAATTCATAATACAAGACTGCACATTTCTCCATAAAATCTCTAAGTTAGAATTTTCCTAGCAAATTCATCTCGGGGATTCAACGCTGGCGAATCGGTGCGAATTGGTAAACGACTGTTACATGGATACCATAGTAGAGGAATCCATGTGCGAATTATTGTAAGAATTATGTTAACGTTTACCAGTTATTTAATTATGCAATTATATATTCGTTGTTGGTGAACTGTTAATTTCGCTGCGCATGTATTACGTTTTTACGTGCCTCTAAATTCCAACAGTGGTATCAGAGATCAAGGCTCTTGATTAAATTGCTAATTGATTGATTTGTATTAGAAATATTTTTTTTAATAAAATCAAGAGCGGTCGAGTTTGACGTCAACTGCACCATAAATTGCTTGTTTTAATGTTTGGGGGTGTACGAATTGATGTGTTTTGATTATTTGTGGATGGATTTTAATAGTTAAAACACACCCACTTATTTGTCCCACACTTCGTCTTCCTCACGTGAGTCCCTCTGAATTGGGGTTTTTCGAAACTCTAAATTTGTCCCTCCTCCACCGCGCTCCGCTCGACTGGAAATGGAGACCCGCGGTATGTCGCTAGGTGATGGCCGTACGGACCCACTCGTGTTGCGCAATGGCGGCGCATCCCGTTTTTGATTCGTCTTGCTCAAGCCTGCAGCATCCGCAATGTGGTCTAACTCGTGGATGGTGGCGGTTCGCTGTCATCATCTTTGGCGGGTCATTCACCCTCTCAGATTGCAGCGGCGGCGACACTCGATTTTTCATTCTATTGCTTGGAGAAATTAATCGTCCATGTGTCGAGCGGTCGCAACGATGCACCAGCATGCCTAGGGCGATGCGGTGAGATCGTTCGCGCTCGAGGTTCATCAGTGGAGGATGATGCTTCTGTCCTTATGCACTTTGCGAAGCATGTTGATATCAGACATCATTTTATAAGCGACCATGTTGAGAAGAAAGATATCGGGATGGAGAAAATTCATACTGATAAACAGAAAATTGATATTCTTACTAAGTCTTTAGCTGAGTCAAGATTTCAGGAACTATCAGTAAAATTAGGTATGTTTGATCCAGGTGAGTGAGATCACTGAAGGGAGAAGTCCTTCAGGTGCATGAAGTTATTCAGGGAAGAATAACTCAGGACAAAATATTCTCAGGATGGAAACTGAGACTCAGGATAATTTTGTCATCACCAGTATTCAGTAAGGTTAAGTATTCAATTAATCCTAAAAGTAATACTCGCACATGCATTAACTCGCAACATTAATTTCACTCAATAATCATTTGAAATAAATGACAAAAGACCTGAACTTTGAGCGGGAATGTGTGGAAGAATTCTATTGATTGAAAGTTGAGGTGCAGACGAAGAGTTGCCTCGATTAGAGTGAAACATCATTTTGTCACCCTAATTGCTGCTACTTATTCAAATACATCAGATCAAAGCCTATAAATAGCAATTCCTCGAAATTAATCCAACCATTCAGATTAAATCTCAACCGTTCAAATCTTATTTTCTAAGATTTAATCTCAACCCTTGATCTAAGTTTTTCAGATCATATAAATACCCAAGTGTTTGAATTTTAAGCTCCACTTTACACATTCTATCAAGAACACAAACACTCAAAACCTTCATATTCTCTTCTTCAAATCTTCATACGTTCAAAAATGGAATTTCCCAAATATTCTATGATCAAAAACCTTGCAGAATCAGAGAAACCGTACTTTGAGCATGTAGTTGCTATGATCGATAATAAGACAACAACAATCGAAGAAGAAGCTCTCAATATGTTGCGAAGTGCTCGACTAACCAGGTTAGTGAGCAATATGCCAGAAAGGGAACTCAATCAAGAAATTCTCGAATTTACCACTTGTCTTCGAGAAGGTGAGAATGGTGACCTAATTTCTCAATTGAGTTTTGGTACATTTGACAAAGCAAGAAAGGATGCATTTGTCATAAGGGAAGTCGTACTATCTATGTCGGCTATTAATGATGTTTTTGAATTGACGAATAGAGGAGAAGACCCATCAACCTATATGTCTGGAAGAGAGCAAGAGATTCTTAATCGTTTTGCAGAAACAAAAACAGAATTCAAGGGAGCCCTTCATAAACGATGTTTGAAGGGAAAATACAAAGTGCTGATTTATGTTGTGGCCAAGTGCTTGATGAGCACTTCCGGTAGTTTGGAGCAAGTAAGCCGAAGGTGAGGCTTATGGCCGCAATTGAAGATTCTCCAAAGATGGACTTCAACTGGTTAAAATTTCTGAAAGATTGTATCTTGCATCAGAAAGATAAGCTTTTGTTTTCGAAAGGGGCCTTCAAGAAATCTGGGAAAGTTCTGTTTGGAACGAAGATAGGATACCTCATTGAAACATTGCCAGGAAAGAACAAATTTTTGATGTCTGGAGAAAATTTTTCAAGAAATCGAGTCATGTTCCGGAGGCCTAAATCTCAGAGGAAGAAACCAGCAGTCTCAGGAAGTCCAAGTTCTACAGCACAAGAGGAACCGGAGGAGTCAGAATCAGATCAGGACAATTTAGCTCTTACTGAAGTGATTCAAAAAAGAGTCAGGACGGAATCAGTGAAGCAGGCTGAAGCTTCAGAAAAAGATGAAAAGAAAAGAAAGTCTCTTGAATTGCTGAGAGTAAATAGAGAGATCAGTGAAAAGAAGAAGGTTCAGGAAGAGCAAAACAAAAAGAAGAAACGGCTCAGGACCATCCATGAGCTGGAGTCAGGAGAGAAATCTCATTTGGATACTCTTGCCAAGGTGGTATCACAATCCACTGAGGAAGAACCGACTCAGGAAGAAATCATTGCTGAAGGTGGCAGTGATGAAGATCTCTTTACCGAGGTTCTCGGTACAAGCATTGGAACCGACAGGGTTACCCGAGAGATCTTCACAGGTTCTCAAAAACCTGCTGAAGAAAGCCAAAGTACAATCCCACCAACACACTCCGCAGAGCCAAACATAACCATACCTTCAGATGCCATTTCTAGCTCTGAAGAGGAGGCACCTTTTTCTGAACTCAGGAGAGGTGAGGCGGAGGAGAAGGAATGGAAGATTAAGGCAGAACGTTTTATTGCTGATAAGTATCCTGAACTCTCAGAGTTCCCTGACCTTCAGGATATGTTTATCAGGCTAAAAACTGCCATCCAGATTGTCAATCGGAGCTTTGCCATGATGCTGAGGATTGGCAACTTCAGATGTGAGGAATTTTGGGCTGAGGAGGTTGCAGAGTTGGATGCCTTTTCAGGTTTGGGAAAGAAGAGACTAAGGATCAAAAATCCTGAATTTGATGTCTTAGTAAAGAAGAAGATTGCTGAAAGGGAGGTTGTCTCGCAACCTGAAGGGGAGGCCAGTGGAAAGGATAAAGATAATCAAGAACCTGAACCTGCTCAGGAGAATGAAACTACAGAAAGGGTTTTTAAACAAGGAAATAAAGTTGTTGAATCAAGTGTTGATGCTACTATTCAGGGGGAACAAACTCAGGATGTTCCACCCTTGTAGATGGTTTCATTCGGTCAAACTGTCCATTACCAGAAAGAACCTAAAGTGATTATTAAAGAGTTAGCAGATGTTGGGATGCAGACTGATACAGAGGGCTAAGGCTTTGGAAGAGAATTGAGGTCTGTTGGGAGAGAGCAACTGCATATGGATATAACACTTTCTGAGCTCATAGTGAATTATGATGCCAAAAAGGGGGAAAGTTATGATAAGCTTGCCGCTCTACCTCCACTAGAAGGAAAATGGCCTGAATCTGAGAATGTAGTTCACAGAGGTGGAAAGAGGAAGGAACCAGAAATGTTGATTCATCTTGAAGTTGCTGCAGATATCATTGAAGAAAGAGCAAAGACACAGAGGACTCAGGAATCCAGCAAGATGGGAGAAGCCCATGGAGTTCTGAACCCTCAGAAGAAATCTATTGCTTTCATTGAAAAGCCAGCTGAGAAAAAGGCACGATCTGTCAAGCCAACCGAAGTTACCAAGAAGCCAATCAGAAGAGAACTTGTAGAAGAATTTTCTGAAGAAGAAAATCCTGAAACTGAGAAGGATGAAGAATCTGAGACAGATGAGCTGTTCAAAGAAGGCTTTGGAAGTTATGAGGTGTCATCCAAGAGGCTAAATTGGGATTGGCACAACTCTATCAAAATGATGGAAGCTGAGAAGAAGAAAGCTACCTTATCTATTTCTAGAGCTGAGATGACAAGGAAACAGAGGGAAGATGCCAAAAGGATCAGAGGAGGATTTCAAAGGTTTGTTCAGAGAAGAAAGGGAACTAAGACAAGGAAGAGGCAGTGGCCGCACTTGAACAAATGGATGCCTATTGAGATGAATGACACATGGGAGAAGGCCAAGAGGGAGTTTGTGAACAACTACGACATCTTACACACCTGGCCAAGAAAATCTATTCCTGACAGAGATGATGCATTCATTGCATATCTCCTGAGTTATTATGCTGATGTGTGTCAGAAATGGTTCAACCTGTTTGATCAGTTGGACTATCAGCTCAAAGCACCTGCCCAGATGAAGTACCCACCTCCAAAGTACAGAAACAACATGATCAACTATGATGCCGTCAAAGAAGATGTTGGGATATTTTAGTTTTGATTATTTATGCCAAAACATTGTGTAATTATCAACTTGTATTATTTAAGTTCATTTCTACAGGTAACAAGTTGAGGGGGAACTAATATAAAGTCTTCTGAGAAAATAGGCCTGGAGACAAGTGGCCTGAATGGAAAATAGGCCTGAGGAAAAGTGGTATGAATGGAAGAAGGCTGAAGTCAAATACCATTGAATGTCAGAATGGCCTGAACGAGAAGTGCTAAGTGATGAATCTTTGGTCCCGAGTCTTTGAGTCTTTGGAATCGAAAGTCTTTGAGTGTTGAATGTTGGAATCCTGAGTGTTGAATCTTTGGAATCCCGAGTCTTTGAGTCTGCGAAAGTCTTTGGAATCTCGAGTCTTTGAATGGTGAATCTTTGAAATCTGAATGTTGATTGTTGAATGCTGATTTCAGAAGGCCTGAATGCTGACGTGGAGGGATTTAAATCGAAATGGTCCTGTAACTTTGCACCTTTATTGAAAATGTCCCGTATATATCACATGTTTCAATTTAGTCCCGTATATTTTCAATTTGTACCGATTTAGTCCCAAATCGCTGAAGACCGATCAAACTACTCAAAAATGACGTCGTTTTATGATAAATTCCCAACCAAAATTAGGGGCGTTGTATCACACGCCCCTAAAACGACATCGTTTTTTGGTAGTTTGACCGGTTTCCGGCTATTTGGGACTAAATCGGCACAAATTGAAAATATACTGGACTAAATTGAAACATGTGATATATACGGGACCTTTTCAATAAAGGTGCAAAGTTACGGGACCATTTCGATTTAAATCCCCTGACGTGGACCAATCAGAGGTGGTCAACAAGCCTGACAAAAAGCTGCAGAAATTACAGAATAATATGGATTTGAATGTGACTTTCTCCAACAGTAACCTTCAAATCCACACTATAAATACAAGCTCTTCCATCATTTTAAGTGTGGAAAAATTCTATGAAGCTTAGAGTCAAATCCTCAAGCATTCCCACCATAGAACACAGAGCAAGAGATATACAAATACATCCGTGAGTGTTCTAGTTTGTATCTAAGCAAATAATGTAATATCCTAATCTTAGATAGATTTTCCTAACCTTAGCATCAAGGTTAAACCATTGTAAGGGAAAATCTTAACCTAGTTGGAGATAACACCAAACCCAAACCCCTTTCTTAAGAGAGAATTATTGGTTAAGTGAGGTAGTTGAGAGGTGATCCCATGAGGGAGATAAGTCCAGTTGAGAGGCAATCCCGTGGAGGGTGATAAGTCCAGACGCAATCCCGTGGAGGGTGATAAGTCCAGAGGCAATCCCTTGGAGGGTGATAAGTCTAGAGGCGAACCCGTGGAGGGTGACAGGTCCCGTTGAATGAGAGCTCTATAAATATCTGTATGGTGGTGTGTCTAACACCATAAACTAAGGTTTCCTTGGATTAAAGAAGTGCCCCATGTAGGGAAGAGTGAATATAGGAGTTGGACTCCGAACCACTATAAAATCGTGTATTCTTTATTGCTTTATGTTCTTGTCATATGCAAATGTTTACTAACAAGCAAAGCAATTCTATAAGAAAAGGAAATTTTTTAATCACCATTCCCCCCTCCACTTTTTCATAAAATTAAATTATTTTTCGGGACCAACAACTGGTATCAGAGCAGGTTGTTCAAAAGACCACTGATTTTGATGATTATTGATTTCTTTTAAGAAAAATTATTTGTGGTCACCTGAACAGATTTGTTTTAAAAAAGGGGGAAGAGAAATTTTTTTTGGAAGTTGTTTTAATGGTTTTGGCATCATTATCAAAAAGGGGGAAATTGTTGGGATATTTTAATTTTAATTATTTATGCCAAAACATTATGTAATTATCAACTTGTATTATTTAAGTTCATTTCGACCGTTAACAAGTTGAGGGGGAAGTGAACAAGTTGAGGGGGAACTGATCTAAAGTCTCTTGAGAAAATATGCCTGAAGACAAGTGGCCCGAATGGAAAATAGGCCTGGGGAAAAGTGGCCTGAATGGAAGAAGGCTGAAGTCAAATACCGCTGAATATCAGAATGGCCTGAACGAGAAGTGTTGAGTGTTGAGTGTTGAGTCTTTGAGTCTTTGAATCCGAAAGTCTTTGAGTGTTGAAATCGAGTGCCTAGTCTTTGGAATCTCGAATCTTTGAATCTTTGATATTTGAAATCTGAATCTTGATTGTTGAAATCCTGAATGATGAATGTTGATTTTAGAAGGCCTGAATGCTGACGTGGTCCAATCAGAGGTGTTCAACAAGCCTGACAAAAAGCTGTAGAAATTACAGAATAGTATGGATTTGAATGTGACTTTATCCAACGGTAACATTCAAATCCACACTATAAATACAAGTTCTTCCATCATTTTAAGTGTGGAAAAATGCTATGAAGCTTAGAGTCAAATCCACAAGCATTCCCACCACAGAACACATAGCAAGAGATATACACATACATCCATGAGTGTTCTAGTTTGTATCTAAGCAAATAATGTAATATCCTAAGCTTAGAGAGATTTTTCCAACCTTAGCATCAAGGCTAAACCATTGTAAGGGAAAATCTCAACCTAGTTGGAGACAACACCAAACCCAAACCCCTTTCTTAAGAGAGAATTAGTGGTTAAGTGAGGTAGTTGAGAGGCGATCCCGTGAGGGAGATAAGTCCAGTTGAGAGGCAATCCCGTGGAGGGTGATAAGTCTAGAGGCGAACCCGTGGAGGGTGATAAGTCTAGAGGCGAACCCGTGGAGGGTGATATGTCCCGTTGAGTGAGAGCTCCATAAATATCTGTATGGTGGTGTGCCTAACACCGTAAACTAAGGTTTTCTTGGATTAAGGAAGTGCCCCATGAAGGGAAGAGTGGATGTAGGAGTTGGACTCCGAACCACTATAAAATTGTGTGTTCTTTATTGCTTTATGTTCTTGTTATATGCAAATGTTTACTAACAAGCAAAGAAATTCTATGAGAAAAGGAAAATTTTTAATCACCATTCATCCCTCCCCTTTTTCATAAAATTAAATTATTTTTCGGGACTAACAGAAGAGTTTCTGGACAATGTTCAATACCTCTAGCTGACTGGAAGTGATCCTCAGATCACCTTGAAGCGAGAAGAACTCAAGAAAAGATACTATGGTCAAGTCAACCTAGTGCCACCACCTGATGAGGTTGAATCTAGTGATGAATGAATATGCTTATCTATGTATCTTTCTATCTTTTGTATCAGTAGAGTAAAATGAATCCATGTATCCTGTACTCACTTTTCTGCATTAATGAAAACTCTACTGATTGTTGTGTTCTGGAAAGATAATATCTCATTATCTTACTGATGTCTATGTTTTGGTTGCTGAGACTCTGTTACTTATTCTAGGAATTGAAACCTGAATAGATGTTAGGTTCTTTTTCCTTAAAATTGTAACAAGATGGTTTTGGCATCATCAAAAAGGGAAAAATTGTTGGGAGATGAATTTAATATAAGAAATTTTGATTAGATCCCAAAACCCTTGAGTAAGATATGTATCAGGACATCTTGGTAGATAGGACTCAGGTTTCAAATAGTTTATATTTCAGGATAATTTGCACCATGTATAGACAACAAATTTAGATCAGGATAGTTTAGTATGATAAAACATCACTGAACACCGAAGAATATATTGAGGGGGAACTCAGTATATTTTGAAGTCCTGAAGACTCAAAAGTCCTAAAAATCCTTAAGACTCGGAAGTCCTAAAAGTCCTGAAGACCTGAAGATCTTGAAGACCGAAGATCCTAAAGATGTTTTGTACTGAAGCATAAGATCCTGAACAACTATCTGATGAATAGTGTTATGTTCAAATCTTAGTACAAACAAAGAGAATGTTATGCATTCATGGACTTTAAGGATTATATCAGATCAATGTAGTTGACCAAAAAGAGCCGTTTGTTTGTCTCTACTCAAAAGAAGTTTTCAACCAATGAGAAAGCAACAACAGCGTACCTTACTGACACTGGAAGCGATATCTCACTGAGGTAATGTCAGGAATGATATCATCCAGTCTACAGAAGATAGTGATAGGTTGTTTGGCTGAAATTTACCCAAACCATGTAAGGGCGCGTTCAAACCCTGAGAGAGTCGTTCATCACTAACCAAAAGAGGAAACCCTTGAAGCTATCTCCTCCAATGGATAGTTTTTTAAGAGTGACTCTTGAGAGTTGTCTATAAATACCAAAGGCCTTGCACTCATACAAGGTTACGGGAAATCAAGCAACTCCAGAGCTCATACTTATTCAAGTTTATTTTTGAAGCACACGAAACCCTATAGATTTCCCAAGTGTTTCATATTGAAGAGAGCTCACATACTAAGCCTAGTATTTTCTAAGATCCAAAGCTTAGTAGAGATATCCTAGCATTTGCATTAGTTCTTATTGTAAAGGATATCTCAACCTTAGTTGGAAACCAAACCAAAACCCAAACCTAAGTGTTAGGAAGTTTGAGTAGTTGATTGTTTGGAAGTTGAGAGAGTTGTAAAAGTTAGTAAGCTGCGTTGTTCAGTCCGAAGCTTGAGAGAGTAGTAGTTCTGAGTACTAGGACTCAGGTAGTAGATCCTAGGGATTAGATTACCTTTGAGAGGTGATTTGATCAGTGTACCTTGGCACTCTAAACCAAGCGGATTCCTGAAGTGTTTAAGGAATTCCCCTGAGGATCAGGGAGAATGGACGTAGGAGCTTGAGTCTCTGAACCACTATAAGTTTACTATGTTATTTGCTTTTTTGTACTGCATTTGCTTGTTTGCATATTTCACTGAAATCATTAAAAGTTACTTGCATTAAACTGGTCACAGCCTTAATCACTATTTTCATAAGGGAAAATGTATTTTTCAGAAAAGTAAAACGAGTATAAACGTAGGGCCTACACTTTCCGCACCTTAGTCAGCTAGTATAGATAGCTACCAAACTGAGCCACTCTTCTGAGGACTCAGTAAGTTGGCTATTTGTGCAAAGCTACTCAGGATTGTAGCACTCAAGATTAGTTGAGCTAATCTGAAGATCTGAAAGCTAACTCAGGGTGATTGTTGTTGGGGAATGAGTTACACAGATCTATTCGGGGTGAATATTTAAATACAAATTTAATTCATTAATTATTACTAGCATGAATTAATCTTATATTAATTCAAATAATAATTGCAACAACAAATCATGCATATAAAAAGCCACGTAAAACCTACGCATGCGGAATCTACGGGTTTACGTGAACGTACCTCTCGGGATGGCAGTGGCTTTGGTCAGACGGACTAACCAAAAGGACTTCCCAAGTATTCCCTTAGCCCTTGCTCGACAATCCGGTGGAAGGATACTCGCGAACAATTAACAAAAGGAAAAAATAAACTTTGTTGCACCTCTTATGTGGATTTGCTAATATTTCCAGCACATGGAATTGTACTTGGGAATGAACTAATCATCCCCTATTTATAAGAGGGAGGGTGGTCGAAATTTTAGTGATTTTTCAATGTGGGAAAAGACTTTTCTTGGTCACCAAGAAATCTTGAATATATCCCATATATTCTTTTTCCCATAATTAAAATATTCCACAAAATTCCACCTCCTCTATTTTATGGCATTATTTTCGAAAATTTGATGAAGCAAGAATCCAAGATTTGGATCTTCTTGAATTTATGAGATATTCTTGTATTTCAAGAAATACATATCTTCCATAATATCTTTTCAAGAAAATCAAGAAAATCTTTCTTGCCCTCCATTTTCAAAAATTTCGAAATTTACTATATAGATAACCAAGTGGGAGATTTCTTGAATTTAATGAGATAATCTTGTATTCCAAGAATACATATCTTCATTCCATAACAAAATTCAAAGAAAATATTTCTCCCTCTTTTATCCATAATTTTCAAAAATTTTAGAGGAAATATAAGCAACAATATTTATTTTATTTTAATCACCTTTTCAGTTATTGGACTATATGTTGGGCTACCCAGGGGGCCTTTAGGAGAATTAAGATTGGACCTTCTAATGGATCTTGAATATCTAATATTGAGCCACAATATAATTCAAGCCCATAAATATTAATTAATCCCACTACATAATCAATATTGCACTATCCATCTTAACCCATATTACAGTCAATATGGCTCCCGGTCATTATTTCCCGTATTTAAGATTATCTAGCCCATCAATTAATTCAAGCCTTTGAAATAGCTTTCCGTTAATTAATATCTTTTGTCCTTGGTCGAGAGCGGTTCAACATTATTATCCATACCGGAAACTAATTCCACTTGCAAGATTTGGTATGATAAAACTTATGAACCTCCCAAGGGGCAAATCAAACAAGCGTGCTTGCACACGATTCTTAAGATTAAATCTTAGCAATCACATGTGACCAATAATATTGCCCAAGATAAAACGTATTGAATCTCTCTCGATTCGCTACCCATGATAAGTCAAAGCAATAGTTACCGATCCCACGTGATCCTATTTAAGGGACGAAGGTTAAGAAACAACGAACCATCGAGGTCTAATTCTTCCTTGTTCGGGATTCTCAAGAATTTATCCTCCTCAGAGGTCCTATTCAACAAGATCAGTCATGCACTAGTGTAATCTCTTGGTCAAGACAAACCAATCTGAGCCTTACACCTCAACCTTTTCGCGATGGTTGTTCATTTCCATCTGGTCGTGAATGGCGTACTTTTTTTTTAGTTACAAGGATTTATTAATTTAATCTTCGTGATCTGTTATCACTAAATTAACTCTGATGTAACACGCATTTAATTATTGAGCAGTTATGCGATAAATATATATAACATTCAATCATATTTAAAGCATCAGTGATAAACAATTTATTTCAGTAAATAAGTCTGAAAATTCAGTTTCGATTATACAAAGTAAAAAGCATACTTTTCAGTATAATCCCAACAATTGTCTCAGTAGACTTTAACTCAGGGTGATTTGTGCTTCTCAGGACTTAAACTCAGGATAACCTGACTCACTGATCAGCAAAGTTTTAAAGTTTGAAAAATTACTATACACGTGTATTCCCCCCCCCATACACGTGTGTGACTCGTACTTGGGACCAGCATTACCTCATATATTGAGAATGTCTGATTTATTGTCTAGGGTTCAATTAAGACCGTTAGTTTGACTAATCGCTCGATATATGAGGGTCTATGGGTCACACAACAAGTAATTCCCTAATCAGATTATAGTTGGTTGATTAAGTATTAAATTGGATTTAATATTTAATTTATGGAAAATTAATAATATATTAATTTAAAATTAATTATTATTACTGTTTAATTAAATTTGATTTAATTAAATAAGAATCCCAAATAATATATGGAATATTATTGTAGGAAAATATATGTATAGAAAAATATATTTATGAGATTTATTTTGCAAGATTAGGAAAGATATTCCTAATAAAGATAGCTTAAGATTTAAGCTGGTCTTCCCCTATATATATGAGACCTTAGGGATTCATTATTCACTACAAGAAACCTAGTTTCTCCATAAAATCTCTAGTCAGAATTTTCCTAGCAAATTCGTCTCGGGATTCAACGCTGACAAATTTGTGTGAATCTGAGCAAGGGGATTACGTGGATACCATAGCTGAGAAATTTGCGTACGATTTACTGTAAGGTTTTTCTTTATTTTATACATATTCAATTATGTAATTACGTGTTCGTTGTTGGTGAACTGTTTATTTTTGCTGCGCATGTATTACGTGTTTACGTGCCTCTATATTCCAACATCATCACCTCGTCTTGCTTCTCTAGATACTCAGTCAAATGTCATGCGATGCATGAGCTTTGACCTGGAGCGAGCACTGAAGCCATCAGAAAATAATGGGTCAAGCACGCAACGTATTGTACACTCGTTCCATCATCTTTTGTTAACAACTCCTTCATTTTGTCCAAAATACGAGTCCTGTTAAGTGAAACCTGTAGCTCATCTCCAAAATTTCTCTTGACCCATAAAGTATTCTTAGAGAACTTTTTCGTGAAAGAAATTTTTTCAGCCCCACCCTCCCCCCACCGATGTCAAACACCAGTGACACATCTTTACTTGTCAGTGGTACTGCCTTCCCCCCAATTATGAATCGTTCAGTCCTTTGATCATAACATTTCAGTATACTTCGGACATATTCATCATTTTTATCACACTGATTCATAATTTTATCCCCCACCAAACCTGTGGATAACACCAAAAATGCACCAAGAACACACAGAAATCGAATCACAAATTTTATGCTTTTCTTGCGAATTTTCACTCCTATTTTTCGGACGCAAGCATTTCCCCACACACAATTATGAAGTTTGAAAATAGGGAAACTGAGAAAAGAGAGTTTTTTTTTTTTGAGCTCTACCGAATGAGTTACATTGTTTGGTAATCTAGAGCAAGAGATAAAATATGTTTAGGAATATCATCACCCATCGAAGCTTGAGGCTGGGGAGATTTAATCGCCATTTTGGCCAGGTTGTGCGCCATAGAGTTGTTTGTACGTGGACAATCCCAAACACCTTTCACTAAGGTGTTTGAGATCAAGTGACGAGCCCTAGTGATGAGTTCTCTTTGTATCCCCGTATCCCTTGTACGTCGAGTCCGTTCGGATTGCATGAATAGCCTCGATGGAATCTGAGAAAACGTTAAGGTATCCCGGGCCACTTTCAAGCCAGAAGGAGAGACCGTCAATAATTGCTTTTATCTCAGCTCCCATGACAGATCCCGTAGGTCCAATTCTGTGATAACCAGCAGCCCAAAGTTTACCACCGGGGTCGAAGATAGCAAAACCAATAGAGTAGCTCAAGGATTCATCCTTGTAAGTCGCATCTACATTAAGATTATAGTTGTTATCTATCGCTTCCTCCATGGTGGGCGTATACTTCCTTGTAAGCCTTGGGATATTATGAGAGAGGACTCTTCTGGCAGTTTGGTGTTGATCGAGATAGGAATCCGACCAATCCGCAATCGTCGACCGAGGGATGCTCGTTCTATTACCATCTTTTTTGTGAGCCAACTCACACCGTTCTCTCCACACGCTCCACATTTTCATGCCCAGCTTCTCCAAGTCATAATGGCTAAGAGTCTTAGCGAAGAACAGGAAGAGGCTCTCGGGTGACCATTGCCTAGCTTTTTTGATGATGTTCCACAATATGGTGTTTTTCCACGCCACTTTAGTTACCTGACAAAGGAAAATTGGATGATTAATGTCAGCCAGTGAAACCCACAAAGAACGCACCTAGTTTAACAGGGAACATGGTGTGTGGCCATATTTGCTTTCGTGGCTATTGTTTCATATGCTGCTTTCCAAAGAAAGATCTTCACTTTGGGAGGGAGGTTGAGATCCCAAATTGTCTTCCAAAATCCCGGGGGTTCGCTCATAGTGATGGCTCCTTCCATACTAGCCACCTTACCGTGATGGTGATAGTTCCAGTATGCTAATTTGACAGTAAAAGTGGCCTTTTTTTCGAACATCCAGAAATGGGATTCCTCAGGACTGTTGTGATCAATGGGGATCCGTCTCACGGCATCTGCTTCGTATTTGAGAAAAAGTTTGTTGATCTTTGGTACGTTCCATTCGTTGGAGGGAGTAATGAGTTCAGCGACCCTGACATTATTCTCGTATGTGGTACACAAAGTAATTTTTGCCGCAGTCAGGCCAGGGATCCAGTTGTCTTTCCTAGCTTGGATCTTAGTCCCTTTACTAACTTTCCAGAAAAGACCTGTTGGGAAATTAGGGGTGCCGATCTCCAGATGTAGGAGGGGTTAGAACAAATGGTAGCTTCCATGATGTCGGTGTGTTTGAAGTATCTAGCCTTGAAGACTTTAGCCAGCAGGGAGTTCGGGGTTTGAATAAATCTCCAAATCTGTTTAGCTAGGAGGGCCTTATTAAAGGTAACCAAATCCCTAAAACCCATACCACCCTCATTTTTGGGCTTGGTAAGCGTTTTCCAATCTTTCCAGTGGATCTTTTTGTTGTTAGAGTTGGCACCCCACCAGAATTTAGCACAAGATGATTCGATTTCTCCACACAAGGAATTCTAAGTTGGTATAGCTTGTATTACCAATTTGATGAGGACTTCCCGTCCCCCTTCCGAAAAAAGTATGTTGGTCCAAGCATCCAGTTTCTTAGTAACTCGATCTCTGAGGTATCCAAATTGAAGTCTCTTATTCTGGGCTGAGAAGGTGGGGAGTCCGAGGTAGAGGTCGTGGCCTTGACTGATTTGGATGTGGATGTAACAACCCAAAATAATTTAGGATTTATTGTTTTACTTTTAAATTTTCAAAATGAAATACTTGTCTTAAATATGTGTATGCGAGTTACATAATTTTTTTCAGGTGACAGACGAGCGTTTCGAACCGGAAACTTTACTAGCACATTTCGAGTTTTTATCCACTAATCGGGTCCGTCTAATAATGTTAAAATTTAAAGAATTTAAAAGGATGAAGAAGAAATTTTTTTAAAACCAAGAAAAATCGTGCGATTTTAATTGTGCAGTTTAGTTAATTTTTGGAGCCGAAAACCCAACCGAAAAATACAGAAAATACACCGACTGAACCCAAATCTCATCTAGAATCAAGGCTACCATAATTGCCAGCCCACAATCTGCAGAAAATCCCCCAAAACGTCCAAAACCTGCCCAAAAATCAGCAACCATCAAGTGGGTGTCTTTTACACTTAATTGAAACACTATTTGGGTCATACCTTCTATTAGACATATTACTAACTCTCATCATTGTTTTTTCTCTCCTTTCTTGCCACATTTGACCGACCCCTCCCCTCTTCTCCCTATATATATAGCACTTCCTCCCCCTCCAAGTTTTGTCATGACATTCACAAGAGAAAAACATTGAGAGAAAATGGAGAGAGTTTGAGAGATAGAAACAAGAAGGAGCTTTCCCCTCCCTTCTTGCTCTTGGCCGATCATCACCACCCCAAGGAGGAGTCCTTCCTCCACCATCTTGAAGCTAGGAAGGTGTTAGAAGTAGGAGTATCCATCAAGAGTCCTCAATCCCCCTCCAAAAGAAAGAAACTACAAGGGTGAGCACCAATGAGACCTTTAGTCTTGATGTTATGATCATAATTTGTTTGAGCATGAAAACACTTAGAAATGGCATGCTAAGAACCTCCCCTAAGATTGTTTAATCTGTGAAAATCATGTATGAAGTTTGTATTGGTGATATCTTGTGCATTTGAGCATGTTTAACCATATATGTGAAAGTTCGAAAATGTGTATGAAACTTCGGAAATGCTACTGCCTCATTTCTGGAAAACCTATTTCGATGCGTTAATGATGTTTTAAAATTGTGAAAAAAATTCTTAGATGTACTATTCGAAGTTTAGAACAAAATATAAAAAATTGGTGATAATCCAATCTCTTTGTAAGGAGAATAAATTCGTAGATATTTATATGTCTGAAACTACGTGAAACTGGGAGCAGTGACTCATTTAAATTATTTTCTATATTTTCAATGGTTATAAAATTCTATAAATATTAGGGGATGTTTATATTGCTTTATTTAACAACATTTACAAAAATAATAATGTTTTAATTAGTGGATATTGATATATACCTATTTAATTATGATGTGGTTAATGTCCGACGAAGATTGATTCCGTATTTTAAACAATTTATTTGTCCCTTTTATTCTTATTTTTAAATCTTGATAAAATTTGGTGATTTCCTCCACTTTTTTTAGAATGGTTAATAAAAGTTTGGTGATTTTATCCTAATATCTTAATAAGTTATGAATTTCTATGTGAAATATGAACTGTGTGTCGAACTATGTTACAAATCCGTTTTTAATCAATATTCTGTAACGATCCGCAGCTTAAATGATTTAGGTTTCTAAATAAAAGTTGTTTATTATTTAATTTTATATAACATATTTTAAATTCATGATTTTTAGATGTTTTTACAAAAATTTATGATTTTTGGATTAAAGAGTGCACTGTTTTTGAAGAATCCGTGATATATTATCTTTAGCTACCAATGTACCTTATCTACGTAACTCAAATGAATGGGAAACCTTAATAAACTTTGTTCTATGTTAAAATATATATGACATACTATAATTTCATAATTTTTCTGTAAGTCTAAATGCGTTTTTATAATTATGCATGAATGTGTCTTTTTATCGAATGGATAGTGATAGAAGTAATGAATGATTAAACTCTTAGAAACAAGCATGCTTTAGATTGATTGAATGATTTAGGTTTTGTCTTGTGATTATGTGACTTAGTGTTTTAATTGTATACTTGAGTATAGTACAGACCCGAAAGCCCAAAACCCCGTTTGTGGACCCATAGTAACTTGTCGACTAAAGAAATGAGTCTCAACACCCCCGTTGAACTCAAACTAAACTTCGTAAGGCTGTTTTAACAAATCAAGTACCCTTCTTTTATCGAAAATCCCTAAGTATGATATGAAACTGATTAATGAACTAAAAGAATGAACGAAACTAAATGAACGGACTGGGCTAGGTAAAGTGCGGCTCGATTTGGAGGCTCAGTGGTCACCTTGAAGTTCTAAACTATCAAGAAGTTAAGCTTTATCTCAAAAGTTTCCAGGTGGGTGACATTATCTGTATAGCTAGTTAATGTTATATGGACTGTTGTCAGTTTTCTGAAACAAACCTAATAAGTACTAACGAAAGATACAAATGATCTCATGAATACATTTTTGAATATGCAAAGGCATGAATAGGAACATGTGATTTATTTTTCATGAATGTGAGTTATGCACATGATTGTGTTTTATGAATGAGGGGATATAAGGAAGCAAATGAGGGGATATAAGGAAGCAAACGAGGGGATATAAGGAAGCAAACGAGGGGATATAAGGAAGCTAAATGGGGGTCGGACGTGGTATATGCTACCAGTGCCGCCCCACTTGTTTGAATGTGTTGGGGATCGGACGTGATAGGAGGTAATCCGTCTCATCCCGTATATGTGAAATGAGTTGTTTTTATGTTTTGGTTTTTCTTATATGAAAGGTCTTATCCTAAAACTGGTACTTATGAATAAGAACGAAATCAAACGAAGAGCAAAAGAGTAAAAGCCTTATTATTCAGATCTCCTGAGAATCTGTATAGCAGCGTACAGGTTGCCCACTGAGATTCTTATCTCACGCCCCCTTATTAAACATTTTCAGGATATGATGCGGAGGCCCTGGAGCTGCACTAAACAATCCGCTTTCCACTCCCGTCTTATATAAATAAAAAGAGAATCGCTTTCTAATTAAGACGATATGTTAATTTGTATTTCCTGTTGAAACTCTATTACTATGATACCTCGAGAGTCGTGCCCAAGACTTGTCAGGAGGTTTTTGTCAGAAATGGGATAACGATATTTTGTTAAGTAACAAACATGATTATCTTTCTATAATGAACAATATTTAAGATCTTCCGCTGCAACTTATTATATTTAAGTTCGTTGTCTTTATTTTTAAAAGAAATTTTCTGGCTCTGTTTTATCGTTCACTAAGTGATGACTCGGGTTTAGGACGTCGAGACCTCGGAGGTTGACTTTCTGAATACCGGGGCGTTACAGTGGAGGCAGTTTTTAGTGAACCTTTTGTTGTCTGGGGATGTCTCCTTGCTGAAAGTAACTGCAGACTTATCAAAATTGATGAGTTGTCCCGAAGCTTTCTCATAGTTATTCAAGCATTATTTGACATCTTGTACATTATCTTTGGTAGCTTTGAAGAAGACCAGGCTATCATCAGCGAAAAAGAGGTGCGTAATCATCGGGTTGCCCCTAGCCACCTTAATCCCATTAATTTTGTTGTCCCTCACGTAAGCATTGATTGCAGAGGAGAGGCCCTGAGAGACGAGGACAAAGAGGAAAGGTGACAGAGGGTCCCCTTGACGTAGCCCTCTAGATGGGGTAAGCTTCACGGTGATTTCATTATTGACCTTGAAGGAGTAAGTGGGCGAAGTGACACAGTTCATAATGAGTCTAATCCATTTTGGAGCAAAACCCATTTTATGCATGACTGATTCAAGATAAGTCCATTCAACTCTGTCGTACGTTTTGCTCATATCTAACTTCAGCGCCGCGTAACCCTATTTGCTCTTATTATGGCGAAGCCAGTGCATGCATTAGAAACCCAGGAGTATGTTGT
Source organism: Stenogyne calaminthoides (assembly GCA_037126765.1). Taxonomy (NCBI): domain Eukaryota; kingdom Viridiplantae; phylum Streptophyta; class Magnoliopsida; order Lamiales; family Lamiaceae; genus Stenogyne; species Stenogyne calaminthoides. The sequence continues at coordinate 14,961,585 of JBBCBC010000012.1, read as the reverse complement.
CGGTAATTAGTTGACCAGGGATAAAGGCACTCTGATTCGGGTAAATGATTTGACCGAGAATTGATCTAAATCGATTAGTAATTGCCCTTGCTACAATTTTGTAAGTGACATTGCATAGGGTGATGGGTCGAAAGTCCTTCGTAGATTTTGGTTCCTTGATCTTGGGAATGAGGGTGATGATGGTGCGGTTTTTGTTAACAAGAGTATCTTCTCCATTGAGAACTTTGAGAGCCGAAGATGTGATGTCTTTACCAACCAAATCCCAGGAGTTTTGGAAAAAGAGAGTCGTAAAGCCATCAGGACCCGGGGCTTTGGACGGATTTAGATCGAAAAGAGCCTTATGAATGTCTCCCTCAGAGAAGGGTTTGGACAGTATATCATTCATGTCCTGAGTGACCATTGGGTCGATGTCCTCCGAAGATGGGCTTTGAGATTGGAAGAGTTCTGCATAGTATTTGATGATGGTGTCGGAAATGTCATTCTGCTCAGTCATTAGACACCCTTCATTATTAAGAATGGAGTGAATGAGGTTCCGTTTTCTACGCCCCGAGGCTGTCTTGTGAAAGAAGGCGGTATTTCGGTCTCCAACACTTAACCAATTAATGCGAGATCTTTGTTTCCAGTGGGCTCTTCTTGGTATAAGAGCTTCTTGAGGGTACATTCGAGGGAGCGGACTTTCTCAGGGTTGAAGGTGTGGTCTTCAATGTTGAGGTTTTCATTCAATCTCTTGCGGGTTTCTTTTATTCTTCGGTCAAGATTCCCTAGTTTACTGTTGGACCATTTCTTGAGGTGGTCGGCTGTAAAGTTAAGCCTCTTATACAAGTCGTCTTCCAGTTTCGTTCCTGACCAAGTTTTTGCCAAAACCTCTTTATAGTCTTCTTCCACGAGCCATTTATGCTCAAAGGTGAATCTGGGTGAACCTTTATAGCTGTGGAGTTGAGCATCGGCCTTCAGTTTGAGGATGGTCGACCAGTGGTCGGAACCGTAGAAGTTGAGATTACGTATTTCTGTTCCCGGGAAGTTTCCAACCCACGTGTTGTTGGCTACAAAGCGGTCAAGACGTTCCAGCACACGTTCTGACCCTTTCCTCATGTTTGTCCACGTAAAGTTAGGACCCAAAGAACCAAGATCGCATAAATCACAATTGTCCAACCCATTTCTAAAAGCATTCATCTGTCTAGAGACTCTAGGGGGCCGCCTTTCTTTTTGACCTCATACATGATTTCGTTGAAATCTCCACCTACAAGCTAACCAGAGTTCGAATTAGTGTGAGTTTTAGCAATTTTATCTAAGAGATCCCAAGAGAGATGTCTAAGATTGTTATTAGGGTTACCGTAAAAACCAGTAAAATACCAACATTGATTATTAGAAGTAATGAGACTATCAATATGCCCTTTAGAGTACGACAAAATCGAAACATTAACGTTATCATTCCAGAACAAAATAAGGCCACCACTTCGGCCAGAAACATCAACACAAAAGCAACCATTAAAGTTAAGCAAAACACGCCATTTATCGGCAACAGAAGTAGACAATTTGACTTCGGAAATAAAGATAAGGTCGGGGGATTGATCAGCTATTAAGCGTTGGAGGTTCTTGAATGCTCGTTGTCCCCCGAGGTCGCGAGCATTCCACACAATGCAATTCATGGCTCTTGGCGGGATTGAGCCTTGTCAACCGCCGCCATTAAGTTAGAGGAAGGGGTAGCCATTCCAGCCTCTGTAGGTGCTTTAGTCTTCATTTTCTTTTGGGTGTCCGGGGTACTGGTCTCCTGCTTACTGGGTCTTTTGCCCCCTACTTTCTCCTTTCCCTTGGTCTCCACCTCAGTCTGTGGTGTTGCCCTCGCTGCCTGCTTATTCTGGCGTTTCTCGAAGGGTCCGTTTGGTTCGGCCCCCTGGATGGAGTTATTGTTAAGAGAGAAGGTATTACTCAAATTTCCTGCACAAGATGCTCAGATAGAATAACTCAAAAGGAATGTTCAACTCGAATCAGTTGATTTGGGGTAGAAGTACAGGTTGTATTCAATAAATAAACTCAATGAAGAGTATAGGCGCACGAAGCGGCGCGGCTATCTCAAGAAACCCTAACCCTAAATTTTGAATTTTGGGGAAGGGTTGCTGAGCGGGAGAATTTACGTCTAGAGAGAGAAAAATGGCATCCAATTTGATTTCATTCTCTCTACATTGGTGAGAAAAGAGAGTTGGGAAGGGAAAAAAAGTGTAATAATTTGAATTCCCTTACGTGGCTTGTAGGAAGGGAAAGAAGTGTAATAATATGTCAGATTTTGGCATTGGTAAGTGTGATTATCATTTCAGCTGCAGGTTCTTTTGTACGTTACAGTCTAAAATTTTGTTTACTAAAAATAAAGGGCATTTAAGACTTTTTACATTTGATTTTGCACCCAATAGTATTTAATAGATATGGTTGCACCTAATAGTATTTTGAACTACCATTTTGGACCAAAAAATTACTCACTCTATAAACAAGTAGGGTCTACGTCTTCCGCACTCTATATAGCTAGTGTAGATACCTACCAAACTGAACAACTTACTAAAGCATTCAGTATGATAGTTATTAGTCCAGAGCTATTCAGGTCACTTGCACTCTAAATAATTGAGTATATTTGAAATGTTGATAAACTGCTCAGGGATCTTGTCTCAGTAGACTTGTATTCAGGGTACTTGTCCATCAATGTTGTTGCCTCAGTGGCCTAGTTCACTGTTCCCTGAAAAGGTTTTTAAAGATTACACCCGAAAGTTACTCACTCTATAAACCCATCAGTGTTGTTGCCTCAGGTTTTTAGATATGTGTGGGTGTGTGTATATATGTTATTGTTCTTGCAATTGGAGTCACTCTATACTGAATAGTTTCCAGAAAATAATTCAGTTTTTCTTGAATAATTTTCGTGTAGTATGTCAAATTTAGAGTGTGTTGCAATATAGTGAGAAAGGATGTCCTTTAGAATCCAAGCAGCCAGTTTTTTGTTTTACAAATTATCAATCTTGATATATGTATGACCAGAAAAATAATGTAAAATCAAATGGCAAAGGAATAAATAGTGTTTATTTTGATCTGGAGTCCCCGATAACAATCTCGCCAACTAAATCTTTAAATATGGAACGTTCTATGTCGAGCACAGCCCCTGAGATTTCATCGTCAAAATTAATCCAGCTTTCCGATTCACGATCCTTGTACAAAATGTGTTTCCATCTCTTATCATGATCATCTTCATGGGAAGGAGTAGGAGTGTTGGCTTGAATTACTTGAATCTCGTAACATAATTCTCTGAGAAGCTTTTGTGCATTGAGGGCTCGTATGGCAGATAATTTAGCAGCAAGAAGCTCATTAACAGAGTCGAAAATGAGTTTTCTGTGAATTTTGCCTAAAGTGGTGGTGTTTGTTTGCTCCAAGACGAGAAAGAGGTCAGGGTTGATGGGGAGGCCAGATGGATGAAACTGGATATTTGTGAGGCTGTCTCCTCTAAGTAGGAGCCCCGATGCCAATAAAATCTCCGAAATGTATCTGTCATCTGGATTGCTGTTGTTGTTGCTGTTCTCGCACAGTGATGCAATGTAGTCTGTACGCGCCTCATCATGGCTCGAGTTCACCCTTCTCAGCTTCTCAACTAAGTTTTCTATTTTTTCAAGTTTCCTTCTATTCATACCAGATTCATTGGAATTAGATGCAAAAATATCCAAACAACTTCCAGCCTCAACTGCATCCGCTGTGAATAAATGACACTTACAGTCATCATGTGAAAAAAAAAAACACGTCGCTGGTATGCATTACATGGCATAATGTGTAGTGTGGTGCCAAATCAATAAGGAGCACTGAAACATTCAGTAAGCATTTTGTGCATTCTAAAGGCTTCAATAGTAACACAAAATAAGTATCAAAACTGTTGTCTATATCTAGATACGAACCTAGACCATTTGATGTGATTCAGTAATTAACTAAGCCTGCTCTCAAAGCTTTACAATGCACTTTAATTGATTTCTGATAATTCCCATCTCATATTTAATCCATCTACGTTATTCCCTTTTCCACTGTACTGATAAAGTGGAATGCTAAAATGAATTTAGTAAAGTGGTGCAAATAGATTAACAGTTTTTTATGTGTACATGATCATCAGTAAACAAAAAACGAAAAAAGTATAAGCATTATCAAAAGATGAGATTGGAACGAAGTGGAGACAATGTGGCAATGCCATAGCTTCGATATGTGTAAGTAGGCTAGGTCTTGTATGCACCCGAGTGCACCGTGCACTCAGTGCATTTTAGAAGCGTGCAACTTGTTATACTGAAAAGTGCGACTTATTTACACAGAAAAGTGCAACTGTTAATATGGGAACATAGTTGCATGCTTCTGTTTGGAATAGTTGCACGTTTCTGTTTTGTATAGTTGCACGATTCTAAAATGCACTATGGGTGCACGGTGCACTCGGGTGCACATGAGACCACTCGTGTAAGTAAAAGAGTTACCTTTAGTGGTCTTCCTAGTATACTTCACAGGAGAAGGAGAATCGTGTTTATGAACTATGATGTCATCAAGAACAGATACAGGACTGGAGTACTCGCCCAAATCTGCTTCACTCAAAGCCACAGTAGAGTTCTAAAAGTAAATCATGAAACAAAGTTACAAAGTGAAAAAGCCAAATAAATTGGATATCCGTATAGGAAACTACAAACCTTGGATAACATAAATTCAGAAGCTTTCATGCATGGACTCTGGAAACTACTTGCACCATGAGGTTTTTCAGAAATGGCTACTAAAGCATTTGATTGAACCGAATTATCATTCATATTTCTAGATTCAACATTGGGATGTCTTGGTCTCCGTCTTCCACCAGGAGAATTGGACTCAACTTGTGGCTGTCTTCTAGATTTGCTTGAATCCGGAGGCATTGGTGGACGACATCGTTCGATTTTTTTCTGTTGCAATCTGGGACTGATACTCTTCCCAGAGCCAACATTCTCATCTTTGGCCAATTGTTGTGATCTCCTTGAAGTCTGAGTGGTTTTCAGAGCCCTGTCATTCTTCATAATGCCTGATTTTACAGCATTGTCTCGTGTACTATGCTTAGAGCTCAGATCTTTAGCTGTTCTTGGTAAACCATCAACTGAAATTACCGATTTCTCCACAAGTTTAGTTGGTTTCATGATCACAATAGGCGACTCAATATGTCCAGTCCTCCTTTTAGCACTATGTGACTTTCGATGGTCTACCGATCTTGCCTCGTGTTTGGAATTCAAATATTTTTCCTTCTCAGAGGTGAAATCCAAACTCACAACTTCTTTTTCGGTTTGCAAGAATCCCTTAGACTGCATTGTTTCCAATATATTTTTAAGTGCTCTGAGGTCCTTAACAGATTGTGTGAATTCAAGATCCTTCAATCTCTTCTCTATCTCACTGTAAACAGAAGGAAATGTCGTTTCAGCCCTCGCAGGAGCTCGTTTATTTGGTTTTCGAGAACTCCTCCCTTCAATGTGTCTCCACGGCGCAGGCTCTATTGGAAATCGTGTCATAGGAGGTTTCATGGAAGAATCGGGACTTCTCCAGCGTGGGGACTTGCTCGATTGCTGAACAGAAATCGCAGCTTCTCTTTCTGAAATATTGCCAAAATCTTTATTTGAAACGGACATGTTATCATGGGACGAAATAGAATCGGGCAGTGTATCCAAACCCATCAGCTTTGCCACAACACTTGGAGGCCGTGCTTGCAGATTATCATGCAAACTCCGCATTGAACCAGACTTGCTGTCTAATGAAAGTCTGGGAAGATCTTTAAGCTTTAGGGGCTGTTTGGAAGCATCATATGAAAACCGAGGGGCATCTTTTGAGTGATAAGATGATGATCTCACAAGAGTTCTAGGCTCATTACGATGATACCAAGGCGCTTCTTCAGTGTTCGAGTCACTACGTCTCGTGACAGTATCAGCAGTTTTGGCTTTACCTGAAAAGCCCTGGATTTCCCTGTACATGGAATCCTTCACTAGATCGCGAAGATCGCGGCTTTGTTTGCTGAACTGAGGGGATAAACCCATTGAAGGAGTTTCAGGAAAAATAATTCTATCAAAGATTGCAGGTTCTAACTGCGTAGCTCTATTACAATCGAGAGACGAGAAAGAAGATGAAGGCGATAGAGAAGAGAAAGATGCCCTGGACGATTCTGTGGAGATTCTTTGTTTCTCTTGAACATTCTTGTGTGAATTGCACTTCTCCTACAATTGAAACATGGCAAAACTCAAAATTTCCATTGTTAATCTTCATTATTTGAGCATACATAAAACCTAAAAAACTCATATGAGCATACATAAAACCAGATAAGCAGGCAGCATATTTGAGGAGGTTATGAGCATATGAAAACTTGTATATCTGCTCAGAATTTATGATAATTGTACATTAGCAAAGACAAGAATGGAAACCACATCACTCAGTTTTACATAAAACAAGAAAATCCATTTCCCAACAGAAGCTTCAAATAAAAAAATGTTAGGGGTGTGCAATTCTCAATAGGAAGTTGAAGAATTACAAATTGACAGAAAAAATTGCACTTTCCCTCAGGATCTGACAGGAAGCTTTTCCACATAGTGATTCTTAATAAGAAAAGCAATAAGAAAGCATAGATACCGTTGAAGCAGATGATCTTAGGCTTGCCTCCCTTTCCAGAATATCACCTCCAAAGTCTGAAATTCCAACAACCAATTCAGATAACGTATATTCTTTCACAATAAAAAACAGAAGTAAATCAAGATTAATATACCCCTTTTGGAGGCGTGCCTAGCAGTACCACCAGCGGTTAGGAAATGGTGACGATCAAAGAGCTGAAAGATGCCATTCATACATCCTATTTGCTTCTCAAAATCTATGTTATCATCTGTCAAAGAATGCAACAGCTTTGCTGCCATCTTCACTCCCTTTCAACCAACCCCACCAATCTCTTAATAATTATTTCCAACAACTTTTCATAAAACCCAACTTCCAAAAAAACTAGATTTTTTTTCTTTTCTAAAACTAAATTATCCTTCCTCAGAATAAGCGATATACAAAGCCCCCAAAATCAGCAAAAAGATAACAAATACAGTTCTCCCAGTACCCATACATTCAATTGAGTAAATTACTCATCAAGATTCAAGATTTCTAACAGATATCCCAAGAATCACAATGCCATTTTTCTCCCCAATTTTTCAAGAAATCAAATTGGGCACTTTGTTTCAACACTCAAGCCAACAAACCCACATCCCAAAATCTAATCTTTTTAGTAAAAAAACAAGAAATTATAAAGATTGCTCGTTGGATTACAGCAAGAATGGGTATTTCAAGATCCAAAATCCCTTGATAGAATCTCAATCAACTGAAGACAACCCACGAAAGATTGGATGGTTAGTAGTTGAAAGGAAGCATGGGGCCATCAGCCATGTGTAAATCCAAGTATGATAAGGTAGTAAAAAGTTGGCAAAATCATTATTAAATGAAAGAAAATAATTAATGATATCCGAATGAGGAGGAAATGGAAAGAGGTGAGAGGCCATGTGGGATTGGAATATGGGTGAGCCCATTGTCATGTGCTTTTGTCAGGGATTATCATGGGAGCAAGGGATTATACCTCAGATGTTTCTTCATAGTTTTATCCTTGACCAGACAGGTTTATTTATGAGGAGGATGTCTTGTTTTTTTTTTTCCTTTTTCTTCTCTAAGTAAATGGAAAACTAATCATCCCAGTATTTGCAAAAAATGGGAATTAAAAAAAAAAAAAATTTACAGTGAAATATTAGTTCAAACAGGAAGAAAAAAAATTTATGGATTCTAAATGAATTAAACCATGCGAAAATAGGATTACGAGAGAATAAATGCATTGTTTTATTCATTCTGAAAACTGAACTCAGAAAAGGAGTTTATTCTCATATATACAACCTGTTTCGGAGATAACCATCTAAACTTATTAGTCAATACGACACAGTTTTGCTACAGCTAAAAAGGAATAGAAAGTTTCATACGCTTCTATTAGTGAAAATCGTTTTATGTTCATGTGTATTCTTCATCTCTGCATCACAAAATCTTCAAGTGTTTCTTTCCTTCGCTGATACTGTTCAGTGTGACACTAAGGAAAGCTCCTCGGCAGAATGAGGCCCCTCGCCGCCAGAACCAAGGAAGGTAGAGGAATGAGTGTCAATGAAAGGTACCCCCATGTCGGAGAATGTCGAGGAACGAACAATACATACCATCTCGTCCCTCGGAGTTGTGGGTGGCCTGCTCGCTTCGACCTCTTTGTCCAAGAGACGCCCAAAATTCTAGTTGAGGGCGATGGCGAATGTCCATATATGATGTCTGCCGGTGAATGTTGTGGCTGAATTCAATGACCTCTTTGAGAAACATGAAACTCTAAAGAAAAGTGAGGATAGCTTGCGGAAAAAGGTAGCTCTATTGAATTATGCATCTAGAGCAATAGATGAAATTCAGAGTTATCAAAGACCTGCAACTATAAAAGCTGGATTGGGATATAATCCAGGGGAAACCTCACAAGGTCATCTGAATGTTGCTTCTTCTAGTAGCACTAAGACTGTCTTTGTTAAACCGGCGGTTCGTACTGATCTTCTTATTGAAGAACAACCCCGAGTTTTAGACAAGGGTAAAGGACCTATGGTTTCAGAGAACCTGAAGGTTCAGGAAGGAAAGCCCAAACCTCAGGTAAAGGCTAGAAAATCTGAACACTCAGTAGAAAATCCTCAGGCCAGTACTTCGAAGCCTCAGGCTAAGAATACCAATCTGAAGAAATCTGCACTGAACCATCAGAGGAATCTTCAGAAGAGAAACACTCAGCCGAGAAATTCTCAACTGAAGAGACCAAGTCCTCAGATTACTTAAAGACCACAATTTCAGTACAGGCAACCTAAACCCCACTTGCCTAAGGGTAAAAGTTTCCTGAACCCAAGTCAGCAGAGAGATAGACCAGCTGCACCAAGGCCAAAGCATTGGAACAAGAGGCCTGAACCCAATAAGAACTCTAAGGCTGGCACTCATACACAGGGTACTGCCAAGGCACCTAGGGTGGTGAATGTGTATGTAGATGTTTATGGAAGACAAATCAGTCACTCTAAAGTAATTAGAATTGTGAGACAGATTTGGGTTCCAAAAGGTACAGCTAACCTGGTAGGACCCTACACCAAATGGGTACCTAAGGCCTGATCTATTTTTCAGGAGAAGGAAAAGGGCACTAAGCTGAATGAAGACAACATAGCCCTGATGAGTGGAAGTGAAATAGCTCCTGCTGCATGGTATCTGGACAGTGGATGTTCAAGGCACATGACAGGATACAAACAATTACTCACTGACTATGTTGAGAAGAAAGGCCCTCACATAACTTTTGTAGACAATTCCAAAGGACAAACTGAAGGATATGGAACTCTTAAAGTTGATTCTGTTCATATCCATGGTGTATCATATGTTTCTGGTTTAAAGCATAATTTGTTTTCTATCAGTCAATTATGTGATAAAGGATTCAGTGTTGAGTTCTCAAAGAACTTATGTTATGTGAAAGACAATGCTTCACAACAAATACTACTGACTGGTAATAGAAAAGGAAATGTGTATCTTGCTGATTGGAGATTGACTCATATGGATACATGTTTAGTAGCAAAAAGTTCTACTGACACCAGTTGGTTGTGGCACAAAAGACTGAATCACTTAAACTTTAAAACCCTGAACAAACTTGCAAGATTAGCACTTGTGAGGGGGTTACCAAATGAAGTGTTCAGTAAAGATCATGTATATCAGCTTGTCAGAAAGGAAAACAAATCAGAGCATCATTCAAAAGTAAATTAGAAGTTTCTACTGATAGAATACTTCAATTGTTACATATGGATCTTTTTTGGTCCAGTAACACCTGTGAGCATTAATGGCAAAAAATATACACTTGTAGTAGTTCATGAGTACTCTAGATACACATGGGTCATATTATTACTCACAAAGAAGGAGACTCAGACAAAACTGCCTGAATTACTGAAAAGACTCAGTATTGAAAAGAACCTGAGTGTGGTGAAAATCAGATCAGATAAAGGCACTAAGTTTATCAACCATATTATATCTGATTATTGTGCAGCAAATGGAATAGCTCATGAAACATCAGCTGCAAGGACCCCACAACAGAATGGTGTTGCTGAAAGAAGAAATAGGACACTGAAAGAAGCTGCAAGAACAATGATTGTTGAAGCTGACATTACTAAGAGATTTTGGGCTGAAGCAGTCAACACTGCATGCTATTCTCAGAACAGATCCATGTTGACAAAAGATCAAGGAAAAACACCTTATGAGCTGTGGAATGAAAGGAAACCTCTTGTTTTTTTCTTTCGTGTGTTTGGTTGTAAGTGTTTCATACACAATACGGCGATTGGGGTTTTGGCCATTGGATGGTGAAAACTATTTTGGCCATAACTTTTGACTCGGGTGTCCATTTTCCTATTATAATACTGTTTCGGAAACGTCTTGAAGTTATCTACATGTCTCATAGCTTCGTCGTCCCTCTAAAACTGTCCCACCGGATAGTATTATAATATTTTTCTCTATCGCAACCCTTGTGAGATGTTGTAATCGTTTTTCCCACCAGATAATATGTGTGGGTAGTATAGGCGTTTTTTTTTTCATAGATCACTGTAGTAGGGTTTTGCTTGTTCTTGTTGTAATTTTGATCGTAAGGATGAGCGATGTCGGATGGAGTATCTTGAAACGGCAATTGGGGACCAATGGATGATGAAAACTATTTTGGCCATAACTTTTGACTCGGGTGTCCGTTTTCCTATTATTATACTGTTTAGGAAATGTCTTGAAGTTATCTACATGTCTCACAGCTTCGACATCCCTCTAAAACTGTCCCACCGGATAGTATTATAATATTTTTCTTTATCGCAACCCTTGTTAGATGTTGTAATAGTTTTTCCCACCAGATAATATGTGTGGGTAGTATAGGCCTTTTTTTCATAAATCACTGTAATAGGGTTTTGCTTGTTCTTGGTTTAATTTTGATCGCAAGGATGAGCGATGTCGGATGGAGGATCTGGAAACGGCAATTGGGGTTTTGGCCATTGGATGGTGAAAACTGTTTTGGCCATAACTTTTGACTCGGGAGTCCATTTTCCTATTATAATACTGTTTCGGAAACAAATTGAAGTTATCTACATGTCTCACAGCTTCGTCGTCCCTCTAAAATTATCCCACCGTATAGTATTTTAATATTTTTCTCTATCGCAACCCTTGTGTGATGTTCTAATCGTTTTTCCCACCAGATAATATGTGTGGGTAGTATAGGCATTTTTTTTCATAGATCACTGTAGTAGGGTTTTGCTTCTTCTTGTTGTAATTTTGATCACAAGGATGAGCGATGTCAGATGGAGGATCTGTAAACGGCGATTGGGGTTTTGGCCATTGGATGGGGAAAACTGTTTTGGCCATAACTTTTGATTCGGGTATCGGTTTTCCTATTATAATACTGTTTCGGAAACGTCTTGAAGTTATCTATATGTCTCACAGTTTCGCCGTCCCCTTTAAAACTGTCCCACCGGATAGTATTATAATATTTTTCTCTATCGCAACCCTTGTGTGATGTTGTAATCACATTTCATAAACATCTTGAAGTTATCTACATGCCTCACAGCTTTGTCATCGCTCTAAAACTGTCACACCGGATAGTATTATAATATTTTTCTCTATCACAACACTTGTGTGATGTTGTAATCATTTTTCCCACCAGATAATATCTATGGGTAGTATACGCATTTTTTTATAGATCACTGTAGTAGGGTTTTGCTTGTTCTTTATGTAATTTTGATCGCAAGGATGAGCGATGTCGGATGGAGGATCTTGAAACGGCGATTGGGGGTTTGGCCATTGGATGGTGAATACTGTTTTGACCATAACTTTTGATTCGGGTATCCGTTTTCCTATTATAATACTGTTTCGGAAACGTCTTGAAGTTATCTATATGTCTCACAGTTTAACCGTCCCCTATAAAACTGTCCCACATGATAGAATTATAATATTTTTCTCTATCGCAACTCTTGTGTGATGTTGTAATCGCATTTCCCACCAGATAATATGTGTGGGTATTATAGGCATTTTTTCATAGATCACTGTAGTAGGGTTTTGCTTGTTCTTGATGTAATTTTGATCGCAAGGATGAGCGATGTCGGATGGAGTATCTGGAAACGGCGATTGGGGTTTTGGCCATTGGATGGTGAAAACTGTTTTGGCCATAACTTTTGACTCGGGTGTCCGTTTTCCTATTATAATACTGTTTCGAAAATGTCTTGAAGTTATCTACATGTCTCACAGCTTCGTCGTCCCTCTAAAACTATCCCACCAGATAGTATTATAATATTTTTCTCAATCGCAACCCTTGTGTGATGTTGTAATCGTTTTTCCCACCAGATAATATGTGTGGGTAGTATAGGCGTTTTGTTTTTCTTAGATAACTGAAGTAGGGTTTTACTTGTTCTTGTTGTAATTTTGATCGCAAGGATGAGAGGTGTCGGATGGAGGATCTGGAAACCGCGATTGGGGTCTTGGACATTGGATGGAGAAAACTGTTTTGGCCAAAACATTTTACTCGGGTGTCCATTTTCCTATTATTATACTGTTTTGGAAACGTCTTGAAGTTATCTACATGTCTCACAGCTTCGTCGTTCCTCTAAAACTGTCCCACCGGATACTTTTATAATATTTTTCTCTATCACAACCCTTGTGTAATGTTGTAATCGTTTTTCCCACTAGATAATATGTGTGGGTAGTATAGGCGTTTTTTTTAATCATAGATCACTGTAGTACGGTTTTGCTTTTTCTTGTTGTAATTTTGATCGCAAGAATGAGCGATATCAGATGGTGAAAACTATTTTGGATATAACTTTTGATTCGGGTGTCCATTTTCCTATTATAATACTGTTTCGGAAACATCTTGAAGTTATCTACATGTCTCATAGCTTCGCCATCCCTCTAAAACTGTCCCACCGGATAGTATTTTAATATTTATCTCTATCGCAACCCTTGTGTGATGTTGTAATCGTTTTTCCTACAAGATAATATGTGTGGGTAGTATAGGCGCATTTTTTTTCATAAATCACTTTAATAGGGTTTTGCTTGTTCTTGGTTTAATTTTGATCGCAAGGATGACCGATGTCAGATGGAGGATCTGGAAACGGCGATTGGAGTTTGGCCATTGGATGGTGAAAACTGTATTGGCCATAACTTTTGACTCGGGTGTCCGTTTTCCAATTATAATACTGTTTCAGAAACAAATTGAAGTTATCTACATGTCTCACAGCTTCGTCGTCGCTCTAAAACTGTCCCACCGGATAGTATTATAATATTTTTCTCTATCGCAACCCTTGTTTGATGTTGTAATCATTTTTCCCACCAGATAATATGTGTGGGTAGTATAGGCATTTTTTTCCATAGATCACTGTAGTAGGGTTTTGCTTGTTCTTGTTGTAATTTTGATCGAAAGGATGAGCGATGTCGGATGGAGGATCTGGAAACGGTGATTGGGGATTTGGCCATTGGATGGGAAAAACTGTTTTGGCCATAACTTTTGAATCGGGTGTCCGTTTTCCTATTATAATATTGTTTCGGAAACGTCTTGAAGTTATCTACATGTATCACAGCTTTGCCATCCCTCTAAAACTGTCCTACCGGATAGTATTATAATATTTTTATTTATCGCAACCCTTGTTAGATGTTGTAATCGTTTTTCCCACTAGATAATATGTGTGGGTAATATATGCCTTTTTTTTCATAAATCATTGTAATAGGGTTTTGCTTGTTCTTGGTTTAATTCTGATCGCAAGGATGAGAGACATCGGATGGAGGATCTGGAAACGGCGATTGGAGTTTTGGCCATTGGATGGTGAAAACTGTTTTGGCCATAACTTTTGACTCGGGTGTTCGTTTTCCTATGATAATACTGTTTCGGAAACAAATTGAAGTTATCTACATGTGTCACAGCTTCGTCGTCCCTCTACAATTGTCCCACCGGATAGTATTATAACATTTTTCTCTATCGCAACCCTTGTGTGATGTTGTAATCGTTTTTCCCACCAGATAATATGTGTGGGTAGTATATGCATTTTTTTTTTCATAGATCAATGTAGTAGGGGTTTGCTTGTTCTTATTGTAATTTTTTCACAAGGATGAGCGATGTCGGATGGAGGATCTAGAAACGGCGATTTGGGTTTTGGCCATTGGATGGGGAAAACTGTTTTGGCAATAAGTTTTGACTCGGGTGTCCATTTTCGAATTATAATGTTGTTTCGGAAACATCTTGAAGTTATCTACATGTCTCACAGCTTTGCTGTCGCTCTAAAACTGTCCCACAGGATAGTATTATAATATTTTTCTCTATCGCAACACTTGTGTGATGTTGTAATCATTTTTCCCACCAGATAATATGTGTGGGTAGTAGTTATTTTTTTTATAGATCACTGTAGTAGGGTTTTGCTTGTTCTTGTTGTAATTTTGATCGCAAGGATGAGCGATGTCGGATGGAAGATCTGGAAACGGCGATTGGGGTTTTGACCATTGGATGGTGAAAACAGTTTTGGCCATAACTTTTGATTCGGGTGTCCATTTTCCTATTATAATACTGTTTCAGAAACGTCTTGAAGTTATCTATATGCCTCACAGCTTCGTCGTTCCTCTAAAACTGTCCCACCGGATAGTTTTATATTATTTTTCTCTATCGCAACCCTTGTGTAATGTTGTAATCATTTTTCCCACCAGATAATATGTGTGGGTAGTATAGGCATTTTTTCTAATCATAGATCACTGTAGTAGGGATTTGCTTTTTTTTGTTGTAATTTTGATCGCAAGAATGAGCGATGTCAGATGGAGGATCTGGAAACGGCTATTGGGGTTTTGGCCATTGGATGGTGAAAACTATTTTGGATATAACTTTTGACTCGGGTGTCCATTTTCCTATTATAATACTGTTTCGGAAACGTCTTGAAGTTATCTACATGTCTCATAGCTTCGCCATCCCTCTAAAACTGTCCCACCGGATAGTATTATAGTATTTATCTCTATCGCAACCCTTGTGTGATGTTGTAATCGTTTTTCTTACCAGATAATATGTGTGGGTTGGCGCATTTTTTTTCATAAATCACTTTAATAGGGTTTTGCTTGTTCTTGGTTTAATTTTGATCGCAAGGATGACCGATGTCGGATGGAGGATCTGGAAACGGCGATTGGGGTTTTGGCCATTGGATGGTGTAAACTATTTTGGACAAACTTTTGACTCGGGTATCCATTTTCCTATTATAATACTATTTCGGAAAAGTCTTAGAGTTATCCACATGTCTCACAACGTCACCGTCGCTCTAAAACTTTCCCACCGGATAGTATTATAATATTTTTCTCAATCGCAACTCTTGTGTGATGTTGTAAACGTTTTTCCCACCAGATAATATGTGTGGGTAGTATAGACATTTTTTTTATAGATCACTATTGTAGGGTTTTGCTTGTTCTTGTTGTAATTTTGATCACAAGGATGAGCGATGTCGGATGGAGGATCTGGAAACGGCGATTGGGGTTTTGGCCATTAGATGGTGAAAACTTTTTTGGCCATAACTTTTGACTCTGGTGTCCGTTTTCCTATTATTATACTGTTTCGGAAATGTCTTGAAGTTATCTACATGTCTCCCTGCTTCGCCGTCCCTCTAACACTATCCCACTGGATAATATTATAATATTTTTCTCTATCGCAACCCTTGTGTGATGTTGTAATCGTTTTTCCCAGTAGTTAATATATGTGGGTAGTACATGTATTTTTTTCATAGATCATTGTAGTAGGGTTTTGCTTGTTCTTGTTGTAATTGATCGCAAGGATGAGCGATGCCAGATGGAAGATCTGGAAACGACGATTGGGGTTTTGGCCATTGGATGGTAAAAACACTTTTGGCCATAACTTTTGATTCGGGTATCCATTTTCCTATTATAATACTGTTTCGAAAACGTCTTGAAGTTATCTATATGTCTCACACTTTTGACGTCCCTCTAAAATTGTCCCACGAGATAGTATTATAATATTTTTCTCTATCGCAACCCTTGTGAGATGTTGTAATCGTTTTTCCCACCAGATAATATGTGTGGGTAGTATAGGCATTTTTTTTATAGATCACTCTAGTAGGGTTTTGCTTGTTCTTGTTGTAATTTTGTTCGCAAGGATGAGCGATGTCGGATGGAGGATCTGGAAACGGCGATTGGGGTTTTGGCCATTGGATGGTGAAAACTGTTTTGGCCATAAATTTTGACTCGGGTGTCCATTTTCATATTACAATACTGTTTCGGAAACAAAATCTACAAGGGTCACAGCTTCGCCGTCCCTCTAAAATTTTCCAACAGGATAGTATTATAACATTTTTCTCTATCGCAACCCTTGTGTGATGTTGTAATTATTTTTCCCACCATATAATATGTGTGGGTAGTATAGGCATTTTTTTTTCATAGATCACTGTAGTAGGGTTTTGCTTGTTCTTGTTGTAATTTTAATCGCAAGGATGAGCGACTTCGGATGGAGGATATGGAAACGGTGATTGGGGTTTAGGCCATTGGATGGTGAAAACAGTTTTTGGCTTAATTTTTTATTCGGGTATCCGTTTTCCTATTATAATACTGTTTCGGAAACGTCTTGAAGTTATCTATATGTCTTACAGTTTCGCCGTCCCCTTTAAATCTATCCCACCGGATAGTATTATACTATTTTTCTCTATCGCAACCCTTGTGTGATGTTGTAATCATTTTTCCCACCAGATAATATGTGTGAGTATTATAGGCATTTTTTTTCATAGATCATTGTAGTAGGGTTTTGCTTATTCTTGTTGTAATTTTGATCGCAAGAATGAGCGATGTCGGAAAGAGTGTCTAGAAACTGCGATTGGGGTTTTAGCCATTGGATGATGAAAACTATTTTCGCCATAATTTTTTGACTCGGGTGTCCGTTTTCCTGTTATAATACTGTTTCGAAAACATCTTGAAGTTATCTACATGTCTCACAGCTTCGCCGTCCCTCTAAAACTGTCCCACCGGATAGTATTATAATATTTTTCTCAATCACAACCCTTGTGTGATGTTGTAATCGTTTTTCCCACCAAATAATATGTGTGGGTAGTATAGGCGTTTTGTTTTTCATAGTTAACTGAAGTAGGGTTTTGCTTGTTCTTGTTGTAATTTTGATCGCAAGGATGAGAGATGTCGGATGGAGGATCTGGAAACGACGATTGGGGTTTAGGCCATTGGATGTTGAAAACAGTTTTGGCCATAACTTTTGACTCGGGTATCTGTTTTCCTATTATAATACTGTTTGGGAAACGTCTTGAAGTTATTTATATGTCTCACAGCTTCGCCGTCCCTCTAAAACTGTCCCACCGAATAGTATTATAATATTTTCTCTATCGCAACCCTTGTGTGATGTTGTAATCGTTTTTCCCACCAGAAAATATGTGTGGGTAGTATAGGCATTTTTTTCATAGATCACTGTAGTAGGGTTTTGCTTGTTCTTGTTGTAATTTTGATCGCAAGGATGAGCGATGTCGGATGGAGTTTCTGGAAACGGCGATTGGGGTTTTGGCCATTGGATGGTGAAAACTGTTTTGGCCATAACTTTTGACTCGGGTGTCCGTTTTCCTATTATAATATTGTTTCTAAAACGTCTTGAATTTATCTATATGTCTCACAGCTTCGCTGTCCCTCTAAAATTGTCCCACCGGATTGTATTTTAATATTTTTCTCTATCGCAATCCATGTGTGATGTTGTAATCGTTTTTCCCACCAGACAATATGTGTGGGTAGTATAGGCGCATTTTTTTTTCATAAATCACTTTAATAGGGTTTTGCTTGTTCTTGGTTTAATTTTGATCGCAAGATGACCGATGTCGGATGGAGGAAAACTGTATTGACCATTGGATGGTGAAAACTGTATTAGCCATAACTTTTGACTCGGGTGTCCATTTTCCTATTATAATACTATTTCGGAAATAAATTGAAGTTATCTACATCTCTCACAGCTTCGTCGTTCCTCTAAAATTGTCCCACCATATATTATTATAACGTTTTTCTCTATCGCAACTCTTGTATGATGTTGTAATCGTTTTTACCACCAGATAATATGTGTGGGTAGTATAGGCGTTTTTTTTTCATAGATCATTGTAGTAGGGTTTGGCTTGTTCTTGTTGTAATTTTGATCACAAGGATGAGCGATGTCGGATGGAGGATCTGGAAACGACGATTGGGGTTTTGGCCATTGGATGGTGAAAACTGTTTTGGCCATAAGTTTTGACTCGGGTGTTTGTTTTCCGATTATAATACTGTTTCGGAAATATCTTGAAGTTATCTACATGTCTCACAGCTTCGCCGTTGCTCTAAAACTGTTCCACCGGATATTATTATAATATTTTTCTCAATCGCAACCCTTGTGTGATGTTGTAATCGTTTTTCCCACCAGATAATATGTGTGGGTAGTATATGCATTTTTTTATAGATCATTGTAGTAGGATTTTGCTTTTTCTTATCGTAATTTTGATCGCAAGGTTGAGACATGTTGGATGGAGGATCTTGAAACGACGATTGGGGTTTTGGCTAATGGATTGTGAAAACTGTTTTGGCCATAACTTTTGACTCGGGTGTCCGTTTTCCTATTATTTTACTGTTTCGGAAATGTTTTGAAGTTATCTACATGTCTCACTGCTTCGTCGTCCCTCTAACACTACCCCACTGGATAATATTATAATATTTTTCTCTATCGCAACCCTTGTGTGATGTTTGTAATCGTTTTTCCCAGTAGTTAATATGTGTGGGTAGTACATGCATTTTTTTTCATAGATCACTGTAGTAGGGTTTTGCTTGTTCTTGTTGTAATTTTGATCGCAAGGATGAGCGATGTCGGATGGAGTTTCTGGAAACGGCGATTGGGGTTTTGGCCATTGGATGGTGAAAACTGTTTTGGCCATAACTTTTGACTCGGGTGTCCGTTTTCCTTTTATAATATTGTTTCTAAAACGTCTTGAAGTTATCTACATGTCTCATAGCTTCGCTGTCCCTCTAAAATTGTCCCACCAGATTGTATTTTAATATTTTTCTCTATCGCAATCCATGTGTGATGTTGTAATCGTTTTTCCCACCAGACAATATGTGTGAGTAGTATAGGCGCATTTTTTTTTCATAAATCACTTTAATATGGTTTTGCTTGTTCTTGGTTTAATTTTTATCACAAGATGACCGATATCGGATGGAGGAAAACTGTATTGGCCATTGGATGGTGAAAACTGTATTGGCCATAACTTTTGACTCGGGTGTCCGTTTTCCTATTATAATACTATTTCGGAAATAAATTGAAGTTATCTACATCTCTCACAGCTTCGTCGTTCCTCTAAAATTGTCCCACCGTATAGTATTATAACTGTTGGGAAATGAATTTAATAAAAAGGATTTTGATTAGATCCCAAAACCCCTGAGTATGACATGTTCAGGATAATCTTGATAGATGAGTCAGGATTCAGTTTTAGAGTGTTCAGGATATTATCTGCACCATGTATAGTCGGCAGATATAGAACAAAGTTAGAAATCAAGACTCAAGAAGAAATCAAGATATCAAGACTCAAAAGAGGGACATCGAGAATCAAGACTCAGAGAACCTAAAGACTCAGAGAAACTGAAGACTCAGAGAACCTGAAGACTCAGAGAACCTGAAGACTCAGAGAACTCAAGACTCGAGAGAACATCAAGACTCAAGAATGTACTGAATGCTCAGTATATCCTGAATGTTCCAAGGCACTGAAGCTGAGGAATATAGCCGTTGGAATCCAGCTAACGTGGACCAACGAGAGGAAGACAACCAGCCTGAAAAAGCTGCAGAACTTACGAAGAATAGTATGGATTTGAATGTGATTCTCTCCAACGATAACATTCAAATCCACACTATAAATACAAGTTCTTCCTTCATTATCAGTGGTGGAGTGAGTGTGGATACATGAAGATCATGCACAAAATGCTACAAAGCCAAAGAGCGTTATAGTCAAAGCATTCCCACCCTAGAACACAAGTCTATAGATATACAAATATATTCAAAGAGTGTTCTAGAACCCAACCTAAGCAACCCACGATGTATCATAAGCTTAGAGAGATTTTCCCAACCTTAGCATTGAGGCTAAACCATTGTAAGGGAAAATCTCACCAAAGTTGGAGACAACACCAAACCCAAACCCAGTGGTGAAGTGAGGTAGTTGTTAGGCAAACCCGAGTGAGGGTGATAAGTCCCGTTGGAGTGTGAACTCGTTAAACATCTGTAGGCAAACCCGAGTGAGGGTGATAAGTCCCAAAGGAGTGTGAACTCGTTAAACATCTAAGAGTTTGAGTTAGTAAACTACGGAGGTAGTCAGAAAGCTCAGGGTCGGGTTGAGTAAGTAAACTACGTGGAGTAGTCAGAAAACTCAGGGCCGAGTTGAGTAAGTAAACTACGAGGTAGTCAGAAAGCTCAGAAGTTGATAGTGAATTTCTCTGAAGAGTCAGGGAGAGTGGATGTAGGACTGGTTGTCCGAACCACTATATATTGCTGTGTTGTTTACTGCTTTATGTTTATACTTGTCATATGCATCTAGTTATAAGCAAACCACAACACATGAGCTTAAGTGAAAAAAAAAAAAAATTGAAATACTCTTTTCTCTCCCCTGTTTTATATGCACCGAAATCAAACATTTTGCTTCCGCACGCGCAAAATAGGTTTACCCACCGGGACCAACAAGTGGTATCAGAGCAGGTGCTCAAAAGATTACTTCTTCAATGTAATCGCCTGAGCAGATCTATTTTTAAAACCTGTCTCTGATCTGATACCAACAAGTGGTATCAAGGAAACAGAAAGTTTTACACAACAATGGAATAATAGAACTTTTCATTGATAAAGACCCGAAGGTCAGGTTACATTACAAGTTACAAATACAAGAGAACCTGGAGGTCAATACATAACTCTAAACCCTAAACCCTCAAGCCATAACCCTAAACCTTCATCCAAACCCAAACCCGATCTACAGGGTAGTGATTAAGAGGAGAAAAGAGAGAGTTTTTAAGATCTCATGCTCTCATTTTTCCCACTTAACAGGATGAGGGAGGCTTGAAAGGTAATCCTATGCCACAAACTGATGGACTCTCCAATGAAGTGAGAGCGGCATTAATAGGATTTTTAAGCCAGGAGCCCCAAGAAGGAGTAAGTGGGCTCTCCAGCTGTTAAATGGTGAGTTTGATATAGGATGATCAGCTGTTGTCTGATCAAGTTCGCATATCAAACTCACGTTCATTTTCAGACTAAGTCTGTTAATGGTAGTCACGTCATAACGATAGACACACAAGGTGCATACGGTTAGGAGAAGTGTCTTCTCAGTTGCAACAGCAGAACCGCCGCCATGGTGGAAGAGAAGCTTTGCAACGATCGTATGTGAAATCATTGACGATGACGAAAGCAGCAATAAGGGATGAAAAAGGTTGATTTGAGAAGATGAAATCATGGAAAAAGGGGTAAAAGCGTTTGCCGGAAATCTCACCGGAAACAAGGGTTCACCAGGATACATGATTCTACAAAGAAGATTATGTATGGTGAAATGAGTTATGTCGTGTAAAACATTGGTCCAATTTATAGAGGCCAAGCAAGGGTGCAGATGCAAATTTGAATTCTCAAAGCCTTTTTAAAAAAGAAAAAAAAATAAAAAATTTGCATCACAAGGACAGCGTGTAGAAATCACGCGACCGATAATTGGAAAAAGTTACGGCGGATTGACATATCGAGAGTGTCAGACGATATCTACGCATGTCAAATCGCACCAACTTAGGGAATAGAAGCTACTATTCTAGACTAAGTTTTGGCAGTAACACTTTCCAAGAATTTAGCTTAATCTGAGGAGAATCAGATTAAGTCAACAAAAATCTGATTACATACAAAGCTGATCAAATGAAGAAAATCAGCTGAGCTTGAAAGCTTCACCAAATCAGATATATCGGTCTATATCAGTTGAAAGGGGGAACTTCAACTTGAGGGGGAACTCACGGAATCAAAAGTAAATGGTCAAAGATCAGACGCGGCTGCAGACAAGACTGATCGAGATCAAATGAGTTAGTTGAGTTCAAATGATGAGCTGTGCAATAAACCAGAAGTGAAGAAAAGCTAAAGCCAGCAAATCAGAAGAGAAGGTTGCAGATCAGAAGATGAGCAAAAGAAGACTGATCGATATCAGACGTGATCAAGATCAGATATGATAAATCTGATATGCTAACCTGATATAATGACCTAATGCTATGTTGATCTAAAGATGTGTTGATTTGATTAGTCAAGCTAATCAGATCAGGCAAAGAAGAAATCAGATAGCTTGGGTAAAGTGATCTCGAGACTCGAAGAAGTAAAGTAAAATCGAGACTCAAGATAGGTCAAAAGACCTGAGGGTCAAGATGTCAAGTCGAAGAAATCGAACTCACCAAGATGATCACAAGATATCGATCGGATAAGGTCCGTGAAAAGAAGAGGAATGAGGAGTCGAAAGCGTAAGATGTAAGATCAAGACCAAGATCAAGACTTGTAATTCTTTATGTTTTTTTTGTCTTTATTTCTTTGATAAAAGTTCATTGTAATCTGTAAACTGATAACATACGATCAATGAAACCTTTATCTATATGCTCAAAGATAATACCTCATTATCTTTTTTTTTACATGTCTTTTATGTTGATATGTCTGATTGAATGTCTCTAATCTGATTATATGCTCATATATAAGGGAAACTATATGATGCTATGAGAAATTGCATAAGTATTTAGTAATGATCTATTTAGAAAAGATTCATTACTGAAGATATCTGTTGAATGATTTAAATTGATTGGAGATTTACCATTCTTGTAATAGGAAAAACTGAAACCTGAGTATAGGTTATATGTTTGTAACAAGATAGGTTTTGGCATCATCAAAAAGGGGGAAATTGTTGGGAAATGAATTTAATAAAAAGGATTTTGATTAGATCCCAAAACCCCTGAGTATGACATGTTCAGGATAATCTTGATAGATGAGTCAGGATTCAGTTTTAGAGTGTTCAGGATATTATCTGCACCATGTATAGTCGGCAGATATAGAAGAAAGTTAGAAATCAAGACTCGAAGAAACCGAAGATATCAAGACTCAATGAGAGGACTCGAGAATCAAGACTCGAGAGAACTCAAGACTCGAGAGAATTTGAAGACTCGAGAGAACTCAAGACTCAGAGAACTCAAAGACTCGAGAGAACACGAAGACTTCGAGAGAAACATCAAGACTCAAAAGAATGTAATTGAATGCTCAAGATATCCTGAATGTTCCAAGGCAATCAATTTGAGGAATATAGCCGTTGGAATCCGGTGGCGTGGACCAACGAGAGGAAGACAACCCGACTGAAAAAAAAGCTGCAGAACTTACGAAGAATAGTATGGATTTGAATGTGATTCTCTCCAACGGTAACATTCAAATCCACACTATAAATACAAGTTCTTCCTTCATTATCAGTGGTGGAGTGAGTGTGGATACATGAAGATCATGCACAAAATGCTACAAAGCCAAAGAGCGTTATAGTCAAAGCATTCCCACCCTAGAACACAAGTCTGTAGATATACAAATATATTTAAAGAGTGTTCTAGAACCCAACCTAAGCAACCCACGATGTATCATAAGCTTAGAGAGATTTTCCCAACATTAGCATTGAGGCTAAACCATTGTAAGGGAAAATCTCACCAAAGTTGGAGACAACACCAAACCCAAACCCAGTGGTGAAGTGAGGTAGTTGTTAGGCAAACCCGAGTGAGGGTGATAAGTCCCGTTGGAGTGTGAACTTGTTAAACATCTGTAGGCAAACCCGAGTGAGGGTGATAAGTCCCGAAGGAGTGTGAACTCGTTAAACATCTAAGAGTTTGAGTTAGTAAACTACGGAGGTAGTCAGAAAGCTCAGGGTCGAGTTGAGTAAGTAAACTACGTGGAGTAGTCAGAAAACTCAGGGCCGAGTTGAGTAAGTAAACTACGAGGAGTAGTCAGAAAACTCAGGGCCGAGTTGAGTAAGTAAACTACGAGGTAGTCAGAAAGCTCAGAAGTTGATAGTGAATTTCTCTGAAGAGTCAGGGAGAGTGGATGTAGGACTGGTTGTCCGAACCACTATATATTGTTGTGTTGTTTACTGCTTTATGTTTATACTTGTCATATGCATCTAGTTATAAGCAAACCACAACACATGAGCTTAAGTGAAAAAAAAAATAAAAATTGAAATACTCTGTTCTCTCCCCTGTTTTATATGCACCGAAAACAACAATAACGTTTTTCTCTATCGCAACTCTTGTATGATGTTGTAATTGTTTTTACCACCAGATAATATGTGTGGGTTGTATAGGCATTTTTTTTTCATAGATCACTGTAGTAGGGTTTGGCTTGTTCTTGTTGTAATTTTGATCACAAGGATGAGCGATGTCGGATGGAGGATCTGGAAACGACGATTGGGGTTTTGGCCATTGGATGGTGAAAACTGTTTTGGCCATAAGTTTTGACTCGGGTGTTTGTTTTCCGATTATAATACTGTTTCGGAAATATCTTGAAGTTATCTACATGTCTCACATCTTCACCGTCGATCTAAAACTGTTCCACCGGATAATATTATAATATTTTTCTCAATCGCAACCCTTGTGTGATGTTGTAATCGTTTTTCCCACCAGATAATATGTGTGGGTAGTATATGCATTTTTTTATAGATCATTGTAGTAGGATTTTGCTTGTTCTTATCGTAATTTTGATCGCAAGGTTGAGACATGTTGGATGGAGGATCTTGAAACGACGATTGGGGTTTTGGCTAATGGATTGTGAAAACTGTTTTGGCCATAACTTTTTTTTCGGTGTCCGATTTTTTCCTATTATTTTCTTGTTTTAGGAGATGTTTTGAAGTTATCTACATGTCTCATCGCTTGTAATCCCTCTAACACTACCCCACTGGATAATATTATAATATTTTTCTCTATCGCAACCCTTGTGTGATGTTTGTAATCGTTTTTCCCAGTAGTTAATATGTGTGGGTAATACATGCATTTTTTTTTCATAGATCATTGTAGTAGGGTTTTGCTTGTTCATGTTGTAATTTTGATCGCAAGGATGAGCGATGTCGGATGGAAGATCTGGAAACGGCGATTGGGGTTTTAGCCATTGGATGATGAAACAGTTTTGGCCATAACTTTTGATTCGGGTGTCCGTTTTCCTATTATAATACTATTTTGGAAACGTCTTGAAGTTATCTATATGTCTCACAGTTTCGCCGTACCTCTAAAATTGTCCCACCGGATAGTATTATAATATTTTTCTCTATCGCAACACTTGTGTGATGTTGTAATCATTTTTCCCACCAGATAATATGTGTGAGTAGTATAGACATTTTTTTTATAGATCACTGTAGTAGGGTTTTGCTTGTTCTTGTTGTAATTTTGATCGCAAGGATGAGCGATGTCGGATGGAAGATCTGGAAACGGCGATTGGGGTTTTGACCATTGGATGGTGAAAACGGTTTTGGCCATAACTTTTGATTCGGGTGTCAGTTTTCCTATTATAATACTGTTTCAGAAACGTCTTGAAGTTATCTATATGCCTTACAACTTCATCGTTCCTCTAAAACTGTCCCACCGGATAGTTTTATAATATTTTTCTCTATCGCAACCCTTGTGTAATGATGTAATCGTTTTTCCCACCAGATAATATGTGTGGGTAGTATAGGCGTTTTTTTTAATCATAGATCACTGTAGTAGGGTTTTGCTTTTTCTTGTTGTAATTTTGATAGCAAGAATGAGCGATGTCAGATGCAGGATCTGGAAACGGTTATTGAGGTTTTGGCCATTGGATGGTGAAAACTATTTTGGATATAACTTTTGACTCGGGTGTCCATTTTCCTATTATAATACTGTTTCGGAAACGTCTTGAAGTTATCTACATGTCTCATAGCTTCGCCATCCCTCTAAAACTGTCCCACCGGATAGTATTATAATATTTATCTCTATCGCAACCCTTGTGTGACGTTGTAATCGTTTTTCCTACCAGATAATATGTGTGGGTTGGCGCATTTTTTTTCATAAATCACTTTAATAGGGTTTTGCTTGTTCTTGGTTTAATTTTGATCACAAGGATGACCGATGTCGGATGGAGGATCTGGAAACGGCAATTGGAGTTTTGGCCATTGGATGGTGAAAACTATTTTGGACAAACTTTTGACTCGGGTATCCATTTTCCAATTATAATACTGTTTCGGAAAAGTCTTAAAGTTATCCACATGTCTCACAGCGTCGTCGTCACTCTAAAACTTTCCCACCGAATAGTATTATAATATTTTTCTCAATCGCAACTCTTGTGTGATGTTGTAAGCGTTTTTCCCACTAGATAATATGTGTGAGTAGTATAGACATTTATTTTATAGATCACTGTTGTAGGGTTTTGCTTATTCTTGTTGTAATTTTGATCACAAGGATGAGCGATGTCGGATGGAGGATCTGAAAACGGCGATTGGGGTTTTGGCCATTAGTTGGTGAAAACTGTTTTAGCCATAACTTTTAACTCTGGTGTCCGTTTTCCTATTATTATACTGTTTCGGAAATGTCTTGAAGTTTATCTACATGTCTCCCTGCTTCGCCGTCCCTCTAACACTATCCCACTGGATAATATTATAATATTTTTCTCTATCGCAACCCTTGTTTGATGTTGTAATCGTTTTTCCCAGTAGTTATTATATGTGGGTAGTACATGCATTTTTTTTTCATAGATCATTGTAGTAGGGTTTTACTTGTTCTTGTTGTAATTTTGATCGCAAGGATGAGCGATGCCAGATGGAAGATCTGAAAACGGCGATTGGGGTTTTGGCCATTGGATGGTAAAAACACTTTTGGCCATAACTTTTGATTCGGGTGTCCATTTTCCTATTATAATACTGTTTCAGAAACGTCTTGAAGTTATCTATATGTCTCACATTTTTGAAGTCCCTCTAAAATTGTCCCACGAGATAGTATTATAATATTTTTCTCTATCGCAACCCTTGTGAGATGTTGTAATCGTTTTTCCCACCAGATAATATGTGTGGGTAGTATAGGAGTTTTTTTTAGATCACTGTAGTAGGGTTTTGCTTGTTCTTGTTGTAATTTTGAACGCAAGGATGAGCGATGTCGGATGGAGGATCTGGAAACGGCGATTGGGGTTTTGGCCATTGGATGGAGAAAAATGTTTTGGCCATAACTTTTGACTCGGGTGTCCATTTTCATATTATAATACTATTTCGAAAACAAAATCTACATGTGTCACAGCTTCGCCGTCACTCTAAAATTTTCCAACAGGATAGTATTATAACATTTTTCTCTATCGCAACCCTTGTGTGATGTTGTAATTATTTTTCCCACCAGATAGTATTATAATATTTTTATCTATCGCAACCCTTGTGTGATGTTGTAATCATTTTTCCCACCAGATAAATGTGTGGGTAGTATAGGCATTTTTTTTCATTGATCACTGTAGTAGGGTTTTGCTTGTTCTTGTTGTAATTTTGATCGCAAGGATGAGCGACGTCAGATGGAGGATATGGAAACGGCCATTGGATGGTGAAAACAGTTTTGGCCATAACTTTTGATTCGGGTATCTGTTTTCCTATTATAATACTGTTTCGAAAACGTCTTGAAGTTATCTATATGTCTTACAGTTTCGCCGTCCCCTTTAAATCTATCCCACCGGATATTATTATACTATTTTTCTCTATCGCAACCCTTGTGTGATGTTGTAATTGTTTTTCCCACCGGATAGTATGTGTGCGTATTATTGACATTTTTTTTTCATAGATCACTGTAGTAGGGTTTTGCTTATTCTTGTTGTAATTTTGATCGCAAGGATGAGCGATGTCGGAAGGAGTATCTGGAAACGGCGATTGGGGTTTTAGCCATTGGATGGTGAAAACTGTTTTGGCCATAATTTTTTAACTTAGGTGTCCGTTTTCCTAATATAATACTGTTTCGAAAACATCTTGAAGTTATCTACATGTCTCACAGCTTCGCCGTCCCTCTAAAACTGTCCCACCGGATAGTATTATAATATTTTTCTCAATCACAACCATTGTGTGATGTTGTAATCGTTTTTCCCACCAGATAATATGTGTGGGTAGTATAGGCGTTTTGTTTTTCATAGATAACTGAAGTAGGGTTTTGCTTGTTCTTGTTGTAATTTTGATCGCAAGGATGAGAGATGTCGGATGGAGGATCTGGAAACGGCGATTGGGGTTTAGGCCATTGGATGTTGAAAACAGTTTTGGCCATAACTTTTGACTCGGGTATCCATTTTCCTATTATAATACTGTTTGGGAAACGTCTTGAAGTTATTTATATGTCTCACAGCTTCGCCGTCCCTCTAAAACTGTACCACCGGATAGTATTATAATATTTTCTCTATCGCAACCCTTGTGTGATGTTGTAATCATTTTTCCCACCAGAAAATATGTGTGGGTAGTATAGGCATTTTTTTCATAGATCACTGTAGTAGGGTTTTGCTTGTTCTTGTTGTAATTTTGATTGCAAGGATGAGCGATGTCGGATGGAGGATCTGGAAACGGCGATTAGGGTTTTGGCCATTGGATGGTGAAAACTCTTTTGGACATTGGATGGTGAAAACTATTTTGGCCATAACTTTTGACTCGGGTGTCCGTTTTCCTATTATAATATTGTTTCTAAAACGTCTTGAAGTTATCTACATGTCTCACAGCTTCGCTGTCCCTCAAAAATTGTCTCATCGGATTGTATTTTAATATTTTTCTCTATCGCAATCCATGTGTGATGTTGTAATCGTTTTTCACACCAGACAATATGTGTGGGTAGTATAGGCGCATTTTTTTTTCATAAATCACTTTAATAGGGTTTTGCTTGTTCTTTGTTTAATTTTGATCGCAAGATGACCGATGTCGGATGGAGGAAAACTATATTGGCCATTGGATGGTGAAAACTGTATTGGCCATAACTTTTGACTCGGGTGTCCGTTTTCCTATTATAATATTATTTCGGAAATAAATTGAAGTTATCTACATCTCTCACAGCTTCGTCGTTCCTCTAAAATTGTCCAACCGTATAGTATTATAACGTTTTTCTCTATCGCAACTCTTGTATGATGTTGTAATCGTTTTTACCACCAGATAATATGTGAGGGTAGTATAGGCATTTTTTTTAATAGATCACTGTAGTAGGGTTTGGCTTGTTCTTGTTGTAATTTTGATCACAAGGATGAGCGATGTCGGATGGAGGATCTGGAAACGGCGATTGGTTTTTTGGCCATTGGATGGTGAAAATTGTTTTGGCCATAAGTTTTGACTCGGGTGTTTGTTTTCCGATTATAATACTGTTTCGGAAATATCTTGAAGTTATCTACATGTCTCACAGCTTCGCCGTCGCTCTAAAACTGTTCCACCTGATAGTATTATAATATTTTTCTCAATCGCAACCCTTGTGTGATGTTGTAATCGTTTTTCCCACCAGATAATATGTGTGGGTAGTATATGCATTTTTTTTATAGATCATTGTAGTAGGATTTTGCTTGTTCTTACCGTAATTTTTATCGCAAGGTTGAGACATGTTGGATGGAGGATCTTGAAACGACGATTGGGGTTTTGGCTAATGGATTGTGAAAACTGTTTTGGCCATAACTTTTGACTCGGGTGTCCGTTTTCCTTTTATTTTACTGCTTCGGAAATGTCTTGAAGTTATCTACATGTCTCACTGCTTCTCCGTCCCTCTAACACTACCCCATTGGATAATATTATAATATTTTTCTCTATCGCAACCCTTGTGTGATGTTTGTAATCGTTTTTCCCAGTAGTTAATATGTGTGGGTTGTACATGCATTTTTTTTTCATAGATCATTGTAGTCGGGTTTTGCTTGTTCTTGTTGTAATTTTGATCGCAAGGATGAGCGATGTCGGATGGAAGATATGGAAACGGTGATTGGGGATTTGGCCATTGGTTGGTGAAAATTGTTTTAGCCATAACTTTTGACTCGGGTGTCCGTTTTCCTATTATAATAATGTTTTGGAAACGTCTTGAAGTTATCTACATGTATCACAGCTTCGCCATCCCTCTAAAACTGTCCTACCAAATAGTATTATAATATTTTTATTTTTTGCAATCCTTGTTAGATGTTGTAATTGTTTTTCCCACCAGATAATATGTGTGGGTAGTATAGGCCTTTTTTTTCATAAATCACTGTAATACGGTTTTGCTTGTTCTTGGTTTATTTCTGATCGCAAGGATGAGCGACGTCGGATGGAGGATCTGGAAACGGCGATTGGGGTTTTGGCCATTGGATGGTGAAAACTGTTTTGACCATAACTTTTGACTCGGGTGTCCATTTTCCTATTATAATACTGTTTCGGAAACAAATTGAAGTTATCTACATGTGTCAAAGCTTTGACGTCCCTCTAAAATTGTCCCACCGGATAGTATTATAACATTTTTCTCTGTCATAACCCTTGTTTGATGTTGTAATCATTTTTCCCACCAGATAATATGTGTGGGTAGTATAGGTGTTCTTGTTTTCATAGATCACTGTAGTAGGGTTTGGCTTGTTCTTGTTGTAATTTTGATCAAAAGGATGAGCGATGTCAGATGGAGGATCTGGAAACGGCGATTGGGGTTTTGGCCATTGGATGGTGAAAACTATTTTGGCCATAAGTTTTGACTCGGTTGTCCATTTTCCGATTATAATACTATTTCGGAAACATCTTGAAGTTATCTACATGTCTCACAGCTTCGCCGTTGCTCTAAAACTGTCCCACCAGATAGTATTATAATATTTTTATCTATCGCAACCCTTGTGTGATGTTGTAATCATTTTTCCCACCAGATAAATGTGTGGGTAGTATAGGCATTTTTTTTATAGATCACTGTAGTAGGGTTTTGCTTGTTCTTATTGTAATTTTGATCGCAAGGATGAGCGATGTCGGATGGAAGATCTGGAAACGGCGATTGGGGTTTTAGCCATTGGATGGTGAAACAGTTTTGGCCATAACTTTTGATTCGGGTGTCCGTTTTTCTATTATAATAATATTTTGGAAACGTCTTGAAGTTATCTATATGTCTCACAGTTTCGTCATCCCTCTAAAACTGTCCCACCGGATAGTATTATAATATTTTCTCTATCGCAACCCTTGTGTGATGTTGTAATCGTTTTTCCCACCAGAAAATATGTGTGGGTAGTATAGGCATTTTTTTTCATAGATCACTGTAGTAGGGTTTTGTTTGTTCTTGTTGTAATTTTGATCGCAAGGATGAGCGATGTCGGATGGAGTTTCTGGAAACGGGGATTGGGGTTTTGGCCATTGGATGGTGAAAACTGTTTTGGCCATAACTTTTGACTCGGGTGTCCATTATCCTATTATAATACTGTTTCGGAAACGTCTTGAAGTTATCTACATGTCTCACAGCTTCGCCATCCCTCTAAAACTGTCCCACCGGATAGTATTATAATATTTTTCTTTATCGCAACCCTTGTTAGATGTTGTAATTGTTTTCCTACCAGATAATATGTGTGGGTAGTATAGGCCTTTTTTCCATAAATCACTTTAATAGGGTTTTGCTTGTTCTTGGTTTGCTGGAAGATGAATTTAATAAAGAAATTTTGATTAGATCCCAAAACCCGTGAGTATGACATGTTCAGGATAATCTTGATTGTCCGAGTCAGGTTTCAGTATAGAATTGTTAAGGAAGATATCTGCACAATGTATAGTCAGCAGATGTTAATCAAGTTTTGATACTGAAGACTCAGGTAAACCTGAATGGTCAAGATATCAAGATCAAGACTCGAGAAGACATCAAGATCTCGAAGACTCGGAAGATATCAAGATCTCAAGTCTCGGTTCTTCAAGAACTCATGAGTTATGAAGACTCAGGATGACCTTAATGTTCAGAGACACTGAAGAAATATCTATCTGAATACATACAAAACTAAAAGAATAGATATTGCCCAAAACATTCAAGTGCAGACAAAAGGAACTAAAACTAAGTGTTGTTTAAGGTTGTCTCATTCAAAGAGATTGACCTAAAAGAGTCGTTTTGTTTGTCTACATTCACTGAAGACAAGAACCAATCAGAGGAAGACAACACATACTAATCGACATCGAAAGCGACGAGGACTTTGAATTTGTCAGTAGTACTATGTTCCAGACTGCAAAAACGTGGTGATTGGCTGCATTGGTTACTTGTTACCCAAACCATGCAAGGGAGTAATCAAACCCTAAAATAGCCGTTCATCAATAACCAGAAGAGGAAACCCTTGATGCTATCTCTTCCAACGGATAGTTTTTCAAGAGTGACCTTTGGTAAAGTTGCCCATAAATACCAGTGACCTTCAACATTGAGAGGTTACGGGAAATTACAGCAACTCAAGAGCTCATTCGTATTCTTGCAAATTGAAGCACTCGAAAACCTTAGAATTTCCCAAGTGTTTCACATTGGAGAGAGCTCATTCACTAAGCCTAGATTGATAGAAATATTCAAAGCTTAGTAGAGATATCCTAGCCTTTGCATTTGTTCTTATTGTAAAGGATATCTAACCCTAGTTGGAAACCAACCCAAACCCAAACCCTTTGATAAGGTAGTTTGAGTGTGTGTGATTTGTTGGTGAGTTAGAGTTGTAAAGAGTGATTAAGCTGCAGGTTAGCCAGCTAGAAAACTCTAGAGAAGAAGTTAGTAAGCTACTTGTGGTAGTCTGAAAACTTGTGTGTGTGAATGAGTTAGTCAGCTGCAGTGAGTCAGTCAGAAAACTCAAGGTAGAAAAGTGAGTAAGCTACAGTGAGTTAGCCTGAAAGCTTTAGGAAGTGCGTTAAGGAATTTCTCTGAAGATCAGAGAGAGTGGACGTAGGAGCTTGAGTCTCTGAACCACTATAATTGCTGTGTTGTTTGCTTTCTGTACTGCATTGTATCTGTAGCATGATTTTCACTGAAAACATATTTTACTGAGATTCAGTTGGAACCAATCCACTGAACTTGCATCAAATTGATCACACCTTTAACCATTGTTTTATTAAAGGAAGAAGATTTTCAGCAAAGTTAAAACGAGTATAAACTTAGGGCCAACCATTCCGCACTCTTGATTAGCTAGAACAGATAGTTACCAAACTGAACTAACTCTACTGAGTATTCAGTAAGATAATTATCTGATCCAAGCTTCTCAGGATCTTTGATAAACTCGGGATCAGTTGGGCTAATCTTAAGCTTCTGAAAGCTGCTCAGGATCACTGTCTCAGTAGACATTGACTCAGGGCAATTTGTGCTTCTCAGGGTAAAATTCTCAGGACATCCTGACCCATCTGATCTCAGTGAAGAAAAGTTTTAAAATTCACTGAACACGTGTATTCCCCCAATACACGTGTAAGACTCGTTTGCACCGGGACCAACAAGTGGTATCAGAGCAGTGGTTCATTTTGACCACTTGCTTTGGTAGCCATAGTGTATTTGCTGAAAGACTTTGGTGGTCTACTGAATAGATCTCTTGCTGATATCTTACAAGGCTCAGATCATCATGCCTTCTAAGAAACTTCCTATGTTCTCTGTTGAGAGCTATGATCTATGGAGACTAAGAATGCAGGCTCATTTGTATTCTAAACATGAAAGAATGTGGAGAGTGGTTTCTGAAGGACCATTCAAATATACTGTTGTAAATCCCAGAATCACTGATACTGAGAGGAATGATCCCAGAGATGAATTTCCTAAGCCTGATGACCAACTTACTCCTGATGAGAGAAAGTTACTCAATTTGGACTACATTGCTAAAGATACACTATATAGCACTATTGATGATGGTGTTATGGGGATGATCTCTCATTGTGAAACTGCCAAGGAAATATGGGACACACTTGCTATTATGTGTCAAGGCACATATCATATTAAAGAGAATAAACTTTATGTTGCTATTGGAAAGTTTGATAGCTTTGAAATGGAAGATGGTGAATCCATTGACAAACTGGAAGTAGGATTCACTAGCATTATGAATGATCTGGATGCTCTTGGAAAAAGATACACACAGAGAGAAGTGGCACTGAAAATTCTTAGAGGACTATCTAAGAAATGGGATATACATGTTGTGGCGATTGAAAACAACAAAAATATTGATTCCATGCCATACCAACAAGTTTTCTCTGAACTGAAAGCTTATGAATTTTGTTGGGAAATGAATTTAATAAAGAGGATTTTGATTAGATCCCAAAACCCCTGAGTATGACATGTTCAGGATAATCTTGATAGATGAATCAGGATTCAGTTTTAGAGTGTTCAGGATATTATCTGCACCGTGTATAGTCGGCAGATATAGAACAAAGGTTTTTTCAAGACTCAAGAAGAAATCGAGATATCAAGACTCGAGGATATCGAGAACACAAGACTCGAGAGAAACAAGGCTCAGAGAAAACTGAAGGTTCAGAGAACCTGAAGACTCAGAGAAATATCAAGGCACAAGATTATCAAGACTCAAGAATATATCAATGCTCAAAGATATCCCGAATGTTCCGAGGCATCAAGTCGAGGAATATAGCCGTTGGAATCCAGCTGACGTGGACCAACGAAAGGAAGACAATCAGCCTGGAAAAGCTGCAGAACTTACAAAGAAGAGTATGGATTTGAATGTAACTCTCTCCAACGGTAACATTCAAATCCACACTATAAATACAAGTTCTTCCTTCATTATCAGTAGTGGAAGTGCGAAAAAGATAGCAACAATGCTACAGAGCCAAAGAGCGTTATAGCCAAAGCATTCCCACCCTAGAACACAAGTCTATAGATATACAAATATATTCAAAGAGTGTTCTAGAACCCAATCTAAGCAACCCACGATGTATCATAAGCTTAGAGAGATTTTCCCAACCTTAGCATTGAGGCTAAACCATTGTAAGGGAAAATCTCACCATAGTTGGAGACAACACCAAAACCCAAACCCAGTGGTGAAGTGAGGTAGTTGTTAGGCAAACCCGAGTGAGGGTGATAAGTCCCGTTGGAGTGTGAACTCGTTAAACATCTGTAGGCAATCCCGTGGAGGGTGATAAGTCCCGAGGCGAACCCGAGAGAGGGTTATAAGTCCAGTTCGAGTGTGAGCTCGGTAAATATCTGTTGGGAAATTTATAGTTTTGATGAAAGTTCCAAAATCACATGTAATAGGACGGTCGGACACATTAGGCGATGATCGATGTTTACATTATCGCTATAGGAGACCGATTTGATAATAATTGTATAGAAAAACCGATGTAATAGATAGGTCACATATTGAGGGGGGAACTCAATATGTATAGGTCGAATCTCAAGAATCAAGAAAGCCGATATCCCGACAGGCGTAACGTTAAACCGTAAGCGGAAGATCGATCGAATCGATCTAGTCGATAACTCACCGAAGTCATGAAGCTCAAACCTCGAATACTAGAAGATCGGGATGACTTCCGTAAGATAAGACCGTAAGACCTACATCACTGAGTCACCCGGTTGAAGCTAAGTCAACAGCGCCGAAGACTCTATCGTAGACCGATCGATTCAGATCGATCAGTCACTCATAAGATGAAAACTGATGTTTCATCTTATCATACGTCTGCGATCTAAACAAGAAGAATACCAACCTTAGTTGGAGGAACAACACTGCAAAGCAAGGCTTCCATCCAATAAGGAAGAGACACGTATGAACAGAGCCGACATCATGGGATTCGATGTTGCTCTCTCAAACGGCTAAAATACACATTCACGCTTTCGGCCATGCCGTTCCTGAAGCACGTCACATCAAGCCTGCAAGTCTACCTAAAATAGCCTGAGATTCAAATTGCTCTCCAACGGCTCTTTGATCTCAAGGTCTATAAATATGGGATCACACTTCAGAGTGAAACACGGAAATGCTTGGACAAACAACATAATCAAGAAGCTCAAACTATAGTCAGATTTCCGAACGAAGAACACAACAACAAGCTTATTTTATATTGTGTTCATCCCATAAGTTCTTAGCAAGAAATCTTTTCATCTAGCTTTTAGGCTGCTTGTACGCAAGGAAAGATTTCATAGTTGGAACCTCAACAATCTTACCCAAACCCCAAGTTAGGATAAGTTGTTTAGCAAGATTCGATCTAGGGTTTCTAAGATCGATTTACGGGATCGGTTGAGTGAGAACTCTTAAAACATCTGTTGGTGTACTGTGTTGGACTAACACACTAAACTAAGTCCAGTCGGTTAAGTCGGTTAAGTTGGTGCCCCTTGTGAAAGGGAAGAGTGGACGTAGGACTGGTTTGTCCGAACCACTATAAATCTTGTGTGCCTTTACTGCTTTGATTAACTGTTCTCACATCGCACAATCTTAAAAAAGCAAGATACATTCTAAGTTAAGATCGATAGCACCAAGCTTCGATCCGACGGACTGAAAATTTCGTCTATCCGATTAAAAAGATAAAACTTGGAATCTGATTTATACAAACTGGTTTTTCACACGGGTAAAACTTAAGCTTCGCGACACATCGCTTAATCGATAGTTACCGAATCGACCGCTTTTACGGCGTTCAAGAAGTTGGTTATCGAGAAACCGATTCACTCAAGACTGATCAAAGCATATCCGCTCTCACACCGACCGCGACGAAAAGTTTTTCAGAAGTCTATTCACCCCTCCCCTCTAGACTTCTGCCCTCACTTAACCCGTTCGGGACCTACAAGTGGTATCAGAGCGGTTGGTTCTTCCGACCACTGACTCTGTGTCATTGTGGTCAACTGAACTGATCTTGAAAAACCGTTTTTAAAAAACTCATTCATTTTCCAAAATCACTCAGCATGGATAACACGTCCGGTATGTATCATGATCTGCCGAAGTTCTCAATCGATGAGTATGCAGATTGGGCCATATATATGTCCAACCATCTAGGCTCGATCAGTGGCAGAATGATGGAAGTCATCGAGAGAGGACCCATCATCATTTACTACG
Source organism: Stenogyne calaminthoides (assembly GCA_037126765.1). Classification (NCBI taxonomy): domain Eukaryota; kingdom Viridiplantae; phylum Streptophyta; class Magnoliopsida; order Lamiales; family Lamiaceae; genus Stenogyne; species Stenogyne calaminthoides. Next base: position 14,924,582 of record JBBCBC010000012.1, on the reverse strand, counting down.
ACAATCCTGCAGTCGGAGGAGATCCAGACTTTCCCACGGGAAGTCTTGTACGAAAAAGCCCAGCCCTGATGGACACAGAAGAAAGAAAACTGCATACTCTGGACACCATTGCAAGACATATCATCATGAAGACAATGGATAAGGTCACCAAAGAAAAGATTAAGTATCTCAAATCTGCGAAAGCAATGTGGGATACTCTGGCTGAGATCTGCGAGGGAAATGAACAGATAAAAAGCGGTACCGTCTTCAAGCCGAACCGGTGAAGTTCGAGAAAATCAAGATGCCGCCCAACTAAAACCATCAATCTAACTCGATGGAAGAATTACAATGTCTATAAACAAGCTTCGAGAACTTGGTAGAGAGATGTCTGATAAAGATATCAACTATAAGATCCTAAGGTCTCTCACCAAGAAGTGGGACATGAAGGTCACGGTAATCAAAGATTGCCAGGACATTTCAAGAATGAAACCTAGTAGCTTGTTCTTGAGTCTTAAAGCTCACGAAGTTCGACTCGATTGAAAGAGGTCAAGTTCGATGAAGACGAGGTCCCCCGCAAAACCTCGACTTCAAAATCGCTTGCTTTCAAGGCAACCAAAGAGCAGAACAAAGGCCAATGAACCCATTGGAAATATATTAAGTCAAAGTAGCAGATCGCTTTTTACTTACCAGAAGCTTGAGAAGTCGATATACAACTTGGTAAGTATCAAGATTTTATAAGGACTATCAACATAGCGAGGGACGAGATAGGAGATCGCATAACAGATCTCCGAAGAACGTGATCCGATGATCGGAGGGATCACAGAGATGAAAGGGAAAGAGATAGTCGACGAAGGAAGGAAGAGATAACCAATCGATAGAAGAAACTCGATTACTATCGAAAAGGGAAATCACCGATAGGTCATACAGACGAAAGTGATTCACCCGAAGGAAAGGAACGGTGGATCAAGGAGCGTGCTTCAATCGTGGAGAAGCCAGTCACTATAGCACGATCGCCTGCACTGGCCGAGAGAGAGTGAAGAAAAGAGGAACAAAAGAGAGCAACGCTTTAGAGACAGTAAGAGCCATGGTTGCCGATACGCCAGAATCGACGATTCCTATCCGCCTCCGAGGACTCCGGATACTCCTCTATAGAAGACTTCACCGACAAGAAGGCGTGGCCGACTTCTATGAAAAATGAAGATCCGATATTCTCGCCGACGATGATGAACTCACCGATGGCCGTGGGAGGACCGGTCCGAGGTAACCTCCAAACCCGCTTGTTCGTGCTCGCTTTACACCGCTATCATTAGCACACCGCCGGGAGATTGACTGCAGCTCTACCAGAGCAATTGCTTGAAGATCTCTCCAATGCAAGAGAAACTTATGCCATTGTGGAAGCCGAGAATGATAAGTCGAGGACCGTAAATAATCACTTTTGTCAAGAAAATGATCTCAGAAAAAGCCTCCGAACTTAGATCAATTTAAAAACCTTTCGAGGAAGGTAACCGAGGAATTTAAAATTCTCGGTTAAAGCTTCGATCAGAAAAGCAGATCAAAGATCGATGGAAATTAACAGACAAAGAAGTCGATGACTTCAAAATCTTGCAAGCAAAATTCGATGAGCTATTAGAATGCATGAAAGTCCCAAATCCTCCGAGGATAATCTGCGATAAGAAAATAGATGTTTTTTCAAAATCATCTCAAACCAATTAAAGACATGAACGCCTATTTTCGAATAAAGATTGATAAGGAGGACTTGGCTATGAGAAACCCTCCACATCCTCAAAAGCCCCGATCGATTCATCTCGTAAAGGTGTAATCGCATTTAATTTCAAAAAAAAGATACACCAAAAGCTAAACTTGTATCTAATAGGGTAAGAGACCGGTTGAGCGGTGTAAAAGGCAAGTGCCTAACCGAAAAGGAATAGAAATGGACCCCAACCGGTAAAGCATCACCGAGGAATCAACGGAAGAACCGGTTTTTCCGAAAGAGACCTCAACTCGATCAACAGATCAGAATCATAAAAGACAACCTACAAAAGGGAAGTCTAACTCGAGACCCAACCAAGGTCACCGCCTAATAAGCATGCTTCGTAAACCGCGAAAACCATCTATGCGAAAAAGGATATGAATCTTTTGATGGTAGCAAATGTATCTACCCCTATAGTCGTAAATTTAGGGCCGCAGACCGAACCACACGGATAAAAAGAAGACAAACCGAAAAGTTAAATCATAAGTCTTCTAAGTCATCCAAGGTTCACACAAGTAATCATACAAATCGAAAAGCATATGAGGATAAGTATGATTATGTTGTGTATGGGAGACAAATCAGCCTTCGATCCGACCGATCACAATAGAAGTGCTTTCTGTTTGTATGGATCCCCAAATCCAAACCTAACCCCTCGGGACCCAATCCGAAAGGGGTACCTAAAAGCCCGATCCGATTGCGTGTTCGCGTGGGTCCGCCAACAAAGGAGGTGTGCAAGCAACTATCCGGTACATCGATAGTGGATGCTCAAGGCACATGATCGAAGCAAACATCTCCTCGTTCCTACATAGAATGAGAAAAGGCCCGCGTGTACTCTTCGGTGATGATAACTTTGGTTATACCAAAGGGTTCGGAACCTTAGAGAATGATGATGTACAAGTAATTGGAGTCTCAGATGTCGAAGGTCCAAGCACAACCTATTATCGGTTTCACACCGCGACAACGGATTGGTGTTGAGTTCTCGACCGATCAATGCACTATCAAAAATCGAAGTCACTCAACAGATTTTGCTAATCGGTTCAAGAAAAGGGACGATCTATCTACGGTGATTGGAACAGGTTGTCCAAGAAAATCGTGCTCGATTGTTAAGAGTTCCAAAAAAGTAGCTTGGTTGGCTCGCGCACAAAAGAATGAGCCATCCGAACTTTAAAACTCTTAATAAGATAGCTAGGATGTCTCTAGTGGAAGGACTTCCGAATGAAGTGTTCTCAAAGGATCGACATGTTCTCGCATGTCGGAAGGAAAAACAGTCAAAGCTTCATTCAAAGGAATTTCGGACCAAAGATCCAAGCCAGAGTAATCGCAATGCTTCATATGGATCTGTTTGGACCGATTACACCGGTCGGTCTCAACGGACGCAAATACACTCGTAATCGTGGATGACTATTCCAAGTTTACTCGGGTTATATTCTTACATAAGAAGAATGAGGCGACAACCAAGATACCCGAAGCCGCTAAGAAGATTACAAAATGAGAAGGGTGTCAACAGTAGTAAAAATCGATCGAGATAAAGGTATGAAATTTCAAAACTCCTTTATTATTGATTTTTGCTCTAAGTTTGGTATACAAAGATGAAACATCACCATGAGGACGCCACAATGTAATGGAGTAGCCGAACGGAGAAATGTAAACTCTCAAAGAAGTTCGCCGAACAATGTTACCGAACATGCGATACCAAACCGTTTTCGGGCGTATAATCAACACCGCATGCCATACGCAGTAACAGATGTCTCGACTAAGGCTCACTACAAAACACCCTTATGAACTATGGAAGGCGTAAAAACCTCGTGGTTTCTTACTTCCATGTTTTTGGGTGCAAGTGTTTCATACACAACAATGGGAAAAGTCGGGTTGAAGACTTTTGAGGCCAAGTCCGATGAGGGTATATTTCTAGGGTATTCCTCATCTAGCAAAGCTTTCGTGGTCTACAACAAACGAACCCCTAATTGTGGAAGAAACACCCCATGTAGCCTTTTGATGAAGCATCTTCCGATCAAGAGAAATCGCCTCGTAACAAGAAGTACCGATCTACCGTAACCTCGATATTCGTAAAATGGATCATTTAACGATCAAGGAAAAAGGATCGTAAATCAGATCAATTTACATTCCGGATCTAGTCGATTCACCGGATCAATCGATCCTAAGGTACGAACAACTGCCGATGAAAAAGCCGATTCACCGAGATAAGAAGAATCGAACCATCCGGTTCAGGGGAACTGAAGTTCTCACTTAATGTACATCAAGACATGATGATTCCAACATCACCGAGACTTGTTCTTATCAAGTGGACTATAACCTCGCACCACTCCCAATCGCTAGTAATAAGATTTTATCGTAAATGGACGATGTTCTCAAAACCGACGCAAATCGTAAGCGAAGGACTCGGATAACCTACCATCCAACCGATTCGATAATCGGAGACCCGCCTCGATAAAATTAAAACTAGACATCGATTGGTGAAAGTGCCATGTATTGTCAATTATCCGCCTATGAAGGAACCAACTACAATAGAGGAAGCATTACAAGACGAAACCGGATTCTAGCCATGCAGAGGAGCCGGAACAGTTCGAGAGAAATGAAGTATGGGGAACTAGTAGATGCACAGGTCATCAAGACGAATTGGCAATTTAAATGGATCTTCAAGAACAAGAGAGATGAGAAAAATGTTATCACCGTAAATAAGGCAAGACTTGTTGCTAAGGGGTATTCACAATCGGAAGGAATTGATTACGATGAGACCTTTGCACCGGGCCGCCGCCTTTGAAGCCATTCGGCTGTTTTCGCATATGCTTCCCCGAGAGGGTTCATCGTGGTATCGATGGACGAAAGAGTGCTTTCTTAAACGGGTACTAGCAGAGGAAGTTTATGTTTAACAACCTCCGTGCTTTGAAAAGGGCAACCAAGTGTATCGTTTAAGAAAAGCTCTTTATGGTTCAAATAAACAGTTCATGAAAGCTCGGTATGATACACTCTCTCGTTCTTGATCGAAAGTGGGTTCACTAAAGGAACAAAGGACGTAACCTTATTCGTAATAGAAGATGGAGAAGATATTTCGATGGTTCAGATTTACGTGGGCGACATCATCTTTGGATCTCCTAACAAGAGCCTATGTGAAAGATTCAAAGAAACCGATGCAAGGGAAATTCGAGATGTCCATGATGGGTCGATGAATTACTTTCTAGGTCTCCAAGTTAAACAAAGTCTGAGAGGGGATATTCATCTCGCCAAGCAAAGTACACTAGGAATCTATTGGCTAAGTTTGGAGTTCAAAATAGTAAGGAAGCCAAAATTCCTATGATGACCGGATTCAAGATGGATCCGATGAGGCCGGGTCGAAAAACAAATCGGAAGGAATATAGGGCTCTCATTGGATCTCTATTATACTTGATCGCCAAACAGACCGGATATCACTTTTGCAAAGAGGTGTATGTGCTAGATTTCAAGCAAATCCAATGATCACCACCTAGAAGCAAAGACTAAGCGGAGTTTTAATATCTCAAGGAACAATAAACCTTGGTTTATTCTACCCATCGATGATAATCTAGAGCTTAGTGGGTATTCTCGATTCTCGATTATGGAGGTTGCAAGATCGACGAAAAATCAACCTCGTGAACATGTCGGGGTTCTTAGGAAGTAAACCGATCTCGTGGTTTTCAAAAAGCGTACATCGATTGCGACATCAACAATCAAGCGTAATATATGGTCTGCAGGAAGTCGTTGTTCCTAATCGCCCGCTCTGGCCAAGAAATGAGGGATTACAACATTGTGGCTAAGAACGTACCTATATTCTGTGACAGTAATAGTGCTATTGCAATCACTCAGAATCCGGTTCTACATACAAGATGCAAGCATGTGGATGTCAGACACCACTTCATAAGAGATCACGTTGAAAAGAAGAATATCGAATGGAAAAGATTCATACCGATATACGTATAACCGATATTCTAACCAAGCCACTAGCCGAGATCGATTCAGAGATTTATGCAATGAGCTAGGACTTCTAGATCTTGGAGAAATGTCACCTAAAAATGTTTGATGGAATGTTCTCTTAACTAGTCGGGTTAAGAGACTAACCAGATCGAGAGAAATCAGTTGAGTTTGGTATCTTAACTGATCTCAAGAGACTGATAAGCAAAAATCGATCAGACTTACACGCTACCAGATCCAAAGGAACTGATCAGATTTTAGTTTATCAGATTTAAAGTCTATCGCTTTTAAAGGAACCGATCGATTCAAGGTTTATCGATTTAAAGGAAAATGCTCGGTTTAAAGGATTATCCGATTAAATCAATTTGGTTATAGTATTTCTTTGTGAATCGATTGAGCCGATATTCAACAAGCAAGATTCAGAGATTAAGAGCTAACAATCGCATAAAGAAAGGTGAATTTACACAACGATGAAATAATGTAACTTTTCATTGATAAAACCCGAAGGTGAGGTTACATTACGAAGTTACAAGTACAAGAAGACCCGGAGGTCAAGACATAAATGTTAACCAAAATCCTAAACCTATAACCCTAAACCTTCATCCTAACCCCAGAAGTGAAGGAAAGAGAGAGATTTTAAACTCTCATTTTCCCCCACTTAACAGGGTGAAAGGGGCTTGAAAGGTAATCCCATGCCGCAAACTGATGGACTCTCCAAGTGAAGTGAGAGCGGCATTGATAGGATTACTAAGCCAGGAGCCCTAAAAGGAAGATTAGTAGGGCTCTCCAGCTGTTAAATGGAGCACGTGTGCCAAAGAGTTGGTCGTCAGATCTCATGGGCACATGTGTCAAGATATTTTATACCGCATCAAGTCCGATGGTTCCGTTACGCCATCCAGATAGACACACAAGGTGCATACGGTTAGGAGAAGTGTCTTTCGGTTGCAACAAAACAGATCCGCTACCGGTGGTAGAGAAGAAAAGAATCGATGTGAAATCAAGATGATGAAGAAAACAAAGAATAAGGGATGCAAAGAGTTGATTTGAGAAGGTGAAACCATATAAAAGGGTGTAAAAGTGTTTGCCGGAAGTCTCACCGGAAACAAGGGTTCACCAAGATACATGATTCTTACAAAGAAGATAAGTATGGTGAATGGGTGATGTTGTGTAAAACATTGGTCCAATTTATAGAGGCCAAGCAAGGATGCAAATGCAATTTCCATTTCAAGAAGCCTATCCGAGAAATTTGCATCAAAAGGACAGAGTGTAGAAATCACGCCGATCGATAATTGGATAAATTTACGGTTGATTGACATATCGAGAGATTCGCACGATATTTACGATGTCAAATCACGCCTACTTAGGGAATAGAAGCTACTACTCAAGACTAAGTTTTGGCGGTAACACTTATCCCAAGAATTGGCCTTAATCTGAAAAAGAATCGGATGAGGTCAACCAAAATCTGATTATTTACGAAAGCATGATCGGATGAGAGAGATCACCGAGCTTGAAACTCCAATAAATCGATATATCGATCTATAAAAGAAATATCGGTTGAAGGGGAACTTCAACCGATCAAGGAGGAAAAAAGGAAATCGACGACTTTAAGGAAAGATCACCTAAGTTGAAGTTTCAACAAATCGGATGCAACGGGAAAGATCCGTTGAAAGGATCAGTTGGGAAATTTCTTAAGGCTTAGGCCAGAATGATTAAGATCAACAAGTGGAATCAACATTGACAAGTAATATTGACTGATTACAATATCAGCCAACCAGATACGCATCTCTTTTCTCTTGTTCTTTACTTATTTATCGGATCGATCCGATATTATTGCCTTCATCGCATCCACTATCCTTGTGGACGTGTACTCGCAAATCATTTAATGCGGACGTGGGGTACATGTATTAACCGCTATTTGATCGTGCTTTTTAAATCCAAAAGTTTTTTGTACGTGCGTTTTCCTGACCCTACGATCAAAACCGCTAAATCTGGAGTGTACAATCTTTTCAAAACGTTTGATCTTCAAAATCTTGTCTTATTGTTCCCTCCGCCTCTATATAAGATTCATCAAACCTTACGAGTTTTTTTCGCTTCACAAACTTTGCATTATTATCCTTTCGAAAAACTTCAAATTTTCTACGTTTCAAAAACGATTTCTTAGAGTTCAAAATCTTCTCTCAAAAATTTGAATCGTAATATTTTCTTTTTAAGCTTAATGATGAATCTTTTTTCGATTAAAAACTTTGATTTCAAAAGTTGTTTTTCGGAATTTATGCTTCATTGCCTTTTGTTTTCCAGCAGATGATATTGATATTGATTATGCACAAATTTAATGAGTCTATCTCACCAGAGATGGCCACTCATGGACTAGGAAAGATCATGTGCAACTATCGGAATCGCAACGAAGATCTTTGAGGATAAGTTCGTTCAATTTGGAACCACCGAGGATTCTCGAATCCATGGAGGTGGAACAAATTACGAAGAAGGCCGGATCGAAACATATTGCTCGCTTCACCGCAATCCGGTGATGCAAAGATGAAGCACTACAATTCTTGCAGAAATTTGAGTGTGGATCTGAAAAAAACCAGAGATTTAACCGATGTCGCCAACCAACGGAGAAGAAATCGATCGACAAATGCGTATATCACTGCCCTGCTCAATTTTTACCAAAAGGGCTTAATCTCACCCGCACACTAAGGTAGGAGAATGAGGACGAAGAAATCAGAGAGGAGCTCTTAAGAGAGGCGCATAAACATCGTAAAGCCGGATTCATCGCGCCAATGCTCAAAAGAAAGTACAGATCGTTGTTTGACATTCTCGTCAAGAACGATCATGGGAATTCATTTAGCCCGGATGCTCTCACATCACCAAAATGTACAAAGATGGCAAAGAATAATTGATGGGGCTCGTAACATCAATTGGCACGGCTTCGAAAAGCCATCTTGCTCCAAGAACACTAAAAATTTGGAGTCAATGAATCCAGCAGATTTTTTTAAAAAAGAGAGTCAAAGAATCTCAACAAGGTTGCGCTTATATTGAAGGACAAACCGCCAAGTTACCGAATGGAATCGTAATGGATCAAGTCCTACAATGCCTTCCTCTCATCAACTTCAGCTTATATATGGGCCACCAGACGATGACAAGGAGCCCACTCCAACAAAATCAAGAAAGGAAAGAGCAAAGAAGTTACCATCCACACCCGGGCTTGCTCCACGTAAAAAAAGAAACGAAACCGTGAAGGCCCCAGAGAAGAGGCCAAAGAAAGCAAAGCAAGCTACCATGACTCTAGCACTAGAAGATGAGTCGAAGAAGAAAGAGCGCTGTAATCACATATATGCTAAGAACAAAGAACAGACCGACAGCAAGCTTTCAACCCGAGGGCTCGCCAGTAACGATCCGAGGTAGAAGCACAAACCGATAAATCTCCTTCTCTCAACCTCAAGCCGATTCACCGCCAGATTAAAGGTCGCCGAAAGCATGTCTCCCCGCTAGTTCACCGCCATGAACTCCAAACAGATATAATCGCCACTACAAAGCAGTAATCCATCGCAGTCGAACCAATCGCATAACTTCCGCCGACTCAAGCACAAACCGTAAGCTTCCACATCTCATCCAATGAATCCGGACAGATAATTCCTCAGATCCAGATCAACAAAGACCATCACCGAAAAATGGTCGACTAAGAATTGAACGAGAGATTGATGAGACGATCCACAACCGGGTCGCCCATCCCCGCTATCGGGAGAGAAGAAGTCATGGAGATCCTCACCGGAGAGATCTCGATTAAAAAGCTTCTCGATCTTATCTTACTTGTTGAACAGATGGGTGGTGCGGATGAGTTCGCAAATTTTGACTTCGATATGAGGAAGTCTCGCCAAAGTGGGATCACCGGTGAGCTCATATCCGAGCAACTGCGGAAAGCTCGATCCATGTGAAGTTGGAATCACGGAAGAAGAAGAGTCGGAGATCGCTTCAAGAAGCTCCAAAATTATTTGAAATGGAGAATGCAGAGTCTGCCGATGAAAGTGGAACTGGGTGTCTTTGCAGTTCACGACCAACCACCGGAGGCACAAACAATCGAACTCGATCAAGTGATGGATCCAATTCCTACATCTCAAATCACCATCGATCAACTTCGGAGATCGATCTTGTCTCAAAGATCTCCAAAAAAGAAGAGATTGAGGAGTGCTAATCGATCGAGACAAATTAGTCTCAAACAAATCGAAGCAATCGAGATCGGGTTCTCCCAATCCATGACCACCATGTTCACGAGCTTACAAAATCGCTTGATGACAAGTCAAAAAAACAGTGGATCAAAATCAATCTTTTTTTTCGACGCCATCGAGAAAAAGGCTCGAAAGTTATCGTAAGAGAAATTTGACAAAATGATTTGGACACTCTTCGCTACAATGGAAATCGCCAAGACAGAGAGCCGACATAACTGCTCGTAATCTAACAAACTCAAACTTCGTGTTTATCTCGCTAATGATCTAAATCGCATTATCGATTAACTTTGGGTCTCGACTTCCCACTCAATGCGCTTTTTTGATCAAACCAAAAAGGGGAAGGATCTCGAGAAACCAATCGACACATCGAAGATAAGGCCCATGGACAAAGCTCATTTGCAAGAAAGGTCGCCAAGGGTCTTTGGGACATCAAAATCTGGACCGATTATCGCACCAGAAAGTCACCGTAAGCCAAACTAGTCGACATCTGCCGATAAGGAGCTACCAGAAGATTGTCCAAAGAGCGTATGATCAAGAAGAAAGAAGGGCGTAAAAACGGGCACAAGGGAAGGGTTGAAACGAAGTTCAAATCAAGGGCTAAGAAAGGATTGACCGAAAATCGCACGTAACCTCGGTTGCAAAGCAAAAGAGTCCACGAGATCATACCAAAAAACCGCCGCGACACGCTTAAGAGGTTTGAGGAATGGAATAAGATCGTAAGTGAATGGCTTCTAGATGCCTTTTGTCCTTGATCTTGTTCCAAAAGAAGAATCACCAGATGATGAGTTCCTCAACCGGTTACGTAATAAATATCCGGATTTTTTCAAGTATCCGGAAAATGAGGCCAAGCTTATAAATGTAAAGATATCTCGCCAAGAGTATGATCTCGTTAATATACTCAAGAAGGCGGATGGCTCATTTGACAGACCGGGCATTTGAGAGATTCTACTTTGACATCTTGAGCAAATCGCATATAATCGATCAAGTGCGCATAACCGATGTCAAATGGAAACTCTATCGATTTTCAACGTTCCACAAGACCAAAGAGAAATGCCGAAGGATAAAGCCAAGGAGTGAAGAATCAAGACGTCTAGGGATCATTTGCTTTTAAATTCAAAACTTTTTCGATGTAACATGTAATCAACATATCTAATGAAAAGTTTATTTTTTCGATCCCAAGACAAAATCTCTTTTTGTCTTCTCGATTACTTGTTTTTTTAATCGTTTCTATACTTATCAACTGTTTGGTTTCTCAGGTGTTTTGGTTTCATCAAAAAGGGGGAAATTGTTGGGAAATTTATAGTTTTGATGAAAGTTCCAAAATCACATGTAATAGGACCAATCGGACTGTTAGGTCGATCGATGTTTACATTACCGCTATAGGAGACCGGGTTGATAATAATTGTATAGAAAAACCGATGTAATAGATAGGTCACATATTGAGGGGGAACTCAATATGTATAGGTCGATCCAAGAATCGTAAGAAAGTTCGATATCCGACAGGCGTAACGTTAAACCAGAACGGAAGATCAGATCGAACTGATCTAGTCAGATAACTCAGCGGAAGTCATGAAGCTCAAACCTCTAATACTAGAAGATCGATGACTTCCGTAAGATAAGACCGTAAGACCTACATCGCCGAGTCACCAGTTGAAGCTAAGTCAACAGCGCCAGAAGACTCTATCAGTAGATCGATCGATTCCAGATCGATCAGTCACCATAAGATGAAAACGATGTTTCATCTTATCATACGCTCGCGATCTAAACAAGAAGAATACCAACCTTAGTTGGAGGAACAACACCGCAAAAGCAAGGCTTCCATCCAATAAGGAAGAGACACGTATGAACAGAGCCGACATCATGGATTCGATGTTGCTCTCTCAAACGGCTAAAATACACATTCACGCTTTTCGGCCATGCCGCCTCAAGCACGCCACATCAAGCCCGCAAGTTCACCTAAAATAGCCTCGAGATTCAAATTGCTCTCCAACGGCTCTTTGATCTCAAGGTCTATAAATATGGGATCACACTTCTCGTGAGTGAAATACGGAAATGCTTGGACAAACAACATAATCAAGAAGCTCAAACTATAGTCGATTTCGCATCGAAGAACACAACAACAAGCTTATTTTATATTGTGTTCATCCCATAAGTTCTTAGCAAGAAATCTTTTCATCTAGCTTTTTAGGTCTTGGTAATGCATGAAAGATTTCATAGTTGGAACCTCAACAATCTTACCCCAAACCCCAAGTTAGGATAAGTTGTTTAGCAAGATTTCGATCTAGGGTTTCTAGTAATCGATTTAAGGATCGGTTGAGTGAGAACTCTTAAAACATCTGTTGGTGTATCTTGGTTGGACTAACACACTAAACTAAGTCCGGTCGGTTAAGTCGGTTAAGTTGGTGCCCTTGTGAAAGGGAAGAGTGGACGTAGGGATCGGTTTGTCCGAACCACTATAAATCTTGTGTGCCTTTATCGCTTTGATTAATCGTTCTCACATCGCACAATCTTAAAGCGATACATTCTAAGTTAAGATCGATAGCACCAAGCTTCGATCCGATCGGATTGAAATTTCGTCTATCCGATTAAAAAGATAAAACTTGGAATCGATTTATACAAACCGGTTTTTCACACGGTAAAACTTAAGCTTTTCGCGACACATCGCTTAATCGATAGTTACCGAATCGACCGCTTTCGGGCGTTCAAGAAGTTGGTTATCGACCAAATCGATTCACTTTCGCGACTCGATCAAAGCTATCTCTGCTCTCACACCGACCGCATTTAAAAGTTTTTCGAAGTCTATTCACCCTCCTCTAGACTTCTGCCCTCACTTAACCCGTTCGGGACCTACAATATCTATTGGCAATCCCGTGGAGGGTGATAAGTCCCGTTTGAAGGAATTTCCCTAGAGAGGGAGAGTGGATGCAGGACTGGTTGTCCGAACCACTATATATTGCTGTGTTGTTTACTGCTTTATGTTTATAATTGTCATCACGATTCGTTTATAAGCAAAAACACACACATGAGCTCAAAAGTTTAAAAATTGGAGCACTCGCCCTCATCCCCTGTTTTTATATGCACCGAAATTAAAACGTCTTGCTTCCGCACGCGCAAAATAGGTTTTCCCACCGGGACCAACAAATTTGTAATCGACAAGAAAACTAAGAAATCTGATAGCAAATATGATTCTTCATCTAACAAGAATGTGGCTTTCAGAGCCAAAGAGAAATCCTGTAAATCTAAAGAGTCTGAGAACTCACTTGCCAAAAAATAGGATGAGCAAAAGGATAAGCTAGTACTGATGGCAAGGAGGTTTGAAAGGCTAAATAGCAGATATGGAAAATATAAGAAATATTACAGGAACCATAGGTACAAGAACAGGAATAACTTCGAGAGGCCGAGGATGATCATTCGAGAAAAGGAAGGACCACAAAGCTGAAGGTTCCTCATCCAGAAAGAAGGACTCCAAGACCAAGGAGGAAAGTGATCAGGATGATGATACCAACAGATGCTACAATTTCCAGAAGAAAGGTTACTTCCAATATAATTGTCCTGAGCTGAGTGCCAAAGAAAGAAAGGAGAGACAAGCCAAAAGAGACAGGAAGATCTCTAGCAAGAAGGCTATGATTGCTGAGGAAGAAGAACAATTTGATGAAGGTTCCAGCTCTTCAGACGAGATATTCTCAGATAGTGACAGTGATGATGTCTGCCTTGTTGCTATAGAGGAGGTAAATTCTTCTATCTCTGTTGTTGCTCCTACACAAGTACCTGAGTTTTCAAGTTCAACTGTAACCAGTAACTTTGACCTGATGGATTCTTTTGAGAATCTGATGAAGGACTATTCTGTGTTACAAGAACTGCTCACAGAAACTCAAGAGCAGAATAAGGAACTGATTGCTGAGAATCTGAAGTGGAAAGACTCTAAAAATGCTGAAATCACTTCTCAACTAATGGGAACTACTGATGAACTGGATGTTCTAAGAGTACAACTCTCAGAAAATGAGAAGGTGATAGAGATCCTGAATGGAAAATTAGAGAAATCCACTGAGGAAATTCAGCTTAGCAGAACTGAATTCAATGACTTCTTTGAGAAGCATGAAACTCTAAAGAAAGGTGAGGATAGTGCGCAGAGAAAGTTAGCTCTATTGAATTCTGCATCTAAAGTAATAGATGAAATTCAGAGTTATCAAAGACCTGCAACTATAAAGGCTGGATTGGGATATAATCCAGAGGGAACCTCACAAGATCTTCTGAATGCTGCTTCCAGTAGCACTAAGACTGTCTTTGTTAAACCAGTGGCATGTACTAATCTTCTTACTGAAGAACAGCACAGGGTTTTGGACAAGGGTAAAGGACCTATGGTTTCAGAAAAACTGAAGGTTCAGGAAAGAAAGCCCAAACCTCAAGAAAAGGCTAGAAAACCTGAACACTCAGTAGGAAATCTTTAGGCCAGTACTTCGAAGCCTCAGGCTAAGAATACCAACCTGAAGAAATCTGCACTGAACCATCAGAGGAATTTTCAGAAGAGAAACACTTAACAGAGATATTCTCAACTGAAAAGACCAAGTCCTCAGATTACTGAAAGACCACAATTTCAGTACAGGCAACCTAAACCCCACTTGCCTAAGGGTAAAGGTTTCCTGAACCCAAGTCTGCAGAGACAGAGACCAGCTGCACCAAAGCCAAGACATTTGAACAAAAGGCCTGAACCCAAGAAGAACTCTAAGGCTCATGTTCATGCTAAGGCTGTCACTCATACACAGGGTACTGCCAAGGCACCTAGGGTGGTGAATGTGTATGTAGATGTTTATGGGAGACAAATCAGCCACTCTAAAGTAATTAGAGTTATCAGGCAGATTTGGGTTCCAAAAGGTACAGCTAACCTGGTAGGACCCTACACCAAATGGGTACCTAAGAATTGATCTGTTTTTCAGGTAAAGGAAAAGGGCACTGAGCTGAATGAAGACAACATAGCCCTGATGAGTGGAAATGAATTGGCCCCTGTTGCATGGTATCTGAACAGTGGATGTTCAAGACATATGACAGGATATAAGCAATTACTCACTGACTATGTTGAGCAAATAGGCCCTCAGATCACTTTTGGAGACAAATCCAAAGGACAGACTGAAGGATATGGGACTCTTGAAGTTGAATCTGTTCATATCCATGGTGTTTCTTATGTGTCTGGTTTGAAGCATAACCTGCTTTCTATCAGTTAATTCTGTGACAAAGGATTCAGTGTTGAGTTCTCAAATAACTTATGTTATGTGAAAGATAATGCCTCACAACAAATATTACTAACAGATACTAGAAAAGGAAATGTGTATCTTGCTGATTGGAGACCATCTCCTAAATATACATGTTTGGTTGCAAAACGTTCCACTGACACCAGTTGGTTGTGGCACAAAAGGCTGAATCACTTAAACTTCAAAACCTTGAACAAACTTGCAAGATTAGCACTTGTGAGGGGGTTACCAAATGAGGTATTCAGTAAAGATCATGTGTGTGATGCTTGTCAGAAAGGGAAACAAACCAAAGCATCATTTAAAAGCAAAATAGAAGTGTTCTACTGAAAGGATACTTCAACTGTTACATATGGATCTATTTGGTCCAAGAACACCTGAAGCACTAATGGTAGGAAATATACACCGTGGTAGTTGATGACTACTCTAGATACACATGGGTCATATTCTTACTCGAAGAAGAAAGAAACTCGAGACAAAATTACCGAACTCATCAAAAAGACTCATCGAAAAAAGAATCGAGTGTGGTCAAAATCGAGATCGAGATAAAAGGCCTTTGAATTCATCAACCATATTATATCGATTATTGTGCACCAAATGGAATAGCTCATGAAACATCACCGCAAGGACCCCACAACAAAATGGTGTTCTTTGAAGAAGAAATAGGACTACGAAAGAGTTCGCGAAGAACAATGAATCTTTCCGGTTCGATTGTTGGGATATTTTAGTTTTGATAATTTATGCCAAAACATTATTAACTTGTGTTATTCAAGCTATTTTACGATAACAAGTTACGGGGAACGAAAAGAACAAATTGAGGGGGAACTCACGAAATCGAAGAAGATGATCGAGATCGGGACGAGGTCTGCAGATGAGAATGATCGAGATCGGATGAAGTTAAATGAGTTCCGAGTCAATCGATGAAATTTGCATAAATCGATGTGAAGAAAAGCTAAAGCCAAAGAAATCGTAAGAGAAGGTTGCAGATCAGAAGATGAGCAGATGAGACTGATCAAGATCAGACGTGATCGAGATCAGATATGAAGATGAGCAGATGAGACTGATCGAGATCAGACGTGATCGAGATCAGATATGATAATCTGATATGCCAACCTGATGCAGATGACCTGATGCTATCCCCGAGATCTCGAATCGAAGAAGTGTTGATCGATCAAAAGCCGATCAGATCGTGCAAAGAAGAAATCGATAACATGAGTCAATGTGACCGAGGGTTTTAATGTCCGATTGAAGAGCCGAACTCAAGAAGCCCGAGTGTCAAGATGCCCGACGTACAAGGTCCGGGCCAAGAGAAGTCTGCTGAATCAAGAACCCTGAGTAACCTGAGGCTCATATAACCTAAAGGCTCAGATAACCTAAAGGCTCAGATAACCTGAAGGCTCAGATAACCTGAAGGCTCAGATAACTCAAGGCTCGGAATCAAGACTCGATAACTCAAGGCTCGGGGATAACTCAAGGCTCTGATAACTCAAGGCTCGATAACTCAAGGCTCAGAGAAATCAAGATCCCGAGATTCAAGATCCTCAAGAATATAGCCGTTAGAGACTCCTAAGAAAATCAAGAATATACCAAGTAGAGACTCAAGAAATCAAGAATATAGCCGCTTAGATTCAAATTGACGTGGACCAACGAGAGGAAGACGACAAGCCTGAAAAAGTTATTCTGAGTAGTATGGATTTGAATGTGATTCTCTCCAATGGTAACATTCAAATCCACACTATAAATACAAGTTCTTCCTTCATTGTCAAGGGTGGAAGAGTGGTGGAAGAGTGTGAGAATGTAGCAAACGATGCTACATAGCTAAGAAGATATGGGTTCCAAAGTAGGTTCTCACCAAGGTCGTGTGAATATGGCCTCGATCAGAGTACGGCTAAGGCATTCAACATAAATATAGAGCCAAATCATCGAAAGCATCTCCACCATAGAACACAGAGTAAGAAATACACACATATATTCAAGAGTGTTCTTCCCTAGATCTAAGCACAAATGCTATATCCTAATCTTAGAGAGATTTTCCCATCCTTAGCATTAAGGCTAAACAAATGTAAGGGAAAATCTCAACCTAGTTGGAAACCAAACAAACCTTTACCCAAATCAGTTTGAGTTAGGTTAAGTTTGTCACCGCAAGATTTCAGACTAGGGATTCTAGTTTCTGATTTCTGGGTTCGGTTGAGTGTAAACTTGGTAAACATATATAAGCAATCCCGTAAGGGTGATAAGTCCCGTTTGAGTGCGAACTCGGTAAACATCTGTTGGGTGTTGGACTAACACATAAAACTAAGTCCAGTAGGTTAAGTTGGTTAAGTTGGTTAAGTTGGTGCCCCGAAAGGGAAGAGTAGATGTAGGGCGGGTTTCGTCCAAACCACTATAAAATATCGTGTGTTCTTTACAGCTTTATGTTTATACTTGTCATATGCATTCGATTACAAGCAAAACAACACACATCGTTCTTAAAAGCGAAAAATTTGGAATCACTCTGCCCTCACCCCTGTTTTATATGCATCACATGACATGTTTTGCTTCCGCACGTGCAAAATGGGTTTTCCAAACATAAAAATCGGGACCATCAATTGGTATCAGAGCGGGTTGTTCAAAAGTTCACAAGCTTTCAAAGTGAACAACTGAACTGATCTCCATTTTAAAACCCCGTTTCTGAACTGATACCATCAATTGGTATCAGAGCGTTTTGTTCAAAAGTTCACAAGCTTTCAAAGTGAACAACTGGATTGATCTCTATTTTAAAACCCCGTTTCTGAACTGGGACCATCAATTGGTATCAGAGCAGGTAGTTCAAAAGGTCACTGTTTTTCAAATATGAACATCTGAACTGATACCATCAATTGGTATCAGAGCGGGAGTTCAAAAGATCACTGTTTTCAAAGTGACCACCTGAACTGATCTATTTTAAAACAAAAACCCGATCTCTGTAAATGCATTTATTTTAAATGTTTTAGCATCATTATCAAAAAGGGGGAAATTGTTGGGATATTTTAGTTTTGATAATTTATGCCAAAACATTATTAACTTGTGTTATTCAAGCTATTTTACAGATAACAAGTTAAGGGGGAACGAAAGAACAAATTGAGGGGGAACTCACGAAATCAGAAGAAGATGATCGAGATCAGACGAGGCTGCAGACGAGAATGATCGAGATCAGATGAGTTAAATGAGTTCCAGAGTCAACTGATGAGCTGTGCAAATCAGATGTGAAGAAAAGCTAAAGCCAACAAATCAGAAGAGAAGGTTGCAGATCAGAAGTGAGCTGATGAGACTGATCAAGATCAGACGTGATCGAGATCAGATATGAAGATGAGTAGATGAGACTGATCGAGATCAGACGTGATCGAGATCAGATATGATAATCTGATATGCCAACCTGATGCAGATGACCTGATGCTATCCTGAGATACTGAACTGAAGAAGTGTTGATCTGATCAGTCGAGCTGATCAGATCAGGCAAAGAAGAAATCAGATAGCCTGAGTCAATGTGACCTGAGGGTCAGAATGTCTGAATTCAGAAAAGCTGAACTAAGTATGCCTGAGTGTCAGTATGCCTGATCAGACAAGGTCCGCTGAAGAGAAGTCTGCTGAATTAAGAACCCTGAGTAACCTGAGGCTCAAATAACCTGAAGGCTCAGATAGAACTGAAGATCCTGAGACTCAGAAGATCCTGAAGAATATAGCCGTTAGAGACTCAGAAGAAACTGAAGAATATAACCGTTAGAGACTCTGAAGAAACTGAAGAATATAACCGTTAGATTCAGCTAACGTGGACCAATGAGAGGAAGACGACAAGCCTGAAAAAGCTACAGAGTAGTATGGATTTGAATGTGATTCTCTCCAACGGTAACATTCAAATCCACACTATAAATACAAGTTCTTCCTTCATTATCAAGGGTGGAAGAGTGGTGGAAGAGTGTTAGAATGTAGCAAACGATGCTACAGAGCTAAGAAGATATGGGTTCCAGCAGTTCCCAGCCAAGGTCGTGTGAGTCCTGAAATATGGCCTGATCGTAGCACGACTAAGGCATTTAACACAACTACAGAGCCAAATCATCCAGCATCTCCACCATAGAACACAGAGCAAGAAATACACGCATATATTCAAGAGTGTTCTTCCCTAGATCTAAGCACAAATGTTATGTCCTAAGCTTAGAGAGATTTTCTCATCCTTAGCATTAAGGCTAAACAAATGTAAGGGAAAATCTCAACCTAGTTGGAAACCAAACAAACCTTTACCCAAATCAGTTTGAGTTAGGTTAAGTTTGTCACCACAAGATTTCAGACTAGGGATTCTAGTTTCTGATTTCTGGGTTCGGTTGAGTGTGAACTCGGTAAATATCTATATGCAATCCCGTAAGGGTGATAAGTCCCGTTTGAGTGCGAACTCGGTAAACATTTGTTGGGTGTTGGACTAACACATAAGGGTTAAGTTGGTGCCCCGAAAGGGAAGAGTGGATGTAGGGCGGGTTTCGTCCGAACCACTATAAAATATCGTGTGTTCTTTACAGCTTTATGTTTATACTTGTCATATGCATTCGATTACAAACAAAACAACACACATCATTCTTAAAAGCGAAAAATTTGGAATCACTCTGCCCTCACCCCTGTTTTATATGCATCACATGACATGTTTTGCTTCCGCACGTGCAAAATGGGTTTTCCAAACATAAAAATCGGGACCATCAATTGGTATCAGAGCGGGTTGTTCAAAAGTTCACAAGCTTTCAAAGTGAACAACTGAACTGATCTCCATTTTAAAACCCCGTTTCTGAACTGATACCATCAATTGGTATCAGAGCGTTTTGTTCAAAAGTTCACAAGCTTTCAAAGTGAACAACTGGATTGATCTCTATTTTAAAACCCCGTTTCTGAACTGGGACCATCAATTGGTATCAGAGCAGGTAGTTCAAAAGGTCACTGTTTTTCAAATATGAACATCTGAACTGATACCATCAATTGGTATCAGAGCGGGAGTTCAAAAGATCACTGTTTTCAAAGTGACCACCTGAACTGATCTATTTTAAAACAAAAACCCGATCTCTGTAAATGCATTTATTTTAAATGTTTTAGCATCATTATCAAAAAGGGGGAAATTGTTGGGATATTTTAGTTTTGATAATTTATGCCAAAACATTATTAACTTGTGTTATTCAAGCTATTTTACAGATAACAAGTTAAGGGGGAACGAAAGAACAAATTGAGGGGGAACTCACGAAATCAGAAGAAGATGATCGAGATCAGACGAGGCTGCAGACGAGAATGATCGAGATCAGATGAGTTAAATGAGTTCCAGAGTCAACTGATGAGCTGTGCAAATCAGATGTGAAGAAAAGCTAAAGCCAACAAATCAGAAGAGAAGGTTGCAGATCAGAAGTGAGCAGATGAGACTGATCAAGATCAGACGTGATCGAGATCAGATATGAAGATGAGTAGATGAGACTGATCGAGATCAGACGTGATCGAGATCAGATATGATAATCTGATATGCCAACCTGATGCAGATGACCTGATGCTATCCTGAGATACTGAACTGAAGAAGTGTTGATCTGATCAGTCGAGCTGATCAGATCAGGCAAAGAAGAAATCAGATAGCCTGAGTCAATGTGACCTGAGGGTCAGAATGTCTGAATTCAGAAAAGCTGAACTAAGTATGCCTGAGTGTCAGTATGCCTGATCAGACAAGGTCCGCTGAAGAGAAGTCTGCTGAATTAAGAACCCTGAGTAACCTGAGGCTCAAATAACCTGAAGGCTCAGATAGAACTGAAGATCCTGAGACTCAGAAGATCCTGAAGAATATAGCCGTTAGAGACTCAGAAGAAACTGAAGAATATAACCGTTAGAGACTCTGAAGAAACTGAAGAATATAACCGTTAGATTCAGCTAACGTGGACCAATGAGAGGAAGACGACAAGCCTGAAAAAGCTACAGAGTAGTATGGATTTGAATGTGATTCTCTCCAACGGTAACATTCAAATCCACACTATAAATACAAGTTCTTCCTTCATTATCAAGGGTGGAAGAGTGGTGGAAGAGTGTTAGAATGTAGCAAACGATGCTACAGAGCTAAGAAGATATGGGTTCCAGCAGTTCCCAGCCAAGGTCGTGTGAGTCCTGAAATATGGCCTGATCGTAGCACGACTAAGGCATTTAACACAACTACAGAGCCAAATCATCCAGCATCTCCACCATAGAACACAGAGCAAGAAATACACGCATATATTCAAGAGTGTTCTTCCCTAGATCTAAGCACAAATGTTATGTCCTAAGCTTAGAGAGATTTTCTCATCCTTAGCATTAAGGCTAAACAAATGTAAGGGAAAATCTCAACCTAGTTGGAAACCAAACAAACCTTTACCCAAATCAGTTTGAGTTAGGTTAAGTTTGTCACCACAAGATTTCAGACTAGGGATTCTAGTTTCTGATTTCTGGGTTCGGTTGAGTGTGAACTCGGTAAATATCTATATGCAATCCCGTAAGGGTGATAAGTCCCGTTTGAGTGCGAACTCGGTAAACATTTGTTGGGTGTTGGACTAACACATAAGGGTTAAGTTGGTGCCCCGAAAGGGAAGAGTGGATGTAGGGCGGGTTTCGTCCGAACCACTATAAAATATCGTGTGTTCTTTACAGCTTTATGTTTATACTTGTCATATGCATTCGATTACAAGCAAAACAACACACATCGTTCTTAAAAGCGAAAAATTTGGAATCACTCTGCCCTCACCCCTGTTTTATATGCATCACATGACATGTTTTGCTTCCGCACGTGCAAAATGGGTTTTCCAAACATAAAAATCGGGACCATCAATTGGTATCAGAGCGGGTTGTTCAAAAGTTCACAAGCTTTCAAAGTGAACAACTGAACTGATCTCCATTTTAAAACCCCGTTTCTGAACTGATACCATCAATTGGTATCAGAGCGGGTAGTTCAAAAGTTCACAAGCTTTCAAAGTGAACAACTGATCTGATCTCTATTTTAAAACCCCGTTTCTGAACTCGGACCATCACTGATATTCCTAAGAGATTTTGGGCTGAAGCTATCAACACTGCATGCTACTCTCAGAACAGATCCATGCTGACAAAGAATCAAGGAAAAACACCTTATGAGCTGTGGAATGAAAGGAAGCCTCTTGTTTCTTTCTTTCGTGTGTTTGGCTGCAAGTGTTTCATACACAATAATGGTAAAGATCAGTTGAAAACATTTGATAGCAAAGCTGATGAAGGAATATTCTTAGGATATTCTGAAGTCAGTAAAGCTTTCAGAGTTTACAACTGTAGAACTCTTATTGTGGAAGAAACACCTCATGTTGTTTTTGATGAATCTACTTGTGTTCAGAAGAAACAGGAACATGACTCAGGAGAACTGACCAAGAGAATCACCAGACTAAGCCTGAAGAAGAATGATAAAAC
The DNA here is from genome assembly GCA_037126765.1 of Stenogyne calaminthoides. NCBI lineage: Eukaryota > Viridiplantae > Streptophyta > Magnoliopsida > Lamiales > Lamiaceae > Stenogyne > Stenogyne calaminthoides. The sequence goes on along the minus strand of JBBCBC010000012.1, from coordinate 14,902,011 downwards.
ATCCTCTGAACCTGAAAGGAAGAAGTCAATCACTTTCTATGAATGGAGTGAATCAGACTCAGATAAAGAAACTCGGGATGGTAAAACTCAGGATGGTGAGACTCAGGATGGAAATTCTCCACTGAAGGAAAGCCAACACACTGAAGCTGACCCATCTGAACATACACCAGTTCAGACTCAGGTATGTAATGCCGATGAAGATGTGGTCACAGCTGAGGCAAATTCTGAATCTATCAACCAAGGGGGAACAAATGTCAATAACAATGTTCTTAATGGAATATCCCCTGAGGAAGATAATTCACTCTCTCATTTTCTGTTGTTCCCTGAATTTGATGAATTACCTTAACCTAACATTTCTGATGTTGAGGATACTACTGAAGGGGGAACATCCAGGAGAAGATGGTTAGATAGTCATCCTACAAGTCAGATTGTGGGTGATCTATTAGAAGGTGTTAAAACAAGAAGGTTCCATGGAGAAAGTGTTTTGTTATGTTGCTTCCTATCTGAAAAAGAACCTACTGAGATTGAAGAAGCTCTTCAGGACTCATTTTGGATTATTGTTATGCAAGAGGAGCTGAATCAGTTTACAAGAATGAAGTTTGGGAGCTGGTGGACAGACCTAAGAGGCACTATGTGATTGGAACTAAATGGGTGTTCAAGAACAAGAGAGATGAGAACAACAACATTGTGAGAAACAATGCAAGGCTAGTTGCACAAGGTTATTCCCAAGAAGAAGGCTTGGATTATGATGAAACCTTTGCACCTGTTGCAAGACTAGAAGTCATCAGATTGTTTCTTGCATATGCTGCTCACATAAAATTCACAGTCTATCAAATGGATGTGAAAAGTGCACTTCTGAATGATGTGCTTAAGGAAGAGGTTTATGTGGAACAACCTCCAGAATTTTGTCAGAATGACCAAGTTTCTGTGCTCGGGGAAAGCCTTGTATGGTGCAAGCAAACACCCGGAGCATGGTATGATACTCTTTTTCGGTTTTCTTATCGACCATGGGTTTATCAAAGGAACTGTTGATAGAACCTTGTTCAGGATAGAGGATGGGAAGGATATCCTACTAGTTCATATTTATGTGGATGACATCATATTTGGATCTCCAAATCATCAGATGTGTGATAAGTTTTCTGCTCTGATGAAAGGAAAGTTTGAGATGTCTATGATGGGGGAGATGAATTTCTTTCTTGGACTTCAGGTCAAACAAACTAAGGCAGGAATCTTCATCAATAAAGCAAAATACACTAGAGATCTGATTGCTAAGTATGGTGTACAGAATTGCAATGCAGTTAGAATTCCCATGAATTCTAACTACAAGATGGATCCCGATCTCGAAGGAAGTCAAGAATCACACTGATTATAGAGGAATCATTGGATCATTGCTATATCTCACTGCAAGTAGGCCTGATATAACATTTGTTGTTGGGATATGTGTAAGATACCAAGCTAATCCTAAGGCTAGTCACATGGAGGCTGCTAAAAAGATTCTGAATTATCTTAAGGGCACTGTGAATAGAGGATTATGGTATCCAGCTGATGATAACCTTGAATTAACCGGGTTATTGGATGCTAATTATGGTGGATGTAGAATTGACAGAAATCAACTACACGGACTTGTCAATTTCTTGGAAGTAAACCGATATCATGGTTTCAAAAAAACAGACCTCAAAGAGCAACCAAGACTATCAAGTTTGAATACATGGTCGCAGAAGTCACAGCATGCATTCTTTGGCTCAGACAACAATTAAAGGATTATAAGATTATAGCCAATGAAGTACCTATATTTTGTGATAATAATAGTGCAATTGCTATTACACAAAATCCAGTATTGCACACTAGATGTAAGTATGTTGATATCATACATCACTTCATCAGAGATCATGTTGAGAAGAAGGATATCAAAATGGAGAAAACTCATACTGATAAACAGAGAACTGATATCTTGACTAAACCTTTGGCTGAATCAAGATTTTAGGAACTATCAGTTGAATTAGTTATGTTGGATCCAGGAGAATAAGGTGAATCTAAAAAATTGAAGGTTTTCAGATGCATGAAGTTTTTCAGGTGTCACTGAAAAAATCAGGATAAAATAAGGATATCACTGAGTCTAGGGAAACTCAGTAATCCTGAAGTTCAGTATTCAGTTTTATACCGACATCTTATCAAGGTCAAAACTCAGTAAGACTGATGTTTAAACTTAGTCCGAAGAAGTTATTGACTCATGCACCTCATTTATTGTCTAACTGAAACTCAGAAATCATTTGCAATAAATGATAAAACACCCGAAGAAATAAATGGGAGGAAAGTTTGAAATTCTCGAGGAAAAGTCAACAGTCTGCAGAATCATTGTTCATTAGTCACCAATAAGGATAAATTGGCGCCCAAAGACTTTGCAAAATCGTCCTTTCAAATACCCGTTTTAGCCTATTTTGATCTTGACCGTCGAATTCCTTGATCCATGCGATTTTTCTGAAAATCAAGTTATATACCCTTTACAAAGAATTCATTCAAACCATTTCAAAAACCTTCATCTTCACAACAAATCTTCGTTTACACAAAATTCTTCACTTTCCAAAAAATTCTTCACAAAATGACGCTTACCGTCTACCACAAACTTGTCGTTACCAACAAACCTTGGTACGAGAATGTTGTTTCGCTGGAAAGCACATCAAATGCTGCTCATGAGGAGGAGGCGTTACACATCCTCCGAATGGCAAAGCTTACCTGCTTGGTCGCAAATCGACCAGACGGCGAATATGCCAAAGAGGTAATAGAATTTGTTGCCAATATGCAACTAGATGATGAAAATTGCATAGAATCTAAGGTCACGGTGTCGCATCTAGAGAGGTCGGAGAAATATGTGGATTTTGTTAGGGAATTGTACATTATTCCTAAGAATCTGAATGCCATATATGAGTTAAATGATACAGGGGAGGACACTACTATGTATATGGTGGGTAGGGAACAGGAATATATGGATCAGATTGTTGAGCATCCGATTAAGTTTGAAGCTACTTTGAATAAGAAGCATTTGAAAGCTAAATATCGAGTCCTCTTAGATATTGTGAGCAAATGCATTATGAGTGGGTCTGGTAGTTTTGAGCAGATAAGCAAGCCTAAGTTGAGGCTAATGGCGGCAATTGAAGATTCACCTTCAAGGGCATTTAATTGGTTGAACTACTTGATAAAAGTGATCAGTGATCAAGCCAAACATATTCAAAAGGTGAATGGCAGTGTAGTGATTAAAGGAAAAATCCTACATGCAACCAAGATTGCTTTTATCTTGGAAACATGCAGAGAAGAAGAGGACATATTTGCTGATTCAACAGCTTTTCTAAGATAAAAAATCATGTTCAAGCCAACTAAGAAGACTTTGAGGGAAAAGAAAGAGAAAGTTACTGAGTCTCAGGAGGAGACTGCAGAAGAAGATGCTGAGGAGGATAGTACAGTTGTTGAGAAAATTAGAGAAACTAGACAAACCACTCACAAATCTACTGAGGAAAGGAGAAGAAGAAACCAAGCAAGCCAGGGGGAAAGCCCTGATGAAGATAAAAAGAGAGAAAGGAGAAAAACTCAAGAAAAAGACATTGGCTCCTCAGAAGTGAAAAAGGCTTCAGACGATTGCTGAGAAGGAGGCCAGCGAAACTGAAGAAACCCAAACTCAAGGTCAGCAAGGGATGAAATCTCCACTTCAGGTTCTTGCTCAGGTGGTGACGAATGTTCAAGAGCAAGAAACTGAAGAACAGGTTTTCTCAGAGGTACTCGAAACCTCTCCGAGTTCAGACAAAATTTCTCAGGAAATTTTTAAGGGACCTCAGATCTCAACTGAAGAAGGACCAACTCCGATGTCAGATCAATCAGAACCTCAGGAATTACTGAACCTTGATGCTCTTCTGAATGAACCTTTTTTCGATCCAGCAGCTCTACAACTGATACAATCTGAGCCGGCTGTTCTTGAGAGTCCAAAGTTAAAGAAGAGAGAGGCAGAAGAAACTGAATGGCGAAGCAAGGGGGAACGGTTCATCCTGGACAGATACACTGAGCTGAATGCATATCCTGATCTTCAGGATCTCTTCTTCAGACTCAGAACCACGGTCTACATCCTGAATCGGACTCTTCAGGAGATGCTGAATATAGCCTCTTTCAGAGGAGAAGAATGGTGGAATGCTGAAACTGCTGTTTTAACACAGTTCTCTGGATTCAGGAAGACCAAGCTCAGAATGAAAGTTGCTGACTTTGATGAGCTAGTGAAGAGAAAGGTGGCTGAGAAGAAGAAAGCTGAAGTTGATGCCTCCAGTTCTATGAATCCACAATGAGATGAGGATCAAGATGAAGAAGGTGACAAACAAGCTGAAATGGAGAAACCAGCTGAGACAGAAAAGGAACCTGAGAAAGAAAAGGAAACTCAGGAGGAAATGGAAAAGGAAGCTGATGCTGAACCAACTGATATCAGACAACCTCAGACTGAAGTTAGCATTCTTCAGGTACCTTTTGGCACTGTTATACATTATGCCGAAGTTACTGAAGTACCTAACTTTAAATATGATGTTTATGATATGCAGACTGAGGCTCAGTTGGAGCATCCAACTCAGGTGGAACCAGTTGTTCAAACTCCAGTGATTGATTTCACTCCAATCCTGGATGAGTTAATGAAGATAGAGCCAAGGATGGAAGAGATGCTGGCAAGTCAATCTCAAAAGCTTGAGAATCTAAGCTCTTCATCTGACATGATGCAAATTCAGAAAACTCTCACAGACAAGATGACTCAGATGGAGTCAGTTCTGGCTGATCAAGCTCAGAAAATGGAAAACCTGAGTTCATCATCTGCTATGCTTCAACTTCAAAATACTCTATCAGATAAATTAGCTGTTCTGGATGGAAAGATTGATGGAGTACATACAGAGCTTAATGCCAACATGAAGCAAATGTACCAAGACAGGACTGCTTATCTTGAAGCAAAACTGATTGAGAAGAATGATCTGATGATCAAAACAGCTGTTGAGGAAATGGGCTCCCTGCTCATGACCAAGATGACAGACATGATGCATGATGTCTTCTCAAAACAGTTTGCTCCTCTCTCAGATGAGTTCTCAATGGCCAAAAAACTACATGATGAGGCTGGAAGATGAGCATGATCAGTTGGCTGGGACAGTGCGCAGCATGGGCAAAGAAGAATACTATATGGATGCTGCACTGACTCAAATTCTCCCAAGGTATGGTGCCATAAAGGGGAAAAGGCCTAAAGCTGGCAAATTAGATGAGTTGTTGGCACAAACCTTGGAGAAGAAAGCTCAAAAAGAAGCATAGGCCAAGAAGATATTGAATGCTCTAAGTGAGAAGAAAGCTCAAAAAGAAGCATAGGTCACTGAGAAACTAAAGTTTGCAGAAGCTGAAAAACCTACCTTCACTCAGACAACTGATCAAATCACTCAGGAAGTAATTGCTGAGAAAATAAGTGATAGAAGGATGGTTGAGACAAGCAAGGTAGGTGAAGAATGAGCCAAACCAGAGAAGAGAAAAGCAGTAGCTTTTGTTGAGCAAGAAAAGAAGAAAAGAGCAAAGGTAGCAAGACCTACTCAGAGGAAACTGATTATGGAGTTCGAAGAATCTGAAGAAGAAACTAAGGAAGCTGGACCTGATACTCAGAAAGAAACCTTCGACACCAAGAAGTCTCTAAGAGCCCTGCAGATTGAAAAGGAGAAAAGAACTGCTGCTTCTGTTTCTGGTGCTCCTCTGATCAAGAAGAAGAAAGAAGAAGAACTGAAGAGAAGGGGTGGTTTCAAGATGTTCATTAGCAAGAGAAGAGGCACTGAGAAGACTTATAAATGGCCGCACATTAATAAATGGATACCATTACAGATCAATGGTGCATGGGAGGAAATCAAGAGAACCTTCTGGTTCTATTATGAGATTCTGAGAGAATTTTGAGGGAGCAGCTCAGACAAGAATGAGACATTCATTGAATATTTGCTGACTTTTTACCCTGAGTATCTGCAGAAGTGGATCAACCTGGCAGATGAAGGCAATTCTCAGATTGTAGCTCCAGGGCCATATATGTATCCAGCTCCTAGGTTTGAGAATGACTTTGTGAATGAGGCTACCATTTCTCAAGAAATTGCTCAGTATGCCCTCCAGCTTGGACTGACAGGAAACAACCCGGATATCATCAAAGAAAGAGATGAATTGAAGAAGAGGTACTTTGGGATGTTCAACTTAGAAGTACCAGATGATGAAATTGAAGAAGACTGAAGATTTGTAATCTTTATGTTTATGACTTTTATCTTTTGTTTTTCATTGTAAGCTGTAATGCCCATCTACTGATCAATGAAAAGTTTATCTTTATGCTCAAAGATAATATCTCATTATCTTCTTACATGTCTTTAATTATTTGATATGCCAGTTTGTTTGGAAATTGTTAGGAGTTATGTCATTTTGGATTGTAATAGATAAACTGAAACCTGAGTATAGGTTAGGTTTTCTTAAATGTAACAAGATGGTTTTGGCATCATCAAAAAGGGGAAAATTGTTGGGAGATGAATTTAATAAAGAAATTTTGATTAGATCCCAAAACCCCTGAGTATGACATGTTCAGGATAATCTTGATAGATCGAGTCGATTTGATATAGAGTGTTCGGGGAAGTTATCGCACCATGTATAGTCACCGATATAGATCAAAGTTAGATTTTGAAGAAACCGAGACTCAAAGAAGTAAATCAAGACATCAAGACTCGAAGAAGTTCTTTGAAGACATCAAGACTCAAAGAAATTTGTCAAGACATCAAGACTCAATAAAAGTTCTTCAAGACATCGAAGACTCAAGAGTTACTAAAGACTCAAGAAAGATCTTGAATACTCAAATATAACCTCGAATGTTCGGAGGCCTTTGAATGAGTTAGTAAGCTGCAGTGAGTCAGTCAAAAAACTCAAGGTAGAAAAGTGAGTAAGCTAAATTGAGTTAGCCCAAAAAGCTTTAGGAAGTCAAGCGTTAAGGAATTTCTCTAAAGATCGAGAGAGAGTGGACGTAGGAGCTTGAGTCTCTACGAACCACTATAATTGTTGTGTTGTTTGCTTTTCATCAGATCGCATTGTATATGTAGCATGATTTTCACTGAAAGCATATTTTACTGAGATTCAGTTGGAACCAATCCACTGAACTTGCATCAAATTGATCACAGCCTTAACCATTGTTTTATTAAAGGAAGAAGATTTTCAGCAAAGTTAAAACGAGTATAAACTTAGGGCCAACCATTCCGCACTCTTGATTAGCTAGAACAGATAGTTACCAAACTGAACCATTCTGCACTCTTGATTAGCTAGAACAGATAGTTACCAAACTGAACTAACTCTACTGAGTATTCAGTAAGATAATTATCTGATCCAAGCTTCTCAGGATCTCTGATAAACTCAGGATCAGTTGGGCTAATCTGAAGCTTTCAAAGTCTTTCGCCAGATCACCGCATCTCGAAGAGATTTTTGACTCAGTACATTTGTGCTTCTCAGGGCAAAATTCTCAGGACATCCTGACCCATTTGATCTCAGTGAAGAAAAGTTTTAAAATTCACTGAACACGTGTATTCCCCCCCATACACGTGTAAGACTCGTTTGCACCGGGACCAACATGGTTTAATTTTGATCGCAAGGATGAGCGATGTTGGATGGAGGATCTAGAAACGACGATTGGGGTTTTGGCCATTGGACGATGAAAACTATTTTGGCCATACCTTTTGACTCGGGTGTCCATTTTCCTATAATAATACTGTTTCGGAAACAAATTGAAGTTATCTACATGTCTCACAGCTTCGCCATCACTCTAATATTGTCCCACCGGATAGTATTATAATATTTTTCTCTATCGCAACCCTTGTTAGATGTTGTAATCGTTTTTCCCACTAGATAATATGTGTGCGTAGTATAGGCGTTTTTTTTTCATAGATCACTGTAGTAGGGTTTTGCTTGTTCTTGTTGTAATTATGATCACAAGGATGAGCGATGTCGGATGGAAGATCTGGAAACGGCGATTAGGTTTTTGGCCATTGGATGGGAAAAATAGTTTTGACCATAAGTTTTGGCTCGGGTATCCGTTTTCCGATTATAATACTGTTTCGGAAACATCTTGAAGTTATCTCCATGTCTCACAGCTTCACCGTCGCTCTAAAACTATCCCACCAGATAGTATTATAATATTTTTCTCTATCGCAACCCTTGTGTGATGTTGTAATCATTTTTTCACACGGATAATATGTGGGTAGTATAGGCATTTTTTATAGATCACTGTAGTAGGGGTTTGCTTGTTCTTGTTGTAATTTTGATCGCAAGGATGAGCGATGTCAGATGGAGTATCTTGAAACGGCGATTGGGGGTTTTGGCCATTGGATGGGGAAAACTGTTTTGGTCATAACTTTTAACTCGGGTGTCCGTTTTCCTATTATTATACTGTTTCGGAAATGTCTTGAAGTTATCTACCCTCTAAAAATATCCCACTAGATAGTATTATAATATTTTTCTCTATAGCAACCCTTGTGTGATGTTGTAATCGTTTTTCAAGCAGATAATATGTGGGTAGATGCATTTTTTTTTTTCATAGATCATTGTAGTAGGGTTTTGCTTGTTCTTGTTGTAATTTTGATCGCAAGGATGAGCGATGTCGGATGAAAGATCTGAAAACGGCGATTGGGGTTTTTGCAATTGGATGGTGAAAACAGTTTTGGCCATAACTTTTTATTCGGAAGTCCGTTTTCCTTTTATAATACTGTTTCGGAAATGTCTTGAAGTTATCTATATGTCTCACAGTTTCGTCATCCCTCTAAAACTGTCCCACCGGATAGTATTATAAATTTTTTCTTTATCGCAACCCTTGTTAGATGTTGTAATCGTTTTTCCCACCAGATAATATGTGTGGGTAGTATAGGCCTTTATTTTCATATATCACTGTAATAGGGTTTTGCTTGTTCTTGGTTAAATTTTGATCGCAAGGATGAGCGATGTCGAATGGAGGATCTGGAAACGGCGATTGCGGTTTTGGCCATTGGATGGTGAAAACTGTTTTGGCCATAACTTTTGACTCGGGTGTCCATTTTCCTATTATAATATTGTTTCGAAAACAAATTGAAGTTATCTACATGTCTCATAGCTTCGCCGTCCCTCTAAAATTGTCCCACCGGATAGTATTATAATATTTTTCTCTATCGCAACCCTTGTGTGATGTTGTAATAGTTTTTCCCACCAGATAATATGTGTGGGTAGTATAGGTATTTTTTTTTCATAGATCACTGTAGTAGGGTTTTGCTTGTTCTTGTTGTAATTTTGATCACAACGATGAGCGATGTCGGATGGAGGATCTGGAAACGGCGATTGGGGTTTTGGCCATTGGATGGTGAACACTGTTTTGGCCATCAGTTTTGACTAGGGTGTCCGTTTTCTGATTATAATACTATTTCGGAAACATCTTGAAGTTATCTACGTGTCTCACAGCTTCGTCGTTGCTGTAAAACTGTCCCACCGGATAGTATTATAATATTTTTCTCTATCGCAACCCTTGTGTGATGTTGTAATCATTTTTCCCACCAGATAATATGTGTGGGTAGTATAGGCATTTTTTTTATAGATCATTGTAGTAGGGTTTTGCTTGTTCTTGTTGTAATTTTGATCACAAGAATGTGCGATGTCGGATGGAGGATCTTGAAACGGCGATTGGGGTTTTGGCCATTGGACGGTGAAAACTGTTTTGGTCATAACTTTTAACTCGGGTGTTCGTTTTCCTATTATTATACTATTTTGGAAATGTCATTAAGTTATCTACATGTCTCACTGCTTCCCCGTCCCTCTAAAACTATCCCACTGGATAGTATTATAATATTTTTCTCTATCGCAACCCTTGTGTGATGTTGTAATCGTTTTTCCCAGCAGATAATATGTGTGGGTAGTACAGGCGTTTTTTTTTTCATAGATCATTAGAGTAGGGTCTTGCTTGTTCTTATTGTAATTTTGATCGCAAGGATGAGCGATGTCGGATGGAGGATCTGGAAACGGCAATAGGGGTTTTGGCCATTGGATGGTGAAAACAGTTTTGGCCATAACTTTTGATTCGGGTGTCCTTTTTCCTATTATAATAATGTTTCGGAAACGTCTTATAGTTATTTATATGTCTCATAGTTTCACGTCCCTCTAAAACAGTCCCACAGGATAGTATTATAATATTTTTCTCTATCGCAACCCTTGTGTGATGTTGTAGTCGTTTTTCTTTCAAGATAATATGTGGGTAGTATAGGCATTTTTTTTTTCATATATCACTGTAGTAGGGTTTTGCATGTTCTTGTTGTAATTTTGATCGCAAGGATGAGCGATGTCGGATTGAGGATCTGGAAACGGCGATTGGGGTTTTGGCCATTGGACGGTGAAAACCCCATTTTGGCCATAACTTTTGATTTCGGTGTCCATTTTCCTATTATAATGATTTCGTAAACAAATTGAAGTAATGTCTCACGACTTCGCGTTCTAAAAATTGTCCCACCGGATAGTATTATAATATTTTTCTCATCGTAACCCTTGTGTGATGTTGTAATCGTTTTCCCCACGGATAATATGTGTGGGTAGTATAGGCATTTTTTTTCATAGATCACTGTAGTAGGGTTTTGCTTGTTCTTGTTGTAATTTTGATCACAAGGTTGAGCGATGTCGGATGGATGATCTGGAAACGGGTATTGGGGTTTTTGCCATTGGATGGTGAAAACTGTTTTGTCCATAAGTTTTGACTCGGGTGTCCGTTTTCTGATTATAACACTGTTTCGGAAACATCTTGAAGTTTTCTACATGTCTCACAACCGCCCGTCGCTTCTAAAACCGTCCCCAACCGGATAGTATTATAATATTTGTCTACAACGCAACCCTTGTGTGATGTTGAAATCATTTTTCCCACCAGATAATATGTGTGGGTAGTATTGGCGTTTTTTTTTTCATAGATCACTGTAGTAGGGTTTTGCATGTTCTTGTTGTAATTTTGATCGCAAGGATGAGCTATGTCGGATTGAGGATCTTGAAATGACGATTGGGGTTTTGGCCATTGGACGGTAAAAACTGTTTTGGCCATAACTTTTGACTCGGGTGTCCATTTTCCTATTATGATACTGTTTTGGAAATGTCTTGAAGTTATCTACATGTCTCACTGCTTTGCCATCCCTCTTAAACTGTCCCACTAGATAGTATTATAATATTTTTCTCTATCGCAACCCTTGTGTGATGTTGTAATCGTTTTTCCCAGCAGATAATATGTGTGGGTAGTAGAGGCATTTTTTTTTTCATTGATCACTGTAGTAGGATTTTTCTTGTTCTTGTTGTAATTTTGATCGCAAGGATGAGCGATGTCGGATGGAGTATCTGGAAATGGCGATTGGGGCTTTGGCTATTGGATGGTAAAAACTGTTTTGGCCATAACTTTTGACTCGGGTGTCCGTTTTCCGATTATAATACTGTTTCGGAAACGTCTTGAAGTTATCTACAAGTCTCACAGCTTCGCCTTTGCTCTAAAACTGTCCCACCGGATATTATTATAATATTTTTCTCTATCGCAACCCTTGTGTGATGTTGTAATCATTTTTCCCACCAGATAATATGTGTGAGTAGTATAGGCGGGTTTTTTTTTTCATAGATCACTGTAGTACGGTTTTGCTTGTTCTTGTGGTAATTTTGATCGCAAGGATGAGCGTTGTCGGATGGAGGATCTTGAAACGCGAACATTGGAGTTTTGGTCATAACTTTTGACTCGGGTGACCTGTCTTCCTATTATTATCTTTATTTCGGTGACCGTCTTTCTATTTGGGCAGATTCGCATAGGCAGAACTTATTTAATTAAATAGTTAACTATAATTACTATTATATAATTACTCTTTTATCCTTAAGACTTTGGCCGCAAATTTTTGAAAGCAAGGGCCGTATCTCTACCCAAGAAAGGAATTAATGAATGTCCAGCCTTGTAATATTTGATAATCATTTTTATATTTTTATTTTACCAAGATATAATCACAACTTTTCACGTGTATTTCTGTTAAATAATATTTTCTAATAAATTATTATTTTCATATATATTTTGTTTGTTTCTATTCCAACGTAGTAACAATTAAAAAATTATTATACCGCCATAATCCATATTACTATAAATTGGATTAATAATTGCTTAATAAATATAGGTAATAGGTAGGTATAATTATCTTCTAAAATGAATGTTTTTTTTTTTTTGAAAGCATGTTATTTTAATTTTCTAATTGATCTTCTAAAATAAATGTTGAATACATGCATAATTAGAGTTTCATTTTTCCACCTGATTAATTACTAATTTACTACAACTGTAAATCCATTGTAACCGTGAAAATTAAATTTTCTTGAAATTATTACGTTAAAAAAAATATTTATTTTATTATCGATTTTGAAAGAAAGAATAATATTGTTGTTTCTCTTATATGTCGTTGGTTCATTAATCAAACCATCCAACACTAAAAACGTAACTACAAACTATATCACACCATTCAAAATTAAAATTTATTTAAATTACTATATTTTGATAAGTTTAATTTAGATTATAATTATATATAAAAAATAAAATTAAAAATTACTAATATCACTCACTCGTGAGTCATCAATTCACCGATAGGATTATCGATCCTTATATCGTAAATCATGCACTGTTGTAATAAGTAATATTTAAATTTACATCAAATTACTATATTTGAATCAGTATTATATAAATTATAGTTAGATGTGAAAAAATAAAAATAAAAACAAAAACTAGTAGTGTCACACTTTCGTGAATTGTTAATTCACTAATCGAACTATCTAATATTAAATCGTAAACAACATACCATATTGTACCACTCAAAATGAAATTTTTATTCAAATTAAAATATTTGACAAATTTTAATTAAATTGTATATATATATAAAACAAAATTATTAGTGTTACTCTCTTATGAGTTGCTATTTCACTAATCAAAGTATCGATGGCCCTATTGTACCACTCGAATATGAATGTTCTTAAAATTACTATATTTAGATAAGTTTTTTCTAGATTATAATTATATGTAAAATAAAATTAAAAACTTGTAGTGTCATTCTCTTATGAGATGTCGGTACACTGATCTAACTATTGAATTTTAAATCGTAATCACAGACTCTATCGTACAAGTAGAAATTAATTTATTATTAAGTTACTACATTTTTATAAGAATTAATTTAGATTATAATTAGATTTGAAAATATATAAATAAATGAGTAGTAGTTTCACTTTCTTACGAGTCATCGATTCACTAATCAGATTATCTAACATTAAATTGTAAATTAGAACCATATCATACCACTAAAAATTAAAATTTATCCAAATTATTATACTTTGATAACTTTTATTAATTAGATTAATCACCAAAAAAATGAGTAGTGTTACTCAATAGTGAGTCGTTTGATCACTAATCGGATTATCAAAACATAAATCGTAAAATACATATTCTGTTGTATCAGTCGTATTTAAAATTTCAATAAATTGTTATATTTAAGTAATTTTTTAAAAAAAATTATAGTAAATTTTAAGTAATTATTTTGATTCTAAACTATTTTTTACCTGATTTTTAATAAAATCATTAGAATATTATATGACGTCATAAATGCTTGTCTATACATACCTACTAAATTCTATACATACTAAATTTAGTTGATCAATTGAAATAACGTGGGTCGAAATGACATATATAAAATGAATAATTGAAATTCACTATAAAAAAATAGTGCATTACCTATGAAATTTTCTACGAAAATAATTTCCTCCTTAAATTGAGAATCGATTGTCTTGAAAACGCTTGTCGAGGAGATAAAATCTAGATTATGGAACTGGGTCTCGATTAGGTTGAGTGACATATGTAATTTTACTTTTTCTGATTACCTCGAACGTCCTAGGATTGTTCTTGATTGTTAACCGCTAACACTCTTGATTCTTTGATTCTTTGTAATTGCTTCGGTAATTCACTGCCTTATCAATAAATTCTCTTTTACCGTTCAAAAAAAAAATTGTCCTTAAATAGTAAGGCTTGCCTACGGAAATGTAAATTACCTAGAAAATTATTTATGTAGGTAAATTTGCCTACGTAAATTACAAATGTGTAGGTAGATTGCTCGTAGGTAATTTGTTTGCATTGAGAATTATTTGTGTATGCAATTTTTTCATAGATTATTCTAAAAATTGATAGGCAAATCGTAAGCAATCCTCATTTTTCAAGGACCAAATTATTTTTGTAGGAACATTTTGTAGCTATTTGAAAATTTTCGTAAACAATTCTACATTTTTTTGACAAAAACTTGTATGAACCTGGTTAATGCTATAAACTTGGTTTTTAATTCGTGACATTTGACCCTGCACAGGGTATAATACGGGACAAGTTTAGTGATTTAGAAAAAATGTGTTGAAAATGAGTTTAATGGGTCAAGTAATTCAAATTCATGGCATGAACTCCCGGGTTCATGGGAGACTTACTCTTTTTTTTTTTGGTAATGTAATATTTTGAAAGTTAAAAAAGAAATGTAAAAAAATAAATAATAAAAGTAATTAATGGAACCAAATCGGCGGTTTAAATAAATAAAATGTATGGATTCAAATTGATAATTGGTTAATTTATTCAAGTTCGACGTTTGTTTAATCACTTAACAATTTAAAAGCAGAACATAATAATTTCGTTATAATTTTAGAACTATTTTTTAACCAAATGACTCTCTCACAGTTTTTTTTTTTTTTGTTAAAGTAATTATTTTAATGTGATAAAATGATTGCCTCGAAATCTAGATAAGTTATTACGTTGATGGGATTAAGGAACTGTATGTCTCGGAAAGGTAAAAACGTAAATAATTTATTTAATATGTGGCTGACTTTTATTAAGGGCATATTAGACATTTAGAAGACTATCATTATTGAACAGATAAAAAAAGCTAAGAAAAGTTACATTCTTCCCAAGACAGAATCTGCCCATATAGAATTACCATTTTTTTTATTAGATCACTGTAGTAGGGTTTTGCTTGTTCTTGGTTTAATTTTGATCGCAAGGATGAGCGATGTCGGATGGAGGATCTGAAAACGACGATTGGGGTTTTGGTCATTGGATGGTGAAAACTGTTTTTGCCATAACTTTTGACTCGGGTGTCCGTTTTCCTATTATAATACTGTTTCGAAAATGTCTTGAAGTTATCTACATGTCCCACAGCTTCGTCGTCCCTCTAAAACTGTCCCACCAGATAGTATTACAATATTTTTCTCTATCGCAAGCCTTGTGTGATGTTGTAATCGTTTTTCCCACCAGATAATATGTATGGGTAGTATAGCCATTTTTTTTTTTTTTTTTTTTTTTTTTCATAGATCACTGTAGTAGGTTTTTACTTGTTCTTGTTGTAATTTTGATCGCAAGGATGAGCGATGTCGGATGGAAGATCTGGAAACGGCGATTGGGGTTTTGGCCATTGGATGGTGAAAACTGTTTTGGCCATAACTTTTGACTCGGGCGTCCATTTTCCTATTATAATATTGTTTCGGAAACGTCTTGAAGTTATCTACATGTCTCACACCGCCCGTCCCTCTAAAATTGTCCCACCAAATAGTATTACAATATTTTTCTCTATCACAAACCCTTGTGTGATGTTATAATCGTTTTCCCACCGGATAATATGTGTGGGTAGTATAGACATTTTTTTTTTTTCATAGATCACCGTAATAGGATTTTGCTTGTTCTTTTGTAATTTTGATCGCAAGGATGAGCGATGTCGGATGGAGGATATGGAAACGATGATTGGGGTTTTGGCCATTGGATGGTGAAAACCGTTTTGGCCATAACTTTTGACTCGGGTGTCCGTTTTCCTAGTATAATCATCGCTTTGAAACGCCTTGAAGTTATCTACATGTTTCACAGCCGCCCATCTCTCTAAAACTTTCCCACCAGATAGTATTATAATATTTTTCTCTATCGCAACCCTTATGTGATATTGTAATCGTTTTTTCCCACCAGATAATATGTGTGGGTAGTATAGGCTTTTTTTTTTCATAAATCACCGTAATAGGGGTTTTGCTTGTTCTGGTTTAATTTTGATCACAAGGATGGCGATGTCGGATTGAGGATCTAGAAACGGCATTTAGGGTTTTGGGCAATGGATGGTGAAAACTGTTTTGGCCGTAACTTTTGACTCGGGTGTCCGTTTTCCAATTATAATACTGTTTTGGAAACAAATTAAAGTTATCAACATGTCTCATAGCTTCGCCGTCCCTCTAAAAATGTCCTACCGGATAGTATTATGATATTTTTCTCTATCGCAACCCTTGTGTGATGTTGTAATCGTTTTTCCCACCAGATAATATGTGTGGGTAGTATAGGCATTTTTTTTTCAATGATCACTATAGTAGGGTTTAGCTTGTTCTTGTTGTAATATTGATCGCAAGGATGAGCGATGTCGGATGGAGGATATGGAAATGATGATTGGGGTTTTGGCCATTGGATGGTGAAAACTGTTTTGGCCATAACTTTTGACTCGTGTGTCCGTTTTCCTATTATAATACTGTTTCGGAAATGTCTTGAAGTTATCTACATGTCTCACAGCTTCGCAGTCCCTCTAAACTCTCCCACCGGATAGTATTATAATATTTTTCTCTATCGCAACACTTGTGTGATGTTGTAATCGTTTTTTCCACCAAATAATACGTGTGGGTAGTATAGGCGTTTTGTTTTTCATAGATCACTGTAGTAGGGGTTTGCTTGTTCCCGCTATAATTTTGATCGCAAGGATGAGCAATGTCGGATGGAGGATCTGGAAACGGCGATTGGGGTTTTGGCCATTGGATGGTGAAAACTATTTTGACCATAACTTTTGATTCGAGTGTCCGTTTTCCGATTATAATACTGTTTCGGAAACATCTTGAAGTTATCTACATGTCTCACAGCTTCGCTGTCACTCTAAAACTTTCCCACTGAATAGTATTACAATATTTTTCTCTATCGCAACCCTTGTGTGATGTTGTAATCATTTTTCCCACCAGATAATATGTGTGGGTAGAATAAGCGTGTTTTTTTTCAATGATCACTGTACTAGGGTTTTGCTTGTACTTGTTGTAATTTTGATCGTAAGGATGAGCGACGTCTGATAGAGGATCTGGAAACGGTGATTGGGATTTTGGCCATTGGATGTTGAAAACAGTTTAGGCCATAACTTTTGACTCGGGTGTCTGTTTTCCTGTTATAATATTGTTTCGGAACATCTTGAAGTTATCTACATGTCTCATAGCTTTGTCGTCCGTCTAAAATTGTCATACCGTATAGTATTATAATATTTTTCTATCGCAACCCTTGTGTAATGTTCTAATCGTTTTCCCACCGGATAATATGTGTGTGTAGTATTGGCATTTTTTAATAGATCACCGTAGTAGGGTTTTTGCTTGTTCTTGGTTTAATTTTGATCGCAAGGATGAGCGATGCTGGATGGAGGATCCGGAAACAAGCAATTGGAGTTTTGGCCATTTCATGGTGAAAAACTGCTTTTGCCATAACTTTTGACTCGGGCGTCCGTTTTCCTATTATAATACTTATTCGGAATTGAATTGAAGTTATCTACATATCTCACAGCTTTGTCGTCCCTCTAAAACTATCCCACAGGATAGTATTATAATATTTTTTTCTATCGCAACCCTTGTGTGATGTTGTAATCGTTTTTTCCCACCGAGATAATATGTGTGGGTAGTATAGAATTTTTTTTTCATAAATCACCGTAATAAGGTTTTGCTTGTTCTAGATTTAATTTTGATCGCAAGGATGAGCGATGTCGGGATGGAGGATCCGGAAACTGCGTTTAGGGTTTTGACCATTGGATGGTATAAACTTTTTTGGCCATAACTTATGATTTCGGTGTCCGTTTTCCAATTATAATATCGTTTCAAAAACTAATTGAAGTTATCAACATGTCTCACAACCTTGCCATCCCCTCTAAAAACGGTCCCACCGAATAGTATTATAATATTTTCTCTATCGCAACCCTTGTGTGATGTTGTAAACGTTTTTCCCGTGATAATATGTGTGGGTAGTATAAGCATTGTTTTTTCATAGATCAACGTAGTAGGGTTTTGGTTGTTCTTAGTGTAATTTTGATCGCAAGGATGAGCGATGTGGATGGAGGGATCCGGCGGCGATTAGGGTTTTGGCCATTGGATGGTAAAAAAAATTTTGGCCAAAACTTTTAACTCGGGTGTCCGTGTTCCGATTATAAAACTGTTTCGGAATCGTCTTGAAGTTATCTACATGTCTCACAACCGCTTTTGCTAAAAAAAGCATCCAACGGATAGTATTATAATATTTTTCTCTATCGCAACCCTTGTGTAATGTTGTAATCTTTTTTTCCTCCAGATAATATGTTTGGGAAGTATAGACATTTTTTTTAATAGATCATTGTAGTAGGGTTTTGCTTGTTCTTAGTTTAATTTCGATCGCAAGGATGAGCGATGTCGGATGGAAGATCTCGAAACGGCGATTGGGGTTTTGGCCATTGGATGGTGAAAACTATTTTTGCCATAACTTTTGACTCGGGTGTCCGTTTTCCTATTATAATACTATTTCGAAAATTAATTAAAGTTATCCACATGTCTCACAGCTTCGCCGTCCTTCTAAAATTGTCCCACTGGATAGTATTATAATATTTTTCTCTATCGCAACCCTTGTGTGATGTTGTAATCGTTTTTCCCACCAGATAATATATGTGGGTAGTATAGGCATTTTTTTTCATAGATCACTGCAGTAGGGTTTTGCTTGTTCTTGTTATAATTTTGATCACAAGGATGAGCGATGCGTCGGATGGAGGATCCGAAACCGGCGATTGGGGTTTTGGCTATTGGATGGTGAAAACTGTTTTGGCCATAACTTTTTACTCGGGTGTCCATTTTCCTATTATAATACTGTTTTAGAAACGTCTTGAAGTTATCTACATGTCATACAGTTTCGCCATCCCTCTAAATCTTTCCCACCGGATAGTATTATAATATTTTTCTCTATCGCAACCCTTGTGTGATGTTGTAATCGTTTTTCCCACCAGATAATATGTGTGGGTAGTAAAGACGTTTTTTTTCATAAATCACTGTAATAGGGTTTTGCTTGTTCTAGGTTTAATTTTGATCGCAAGGATGAGCGATGTGGGATGGAGGATCCGAAACGGCGTTTAGGGTTTTAGCCATTGGATGGTGAAAACTGTTTTGGCCATAACTTTTGACTCGGGTGTCCGTTTTCCAATTATAATACTGTTTCAAAAACGAATTGAAGTTATCAACATGTCTCACAGCTTCGCCATCCCTCTAAAATTGTCCCACCGAATAGTATTATAATATTTTTCTCTATCGCAACCCTTGTGTGATGTTGTAAACGTTTTTCCCACCAGATAATATGTGTGGGTAGTGTTGGCGTTGTTTTTTCATAGATCATTGTAGTAGGGTTTTGGTTTATCTTATTGTAATTTTGATCGCAAGGATGAGCGTTGTCGGATGGAGGATCCGAAACGGGCGGGGGGGTTTTGGCCATTGGATGGTGAAAACTATTTTGGCCCTAACTTTTTTGACTTGAGTGTCTGTTTTCCTATTATTATCCGCTTTGGACGTCCCCACTAAAACTTTCCCACCGATAGTATTACAATATTTTTTTTTCTATAGCAACCCTTGTATGATGTTGTAATCGCTTTTTCCCACCGATAATATGTGGGTAGTATAGGCGCTTTTTTTTTTCAATGATCACTATAGTAGGGTTTTTCTTGTTCTTAATATAATATTGATCACAAGGATGAGCGATGTCGGATGGAGGATCCGAAAAACGGTGATTGGGGTTTTGGCCATTGGATGTTGAAAAAAGGTTGGCAAGTAGGAAATTATGCATATTTTTAATAGATTAAAGTGCAATTTATTGAACTCGTTTGTATTAAGATAACATGATTAATTACTTTTGTGTGTTTTGATAATATTATTTCACGCTTGATCTATTTTTATGTCTTTGAGTGTATTTAGGTATCTTTTGTGGAGTATTGTTAGGCCAAATTTGTTTTACAAAAACCTATACTGAGTGACTCAGTGCAAGCCCGGAATTTAGAGGAATTACGGGTGCAGATGGAAACTAAAGATTGAGGTGTATCTTGAGAATTTGGACGAGCCTTTATTGGGAAAAATATGATACGTATATATCATATACATATTATGTGTAACTGGTTTGATTATGGACTATGGCGGTGGTTTTGACTTGGAGAATAAGCCAAGAACGCACATAACATGTTAATGGGAGACAAAGTCCGTGAGAAGAAAAGGCCCTTATATTAGAAAGCCCACCTTGACTCTTTTAGTATACATATACGCCACTTTTGAGAGAGGAAAAAAATACGAAGGCAGCATCCACAGAGGCAGTACGCAGGCTGCAATCAGATAGGGAAGTTCGGGAATTTCTGAACCCGTGCTTAATTTTGATGTTTTGATTCAAGATGTTTATGATATTTGTTTTTTGGATTGTTTAATTTATCTGGTTTAAATTCTTGCGTATTGGAATTAATTGATTTAGATTGATCACCTAGGTTAATTGTTTTAATATGCCTGTTACTTCTAAGCACGTAATCCGTAATTGTTATGTGTGGTGACAATTGGTAACAACTAGTGGTTCACTAGGGTAAATTAAACCAAGTTCTTACTGGTCGCGCTAAGTGTACTTGGAAATTTGTTTGCTCTCTATCCTAGGGTTTAATGCTTTTAATCGGTTAAATCTATGGGCATTTTTTCCTTAGTTGGGAAAGGTTTTTTTGAAGGGCGTCTTTTCAATTGAATATAATTAAGGATAGAACCGAAATCGAAGCATTTTGATCCCCGAGGGGCATTAATCTTGAAAACAAATAGAGTAAACATTGAGGTTGATTTATCGTGTTAAGCCGGGGGATGAATGAAGCCGTGAGTTGGGATACTTACCTATTATTGAATTTTATTTATTTAATTAATCGTTGGTTTCTTTAGTAATTTATTGTTTTTATTAGTAGTTATAGAAACCAATCCAACCCCCTTTTCTTTTGTCCCTATAAATTCATACAATTAACATAACAATTATTCTAATTCCATGTGGATCGAATTTTACTTGCCACTACTACGAGTTTGTAGGGTAGATTTGGGTATTTATTTTTGTCGCATTATCGACAAAGGCGGTCAAATTTTTTTGCCGTTGTCGGGAACGGTGTGAACATTTTTTTGTGCTTTTTGTGTGTGATTTGTGGGGCTTATTTTTTCGTTATTTTATTGAGTATTGTCCTAGTTGTTAATTTTTCACCCCTGTAATCCCCCGCTTATTTCGCGGTGTCGTTGCTAATTTACGTAATTTTGACATGTGGTTACCCAAAGGTCATTGCGGTAAAATCTTTGCAACTTTTTTGCTCTTTTTTTTTTTTTGTCTTTTCATTTTTTTTGTTCGTTTCAATCGCTTTTATATCTCTTATTCAGTGTCATGGCGGTTGAACGAAATTTGAAAGAACTCGCAAACTCACCTTTGTGGCATCAATTACTTTGCATAGTTTATCCTCCTGCCTAATAATTTTGCGCTTAAACCCGGTCTAATACATTTGTTGCCTAAGTTCTATGGTCATGCAGGAGAGGATCCATAAATGTACTTTTGAGGAAATTCCACATGGTGTGTTCTAATTTGAGACCACCGCGAAGTGACCGATGAAATGATCAAACCGAAAAGCCTTTCAATTCTCATTGAAGGACCCGCAAAGGAATGGTTTTACTATTTGCCTTCCGCGAACGATCACCACCACTTGGGCTCAAATGGAGCAAGTGTTTTTACAGAGGTACTTCCCAGCATCTCGGGTGGCGAGTTTACGCAAAGAAATTTGTGGTGTGAAGCAAGCCCAAGGGGAAACTCTCTACGAGTACTGGGAGCGATTCAAGAAGTTGGTGGCAAGTTGTCCCCAACATCAAATTTCTGAGCACCTCTTGATCTAATACTTCTATAAGGGTTTGACCTTTACAGACCATAGTTTGATAGATGCAGCAAGTGGAGGGGACCTAGGTGATAAAACTCCGAGCAAGCACGAGCTCTCATTGCTAAAATTGCAAAAAAATTCTCAACAATTTAGTTATCAGGATGCACCATTGAAAATGGTACAAGAGGTAAGTGACTCGCCCATTAATGATAAATTAATTGAGCTAAACTCCTTCGTGAGAAAACTTGTAAAGGGTGGAAATCAAACTCACAGATGAATATGACACATTTCAAGAGGAGGCTAAATCGAGCATAACGAGATTGGAATTTCAAAGTGGGTCAATTCGTTACCACTGGCCAACCGATTGCAGGAGCAAACGATGGGAAGTTGTCATCCCAACCTGAAATTAATCCCTAAAACGTGAATGTTGTCACAAAGGAGGAGTGGGAAGATATTTGAGGAAGTCAAAGAGACCGTGCGCCTTCAACGAAAAATTGAGGAGAATAAGGAACAAGTTTCGACAGATTGACACCGGGTTACCGGTGAAAAATCTCAGTAAATCGACATCGAAGTTACCCGTTGTCAAAACCGCCGGAATGAAAGATGAGGTACTTTTCTCCTACCAATTCCTATTATTCCTAATTCACTTTCATTCTCACGCAGTTCCAAGAAGAAGTGAAAGAGGTCATCAAAGAATATTTGGCAGCTAACTTATTTCAGATGAGTGAGGTTTATGTATCTCTATTTGAGCCGATGAAGCAAATTTTACTCACCAACTATCAAAGTCTAAAGGGGAATGAGAAGATCATCATGGGAGGAAGTATCGTTTCATCAATATAAATTTACAATTGATCGAAAGGATTACTTCACCCTATCACGTGAAAAAATGGATGTTGGTCGTCGAGCTAAAAGACGTTAAACAAAAAGTGCTCCGGGAGGGAAATTGTGATTTTTTTTTTTTTTATTATTTTCGTAATTTTTTTTAATTCTCTTTTGGTTGTTTTCTTCGTGTGTCTTTCTCAATTTTGTTGCAGGCTCTCCAAAGTGCTTGAAGTGAATGAGAATTGTGGATTACTAGTAGCTCTTACACTCTCGGCTTTATCCGGTGATACTCTTCATTTTCTTGTCTTTTTCTTTTCTTGTGCATATTTATTTTTGTTTTGTGGACAAGCAACATATTAAGTGTATGTGTGTGGGAGGGGGGGGGAGGCATTGATATATATTTGGTTGTGCATGGAGAAGTTAAGTAGCAAATGATGAGTCGAGAGTAATTTTTTAATAAGGATGTGATATTATTTTTTGGTAATCGTGGAGTTTCCGGTTAAATTTACTTTGTTTGGTGCATACGCGGATGTTGTGAGTAGATGACGGTTTCTATGAGCGGGTCCGTTTGAGTTTATGATAGTAAATTGGTGAATTGATGAGTTATGGTCCTAAGTTGTGCTTTGATCTCTTGTAATTAAAGTAGTCTAATTAGGTTGTTTGGTAAATGATGCATTCGTGGTGTACCATTTAAGGTTGGAAAAAAAAATTGATGTGGTTAGGAGAAAAAGGAGTTTAGTTGAAGAATTGTGTAACAAACAAAAAGCTTCAAGATAACCCGCCCATTTTAGGGGCTCAAAAAAAGAAAAAAAAAGAATGAATTCGAGCTAAAACCCAACGATGGAGTGAAGTTGCGGTTTTATGCTTGAAAAAAAAAGGTCTTCGAGACAACGCTTACTTTCTGGGGTTCGAACGTGTCAAAGTCGGATACAATTAGAGCTAAACCCGACAAGTAGAGTGGTGTCACAGACCTTAGAAAAAAAAAGGAGATAGGGGGTACACTAGATGTAGAGTTTGTTGAAGCCACCTATTTTAGATGAAGTGTATAGTAAGGGGTCAAGTATGGGTAATGGGCTTAACGATTCAATGAGTTGATGATCTATTATAAATGATTTTGGGAACTTGAGTGAAAGTTATAAAAAATTCACGATTTCTAATTGCATTGAACTTAGTCTAGAATTTCATGAGTTGCTACTTTGCTTTAGTGTCATGTTCTCGTGTAGAAAGGACTTGAGTTTAATTTCTTAGCTTCTCAATTGTTACTCATTTGGTGTTGTTTTACTTGAGGACAAGTGAAGATTTAAGTGGGGGTATTTTGGTAATTAGGAAATTATGCATATTTTTAATAGATTAAAGTGCAATTTATTGATCTCGCTTTGTATTAAGACAAAGATGATTAATTACTTATGTGTGTTTTGATAATATTATTCCACACTTGATCTATTTTTATGTCTTTGAGTGTATTTAGGTGTCTTTGTGGAGTATTGTTGGGCCAAATTTGTGATACAAAACCTATATTGAGTGACTCAGTGCAAGCTTTCCAGGATTTAGAAGGAATTACGGGTGCAGATGGAAACTAAAGATTGAGATTGTATTCGAGAATTTGACGAGCCTTTATTGGGAAAAATATGATACGTATATATCATATATATATTATATGTACCTGGTTTGATTATGGATTATGGCGGTGGTTTTGACTTAGAGAATAAGCCAAGAACGCACATAACATGTTAATGGGAGACAAAGTCCGTGAGAAGAAAAAGCCCTTATATTAGAAAGCCCACCTTGACTCTTTTAGTATACATATACGACACTTTTGAGAGAGGAAAAAAATACGAAGGCAGCATCCACAGAGGCCGTGATGCAAACCAGATAGGGAAGAAGAGGAAGATGCCTGTAATTATATTTAGTTAGTACTTTTATCCAAACTTTTTTGGAATTTCTGAACTCGGCTTAATTTTGATGTTTTGATTCAAGACGTTTTATGATATTTGTTTTTTGGATTGTTTAATTTATCCGGTTTAAATTCTTGCGTATTAGAATTAATTGATTTAGATTGATCACCCAGGTTAATTGTTTTAATATACCGGTAGTTCTAAGCACGTAATCCGTAATTGTTATGTGTGGTGACAATTGCAACAACTAGTGGTTCACTAGGGTAAATTAAACCAAGTTCTTACGGTCGCGCTAAGTGTACTTGGGAATTTGTTTGCTTTCTATCCTAGGGTTTAATGCTTTTTAATCAGGTTAAATTCTACGGCCGCATTTCCATCGCTTAGTTAGAAAGGTTTTCTTGAAGGGCGTTTTTCAATTGAATATAATTATGGATAGATCGGAAATCGGAAGCATTTTGATCCCCGAGGGGCATTAATCATGAAAACAAATAGAGTAAACGTTGAGGTTGATTTATCGTGTTAAGCCGGGGATGAATGAATCGTGAGTTGGATACTTACCTATTATTGAATTTTATTTATTTAATTAATTGTTGGTTTCTTAATAATTTATTATTTTTTTTATTAGTAGTTATCTAAATCCAATCCAACCCCCTTTTCTTGTTTGTCCCTATAAATTCATACAATTAACATAACAATCATTCTCGCCCTGTGGATCTAATTTTACTTGCCACTAATAACGAGTTAGTAGGGTAGATTTGGGTATTTATTTTAGTCGCACCTCGATAAAGCATTGGGCAATAGTTTTATCCATAACTTTTGATGGGGGTTTTGGCGATTGGGGTTTGGCCATAACTTTCTTAACTTCGGGTGTCCGCTTTTCCAATTATAATATCATTTTCGATAATGAATTGAAGTTATCAACATGTCTCACTGCCTTCGCCAACCTCTAAAACTATCCTACTGTAATAAGATTATAACATTTTTCTATCGCAACCCCTTGTGTGATGTTGTAATCGCTTTTTCCCACCGGATAATATGTGGGTAGTATAGGCGCTGTTTTTTCATAGAACACCGTAGTAGGGTTTTGCTTGTTCTTGTTGTAATTTAGATCGCAAGGATGAGCGATGTTGGATGGAGGATCCGGAAACCGGCGATTAAGGTATTGGCCATTGGATCAGTGAAAAACTATTTTGTCCATAACTTTTGACTCGGTGTCCGCTTTTCCTATTGTAATATTGTTTCAAAAACATCTTGAAGTTATCTATATGTCTCACGCCTTTGCTATCCCCTCTAAAATTCTCACACCGTATAGTATATAATATTTTCTCTATCGTAACCATTGTGTGATGTTCTAATCGCTTTTCCCACCGTATAATATGTGGGTAGTATAGAACTTTTTTTAATAGATCACCGTAGTAGGGTTTTGCTTGTTCTGGTTTAATTTTGATCTCAAGGATGAGCGATGTGGGATGGAGGATCCGCAAAATCCATTTATTGAGTTTTGGCTATTGGATGGTGAAAACCGTTTTGCCATAACTTTTGACTCTGGTGTCCGTTTTCCTATTATAATATTGATTCGTAAACGTCTTAAAGTTATCTACATGTCTCACAGCTTCGCAATCCCTCTAAAACCTTCCTACCGGATAGTATTATAATATTTTTCTCTATCGCAACTCTTGTGTGATGTTGTAATCGTTTTTTCCACCAGATAATATGTGTGGGTAGTATAGGCGTTTTTTTTCATAAATCAACGAATAGGGTTTTGCTTGTTCTAGGTTTAATTTTGATCGCAAGGATGAAATGATGTCGGATGGAGGATCCGGAACGCCGATTGGGGTTTTGCCATTGGATGTTGAAAACTGTTTTGGCCATAACTTTTGACTCGCGTGTCCATTTTCCAATTATAATACTGTTTCAGAAACGAATTAAAGTTATCAACATGTCTCACTGCTTCGTCATCCCTCTAAAACTGTCCCACCGAATAGTATTATAATATTTTTATCTATCGCAACCCTTGTGTGATGTTTTAATCGTTTTTCCCACCAGATAATATGTGTGGGTAGTATAGGCATTATTTTTTTATAGATCACTGTAGTAGGGTTTTGGTTGTTCTTTTTTGTAATTTAGATCGCAAGGATGAGCGATGTCGGATGGAGGATTTGGAAACGGCGATTGGGGTTTTGGCCATTGATGGTAAAATTTGTTTTGCCCATAACTTTTGACCGTGTGTCCATATTCGATTATAAAACCTTCGGAAACGCCTTTGAAGTTATCTACATGTCTCGGCCATTTCGCTTTTGCTCTAAAAACCGGCCCCACCGTATACAATTATAATATTTTTCATCGCAAACCATTGTGTGATGTTGTAATTATTTTTCCCACCAGATAATATGTGTGGTTAGTATAGGCTTTTTTTCATAGATCACTGTAGTATGGTTTTTCTTGTTCTTAATGTAATTTTGATCGTAATAATGAGCGTTGTCGGATGGAGGATCTTGAAAAGGCGATTGGGGTTTTGCCCATTTGATGGTGAAAACTATTTTGGCCATAACTTTTGACTCGGGTGTCCTGCTTTTCCTATTATAATCTTGTTTGAGGAAACGCCTTGAAGTTATCTACATGTCTCACAGCCTTCACCATCACTCTAAAAATTGTCCCATGGATATTTTTACAATATTTTTTCTATCGCAACCCTTGTGTGATGTTGTAATCGCTTTTCCCACCGTATAATATGTATGGGTAGTATAACCGCTTTTTTTTCAATGATCACCGTAGTAGGGTTTTGCTTGTTCTTGTTGTAATTTTGATCGCAAGGATGACGCGATGTCGTCGATGGAGGATCCGGAAACCAGTGATTGAGGTTTTGGCAATTGGATGTTGAAAAACAAGGGCCATAACTTTTTGACTCTTGTGTCCGCTTTTCCTATTATAATACTATTTCGCAACATCTTGAAGTTATCTATATGTCTCACAACTTGTCGCCCCTCTAAAATTGTCACATTGTAATATTATAATATTTTTCTCAATCGCAACCCTTGGTGATGTTCTAATTGTTTTTCCCACCGAGATAATATGTGGGTAGTATAGGCATTTTTTAATAGATCACCGTAGTAGGGTTTTTGCTTGTTCTTGGTTTAATTTTGATCGCAAAGATGAGCGATGTCGGGATGGAGGACCTCGAAAACGGCGTTGGGGTTTTAGCCATTGGATGGTGAAAAATCGTTGCCATAACTTTTTGACTTCTCGTGTCCGCTTTTCCTATTATAATACTGCAATAACCCTAATCCATTTATGACTTATTTGTTTATTTTCCTAATTTGTTTAAATGTTATATTTGTTTTTAAAAATATGTGTACAAGTTTCAAAAATTCAAAGATGACATTTAGCTTTTCAAGCCGAAAAATCCCTATTAGCACTTTTTTGGGTTTTTTTTATCCAGAAAAAACAGCCCAAGGATAATGTCAAAAATTTAAAGAATTCAAAATGAGAAAGGGAGAACTTCAAATGGAATCTTAAAATCAGGTGAGTTTAATTCAAGACATTTAAAATAATTTTTAACAAAAACCGAATCAGAAAATCACAGAAAATACCAATCGGAACCTTAACCGTCAGAATCAAGCACACCATAATTGGCAGCCCACAATCAGAAAAATCCCCCATTTTTGTCCAAAAACATGCCCAAAAAAATCAGCAACCATCAAGTGGTAGGTCACTTACAATTAATGATAACATTATTTGTGAGGTCCCTTAACGGTTTTATGAGGGGCGTAAGTCTAGGGGAGGGTGAATAGACAAAAACTTTTTCGCGGCAGATCAAAAGTGATTGCGGAAGCTTTGATCGAGTGCAAGTGAATCCGCTTTGGATCGATATCCAACTTATCGTCGCCTCGGAGGCATATCGATTCAGATCTATCGATTTAAGGCGAAGCTAGTTTATACTAGTTATGCCCGTTGAAAAACGGTTTATAACAAATCATTCAAGCTATTTTCAACAGATGACTATGAAGTCAATTCATCGATAAGAGCTTGGTGCCAATGATCCTAACTCGAATATGTATGCGATTTAATCAAGTTGTGTGCAATAGTGTGAAGCGATTAATCAAATGTAAATGCACACAAGATTTATAGTGGGTTCTGACAACCGGCCCTACATTCACTCTTCCCTATCACAAGGGCACCAACTTAACCGACTTAACCAACTGGATTTAGATTATTGTGTTAGTCCAACATTACATCAACAGATATTTATAGAGCTCTCAATTAACCGATCTGGTAAATCGTAACTAGAAACCCTAGTCGAAATCTTGCTAAACAAACTTAACCTAACTGGGGTTTTGCAAGATTTGTTTTTGTTCCAACTTTGAAATCTTTTCCTAGTATTTAAGTAGCCTAACAGTAGAGGATAAGATTTAAATGCTAAGAACTATGGGATGAACACTTAGAAAATAATCAAGGTTGTGTTCTTCGATGCGAAAATTCGCTATAGTATGAGCTTTTTTGATAATTTCCGCTGTCTTCACTCAAGAGTAATCCCATATTTATGACATTCGAAATCAAAAGAGCCGTTGGAGAGCAATTTGAATTTCCGCTATATTTGGTAGATATGTAGGATTTGATGTGACGGCTTTAGCACGGCACGGCCGAGCGTGTATGTCATTTTTTATAGTTTGACCAATGCAAACACAAATCCCGTATTCACGGCTCGTTCATACATTATCTTGTTCTTATTGGTTAACAACAAAAATTTGAGTGTTTGTTCTACCAACTAAAAGTTGACATTCTTCTTGTTCAGATCAACAACGTATGATTTGGTGAAACATCCAGTTACCGCTTTGGTGTGGTGACGTCGATTACAAGCCATAACCGATTCTACTGATAAGTCTTCTAAAGGGGATGTCTTAGCTCAACTAGCGGACTCGGCCGATGTAGGTCTTCCTCGTCCGATTTTACATTAGTCATCCGATCTTGTGTCTTGAATTTGTGGTTTATGACTTCACCGATTATCCGCTTTATGAATCGTTCGATCTTCGGGTTCCTTCCTCGCTTCCGGGCTCAGCCGGACTTCGGTACGTCTTTTTTCTTCCTCGATCTTAGATCGACCTATACATATTGAGTTCCCCCTCAATATGTAAATATATCTTATCATCGGTTGTTCCATATAATAATTATCAATTGGTCATCTTTAATCGAGCATTAAAAACATCATCGCAAAACAGTCTCGACCGGGTCTATTACATGTGTTTTAGAATCAAAACTCTAAATTTCCCAACAACACTTTTTTTGAAATACGAAGAAACATAATCAAGACAATGAGATTTTGTCTTTAGGATCGAGGAAAAATAATAATTTTTCATTAAATCGATTTATCAATTACATATTACATCGTAAAGTTTGGGTTTAAATTCACCGATCCTAAGCGGTCTTTCCGATCTTCAATCTTTCGCTTATATCCTCCGCATTTTCGTTGATCTTGGAGGAATATTGAATATCCGGTATAGCTTCCATTTGACATCATTGATGGCCGAGGATCGCTTATGCGAGCTTTGTTCAGATGTCAAAATAGAACCTTTGAATGCCGGTCTGTCAAATGAGCCATCCGCCTTCTTCGAAAGTAGTCCATCACATCATACTCTTTGATTTCAGATATTCTCACATTGATTACTCCGCCTCATTTTCCGATATATTTTAGAAAATTTGGGTGTTGTTCTCAACTAGCTTGAGAAATTCCCGTGATCTCGGTGATTCTTTCGTGGTACCAGATCCGTAATAAAAAGCATCCGTATAATTCACTCGATCTTATTCCATTCCTCAAACCTATCAAGATGTGCAAAGCTTTTTAATGATTTCATCAACTCTTTGCAGTAAATCGAGGTTCTCGCCGTGATTTTTTCTCTGATTTTGTTTTTCTTCTACCGACCGGGATTTCTTTTTTCAGATCTTTCCGTCAATTTTTTTCTTCGCTTCTTTCTACTTCACTAATTCAGCTTCATCGCGACCGCTTCCCTAGATGCCACCCGCCTTTATCGACCAGATTCGCTAGTCAGAGCTGCGGACTTTCTTACCGAAGTACTGCATAAAGCTCGATGTCCCAAAGACCAAGAAATTAACTTACCTTTTCGATTTCCATCTTCCTGCAATTTCATTAGCAAAACGTGATCCGTATGGTCTAGTCTTCCGCCATAGATTCAATCGCCTAAACCGGCTTTTTCCTGTTCTCGATAAAGTCAGCTATTTTCAATTGCCCTTCGCTTGATCAAAAGAGCACTGGAGGTGTCGAGATCCAAAGCCGACTTGATATGGCCTTTAAGATTCTTCAACGTATAAACCTTCACTTTTGAGTAGATAGATTTTGAATCTGAGATCAAATTTCGCCTGTGATGACTAACGGCAGAGAGAGGGTAAGAACGAATTTATCAAGTTTTTCTTCACTATTTTGCTTTTCGCTGACCATCAAGAGAAACTTGTCGATCAATCTCTACTACTATTGCCAACTCGCTTCTTAAATTCAAAGCAAAGTTGGTCACTATTGAGAGAACTGAATTTTGATTGTTTCAATCGAAATAGCCAATTCTTGATCCGTTATTTTCGAGAGGCCAATCAGCTTTCCTCGATCGTATTTATCGGTATAAGCACTTAATACCTAACACTCTCAACTTCTTCTTTCGTAAGATCTTTAAACACGACCGATCTCCAAGCTTGGATCGAATGTGATACGTAAGGTGAATATTTCAGATCACCATCATTTCAGCTTGTTTGCGCCCTCCAAAGGGTCATTGGGTCATGAAATCAAGCAAGACTACGCAAAGCCCATCTATCATCGCATAACTCCCACATCCTTTCCATAGATCATCTTCCTTAGGAGTTTTCAGCAAAATACCTTGTTCAATTATTCCCACTTTCGCGATCGTACCTTCGATCATTTCAGCAGCTTATCTGTCAAATTTCGCGATCCTACCTCGAGTAGATTTCTTCATGTCGAAATCAAAATCGCTTAATGCATCAAAGACCTCCCATCTGCTCAATAATGATCATGAAATCTCGAAGTTCTTCAAATGAGATCTTTCCGTGAGGATTCCATTCTTCCTATCGAACAGACGGGCTACCAACTCGATACAACTCATCAATTTCGTGGTTCAATTTTCATTTCACCATTTACCGGTGGATGGTCTTGGATGATCTCGATCGTGAATGTATCTGCTCATGACGTGCGTTCCCGCTGATGAGATGCAGAGGGTTCCGTGGTGTCCGGAAAGAAATGGATGTTGACCGATTCCGGTCAACCGCAGAGGTTTGCAGAGTAAAGAAGTTGCATCCGGGTTCTCGCAGCAGGATCTACCGGGTTCGAGAACCGTAAGCTTTGTGCTCGCGAGCGCACGTAGGCCGGTAAGCAGAGATATGCCTGCCAGCCTGGCGTATGAGGGTGAATCAACGCCAGATTGAAG